>OY390712.1:4642500-5242500 GCA_959613345.1 Tolmerus cingulatus
AGCTTTCGGCACATAAGTTATGAGATCCCCTTTTGACAAGTAAGACTTTCACAACTTATTTTTGCAATTTTTGAGTACTCGGAGGTCTTTATTAAACCAGGAAGGTAAGGAGCTATTGACACGCTGCCTTTGAAAGGGAACGCAATTTTCGAAAGCGGTATAAAAGGAAGCATAGAATATCGAGATATTGTCATTGATTCAACTATGCCATAATAAGGCAGAGAAGTCTATAAAGGCTTACCTATCAGCAAATTCGTCGATATTCACCTTTCTGAAATTGTTGGAAGAATTTTTGCAATGAGGATGAGCGGCATTAGGAGAATTAAAGCAATAAACAATCTGAAGAGGCGGATGGTATGTGTGCAGTGAGGATAAAAGAAGTTTATGATTTTCAACGATAATGTTATTGCAGTCAGAAATAAAAATTAGATCGAGTTGCCGTCCCATATCGTTCTTAGCAGTAGTTACTTGGCGAGCCCCGTCCAAAAAATAGAACCCAGAAAGGAAGATTCTTGAATAGTAAGACTGTTAGTGGGTTGACAAAACTCGCCATCGGGGTTATAAACCCATAAATTGAAATCTTAACGTAACTTATGCAAGTTTCAGCGCAAGGTTTCTAGGAGTGTTGATCATATCCGGAGGGATATAACAACAAATTATACAACAATTTTTTCTGGATAAACTGATTAATATATAAAGGATTTTCCAATAGGGACTTGAC
This sequence comes from Tolmerus cingulatus, assembly GCA_959613345.1. NCBI lineage: Eukaryota > Metazoa > Arthropoda > Insecta > Diptera > Asilidae > Tolmerus > Tolmerus cingulatus. The sequence goes on from OY390712.1 coordinate 4,643,222, forward strand.
AATTTTGAATTCAATTTGTGAACCCACCCTTTCACTAATCATCGAACTGTCACTGCCAATTTATTCAGTAAACTTAACATTTTCATCATGGTAAAGTACACGAACGAACAACGTCTGCGAATTATAAAAATTTACTACAGAAATTCGGAGTCGGTGACCGCTACTTTAAGAGAGTTAACTCCGATTATCTGTCGTAATTCTCGCCCTAGTAGACAGGCAGTAACAAGTTTAGTGCAAAAATTTGAGTCTACATATTCGTTGTGTGATGTTGCCGTGCCAGTGAGACAACGGGTTGGTCGAAGTGTCGAAAATATCGCTACCGTTGAAACGTCCGTAGCAAATGATCCAAAGCAGTCAATTTCACGGCGTTCTCAAGAGTTGGGCATCGCCCAGACCACTTTATGGCGAATTTTGCGTAAGGATCTTGGTTTACACCCACACAAGATCAAGCTGACTCAAGAATTGAAGCCGATGGACCATTTGAAGCGACGTACGTTCTCCGATTGGGCTCTGGAAAAGATTCGCCAAGATGATGAATTTCATCGCAAAATCATCTTCAGTGACGAAGCTCATTTTTGGCTCAATGGGTTCGTCAATAAGCAAAATATGCGTTATTGGTCGGGTGAAAATCCACTTGTGCTTCATGAAACACCACTTCATCCACAAAAAATAACTGTTTGGTGCGGTTTGCATTCCGGCGGCGTCATAGGGCCATATTTTTTCGTCGACGATAATGATCGTCATGTTACTGTGAATGGTAATCGTTATCGCGGCATGATTACCGATTATTTTTGGCCCGAATTGGAAGATATGGACTTGGACAACATGTAGTTTCAACAGGACGGTGCCACAAGCCACACGTTACAATCGATTTATTGCAGATTAAGTTTGATGAGCGTGTTATCTCAAGAAATGGACCAGTCGATTGGCCGCCTCGTTCGTGCGATTTAACGCCTCTAGACTTTTTTCTTTGGGGCTACGTCAAGTCATTGGTCTATGCCAACAAGCCGACGACGTTGGAAGAGCTCAGAGCCAACCTTGAACGCGAAATAGCAGCCGTTTCGGCCGAAATGTGTGGCCGAGTCATCGAAAATTGGGTCCAACGAATCGACCGCTGCAAACGTGCCGGCGGTGGCCATATGAACGAAGTCGAGTTCCATTCATAAATGTTTTGATTGAACTTCAACCCGATAATAAAGTTTTTGAAATATCTCAAATGATTTGCATTTTATTTTGAAAAAAAGTTGTCAAGTCCTTATTGGAAAACCCTTTAGATATATTTATGTATTCGATTTTTGGCTTTGATGTATGGAGACGTAGGTGAAATTTTATATCCAACTTCATAAACATTTCTGTAGCTCACTGTGGGAAAACAAATTTTAAATTTTAAATATGGTTAGCAAACAATTCTTAAGTTTCCAAAGAAAATTAAATTAAGAGTGTTGGGAATAATATACCATACCTCCCGTATATGCGAGGGCGTATCAACTAAAAATTGATAGGCAAAGGAGGCGTGCTCGTAATTATAAGTTTAGTTCATTGTAATTTTATTTTCCTTTCCTGATTGACATTGTTCATGTACATAATAAATTTTTTTCCTTTTCTCTTACAAATAAGTCTGTATTCCTTCTTTCTTTCTTCCTTTTTTGGATATCCACCCAAATCTAACAAAGAGCACACTGCTAAGTTTTTTCCTTAGTTATTCTGCAAATAATTAAAATTAAATTTCATTGAAATTAAAAAAGGATAATAAAATTTCTGAGTGGGAGACTTGCTTCGCCCCGATCTTGTATAGTTTAAATTGTTAAGATTTCGATTTAACATTTAAATTCGTTAAAAAAATTGTAAACATCATTTTACAAAATGTGTATAAAAAGAATTAACTTGAGGTACGTTTCGAAGAACTACGAATTTCAATGCCGTGTTAAGATGCCAACAAATTCTTAAGACTAAGGCAGTTGCGTTTAATTATTTATTTTCTTGTTCTAAGAAGAGGTTGGTTGTAGGCGGATTTACGAATAAAGATATAACGCTGCATTGCGTCTTCGTCACGTTAAATTTGAACTTAAAATGTAATTTAACCATGGGATTGGGTTATGAAATTTTATTCTCGCTCCTAAAGCGATTTACTCAAAGAGGATTATTTATAAAATCTTATTTGTACTTTAACCCATTTGCATCGTTTGACGGAATAATAAACACTATTTTTGAGAACAAACACTAAAAGCTTTCCTTATGCAGGTTGTTTTTGACAACGTATAGCTACGCATGTCGGATTTTTGAATGAGACTGCGGATTTAGAGCGATGATGCAAATGGGTTAAGTAAGTCCAAAAGTACATTTTTGACCAGCTGTGTAACAGAAACAATTCTGAAGAGTGATTTTTGAGACTGTTTCCAAAAAAAATTATATGTATACATATACTAATTGATGTGTGAAATTTGGCAGAATAAATTGATTCTTGTGCTATTTTTGCACCTTAATACTCCCACTCAATTATTTGATTTTTCTTAACCAGTTGGTGGGAACCTACTTTTCGAATTACTTTTCGACTTTTCCAGTTTCTGTTTATCGTCATTAATTGTAATATGTTAGCAAATCCTCAAAAATGCGTGGACTCAAATTTGTATAGACTTTTAGGTGCAACAAACAAACATTTGTCACTTTTTGGTGGACCATTTTATAAAAGATCAGAACGAAAGATTTATGAAACTTAGAGCATTTTTTTTCGGGTTAAAATAGGATTTATTTGCTAAATTGCTAATTGCTCATTTTGAAGGATATTTAAGAATTTGAGAAATTTGTAAAAAAAGTATAAAATATTATAAATTATGAATTATTACACTAATGTTTTTAATTTTAATATTATTTTTCACTAGAATGAAATAAATAGCGACTTTGGAGGCTCAGTTATCAAAAGTTTTATTCCAGTCCTATATCAATTTGAAATTGTTTACAAAGGTGGGCGCGTTCCGAGATCCTCCTATAAATATTAAAGCTCTGCGATTTTGTTTCGGACTTCAGCAGATTTTTTTTGAAAATAAACCCCACAAATTGTTCACCTTTTCGATGAAAGTTTGGAGACGGGAAACCCTTTAAAAATGTTGGGTCTCTATTATTTTTTTATGCAATCTGCAGCCTATTTCCTAAATTAATACCACAAATTGATCATCCTTAAAAATTTAATTTAAATTGAGCGACGTCATTCAGTATCGGATTCTTGGCACAACATTTTATTTGAAAATTTTGTGTTGGTGATACGTTTTAATGTGCCTATGGTTTCAAATGGGCTGGTCAAAGTAAATTTACGTCAAACGAAAATTACTTAGTTAAATAAGAAATGTGTTTGCTCTGACAAATAGAAGGCGAGCAATACATAAAATAAAATTTTCTGCTAATTGGGTGCGCAGTAGCGGGTATATCGTCAGATTTTTACACTTTTAAAAAAGACTCGTGAATAATGTGACCTACTAAAAAAACATGGAATGGGCAAACGCCTCCCTCGGAGCTATATTTAAAGCAGCTACTTTCTAAAACTAAAACGCGAACGTGAAACCCAAAATACTCCTAGAATGATTTAAAATATCATTTGCCTTTTCTATCTCGAATCGAAATTAATTTCAAGATCTTTTATAAAGGAAGAGAAATATCAGCTTTAGATAAGAATGAAGTGTTGTAATGTTTACACTTTATATCGATATTTACTGAAAACTTGTTTTTTCGATCAAAGGAGCAGAACGTGTACGCTATTTTTACGGGAGATGAAAAAGTCATACAAATGAAGATCTAGAAACGTTCAAATTATTTATTCAAGGTGCAAGCGGATTTTCAGCTGTAAACAATGAAAAATTGTCTGATGAAAAACCAGTAATGCATTAATTTAACCAGTTTTCGTTGTTTTTTCTTTTCGTATTTCATTTATGTAAAATTGAAGCCAATAGTTTTCTGTACTTGCAATTCGCCGACATAAACGAAAATTAATTGCTTTTTGAACAAAATTTTACAATGAATATTTTAAATGATTTCTATGAATAGAAAATAAATAAATTGAATTCTCAAATTGAAATTTTCTTTTCTTTTATAAAAATTCAATTGACTAAACTAGTTAGACTCGTTTTACATTGAATTTTTCGAAAGGGTTTTATTTTACCGTTTTCATATTTTCGATTTCGAATATAATTTTTCTTGTTCATTCAAAGATGCAAAAACACATGCCCCCGGATTGAATCACTGTCTCATCGCGTATCAGAAAATAGAGAAAATGGTCATCACATTGCGATTTTAAAAATAGAAAATTTTAATTTATGTATAATGGGTATAAAAATAGAATTGGGTAAAATTTAAAGTCTTCCAATCATAAGATCTACCACGAATGTTTTACGAAGAATAAATAAATGAATTATGAATTAAAATTAATAGAATCAGCTTATAGAATTTTGTCATGTGCATAACTTTATCTTATAATATATAAAAAACAGGTGTAATACATCGTATAATCAAATATAATATATAAATGTACATATATATATTATACTCAACTTTTTGTTCAAATGTTAAAAGATTCTGCATATCATTCGATTCTACTTCCGCTTATAATAAATTAAAACAAAAATTATTGGGAGATATCAGAAGAACAAAGCATACTTATAATAATTGTGCAACCATTATTCTGCATTGTATATGCACAATTGGTTGACTCACTGTAAATATATACATACATACATATAAAACCTTAAAAAAAGGAAATACAAATTTTTAGGACAATTTGTATAGCAGAAAGTAAATAATATTTTGTTTTTTATTCTTGAGAAAGATTTCACACCTGGCTGACGGTTTTTTACTATCTGAAATTGAATTTTTTTCGTCTTCCCCATCGGGTTTATTTTTCCCGCCAAAAAATATTTCTATCTGTCTGCCTCTTTCTGCCTTTGAGAGACGTCTAAAAGGTGTAATTCAATCTATTCGGGCGCACTCAAAAATTTCATGACAGTGAACAGAGGCTAAGTTTTACTTTTCGGACGGCATACATCCAAGCCTTATAAGAACTCGATTCTTGGGATAATTCAGAGCCATGTTTTTGTCCCCCTCCTACACCAGTGCACGGGAGCACCAACCAAATATATCTAGTCTTCCCTAACCAATTCGATTTCAATCTTTCTGAATATTTTTTCCAATATATCGCAACTTATTCGCCCTGTGAGAGTGGAACAATTTGTAAAAAAACAACTAATTCTATTTTTAACTATCGGATCTGACTAAACATCTTCCGCTGAAAACCGTCAATCTGTTGAAAGCAAACGAAGCGAACAGTCGAAAGTTTTTCCCGCAAGTGATAGAAATTTATTTAACAATCAATAATAAAATAAATGTGCTAAAGTTGTTCCAATTTATTTCGTTTTAATAAATTACCCTTTTTTTCCTTATGATATTTTTAGATACATGTCGCCATTAATTTAGAAAGTTGCCTTACGTTCAAATTTCAATAATGTTTTTTGTTTTACCTTTGCACGGCGTTAAGGTCATTGGGCAAATACATATATTCAATAAATCCTAGGAAAATAGGATTTAATTTGGTTTTTGGTTTTTGTATTTTGCTTAGCCAATAAAGGATGGTTCTAGAGGCCGTAATTTAGAAAATGAATGTTTTTATCTGAAGATCATTTATATTCAGGGGGAAAAGAGAAATAAATACAAGTTCTTCTTGTAATCCACCTATGTATGTGTATGTAGTAGAATTAGATGTTTCGGTATCGGGAATCATATATAGTTAAATATAGAACCAAGGTATCGAACCATACTGTTAATTATAAATTATGAAAAATTTTTTATTTGTTATGTCGGTAACTACTGAACCAATTTCAATAAATTTGAGTTGTTGGATTCGAATTAGACTAGGCTATCTTATACTATTTCTCAAAATAATTAATTAAAATAAAAGTCGTGAAGATTGATTTTGTATCCACAGTATATTTGTTTGTTCTTTTTTGTATTTTTTTTATTTCTTTTGATTTTTCCTGATATATGTTTTTATTTTTTAAATCTTTTTTTTTATTTTTAAATATATATAATATAATTAAATATAGTAATAACATGGTTGTGTATATGTGCCTAAGGTTGCGGTGTGTGTAAGTGGTGTTTGTGTATGATTTTTTTTTTTTTTTCTGTATCTCAATTTTAATTGTCATTTGGCTGTTGTGATTTTTTTTTTTGAAATTTTATAGCGTGTATATTTTGTTTGTTGTGATTTTTTTTTTTTCAAAAAAAGTAATAATTTATCTTAAAGAACAATCATTATATAATAAATCTATACGAGTTTTAACGTTTTGTGTCGTTCCTTTTCTTCTACTTTGTCCTCATTTTCTCACCTTTTATCGCTACAATTCATATATATTTTATATAAATTACATACTTCCAATATTTCATTTAACTTAAATGCTAATTTAAGTTCAAAGTCGGATTTTCTCTGTGTGTATGTGTTTTCTGCTTCTTCCACTTTTAATTAATATAATTCTCTTCTTTTCATATTCTTATTTAATTTTTCTTCAAACTTTTTTTTACCATTTAACCTGCTAAGTGAAATGTATAAAAGTTTTTGTTTGTCTTCTTTTGGTATTTATTCATTTTTATATTCTTCTTCTACGATATCCTAACACCAGCTATAATTATTATAATTATTATGGTTTCTGCATTTTAAGTTCCAAGATTTCTTTTTAAAAATTGTAAAACGTCTTTTGTATTGATAAATACTGTTTTTTTCTCCGTTTTTACCAAATCGCTTGATAAACTTTGTGTTTCTTTTGAAAATTGATTTTGATTTAAAAAATAAAATATCCCCCGAAATAATAATAGTAATAATAATAATAATAATATAAGGGACAAAAATCATAGTACAGTTTATATTACATAAATATTAAATAAAAGATATAAAATATAATTAATAAAACAATAATATTGCTTAATCTTTGGTTATATTTTAAGTGTATGAATTTTAACTATTCATCTCTTCTTGTCTAATTGTTTCTTGAGATGGCTTGTTTCTTTTATGCATTTTTTTATCTTTTCATATGTTTTTAATTTGAAAATTGATTTAAAAATATTTTTTTTAAATGAATGACGCAATTAAAACAATAACTAGATGTGTATTTTTTCTTAGTTCTTTGGTCTTCTCATTTTTTTATTTTAGTCTTATTTATCTATTATATTTACTTGTTTTGCTTGGTGCTTGTATTCTGGACAATTTTTTGATTTAGAACTAAAATTTAAAATATTACATTTTTCAAATATTTTCATATATCTTCGGAATTTTGACCAATACCTTATCTGTTGTTTTCGTAAATTTACTTTATATTTCCTTTCTACATTTTTAGTTGCTACTTTGCGCAATTAATTTTAAAAAAAAGTTTTAATTTCAAATTCGAGTTTTATTCATAAACTCCAAGCCGGAAAGATGTCAAAAAATAATGGATTGTTTTTTTCTAAAAGGACAAGTGGACAGCAGTTATTAAAATATAATAATAAAAAAATTAATTAATTCTTTTCGTCGTCGATTGTAACTTTTTTTGGTTTTGTTTGTTTTTTATATAATTTTTTTGTTTCCTTATAAATCCATGATGATAGTGAAGGGTGGGAGTAGAAGAGGTGCAAATTTAAAAATTACATTGGAAAATTACCTTAAAATTCTACGTCCGTTACTTGCCTATGTTTTTATTATATAATATATTTTATTTATATATAAAAAAACAAACATTGTCGATGTACATCTTTCATTTGCTAAAATTTACACAAACAAAATTTTTTTTATTTCCATTTTGCGAATAAAAATTATAAAAACAATATCAGAAATTATTCCAAAAATAGTAGAAAAAAATAAAAGCTAATAAACACTTTGGCGTCTATCACATCGGGTGGGGACAGAATGGGGAAAGGAGCAATCGCGGCGGAAGTTGCTTTGTTGTGACGTTATCTAACACTATCCACCGGATTATTTATTTTTATTTTATTTTTCCTTTTTCGTATTTTGTTTATTTATGCATTTACTCCCAACTATTTTTAGTAATAAATAAATAAAAAAGAAATAGATATCAAATATAAAAGGTAAAATTAATGAAAGTTGTGCTTTTTTAGGAATGGTAATTATTTCTTTTTTTTTGTTTCTCGTTATTTGTTTTTGTTTTTCCAAAAATTCAATACTAAACGAGAAAAATGTCTGAAGCTTCAGTTTTTGTGCAAGCACTTCCGGTTGGTGAGGCTGCGCTGGCTAAAGAATTTGCCCTGGTTGCCGCTAGAGGGGACCTCATGTCCTGGTTTAGTGCAGTCGTTTGATTTTGCCCATCGTAATAATAAGAAGAATCTGTACAAATTTCGAACAATTTTAAAATTAATTACTTCCTTATTGAAACAAGCAAAATTAAATATCCGCATTTTTGCTTAGAATTAATTTAATTTATAGTGATGTATTTTTTCGTTGATGAGTACATTCGTGATGTTGTTTTTATACAATGACGAATATACTCATCATACAAAGAAAATTATTCATTTGTTAATATTTGTTATATTTCGTTCATTTTTATGCATCTTATCTGTAACAATGCTTGTTCTACTTATGACGAATATGCTCGCCGTTGTATTTCTTTTAGTATGTTTTGTATTCAATTTATTTTTGATTTAAAAATTATTCACAGCAAGTATTGGTAGCAAATACTCACTGTTTACTTACTAAGCAGGCCGCCAGCGGCTGGACTGTAGCCATAAGACCCGTACGCGCTGCCGTACTGAGGGTATGCAGGGCTATAGGCATAATCTGAGCCAGGAGCAACGGAACTACCGCCTATATAAAAACAAACTATTTTAATTAAAGTAATTAAAATTTAAAAACTATATTTATTTATTTGTTTTCCCAAAAACCCCAAAAAAAAGCATAAATATATATATATATATTCAAATAATAAAATGAATACGAATAATTGTTAGGAAGTATTGTGCTAAAATTACTTCTCTACCAATAATAAATAAATGTTGGTTTTGTGTGGTTAATTAAATATGTATAAAGTGACTATATCCCATTATACCCCTTTCGAACCAACGTTTAAAATGTAGAACTTGCCTGTGGGATAATGACTAAAACTGGGCAACATTGATGAGTATCCACTTGGTCCTCCGGTTGGTTGAAGGACAATTAAAGAGGATTGATCGTTTGGTGAAACGTTGGTATTATGATTATTAGTGACACCACCACCCCCACCATTATTTCCAGATGGATTTGTATTGAGTGTATTGTTGCTGTTGTTTGTATGATTCGTTGTATGTTGCTGCTGTTGATGTTGTGTTGTTGCAACAGCTATAGAAACATTTTACATGATAATTTGATGATTCATTTATTTATTTATTTTTTAGATTACATTAACCCGGGTCGAAATTTTTACGTTACATTTTCCTTCAATATGCATAATTGACATGTCAAATTTTAAGTTGCAGTTTGAAGAGAAGTGTAAAAGGACATAAGAATATCTCAGAAAAAAAACTTTTTAAGTTTATACATATTTACCAAACATTTGGCAGTTTTTCAATCTAACGTTCTTGGTTATTTGGCGGCTAGCCTAAAAATCAGCCAGAAACTACTAAGAAATTAGCAATCTTTTTGTTGAAGTACTTAAAATTACAAGGGAATAAATAATAGCAATGCTATACTCAGCATAAAAAACCAAGCTGAAATTAAAGGAGCGGTTTGGACTTAACAACTTTTTAGGAAATGTTCCCATACTATCGAAAATTAGCAATAAATGAAAAGAAGAACACAGTTAACTAATTGCTATCAATTTTGATACTACTCGACAATCGTCTTTCTATTGCAATGGATGGTACAGAGGTCAACGGAAAAACGAATGAAATTAAAAATGTTTCTAGAAAATATTCTTATACTATCAATCAAACCTACTAAACTACCATTGCGGATTAAAATAAGCCAGTTTACAGTTTTTAAGTAAATTTTGTCTCAGTGAAAAACTAGTTAAAATGTCAACCCGGGGGCATTATTATTATAATAATTAGCTGGATTACCGGTTGTGTTTGCAATGGCGGTTGATTGATTTGTAGCATTATTGCCACCATTTCCAGAGCCACCACCACCGCCGCCTATGGCTCCTGCGGTGTTTCCGGTACCAGCCCCAGAGCCTCCACTACCTGAGGTATTCGTTGATTGTTGCTGCTGCTGCTGGGCCACGGTTTCGTTTGATACCATCGTAATTGGAAGCCCAGGTGATCCAGAATCGGTGTGGGGACTAACAACCGTCCCTAAATGAGTTATGCTTGCGTATCCGTGTCCATTTTCAACTGAATTTTTGGGGTAATGCGAAGGGTCAGAAACATGTGCGTTACTTTTCATTCAATTTCATTTTTGTAGAGTATTACTTAAGGGTTTTTTTATTTTAAATTATAGCCAAAAAAAGAGGTACTTTATAATTAACGAAGACTGCGTGAAACAGACAAAGGGACTGACAGAGAAAGAGATACCTAGAGAGAGTAAGGCACAAACCCCAACATCCTAAAATTTGACAATATGTTCTTACCTGAATGATATGGGGATAATGATTGATCGAGTATTCCAGTTCCAAGTTTCATTTCTTGCATTGTAATTGGGGCTAAAGGGGTCAGGGAGCTTCCTCCTACACAGGCAAAATTATTTTCTTAATTATAAAAAAAAAAAACCAAATTATATCCCCCAAAAAAAAAAAATATAAACAAGAATCAAAGCAAACAAAATAAATAACTGAAGAAATTTACTCATATTTTTTATGATAAAATTCAACTTACCAATTGATGCTCCAATTGGCGGCGTATAGAGTGAGCTTTGTGACTGTGATATCGTTGTTATGCTATCATACAAAATCGAATCTGTACATGTTGATGCTGGAAAACCGTTATGAGTATCATAATATGGTGTTCCACCATTTGATGTAACACTTCCAAGTTCTGAGAGCAGTTTATGCTCATCTTTAATACACCACTTTCCTGACCAAAGCTGTATTAAAAAATAAAACAATTAAATCTTCATGTTTTTAATTAAAATAAGTTGATTTTTTTAAGCAAGCTTTTATCTTTTTCTACTTGTCGAATCCTTTCATTTGATACCCATGCCAATCGAGTTGTGAAAAAATAGGTAAAGCTACTGTTAGTACTAAATTTCATTATTATGCGCTAACGAGAATTGAAATAAATTTATTTGCGAGCTTTGACCCACAGTACTAATTGATCAAGTCTTTGATCAAGGTAAATAAAAGTTTGTAAAAAAATGACGAGTATAATCGCAAAAAAATATAAAGAATGACGAATATACTTGTCAAATATCAAATTGCTTTATTTAACTTACGTTTGAATACAGCTGATCCCCACTATAATGAATCCTTTGTCGCTTAATATCATCATCTGGATGAATGTTAATATCTCGATTTTCATCTGAAATTAAAATAACTGTTGATCGGTGAGAATATATATTTATTAAACTATAATTAATAATTTTAATAATAGGCATCCTAAAGCTTTAAAAGCCAGGAAAGTTTAAGTATAAAATATTTTTGGTGAATGTATATGGTAAAACTACTAAATCAAAAAGCTTTTAATATACCTTCGAAACGGTTTTTATATAAGATGTAAAGCTCTAGTAACTTGAATGCATATAAATAAAGCATATATGTATTTTCTTGCAGTTGATACAATTCACAAAGAGTTTGTTAAACTGTAGAAAATATTAAATTAATCTGAGTATGGAATTCTTTAGCTAAGAAAGAAGTAAAGAATCCCATGAATCGTTTTGGATTCACGGGTCGTTTTTCGTAACTAAATCACAGCCTGTTGAGAGGAAATAACCTCAGGAAATGACAAAAAAATAAACCTAACGAAAACGGTAAGGAACACGAGAGGATAGAGAAAGAAAAAGAATTTTATAATGAAATTTGCAAGTAGATTTATCCGGATGACACTCAGTTAGCATCTTCCTTATTTTGAGAAGACTCTTTTGTATGAGATATAACTCAACCCCACCATCTATCCCCCCCCCACTCACATATATATATGTATATATATATATATATATATACACTTTGAGGTACTGTTGCTAGATCTCGTGGCATCGTACAGCCCTAGAAATCGCAGCAGAAAATATAAAAGTAGACAACAAAATGGGGAGTACCATCGCATGTTCCTGTGGTATAGCCGTGATAATAAAGATCGCGTCGTCTTCTATTCTTCCTTCCTCTAGCATCCCCGAAAACATGAAAAGGGGAATAGGATATAAATGACAAAGTCATACTTGAAAAAAAATAAAAATGTATACATATATAAAATATGTAGTATATGTTGAAAAAAAAAAACGAGTCCTCGGGAAACCACCATATTATGTTTTAAACCCTTCTTGTCCCTTCAGTGGCCGGATATGACGACCGGATGCTCTCTGCGGATCCGGATATATTTTATCATTCCTGGCTGTTGGCGGACCTGCCCTAACTCTCCTAGCCCCCTACCCTTTTTTAAAACACTCTTGGAAGCAATTCCGTGTGCATTGGCCAAGTGCCCACTCTGGAAATATTTTCGTCGTTTTCAGGCAATGTATCTTTTATACACAAAAGCAACCCCTACGGAGAAAGCGAGGGGCGGAGGGCTGGAGTGGAGAAAGAGGGCTAGAGGAAGAAAAATCTAGAGATTTTTGCCGTTATAAATAGATCGAATAGGCACATAAAATCCAAAGCTTTTGCTCCCTTTTTTTCCATATATATATATTGCTTGTAACTTCTTAACACTTTAACTACCTCTCATCATACTCCTCGTCCCTTCCACCTTCGTCTAGGATTTTCGGCTGGCTCTTTTATTATTAATTTTTTGGTTTTTGTTACATGACAACTTTATTTCGTTTTAGTATCTCAAAGTTCACCGTACCGTCCACACAAATTGGTAGGGAAGGAAAAAATTGTATTTTTGCTGCTATGCCTTCTTTATATGCTTTAAAAGAGAGAAAAATACGAAAAGGTTTTCACGTTGTTACAACAATAAAAATTATCAACTTGGGTAGTTAATGATATATAGGTATGTACACGTATACATACATAAAAAAGATATATCTTTTCTTTTTGGAACCGTCGTTAGTCGCAAAACAAACCTGTACAATAGTTATATCAAGTTTCAGCCGCTGGACCTTGAGTCCTTAAATTAACACAATTATAATAATACATTTTTTTTCATGAAAATTGGTACTTGGGAATATTTTTCAAAGTAGCTTTATTTCAGCATCAACTCTAAAAATAATAAATAGTAATCATAAATCACAAGAACCCCAATAGCCATAAACTTCCTGTAGAACGTCTGCCTGGTGGTTGGATATTCACCCACTTGAAAAGAAAATATCCACGTGACCCTTCTAAACATCCACCCCCTTAAACCCCAATCATCTGGAAATTCACGTGGTGCATTCCTCGTGTTGTCGATAACGCGCGCCTATAACTTATCAAAAATTGTTGGGTAGACGTAAAAGTTAATTGGTGTTGTCACAATTTCATCTCTTAATCGACTCTAGGCACACGCATCAAAAATAAGTAAGTATCAAAAATTATTTCTATACCCCCTAAAGAAAAGTTAGCTCTAATTTGATTGTAAAAAGGGTAGAACAAAAACGTTCTTGCTAGATCTGCACAATTTTCGAAATTGAAATGCATGCAGGAGCAGAGAGGCTCTCTCAATCCCCTTTTGGTGAGCGGAAATTTCGGTAAGGGCTTGGAGAGTGAATTTTGGGTTAGCTGACAGAGGAGCCCTTTTTGTTTTTTTTAAGAAGCACACACTGCACAATATCCCGAAAATAGTCTCGGATTTGCTGGCGGAATTTTCTTCATTGACTGAAAGTTGTTTTGTTGGTTTCGCCACGTGACCGGATGAGGGGTGTTTGCGACAATTGTTCGAAACCCTCTTACCATCAAAAAGAGTGTAGTTTTTCGAATGATAAACGAAATGGTGCACTTTTCGGTTGAGAGGAAACCCAAAAAATAAATATAATAAAGTGAAGGGTCCTGCATATACCATAGCATTATTCAATTTTGAAGTTGTATCAGCATAATGACTGAAATTAAATGTTAAAGTCAATTTGCGGTTATGCACAGACTATACACATTTTTTAGGGGGAGGGTCTATTGATGATTTACCATCCCCGAAATTGTATGTCACGTGTCTTATATTTTCATCACACTTACCATAATAAAATTGATCAAAATTATAGCTGATATGGCACCCTGAATAAGAATTCAACAAGCCCAAACGTGGCTCAAAAGAGTTGCGGCACGCCCGTTCTATACCCATATGAGACAATTGCACCTGTGTGCCTAAAAGGGAGCGTTTATAAATTTGCATGCCTGCTTTGGCTGGCATTGTGCATACGCCAGCAAGAGGGCGTATTTTTAAAATTTCGTACTTACTTTGGGCATTCTAATGTCTGTTATGGCCGTATTTGTTCGCTGTATGGTCTAGGCTTGGATCCTTTTATGCCTCTAAGTCTGTGCCTCATGTGGGCGCATATGTGCCAACAAAAAATTGTTATTCGGAACTCTCGAAAACTGTGTCAAATTTACTACGAATAATGGCTTAAACCTCTAATTTGATAGTACTTAAACTCGACTTAAGCCTTAAGAAATATATATGTATGCATATTTGTGTTGAGATTTCTATTGCATTAAATTTTATTTAAAACAAAATTTGTTCTCACCATGATCATCGATTCTTTTCCTTTTAATGCTGTTACCATTTGGATCGGTGTGTTGAATCCCTAAAATACCATTTATACTATAACCAGATGTCCTGTGTTCACCTTGACCACTACCACCACCGGGATTAGATCCATTACCTGGATTCAATTGTGTTTGTTGTTGCTGTTGTTGATTTTGATGTTGCTGCTGTTGCTGCTGTTGTTGTGCTGCCGCTGCAGCCGCTGTATGAACAGAAACAGCTGGAGCATGTGTTATAACTGAAACGCTACCAGTTGAACCAGGAGCAGTAACAACACCTACTCCACCTCCTCCACCACCACTAGAACTACCGTTAGTACCACCATTACCACCCCCACTACTCGATGCATTCTGTGACTGATTTTGTTGTTGTTGAGATTGTTGCTGATGATGGACATGTTTTGCCTTTTCTGCTGCTTTGTTACGTACAATTCTGTAAAAGGTTTTGAAATAAAAAAAAATTACGGTTAATTTTGTATCGTAATATTGTATCTTCCATTTTGAGTTTTATAAAATCCCAAATAACTATTTTTATTATTATTATTTTATATACATATATGTATACATATGCCAAATTTACAATTTGTTGCCGCCATTTTGAATCTTTATGTTGTATGGGTATAATATAATAGACAAACTAGATATCTAGTATCTAGATATCTAGTTTGTCTATTATATTATGTATATATCATGTATGTATATAAAATTAAAAGCTGGTTTGTTTGTTTGTGTGTTGCTCAATCACGCCTAAACACCGAGTCCGATCATTTTCATTTTTTGGGGTGGGGGTACCACATATAGGCTACTTTTTATTAGCGAGTTTCAAAATGGCGGACTGCAGATAGCGGCCAAAAATTGAAAATCTCAAGCGATTTTCATGGAACTTGGTATTTGGGTTCGTACTTGGCACTTGGTATTTGGCGGAATCAATATGGCGACTAACATTTTTGAACACCGAATGAAACCAGGTAATCCATCACGCCTAAACGGTGGATCCAATCATTTTCATTTTTTGGATAAAGGTACTACATGTTCCGGCCCAACATATGGGCTTCTTTTTATTCATGATTTTCAAAATGTCGGACCCAAGATGACCGTCAAAAATTGAAAATATCAAGCGATTTCCACTAAACTTGGTATTTGGGGATTGTTGGATGTTCTTATTGCAAATGTACGTTCGAAATTTGGAAATTGAAAATGGCGACTTCAATATGGGTAACATCAATTTTTGAACTTCAACGAATTTAACTGAAAATTAGTATCTGCTATGGATATCTTAAAGGCATTTCGAACTTACCATAGAATTTTTGAAATTCACATTGGCGGGCCCAATTCGGCGACCAACATTTTTGTACACTGGGTGTAGTCGGGTAACCCATCAAGCCCAAACGCTGAATCCAATAATTTTCATTTTGTGGGTATTATAACTACATAATTCGCTTAACATATAGGATATTATTATTCATGACTTTCAAAATGGCGGACTCAAAAAGGCGCCCAAAAATACAAAATATCAAGGGATTGCCATGAAAATTGGTATTTGGGTGGTTTGGATGCCCTTATTGCGGAGCTACGTTTGAAATTTCAATTTTTCGAACTTCAAAAAATTTAAGAGAAAATTAGTACTATGGATATTTTGAAGCCATTAATTTCGAATTATTTATATACACAAAATCGAAAGTTTGTTTGTTTGTTTGTTTGTTTCGTTATTTGTTTGTTTATTTGTTTGTTTGTTGCTCAATCCTGCCCAACATATAGGCTACTTTTGCGAATTTCAAAATGGCGGTTCCGAGATGCCGGCCAAAAATTGAAAATAGCAACGGATTGACATAAAAATTGGTACTTAGGGGCTTTTAGATGTCCTTATTGCAAATCTATGTACGAAATTTGGAAATTCAAGAAGGAGGATCCAAGATGGCGCTCAAAATATTTGTACATCCGATGAAATCGGGCAACAGATCATGAGTAAACCTTGAATTCAATTATATTCTTTTTTGGGTGAATATACTACATACTTACATACCGGCTCAACATATAGGCTACTTTTTATTCGCGAATTTCACAATCGCGGACCCCAGATGGTGGTGGAAAATTGAAAGTATCAAGGGATTGCCATGATAATTAATATTTGGTAGTTTTTGGAAGTCCTTATTAAGAATCCACTTCCAGAGTCGAAATTTACAGTTCCAGTTGGAGTACTCATTTGCGATATTACCCACTAAATGGGTAATATCGCAAATACCGTTTATACGTTATTGACTTCCAAAAAACAAAACAAAATTTATTAGTTTAACAGAAGTCTAAAAAAAGGCCTTATCTTAAATCGAAACAGAAATTAAATAAAAAACAAACAAAAAAATAAATCGCCTAAATAGAGGGCGTGAATTGTGTACCTTTTATTTATGCATTAAACGTTTTTAATTTTGGTTGATTCATAAAATGCATGCCGCCTCCCTCCTGCTACTCATCAACTAGAAACAATTACTTAGGGGGCAAATAAAGTGCTCATTGTAAGTGCTTGAAGCGGTAAGACAAGTGTCACTTGGGGGCCCTTTTGTCACACACCTCTCTCCCACCGCACCCCAAACAGTAATCATCCCCTCATAGCCGATTTTCTATTCGTCGCATCGTATCCTCGCAAAAGGGCAAATAACATCAAATTGATAAAGGTAAAAGCATTAGAACTCAATGTTACAAAGATAGGGTTATAATGAAGAAGGGGGTGGGGGGATGTCCACTGTCAGTCACCAAAAAAGGGGCTACAGAACATGTGAAATAAGGATTTGGAGGAGATGAGTGGTAGAGGGGAGAAAGGGGTTCTGTTCTAATCTAGTTTAAGGTATAAAACTAGCGGTATGACGTGGCAAGGTGAATTATTTCCTCACTCAGGCTCGTTTGCTGCGCAACATTTTCTATACATTGTATAGAAAGTGGGAGAGTAGAAATTGTTGGAGGGAGGTAGTAGGGCGTGTGAAAACTAGTTTCATATCAACCAATGGTCTTGCGCTCAACGAGTGCGCCCTCGCCTCAGCTTATAGCAATAAATTTTTGCCCTATAAGAGAAATATTTTTGTATTTGGATTACCACCAAATAACAGGGGTCGGAAAAACAAGGGTTGACATTCTAATTATTTAGTAAAATTGAGTGGTTTCCTATAATTTCAGTAAACACGACAGTAGCACTGTTCTTTTATCCTCTGGTGTATTTTGAAATGATCCTGGATCCTGTCTTTCTTATATGAGTCTTTAGAGCTTTTCGATTTAATTCGCATTTTCGAAGGGGGTGGCAAAGGGGATGCTGTGTTTGTTGTTGTTGTTGTTGTTGTAATTGAGGCTAAGCTAGGGGCCACATGTTCCTATCAAAAATTATACTGAAAAGGGCATTTACACTCTGGGGATTTGTTGCCACCATTTAAACAGGATGGGTGCGATGTTTACGACATGATTTTATTTTCTGATTAGTAGGAGAACAGGTGGAAAAGTTTAAAAAACCTAGTTTTTTTCCCAGATTAATTCTTAGTAGAATGAAGAGTAACTCACTTAAACCTTGAATGATGAAACTAAAAGCAACATTTCAACAACACAAAAATCTAAAAACAAAAAATTTATAACAATTATTTTCAAGAATTTAATTAACCTGTCTAAATTCTAATGTGGGAATATAAAATTTAATTTTATCCCATGTACCTCTTTTAAAGACATAAAATTCAGTGTATCGAAAAAAATAAGAGACTTTTCGGCTTTTAGGTTAGAATATCCGGAAAACATGATGAAGCAATTGTAAGTTCAGATTTGGATTAAGCTATGTCAGTTGTTTTAACATAGCTAATTAATGACGATATATTCCGAATACCCCTGAATAAAAAATTTCATTAAATAACTTTGCATGAAATTATTAATAATATAGTCGATTATAACTAAAGGGTGTGAAAATTCCTTGAATTCTTATATGAAATTTCAGACACACCTGAGTATGATATGATTACGTAAAATGTTTCCTTGAAATATTGAAAAACAACAATTAAATAAAAGCTGACTATTTTTTATTTCCCAATCATTTTTGGTGTGCTGTGTTGCTGGGTCGGGTGCACGTAATTTTGAAGCAATTTCTTGTACAAGAAACAATTATAATTTATTTCGTTAATTACTCGCACCTGATTAAAGTTTGTCTGTTTCCGTTGCAGCAGACTCGGCTGCCGCAGCGAGCTCAGGTAGCAAATGATAGCTACAAATTGGCAATATTCAGTACAATGTAAAATGAAAAAAAGAAAAGAAAACAAATAAGGCGGTAAATTGCAACTAAGAAAACCAAAAAAAATACCAGAAGTAAAAATAACATGATAAAAAACGTCTGAACGTAAGTTGTTCGGACTTGCGGTCTGATATGAGTCACTTTTCTGCGGCCACTTGTTTTATATTATAACACGAAATTGCGCGACAGTATACATTAGTAAAAAACAAAATGTTTCAGCAAAATTAAATAAACTAAAAGCGAAACCTTTGTTCGAAAACTTACAGAAAGAAACTACAAAAAAAGTAACTTTGATATACAAAAAAATGGTCAAAGCAATTTAAATTAATTTTATGTAAATAAATCAGTTAAGAAACAAAAGATAAAAATTTTATATACACTGAGAAAATAATCAAATCTGGAAACGGTCCTGGGAACTATAAACTGTTCACCGAAAACAAAAATTAGTTAAATCAATCAAAAATTGTTAATGACAATCTAAATTTACTTGATGCAACATAACGTTCCGTTTTCGTAAATAAATCAAATATTTTTCAATCGCAATAACTGATTTATATTTTATTTATCGTTCATGAGAACAATTGTTCATGGCAACCGAATTTTATCTATTCCTTCGACGACTTGCTGATTAGCACGGACGAAATTAGGTTGTCTGAACAAAACAATTTGTTATTCAAAGTAGTTCTTTCTACAAAACACATTGCGAAGTTATCGTAAAGGATTAATTGCTATAGCAACAACATTATTTATTCACTGTAAAAGAATTATTTTATAAAGTCAACTAAAGCAACAGTCAAACGAAATTTTATTATCCTAATAACATCGAAACCTTTAGTCAGTTACAACAAACGAATGAAATAATTCAAGACCTCAAGAGTAGTTGTCACAACCGAAGGGTTGCTGTCACAATTAAATGCATATTTGTATTAAAATATAATCGTTTGATAAACCAGAGTTGACAGGGTTCCTTTGTGTTTTCAGTCAGTCTAGTTCTTTGGTTTAGAGCAGTCGCAAATCGTGTGTTGTGCTCTGATTTTGATTAATTCATAATTTAGTTAAACTAGATTCTAATTTCTTCATTTGTATTCAGTTAGTTGAAAGTATTATTTTTAATACTCATTATTTTGGACACGACGTTAATGTTACAGAATTTTATAAAGGATACAATTTACTTTTTCTTAAAATTTTTCATACTTCATATATCAGTAAGTGCGGAAATAAAAATATAATAGTTTGGGACTATTAGACAGCCAACCAAAAAACACAATAACTAAGATCTGTAAATAAAGTGTACCTACTTATGTAGAAATATCAATAAACAAATGTCAATATACAAAACAATGCATTGTTTTAAATATAAATCCTATACTATGAAATTGTAATGAGTCACAACTGAAATTAATGTTTGTTTGTATTATCATTATTTTGTCAATAAAATCATAATTCGTGTTCCTTTAATTTACAATACATTTCTAAAAAAGTCGCATTTAATGATTTTTAGAAGTGTATTGAAAATTCAAGGAACACGAATTATGATTTTATTGACAAAATCATGATAATTCAAGCAAACATTAATTTCAGTTGAGATAACAGAGCAACTTAATTTCCTGCAACCGAATTAACACTCCAAATTCAATCGATGCAACCAAACGATTTCATTACAGCTACCAAATATTGTTTCTGACAACATTTATTGTTAGTTATCGTTAGCGACAACAAATTTTTTTGCTTATGGCAACAAATATTACGTCCCCGCAACCGCAAAAGTACTCGCCGCAAAAGAGAAAACCAAGTAACTGCAAACGAAACAGATATATTTCAGAGCACTGAAATGTATAGTAGGGCAATTTAGGAAGTTGTGACAACTGATTATTTCTCTGAGTGTACTAATTAATTTAACATTTTTATAAGACAATTTAAAAATATCAAGTAATACATTGACAAAAAATCTTAAAAACAGTGAACAATTTTAACAAAATTTTCTTTGTGACGCCGGTTCTAAAATGAGGAAACCGACGAAATTCTGCCGCACCTTTCAATAGATTTGCTCAGCTTTCTTCTATTAAGGATCCCTCCCATTTTTAACGCAATCAAAGTTCCAATCTATTGCGTAAATGGAAGAAAAAACCAGAGATATGATATATACGCGATAAACTTAGAATGTAGGTAAAATTATCTTAATAATATTTATAATGTAAACATTTTAACTTTTCGTTTCATTTTTACGCGATACATTTTAACATTTACATAGTCTTATAGGGATTTACTGTACGTTTTTTTATCATAAAAACCGGTAATATGTTTTTCAAGAACGCATGTTTTATATAAAATTCGAGACATATGCGCTTGATTAAATTGTTATGCATTTTCGGAGTAAAAGGGTGGACAAAATCATTAGGCATCCCTTTTCTGTTTCTTTTCTATTTAGACATATACATACATCATTGAAAAAAGGGTCAAAATAAGTGCCTATTTTGAGTCCATCACTTTGAGTTCATTCAATTCACACTAACCGAATTTGGGAGTCGTTGTCATTGTCGCTTTCATCTGGGTGGCAGTAACAAAATCAGGACTACCCCGCTCCACGAATTGCGAATAATCAGTGTGAGAGTAGAGGTTTTAGGGACCCAAAATCAAGGACATACCTGGTCTAGAGAAGAAAAAGGGATGGGGTACCACACCAAAAATAAACTAAAAAGAGAGTGGGGAACGTGGGGTTTTTTGTTAAGGGGTTAAATAACTGCCCCTTGTGTTCAAGGGGGGGGGGGGGGGGGGGTAATAGGGTTAAAATTGTCCAACAGTCAGATTCTAAAATAAAGTAGCATTCAGAAAATTTAGAGCTACGGGTATTTTACGACTCCCCTAAAAGAATTTGAATTCAAACAGCAAGTCTGGAACAGCAAGTCCATGTAACTGCCTTTTCTACATATGTAAAAAAAATAAAATAAAATTAATTCAGGGGATCTCCTCAGTTTATTCAAAAGACAAATGACTCAATTCCTCGTATAATTTCTAATTCTGGAACAGAAATGAAATTGTCACATGGGCTGCAGTTTTCAGGGATGAAGCTTATTTTTAGGGGTCGTTTTCATTGTCGTTTCGGGGTGTGGTGGGTATGATGATGATTCAATCAGTGTAACAATCCAAACAAAAGAATCACATCAGCTGGTCACCCCTATTCTACAATAAAACTTATATAAAATAAAAATCTGTTGCTACTTTTGTAAGGAAGAAATTGTAACATATGCGAATGGTGTAGGATCTTCAATCAACCAGCGAAATGACATGAAATGCACTCATTCAAGGGGATAATGAATCGTTGGATAGTCCCGTGGGAGACGAAACTTCCACTTGGTTGCTTCCTTGAATTAAAAACGATATTTATATTTCATATGAGGTACTTAACTTAGCAAAATAAATCGTAATTTTATCCCATTTACCGGTTTTAATTTATACAAAATTTGCATTTATACTCAACTTAAGCCTGGCTTGTCTTTAACACTTAAAGTTCTAGCACTCAAGCGTATAATTTTACTCATTTTTGCGCCCTTAATGTAACCTTCAAATTTGGATTATTAATCATAAATTGAAAACGTTTTCCGAATATCTCGGAATTATAAATTTTAATAATGTTAAATTAAATTTAGAAATCTCTAAATATCAAATTTTCTAACAAAAAATTCCGAATTTGACATACATACATATGTATGTCAACGATTAGTAAAAAAGCTTATTTAAGATTAAAATTGAGGTCAGTTTGGTCCACAAAAAAACAAAAACAATTAAATAGATGCAAAAACGGCATCTATTGTGCTGCTACAAAAAAAAATCAGAACAATCTTAATTTTTGGGTGAACCATAAATATGAATGTCCAAAAAAAATTCCAACACATTTTAGACTTTTGATCAATAGCAACAAATATTTCTTACATTTAATGCTTTAATTGGTGGTGAAATTGTGTAATATATGGGTGTTTAAAACTAAGGAGAAAGTTTTTGGACTTGGCTTTTCGGAAGTGATCCCATGGTTCCGTCATGGCTTAACTCTTAAATGAACAAACAAGTGATATGGAAGTTTTGAAAATGAATTGAATTATTTATTATATGCGACAAAAAAAATTTAATTACGACTATAATTTCGTTCAGCTATTTTATAATAAATTTGTTACTATTTCTACTTTTCATTATACTGTGAAAAACGAAATAAAATTAAAAAACATAGGCCGGTTACGTATTTATGTATGTACTAAACACATTTAACTATCTAAAAAGTATCTTTTACGGTGTGGGTTAAATTCATCTCCGTGAAATCACCTCTATAATTTTCTTAAGGTTAAGAATCCCAACACACGGATCGGAGGGGGGCTGTGATAATGGTGCGGCTGTGGTGTAAGAATGTTTTCTCTCTTAGAAAATGTTCCCTGTTTTGCAATTTTCTTCTCAAATCCCCACCAGTCGTCTCCAAATCCCCCTCCCACCACGAACAAGTAGCAAATGAAAAACCACTCTCAGCTTGTTGCCGCCCCGCAAAAGTGGTCCCATCAACTTTGATGTTTATGAAGATGATGATAATGTGACTTAGTGGAAAGGAAAGAGGGGAGGTGGGAGGGAAGGCCATGTGATGGCAGCGAATAAGGATAAGACGATACAACCCCCTTTTCATCGCCAACATAGTCTACTTCTTCTTCTTATTATTTTTGGTGATGTGGTACAAACACTCCATTCGCGTGGATAGGTGGTCGCTTTAACCCCACCTACCCCTAACTATCTCCCTCCTCCTCCACGTTCATGCCACTTTCAACGCTAGAATCTCCATTTGCACTTCAAATACACCCTATACAACAACATGTTATTTGGTATACCGCGCATTTTCTCTCAGAATCACCCTCAAAATACCACCCACAGAATAATCCAACTAATGGTGGAGAACAAAAACCCAATAAATGTGCAAAATTGATTGGGGGATATAGGGGGGTTGAAAGCGGATCATCACAATCATCCGAAGTAGCAGCAGTAGCCAGCAGCAGAGGTAGTATTTCAATGGCTCAATGTTTGTATAAAAGAGCAAAATTTCCACCCATTTTATACCATGTCCTCGACATTCTGAACATTCTTCCACTCTCTCTCCTGTCCTCCCTTTCAAAATGTTGGACTCTAACATTCAAACACCAGCGTATTTTGTGTTTTCGTTTCTTTTTTTTAATGGATTCATGTATATCGACTTGGAAAATTCTTCCACGGATTTATGGCAAATTTCAAGGAATATCTCTCGACCTTTTAAATATACTTTTATGGTACGCAATCCTCTACCCTTCCCGTTTCATTTCCCTTTTACTCTTATTGTTCTTCTTGGGCTGGTTTTCTTCGGTTCGTATAATTGTGACACCCACAATTTGAGTCTCATGGGATCATGGAAAGGGGTAGTTGGGGGAGTGGAGAGGGTAGATAGATGAGCAAGAAAGGTTACAGGGTAAGAGAGGAGATGGGGGGTATTGTAGTCGGTGTGCGGTTTCATCAGATTTTCTCTGTTACGAACGATCTCCTTACGGTTTCATGGATACCAATTGAGAAATATGCTCTCAAGAAGTAGTAGGAGCAAGGGATAAAAGGGTATAAAGGGCTGCACCACGAATTTGTAAGTTTACGTTGGTATAAATACATCCTTAACACTCCTTTTCGTCCCCTCCTCCCCCAAACTCCTACTCAACCACAAACTCTACTTTATCCAAGGAAGAAAACGAAGTTTTTGTTCTCTTCTATTTTTTGCTACTCTAAGACCGTGCGATGCCTGTGAAGAAATCTTCTACTTACTTTTAAGACTTGGAGATGCCCTGGAATTTTTCATGTTGGTGGGGGTTATGTAGATTGTGAAGGGGGTTGGGGAGGGAAGGGGTAGATAGTATAGAACTTTTAGGTGCAAGACAGAGACGAGGAAGGACTTTGATTTTATTCAAGACGAAGGTGTTTTCTTGGTTTTAACGATGCCTTAGGGAAAAATCGACCCTATTTTTTCTTCTTGTACTTGCAATTTTATTGTAACTGTTGTTACTTTGGTGCTTGTCTTTTTATTTTACGCCCTTGTCCCCTCTCGCCCCCTCCTCCTCCTTTGCATTCTCAGTACCTTCAACGGGGTATAAGTTGAGAAGTTTGAGGGCACTTAAAGGATATTCGGCGAGAGATTTTCGTGCATTTCAACTAGATTCAGGGGATTTAGAATAAGAAATTGAGAGATATGTACTTCTTTATTTTAATATATCTCTGTAAAAAATACGAATAATAATAGTATTAAGTAAATAAAACTGTAACAAAAATTACTATTTCTGAAAAGTAGAATATTCTATTATTAATACTTATGGCTCAATCGGTTTTTACTGAAATGAGAGAAAGTCTCTATAGCTCGAGATTTTATCTCACGGATTAATATCCACAACATCCAGCAGGATGAGAGTGTTATTTTTTGATCTTGGTTGCTGCGGTGTCCCAATCAATTATTTTATTTGAATAATATTTCAATTTTATATTTATTATTTTTAATAAATATTATTGTTTAATATCATGTTTATATTATATATAAAATTGAAAGTTGGTTTGTTTGTTTGTTGCTGAATCACGCCTAAACGCCGAGTCCGATCATTTTCATTTTTTCGTTGAAGGTACTACATTTTCCGGCCCAACATATAGGCTATTTTTTATTCGCGAGTTTCAAAATTGCGGACCCAAGATGGCGGCCAGAAATTGAAAAAATCAAGCGATTTCCACGAAACTTGGTATTTGGGTGGTTTTGAATGTCCTTATTGCTTATCCACGTTCGAAATTTGGAAATTCAAAATGGTGGATTCAATATGGCGACTAAAATGTTTGAACACCAAGTAATCCATCACGTCTAAACGGTGGATCCAATCATTTTCATTTTTTGGATAAAGGTACTACATGTTCCGGCCCAACATATGGTCTTCTTTTTATTTATGATTTTCAAAATGGCTGGCCCAAGGTGGCAGTCCAAATTTGAAAATATCAACAGATTGGCATGGAAATTGTTATTTGGGGGTTTTTAGTTGTCCTTATTGCGAATCTATTTTCGAAATTTGTAAATTCAAGATGGCAGATTCAATATGGCGGCCAAAATTTTGGTAGATCGGGTGAAACTGGGTAGCCCATCACGCCTAGACACTGAATCCGAGCTTATTCATTTTTTAGGTAAAGGTACCACATATTCCGGCCCAAAATATAGGCTACGTTTTCTTCACGAATTTCATAATGGCGGACCTACGATAATGGCAAAAATTTGAAAATATGAAGGGATTGCCTTAAAATTGGTGTTTGGGGATTTTTGGATACCCTTCTTGCGAATCCATGTTCGAAGTTCGCAGTGAGAGGTGGCGCATTCAATATGGCGTGCACTAATTTTCGAACTTCAGGGAATTTAAGTGAAACGTAGTACTATGGATATTTTGAGGTAATTTCGAATTTACTATCGAAGTTTGGAAATTCAAAATGGCGAACCCTACACGGTGACGCAAATTTGTGTACACTGGTTGAAACCGGGCAACCAATAACGCCTGAATATTGGATCGGACTATATTTATTTTTGGGGTAAATTTACTTCACACTGCGGCCAAGCATATGTATAGGCTGCCTTTTATTCTCTAATTTTAAAATGACGGAACCAAGATGATGCCCAAAAATGTTAAATAGTTAGGGATTGACTTGAAAATTGATATTTAGGGGTTTTAGATTTTCTTATTGCAAATACACATTCGAAGCTTGCAAATTCAAGATGGCGGATCCAATATGGCGCCCAAAATTTTTGTGAACGGCGTAAAACCCGGCAACCCATCACGCTTAGACGCTAGATTCGATCATATTCATTTTTGGGTGAAGGTTCTACATATTTCGGCCCAATATATAGGATACTTCTTAGCGAATTTTAAAATGGCGAAACCAGGATGGCGGCCAAAAATTGAAAATATCAAGGGATTGGTATGAAAATAGGTATTTTGGGGGTTGTTAGATGTCTTTATTGCGAACCTATGTTTGAAATTTGGCAATCAAAATTTTGGATTCACTATGACGATTAAAATTGTTGTACAGCGAGTGAAATCGGGTAACTCATCACGCCTAAACGCTGGATCCGATCATATTCATTTTTTAAGTTAGGTATACTACATTTTCCGGTCCAATATATAGGTTACTATTTTTGCGAGTTTCAAAGTGGCAGATCCAAGATGGCGCCCTAAAATTGAAAATATGAAGGGATTGCCAGGAAAATTGGTATTTTGGGGGTTTTTAGTTGTCCTTATTGCGGATCTATGTACAAAATTTGAGAATCAAGATGACGGACCCAATACGGTGCGCGGCCAAAGTATTCGTACACCGGGTGAAACCGGGTAACCCATCTAGTCTTATACAAAATAACAAATTTATTCTGGTCGAATGAATAATAGAATGAAAACAATAAACGAACAAATATTGACACGAAATCCATAAATAATAAAAAGTACATCTGATTTGAAAAGGATAGACATAAAATTGATAAGAGATTGCAAAAATAATTTATTACACTTTTTAAAAGTTCCACAGTTTTCTCTTCCGTCTGGCCGGAACAAATGATGGAGAAAAACTAGAAAGGCCTGTGATTCTATTTTGGTTCCTTTTTCTTTTTTGTAACGTGTTTCAGAACGCTCCCGTCTATCAAAAAAAAGCAAAAAAGAAAGAATGTTTCCTGCAAAACGCATGGCTGTGACAAAGCAAAAAAAGGGGTGTTCTTAAAGTTTTCTTCAGGCCGTTGTGCTTATTATACTAAAATGCCACGCTAGGCGAAAATACGAAATATAAAATCTTATATAGAGTACAATCTTTGCACCGAAAATATTGCGGTTAATGCTAACCTCTTGTCCCTTTTTCATACTATCCTAAAATTTTGTTCTTGGGAAAAAAATGGTTCACACACAACAAAAATCATTAAACACGTGCTAGGCACGTGCTTTCATTATATTCAAGTGAATTTTGATGTTGCCATACATTGCTTCCGCAAAAAAAATACGATACATATTTAAATATATGCACATATGAAATATATATACCAATTTATATCATATTTCATTGTAAATTCATTGCCCTCTCAATGTGTTTTGAGTGTTTCAAGACGATTAAATTTAAATGAATCTTTGCGCCTTCCATTGAAATGATTAATTACAGAAAATCGAGGATTGGTAAACCGCGAACCTAATTGACTTGTGCCCTTTTGAAATTGTCGCTATGTTTCCCTCCCCCCTGCGGATTATAGGGACGAACCGGAACAGAGGTGGATCAATGAGATCAATTTTATTCGATAGGTGAAAATTCCAAACCATTTTATCTTCTGTTCCCGAGCTTGATTGAGCTTTTATTGGGAGACATTTAAATTCGACGATTATTTTTTGTGTTTTTTGGGAATTATTCAAGTTTATATGTATTTTTAATAAAGAAATTTTATAATGATCAATATGTATAAACTTTTACAAAATCTTTTAGACTGCTAGTGCACCTCAGAGTTCGGTATTACGGCCACTTCTGAACTATAAACTGTAGATAAACAATTAATTAACTTATAAATCGAAAGAAAACAGCCGTTGAAATTACTTTATTTTTACCAATTTTCTTGACTAATTTCCAGCTTACGGTAAACTAGTTAAAAATTATACTAAAAGTCGGTTAATTTTCATTACCGAATAATAATAAACTAATTGATTTTACTACCATTTCAATAAACAATAATAAAATGCTTCTGTAATTACGACTTTTAAAAACAAATTTGATTATTCTTGCTTATCTTAACTTTGTTCAAGTCTGTATTTAAAAATTCTTAGTTGGAATCACAATACTTTTACACGCGTAGCAAACAAAATCGATTTCGTTATTTCCTCACGAGGATAAAAAACAATATCAAATATTCTTAGATCAATTCCCTAAAGACTTCCTTTGCTAAAGTTAAATATTGATTTTATCAAAATTTAGTAGGGGAAAAATGTTAAGTTCAAGAATCAACTATTTTTGTTGACAGTGGTCGGTTCTGTTAGCTATATTTTGTAAACAATTTGCGACTATTTCATACAATTTTTAATTAATTACGAGTACCAGTACTTTTGAACAAATAAATAATAGATATATATTTTAAAATAGCTAATATTCTACTACACTTGTCTGTTAGTGTTGTGTTTAATTACTTTTTAATATGTTAAATAAGATAGCTTTTTAATAGTAAGGTAGGTAAGGTTCAGGAACTAAGATTCACAAAAAACAAGCAGAATAATTTTTATAATTTTATATGTTGTAGCCACAAGATAATAACTTTGGACATTTATTATTCGAAATCAATATTTTGTGAACATTTTCAGGTAAACTAAAGAATATTGGTTATATTACATCTCATAAAAATTTTAATTCTGATTTAATTCTTTCCTTGAAGAATTCCAGAATTAAGAACTTTACGACACTTCCGCAGTCCACTTCGGTGCAATTTTGTTTTTAGTTCCCTTCTTACCATTTTCGTTTTCTACAAAAAGTTGATCGAGCGCGGTTCGGATAGTTCGAATTTCGCGCTCGGGCAAATCTTTTAATATAAGAAAGAGGTGCGAAAAAGAGTTAGTTCATTTTTGTCGCCGTAAAACGGCGTGACGGTTGTTGTGTTATCAGTATACAGAGAGCAAAATTCTTTTAAATGACAATGGCGACAACAATGAACGATGAACCTTAAATGTTAAAATATTTTTCTTGGGTCTAGTCTGCATATGCACCATATTTCGCGTTCTTTTTTTTTACATAAAACATAATTTTAAATTAGAACTAAACTTTATCATGTAAACGTATTTTAGCTTTTGTATCAGTGTAGGGATAGTACAACTTTTCGTTTTGAAATGTTTAATTGAAATATGGAGGATACAGTGATTTTTTGAAAGCTATAATGTGACCTACAATATCACAAAATAATCTCAAGCGGTTTTTGAGCTATCACTATTTAATCCCTGAAAAGGTGCACATGGGTATGTTATACCCGATATATTTAATCAATCCAGTTTTTAAAATAAATCGTTACTCGAAGGTGCATGTATAAAGAAAACTACGACATCGATTTCTCGTTGGAGTCCTCTCAATCAGCTTCTAGGTATATGTAGTAACCACGTTTCTTCGGCTTTCTTGTTTCTTGTTATTTTTTAAACAATTCTTTTGTATGGATACCATGAAACAATTCGCAATTTCGTGAATACCTTGAGGACTTATTTGAGCCCAAGGAAACTATCGAACATTGCTTTTCATTTATCAAACACAGAAGTAAATGGCTAAAGAGAACAGCCGAAGCATTCAATTTCTTAGAACGCGAAGATATAGGCGAAACATAACCTTCATTAAATTGTAAATAGTAAAAATTGACGATTATTTTCCCCGTGGTACTCTAATTAACTGACTATGAAACAATTTTAAAGCCTTTTAATCACTTCCGAGACTTTTGTACCTACATATCTTATGTTCAACTGTTTTCGATAGGATATGAAGGTTATTTTGTTATTTTTCTAAATTGATGGTCTCGAGATGATTTTTATACTATTCAAACAATGTTTATTACAATAGAAACTTAACATAAATGAATACTTCAGGAAATGCTAGATTGTCTTTTTTTTAAGCTTTGTAAGAAAAAAATAAATATGTTTTCAAATACGTGCTTGCACCGTGGATTAGTTGGAAAATGTTTTTGCCTCTAATTTATTAATTTTAATGATTCTTGTAAACTAGTTTTAGAATGAAAAGGTAAGAAGGTCCTTATTTATAAAATTTGTAACGAACATTTTTTACTATGCCTAAAATTGCAAATGTTTTGCGCACCGTTAAATATCTTTCAAAATTTAAAAAATTAAGTGTTTCCGAAAGCACAAATGTTCGACAGAAAACCTAAATGATTTGAAATTCTTAAAACTTTGAAATAAAAGGAAAGTTTTCTCCTAAATAGAATACGAAGAAAAAAAAGAAGGAGTCGTTAAATCAATTTTAATTTAAAAGGACTTGAATGACGTGATATTCTAAATCTAGAGACAGTCAACTTCACCTATCTCGAGGAAAACATTTTTCAGGGAAAAAGTATATCTTAACACAAAAAAAAAGATCAAATCGGACAAGATACGGTTGAAACGACACAAATTCCTTAGGGACTCAGTGATAGAATCAGAATCAATTTTTCTAGATGTCCTCACATATTGAAAAAAGGGAAATAGTCTTGGTATAAAGTAGCAAAAGGACAAACAGAATTTGTAATCATAAGAGAGATAAAATGACCTTTAATTCCTTTTATTTTCAAATTTTCAAATTTTATATTGTTAAGTTATTCCGGATATAAAGGAAGAGTGCTTTATTTGAAACACTTGCCAAGTATTATTTTATTATTATTATACTTACCTATTTATTGATGAAACGCTAGGTACGTTGTCCTGAGAGCAAATCCCTTCAGCAAGGAGTCTATCGCGAATTTCCCATGCAAACATTGTGGGATTTTCACGTTTATAATTGGCAATAGCATCTACAACCGGCGGTGTTGCTACTTTTGGTTTTGAACCGCCTATAACACCAGCCTTAAAACTTCCAGTCTCATAGTATCTGCAAGATGTTAATTTTCTTTGTAAGAATTAATTTTATAAAGTCTTTAGAAGTTCTGTAGAACTTTTGTGTATTTTTTGCCATTTTTTCGTGATTTTCGAAAATTTTCTTAAAATAATTTTGGAATTTGCGAAAAATATATTAGTAAGTCGATGATTTAACACCTCATTCAAGTAGAGACAAGTAAAAACGACGAATGAGTGTGGTAATTCTGTCAGCAGCCTAAACCACTGAAACACACAAGAGGGTTATAAATTGCCGCAAAATTCTCGTCGTTTGGTACTTTCTCTATAAGGGTAATAAATTCGCAAAACGGAAGGATCTTGTCTCACTGATTTCCTTCTGTGTTTAGCCATTTTCCCAAGGAGCAATTAAAACCGATTTCCTTGGTGTTATGGTGGCTTCTAGGGTTCCTCGCTCCCACAAATAACTCAATGGTTTTGAGAATAGAGAGCAAAGAGATGCAATATTTCATATCGCCGCCTCTATTACACTTTTGGTTGGGGATTCCCGAAAATTTAATTTATACTTTTTAACCACCCCTAATACGAAGCTTCGAGAAAGTCTTTCTCTACGTTTTTTTTTTGGTTTGTTTATTTTTTAAAGAAGAAAATTAATTGCGAACCCACTCGCCTTCGAGCACATGCTCTTTTGTAAATTAAAGTCGTGAATGTATGTAAGTTTAATTTTTATGTTACAATAGGAAATAGAAAATTGTTTTTACACTAGGACTACGTTGCTCATAACTGACAAATAAATGGGAATATTAAAATAAAGAATTTAAATAAAAACTTACCTCGATAGTATTTTTGATACACAGCCATGACTGACCCGTAACTGCCTAGAAATATCACATGGACGGACGCCATTGTGGGCTAATTCGACAATCCTTTGCCGGACGACGTCTGGAAGAGGCCGGCCGTTTACGAAAACACCGCCCAATTGGTTAACACCACCGTGACCTGAAACGGATTTAGGGTTTTTGTTTTTGTGTTTGCTTTTTATAATGAAATTAATTTTGTATGTTTGTGCAAGTCTATCTCAAAATTTACTTAATAAATGTTAATAAAACCGCTTTATATAGATTCACCATGATGTAAGAAAAACAATAGTAAATAAATTTATATTGATACGTATTGTATTTTCTTTTAATTCAGCTCAATAAACCCCTATGACTCAAACTATTCTCTAAAAAAATATTTTATTTTATTTGTTCTACAAATCGGGATATGTTCGTTTAGTTGCGGCATAATTTCAGAATTTAAAAAATATTTTTGGAGGCAGCAGAATTTTTTCCACAAAAACGTGTTCTTTAACCTCCAAAAAAATCCATTTTCCTATTAAAACGGGTAAAAACTGCAATGCGAGGAATTCATTTTTTCGATGTTCAGATAAAATTTTAATATTCAAATATTATCTTTGATATATGGAGACCTAGAAGGTATATTCAGTTTCATAAAAATTCGCGTAATTTTCTAAAAGCTATAGGCAAAAATAGAGAATGTTAACTTTGTCACCCTGTGGTTCAAAATACTCGCTGCGATATTATCATAGACAAAATAAATATAAAGATTACGCACTTCGTATAAGCAAAACGCGACCAAAAATTCTCAGAGCGCTTCAGCGATGCCTCCACATGTGCGACGACATGCAACTTACTCGACGAAGGGAACACTGCATTTTTTCGGCGCGCGATGCTTTCCTTGTGGACATGCGATGCTGTGCCTGTGACTGGCGAGTATCGAGAAAGGGGCAGAAAAGCAAGGTCACGAATTTGGGTACAATGACATGCTACCTGTGTTTACTTAGTCTAAGCAAAATTTCAGAATTTGTACATCATTTTTTAGATAAGGTCGGCAATATTTTGTTAAAAACATTTTTCCGCATTCAAGGAATTTCAATTTTGCTTCAAGACGGGTCAAAATTGCAATGAAAAGACTCACTTTTTAGATTTTCTGGAAAATGTCGAAATTGTATATCTAGTTTCATAACATTTTGTGCAACTCACAATGGTATATAGGGAAACAATTTGGAAACATAAAATTAATATTTTTTTATATATTAAATATATTGAAAAAGCCATAAAATTGTTCTTCTTTATAAAGGTTTTTTCGAGATTACAACAATTCTTCGGGCTTTTATTATAAATTTCAGATTATAAGTATGTATATATTAAATATATATATTGAAACAAGATTCTTTATTTCCGGTAAAGAAATACCAAATGAGAAGGCGAAAAGTTGGCGAGTAAAATAAATCAAAAAATTTTATATCTTGCACTTCCCGGTGAGAACAGATAAATTTTATCTTCAAACGCGGAATGCAAATGGATATCATTTTAATATAAAAAAATTTTCTTGTTTCTTACTTTTATTTTTATGAAGCTGAGGTATCAGTTGCCGCTGGTTTAAACAGAAGAGATATGACAACAGTATGAAGACATTAAATTAAATGTGTTTTACTTCGGCATATAAAGTAAAATATGTATATATGTATATATGTTTTTATTTGATTCGGTGGATGATTTTGCAACCTATCTGCGTATCTTTTTCTTATATTTCTCAAGGGCAAGAAAAAAAGTTACAAAAATATATTTATATTTTCTTTTCGTTAGCTTTCGGATATCATTTTCCTTCAACTGTAACAATTAACAAAAGATTGAAATTTGAGGTGATGAATGTCTTTAAAACTGGGAAGATGGTTTTCATAGTGAAAAGAAACTCAATTTTATTTTCCCGCCGGACTTATTAAGGTTTCATAAAAATGAATGTAGATATTATTTAATGTAGAGAGCCCCGTTCATAAAATTTACTTATAGTTAGCAAACGATACAGCAGAATGAAAATGTTTAGTTATAGAATATAGATTTTAAATTATTTGTGTGATGAAATATAATTTAAATGTGAACCCTCAGGGAGTTATGTTTACTAGTGCATATCTCTGATTCTTACTGATAGAATTTAAATTTTTGTTTAACCCTACATGTAATCAAGAAGGTATGGTAATAAAATTATTAAATAATTGTAACCATAATTACCCTCAATGAATTCATTAAGTTTATATAATATATATTTATATACATAAAAAGGTAGAATAAAATCCCCAATTTGTCCCAAATTGTCACAATCAATTTTCTTTAGGGACCATTTGATGGTCTTATCCAGTTACCGCGTGTTATCTCAAAAACAATCGAAAACAAGCAGTAGCCCAATTTTATCCACTTAATAAAGCTTCTTCCCACTTTGCTCTCTCGGGAGGAGTCCCTAGACAAAATCTACACTCAAAATAACATGGGCAATCTTCTCCTGTTGCTGGTGCTTAAGTGCAATAAAAATCTGATTAAGTTTCTCCCTGAAGGGGGTTACATTTTCATCCCCTTTTATTCTTATCCCATCGACGAATATACGAACGCACCCCCATTATTGTATTTTATGCGCCCGAAAAATAAAGCATATGGGTAATTCTGACAATCTTTTCAATTTTTCTACAAATGTTTTAATAATGATAACATGATAACAGGCTTATGTCATATCTAGGTATATACTTTTTTTTTTTATATATTTTAAGGGAACGCTCAGAAATGGATAAAGATAAAGAAAAGGGATTTAAAATGTAATAATAGGTCTTATCGTTAGTGTTGTCGGTGTTTATTAAATATGATAACAAAAAAAGTTCCTATTACTGTATAGGGGAGGGTTCCGTAATTCTCTGTCGCTTGAGTGCTAATTGAATCCAAGTGGACTCAGTTGGTTACATATGTCAGTCGTGTGTTTTTGGGGAAATTTAGTTTATCTGGTGGAGTGCACTCGATAACATTTATTTCGTGCTTACGCCCATACTCTTAGGTATAGAAGCCTCTTTTTCCAACCCCCACTCTATCCCAAAAAAACAGGTTTATATACATTTCAGAGTTGTTCTCGTTGGAGCAGTGCATAAGGCAGGGGGTGGGGCCGTATACATGTTTTGGATAGATATTGTTTTCCTGGTGAAAGCCTATCCAACACAACGCCAGACATCATCTCACCCAGAATGAAATTTACATACGATATATGTATGTTGCAACCAGAGTGCATTATCGCAAAATTTTAAACCCAACTATCCTGAACCATGGCGAGGATTGTTTTGAATGATAGATGTACGCACTATACATATCTAGAAATAAGTTCTAATTAACTAAATTTCTTTCTTTTGGAATTAGTACTATCTGGGTAGTATTTCTTTTGAACTTTCCCCAGCACGATTTTACTTTAATCATATTTTATTATATAAATTATATAAATTCGATATATTTTTAGATATATTAATATAAATTAGTCGCTATTTTGCACTTATTAAATTTTTTTATAGCACTACCGTTATTTAAACGATTCTATTAGAGCTAACAAATTATAAATTGATTTAGTGGTTTAAGAAATAGAGAGGAACAGACATATAAAAATGACTTTTTTTCTTTTAATTTTTTTTATAATTATGTGGAATTGCATGACCCAACGAGACATTTTTGTACTTTTGACACTAGATGGTCATTACATCATCATCATCAACACGTTGCAAATTCTCTTCAAAAGTTTGCAATTTGTAGAGCATGATTGCCGCACACGATTAGGTGATGATTAAGAGAATGAAGACGGAAGAGATAGGGAGAAGGGCGAAGAAAAAGATCATTCTTGAAGAAGGCGATGAAGAACTCTATAAAATATGATGATAAAACGCGGGCCAAAATCTTTTGCCACTAATTAAGTCACACCAAAGTTAGTCTTAAATGAGGCAAATCTTTTACACGCAGTTGGTGGCGAGAGGAAAATGCCGCCGCAATTTTAATTGCCTTCAATCACATGAATTGTCGCGTTAGAAAAATAATATAAGAACACAGAAAAAGATTGCTCCTTTTTTTAATCATTTAGACTCTTTTGAAGGGATCATTTTTAGAGACAATAAAAGCAGCTCTGTCTGGATGATTTTATCTTGCTTTACAATATATTTTTGGCAATTTTATGTTTTAATTTAATTATAACCCTCGAAATTTGTTTCGTTACACATTACTTCGAATTATTTAAAATAAATAATGCATGCTTGTCCTCATTTATGCTTTTGTTTTTATTTTCAATGATAAGCACGCTCTTTTTTGAATAAAAACATAATTTCTTACTTCTTTAAATTAAACTTGATGAGCAAAATTAAAGTATTCTTGTCTCCTTTTAGTTAACGCTAGAGATGATATCAATTTAATTATATTCTTCTTCAATTACTTTTTGTCACACTTATACAAAAAAAAGAAAGAACTTGGACTAAAAAACACCGTAAAGAAAATTTCCATTTTAATAATAAAACAAATTCTAGGAGAGTAAAAGAAGATTCTGATGAGGGGAAGCCATCGCCTCTTAGTCGTCTTAAGAACGCAGCATCTCCGCGAAGATTTTAGGGGAATGTAAACCAAAAATAAGAAGTCGCGGTCGCGAAAAGTGGCTTAAATTACATCCGGCGGATAATCGCAATATGTTAATGGGATAAAAAAGTTACGTAGATAATCCCTGCAATAAGATTTGGTTGTCAACAAAAAAAGGTAAAGGAAAATTCGAGGAAGTGTAGCGATTCCGGGAGCTACAAGAAAATTCAGACTAAAATGAAATTTGTGATTAGATTAAAATGAAACGCCTCGATGAAAATTGGCATGTTCTAAGTGTAACGAATTAAATTAATATTAAATACCTAAGTCGACAAATTGATTAACTAATTAAAGTAATAGAATTAAAGGGTCTAGAAAGTAATAGAATCAACGGGTCACAGGAAAACTAAGAAAAAGAATAGTTTTCCGCATCTTCAGTGTAACCCCTTGTGACCCAAATATTCTTTGAAGAATTATTTTAATATTATGTTTTCTAGAAAGCAATATACATATGTTTCCATAGTTTCGGCAATTTCAGAATTTAAAAATTATATTTAGAGTCAGCACAGTCTTTACCGCGAAATGGGTTTCTTTAATATCCAAAAAATTCCATTTGTCCTTCAAAATAAGTTATAGTTTCAATGAATAAAATCATTTTTCTACTTTCAGATAAATCTTTTGTCCCTGTGATGTGTTGAAACCTAGGCGAAATTTTATATTCTGCTTCATAAAATTTCCCATAGCCTTGTATGAGTCTTAGGCAAAAATAGGAAATTTTACTTTATTAATTTCTGGTTCAAAATATTCCCTTGGGAGGTATCTAAACTTAATTTTTTCGGGAAAGCGGAATATATTTATTTAATAATTTATCTATGGGATCAGATCGCTAATTTTTTATTAAAAGTATTTCATCTCCAAAAAATTTAAATTTTGCTTTGAAGCGGGCGAAAATTGTAACGAAAAAAAAAACAATTTTATATTCATTTTTAGCTGTTGATGTATGGAAATCTAGGTGAACTTGTACATATATTCAGCTTTATAAAAATTCTCATAGATCTCTGTGGGGCATGCACTTGCATCGAAAAAGCTCGTTTTTGTCGTCTTGTGGTTCAGAATATTTCCTCGGGTGGTACTCCGTTTATAATTGTACTGAAAAGCAGAATATGTACACTTCCTTTAGGCAAAATATTAAAATTTCTAGATGATTTGTGAGGACAGAGAACATTATTAGTGAAAAGCACATTGTCGACTTTACAAATATTTCAATTTCACTTCAACACGGGTGGAATTCACAATGAAAAAAAATTATTTTCTGGATTTTCAGGAGCAAATTTTACACCTAATTTATGTGTTTGATGTATGGTGAGCTAAATTTTATATTCAGCTATATTAATTTTTTATAGCTAATTATGAAACATAGGCTAAAATTTTCTAAATACAAAATTTGAAAGCGAATAGCTCAAAATATTCCTTCAAAACATGATAATGTTTTATTTTTAGAAAATCTTAGCACTTGAAACGGTTTTTTAGAATTAACAGCACTTTTCGTGAAAATGCCTCGTTTTTTCTGGCTGCAACATAATTAGAATTGCACTAAGAGTTTGTACTTTGGGCGGCTGAGGTCAACCTTTTAGCATAAACACTATTAAAAACTGCCTATTTCATCCCGAGTTTGATGTCCTGGTTCTCTTGCAGACTTATCCTTATCATGGCTTTCCTAAAGAGCTAATTATGTTTTGAGAATCACCTAAAAATATTGAGGCCCCGCAGTTTCGGCACTTTTCAGTTTGATTTTACCATTTTAAAAACTTTGTCGATTTGTTTTCTAAAACGACACCTCTGTATTTATTCTGGTTTCACACTTTTTGAAGAGTGACACATGAGCAGCTTTAAAATAAAATAATTAAACACTTCGATTTTTTTCGGAGATTTTGGAGCTTATTTTCACTCCTCATTTGAGCAATTTGTAGCCTGATTTCATAAAATTTTATCTTTGGATTTATTTTGATTGACACTTGCTCTCAGAGTGTCCGAAAAATGTTCGAATTCTGCGGGTTTTTATTTTGAAAATGTGCAGCTTTAAAATCAAAAATCTTCTATGAGGGCGGGAAAATATTGAAAAATCCTATAAAAAAACATATGTAGGATTATTAAGGATTTTTTCGAGTTTTAATAAAATAATAATAATGAAAAGCCTGTGAAAGTAACATTTTGTTTCTCAGATTAGTCTAAGTTTAAATTGTAGTAGAAGAAAAAATGCCAAGTCCAATGTTTCGAAAACAAATATTAACATTAAATCACTGAATTTAAATATCTTAGCAATTTTTTCCCCGCTACATAATATATAAGATGTAGGAAAGTTTAAAAAAATGTGTCTTGCTTACACGTGTAATATTCCATCATGTTTTGATTGTATCGATATGCTGTTGATAAATCCATGATTGTTTATTTTATTTAATTCGATTCGATTCTTTATTTATGCACTGTTAATTTTACAATAATTTCTATTATACATTTTATATAAATATATTCATTTTCAGAAATGAACAAAAAAACAGAACGTTACACCACAAAAACTCTAGATGTTGTTTTAACTTAATGTTAATTAATATGAAACATAATTCAATGTCACCCCTTTTATGTTTATTTATTTTATTTTGTTTAGTATTTAATTATTTATTTCTGTATTGCACTTTAACATTTTTGCAATTTATTCAATGAATTTTAAATAAAGTATAATATTTGGCTTTTAATTTGATGATTTCGAAACCGATTTTTTAATTCGTATTAAATTTTAAAACAAGCACCTTACACGTGTAATTTCCACACACTATCAAAAATGAAAAAAAAAAATTTAAATATACATACATATATATTTATGCATAATATATACAATATTAGATATTCTTTTTTTAATATATATTAATTTATTAAAATGCTTTTTAATGATTAGTTGAACGAATTTTTACTTTATTTTATTATTATTTTTTTTTGTATGGTATGTTTGTTTTATTTAAATTTTTTTATGATATAAACGTGTTTGCAACTCGATTGTCACTATCCAAAAAATGTGAACGTTGCCGTAACAACAATATCACACGGATGAAACACACCAAGTACGCGCAAAACACAAAACATATTTATAATACACTAAACGGAAAGAAGAGGGCGCCAGTGTCGTTTCTCCTTTATTTATATATATATATATATATATATATATATATATATATATAAATGTACATATATATATATATAAATATGTTTTAGCACATAAGTACGAATATTTTATAATATATATGTGGATTAAATAGTATAATTTTTTATTCTTGCATTTTTATTTATTTTGTTTTTTCGTTTTTTAAGGAACACCCTGCGCACCAGCCCCCAGGGGTCGTGCTGTGAAAATCTCAACCACTTTCTTCTGCTCTTGAGTCGGCAACTCTACTGCCTGATGGCATCCGCATCTCGGGCTTTTCCCTTTGAGTGTACCTCGGCGGTGCGCGCTTTCAAGATCCCGAAGATAGCCGCAACCGAAAACTAAGCGCGTTTTATCTGCTGCTTTTGCTGCGCACCGCAAGCAACCAGTCTGCTGCTGTTGTTGCTTCACCCTGCTTGCTGCTCATTTTACTTCAGCAGATATTTTCAGACACATTTTACCCCCTCCCCGAACCCTAAAAACCGTCAGGGGGGCGTGTATAAGCGTGTGCCTCATCGCACCGTTGTCTGAAAGGGGAAAAAAACTTATGGCTAGTTGGATAGGTGGGATTTCAAAAATCACATACCAAAAAGGTGAATATCAAGAAAATCTGATGCGATTAGCAAAGGATACAAGTTACAATATAAATAATTTTAAAAAAACAAAATATATTGACGGTTGTCAAAGTTATGTATTTGCAGGGAATTCAACATAAGCTGGAAAAAATTAATATTAGATAAATGTTAAAAGGCGTTAATTTCAAATATGCCCAAGTGAAGTGTCAAACTACTCGTATTTTAGAGCTAAATTAAATACTTGTAAGCTTTCAAAGTATTAAGAATATTTTGTATCTTATTTATTTTGTACCCATAAAAAACACTAAAATTGTAAGATATCAAAAAACGGAGGTGAGATATCAACTTTTTGTGTTTGTATGGCTTCAGGTGATATGAGATGGAATTGCAATTTTAATACTGTAGGTAACAAGATACTTTATCAACAGGCTAGCTTAGATGCGAGTATTCTTATTTTATATCTTTTTATATACATATATATATATATATGTAGGTATTAGAAAAGTGGATACAGTGGCGGCTCGTTTCAGATTTTTTGTATTTTATATTCACTATCATAAATTCGTTGAATTTCTGCTTTTTGAAAAAGTTATACAAATTTCTATCAAGCTATAGATACAAAATTTCGCCTAGGTCTCCATACATGAAACAAGAATATTGAATAAAATATTTATTTCCTGAAAATTGAGCAAAAGCGTTTATTTTCATTTCGTGTTTTGTATAATATGTTACGTCTGGGAACGAAATTAAATTTTTGAATGCTGATTCTAAAATTTAATTCTAAATTCGAATTTACTGATTTGTAGAAATAATAGTAAAACAGGTTAGAATTCAAGGTAATACATATTTTGAACCAAAGGATGACAACATTCGTGTTACCCGATTTTTGTCTATGTCCCACATAAACCTACACAATTTTTTTTGAAACTTGATATAAAATTTTGCCATCAAACGCAAAACATAAATATAAAAGTTTATCTTGAAAATCAGAGGAAGTGAGTTTTTTTCTTTGCAATTTTTCTTCGTGTGGAAAAGGAAATTAAATGTTTTGGAGATTCAACGAAGCCTTTTTTGCGGAAAAGGCCCTTCTAGCTCTAAATATAAGTTTTAATTTTAAAATTTTGCCAGACCAAAGATTAGTATTTAGTATTCTTAATTCTATAAATATGAAAAAATAGGGTATCTTCTAAGAAAATATTTTAAATGATAACGTAACAAATTTGTTATATATGAGATTGGTCTATGTTCCACAGAGAGCTAGACGAATATATAAACCCGACTATGATATGTTTTCTTTGCATACATATAACAAACAAAAGAATCGAATATAACAAAATGTGTCTTCTAAGAAGTTTCTTGTACCCACGAGAAGATATGCTCGTATACAATTTCTACTTTACATATAAACAAAATTCCTTGAAATAGTTGCACCAGTCATCGGTCAGGCAGTTGCATACTTTGTAAAAGAAAAATAAGAAACATAAAACATATTTCCTTTAATTTTTCACATCGGAATCGAATTACGTTCCCATTCATAAAAAAATATTCTTTTACTTGCACTTCAAGTCTTTTTCTCTGCCTTCCTCTTGATTTTTCTGGTTATGTTACATTTAAATGAGCCTTAGATTGGGGCTTCTGAGGGCAATCCTAGCAACTGCTTAAGGCACAGACGGTTAAGACAATTTAAAGGGAGCAGTTTCAATTGCAATCATTACCCAAGTTTTGTTATTGAAACTTTTGTTTATTTCCCCGCAGACTTCCTGTCCCTGAGTGAATTTTCTATCTTTTTATATCTCATAAAAGAAGACACTTGAGAGTTACTTTTGGGGTTTCTTCAAATCCCTTGCAAAATAAAAACAAGAAATTGTCGTACTGTGGGAAATAACTTTACAAATAAAAAAATAAATAAATATCAGAAATACCGACAAACACGGGAACCACAAAAAGCCGGATATAAAAATTCATTTCTCAGGGTCAGTCTCATCGGCCAAGAAATTGTGTTTATCAAATCTTTTACGGTCAATTAAATTTTTAAATTCGATATGTATTACATTATAACAGCAAAATCAAAAGTCGTGTTTTAAGGCCATAAGGTTTTCTTAAACTAAAATATTAAAAAATGTTCTAAAAGCTATTTTATTAAAATTACGTAGAATACTTAGTGTATTAATAGATTTAAGTAAATATTGAGGTTGTATCGTTTCCCATTTTTATTGTGGGATATATTTCCGCGAAAATAAAACAAAAAAATATCCAACAATCAAACAAAAATCACACAGCTTGCCCCTTGTGCCAGAAAAAAACAATTGGACGCAGATTAACTCTTATCTTGACATTTTCATTCCTTCCTGAATAAAAGTAAATAGAAAGAATAGAAAAAAAGAGCAATCTCCATTCAAAACGTAGTTTTCAGGGACGTGTCCTGCTTGTCCCTTTTGAGCCCCTTTTGAGGGGTTTCCTCTCTGCATGTGTTTGTTGCACATTTTAAAAGTCATTGAAAATAACTCCTCGCACTCGTTGTGTTGTGTTGTGTCGTGTTGTGTAGTTCATTAAATGCCCTTTATTTCCCTTTATACCTTCAGTGATATATTTTTCATGGATATAAATTATTACCTGGCATTAAAGTTTCACCTTTTTTTTTATTCTTCCCTTTTCGTCTTTTATTTTCCTGCCATATAACCGAGCATTCAAGGCACACACATTACTTTTAAAATTAAGTTTGCTATGAACATCATCAAAATAATCGTTTTGTTATTACATGCTATTTTTTTATTGTTGTGGATCCTTGCTCTTCCAGAGAGCGATACAAAAATAAATAAATAAATAAATGAAAAGCAGTGAGAGGCCAATCATCCGGGTGAAGAGTGAGGTTTATTCACAAAAGTCGAAAAGTACGAATATAATGCGATTTGAAAGATCTAATACCCCCGGGTGTCCTTAGAAAGACCCTTGTGACATGAGCCTTTAGTCGGTGTCTGTTCAAAAAAATTATTACAAAAGACACATACCCTCTTGAACATAAGAACATCTGGTTTTAAAATGTAATTGATATACTTGGTTTTTTTCTATATATTAAATATAATATTTAGATAAATGGATTCGATTTTATGTAATAAATAATAGCAAACCTAGAATGGTTCCTAACGATACTTCAATTTTATAACAGTTAAAGGCAGTATTCTCATTTTAGCTTCCCTAAGAAAAAGATGCAATTTTCGGAACTTTAGAAGTTTTATGAAAAATTTATAAATAAAATAAAAAATTATACTGTTTTTATATAAGCTCGAATAAATTAACTATATATTAAAATAAAACTAAAATTCATTCGATATCTTATTTCGTTCAAAAGTTATAATTTATATTCATTTTGGAAATGTAATTTTAAGAAAATCTTGTCCATAAACCGTCATAACTTTTTCAATTTTCAAGATTTTTGAAAATTTTTTTCAGGAAACCAATTCAGAAAGTTTCATAGAAAAAAAAATGAAAGAAAAAATTTTACAAAAATCGTTTAATTTTTTAAATTGGTATGAATCTTCTTGGAATTTTATACATTTATTTTTTGTTATCGAATCGTCCTCGTTCTACTACTCACTGCAACTAAAATTTTGCTGCATGTTTTTTCCCGCGCAGCGGAACACCCCACCCATGATTATTTCGATGATGAGTGCGAGAACAACGGCGACGACGACGTCGCCCACCATCGCCGCGACGACGACGACGACGACTACGACGACAGCGAGGGCGCCTTGTGCGCAACCGAAACTGAAACCCAAAATGAAAGCTTGCACCGCCCCAGATTTTTCGGTGGCACTGTTCTAAGCCAATGAGCCGTCAGCTATGGGCGTCTCGACGCCAG
Organism: Tolmerus cingulatus; assembly: GCA_959613345.1. Classification (NCBI taxonomy): domain Eukaryota; kingdom Metazoa; phylum Arthropoda; class Insecta; order Diptera; family Asilidae; genus Tolmerus; species Tolmerus cingulatus. The sequence continues at coordinate 4,687,870 of OY390712.1, forward strand.
TCAGGGGGTAATTCGCATTCTGCCGTCGGTAGGAAATTCATGTGAGGCCGGGTTGGTTCGCTTGGGTTGGTTGTGGGGCTCGGCCTCTACTCTATGTCTAGATAGTTGTATCTGTCGGCTCCGAGGGGTTCCGGGGTTCTGGGGCTCTGCTCCAAAACGAACGCTGCCACTCACTCAGAGCTTTTGCAGCTTCCCGCCCGAGTAGAGAGTTTTTTTTTTCTACGTCGGCAAAAATATTGTACGATTTATTGTTATTTACCTATGTATAGAATGTTATATTTTTCTTCTTTAAATAACTTTTAATTCTGTTTAAATCCTAAATCTCTTTTATTTATTTTTTGTTTTTTGTACAGAGATAGAATTAGGAGAAAATATCGGTGGGATAGAAGACGTATTTAATGGGTAGTAGAAAACCAGCAACAACCGATGATTAATTTTTTAAACATGATTTTAGCGTCAATTCCGAAAAGCATCAAATTGTAACCATGTTTTGTATTGTAAAGTAACTAACTATAGCAAATCTATAACTTATACGTTCAAAAATTTAACTAATTCATTACGCCTACTATTGAAATAATAATATTCAATTTAGTTTAGTTTTTTTGGTGACCCTAGAATTGGTAGGTTTTTGTAATTAATAATTTTTAGTTTCAGGGCTCTGTTCTAATTTTTCCACGAAACAAAATGAATAGAATTTTCTAGATACCTTTTTGGGATAAAAATGTTTTAGCAAAGATTCTAAAATCTTTCTAATTCATTTTACTTGGAGTTTTCTGCTGACTTTAATCACTTTGAATGAAAAAATGAATTGAAGTCACCCGTAAATGAAAATAATGTTTTTTTTAAGTATAGAAGTCTATTATAGGATTTTTAAAAAAGCTTTGCACGGTCTTTTTAATTCAAATAAAAAAAACAATTAATAAAACCTTGACTGTTATTTTCACGTTTAAGGTTTCACTTTTTAATTTATAGTACATGTGTAAGAAAATCAAGTAAACGTTTTTTCTTAGTCTATGAGAAAACCTTTTTCGAACATCTTGTTAAAATCTGATATTAAATTCAGTAAACCTGTCTACCCCTAACATATGCACCCTTGAATAAGAAATGAGAAAAGAAAAAAGGGTTATACCTTTGAAGGACTCTTTTATTAAATGATATACGAGAGTTTGCTTCTTAAACAATGAACTAAACAATATCATAACATTTTGAAATGTACGATCATAACAAAAATGTTTAAATTTATTGCACCTATGCAAAGATTTTATATAAAAGAATAAGATCAAGAACGATACTTCTACCTTACCCAAATTTAAAGGCATAAAGATAACAAAATGCAATAAAGTCCCGGAGCTTATTCTATGTAAATATTGAAAATGATATCTATATATCAGCGGTGTTTATCTTCATAAAGTGACTCGGATTTGTATAGTTCATGATCCAAAGAAAAGATTTGGGGCTCATTATCTTTTTATACATATTCTTTTTCAAGGCGAAGAAATCACTAATTACGCCTCTTTAACCCCTTCTCTGCAGCATCTTTCTTATTTCGTCTCTTTCTAAAACTATTTGATGTCAAATTTAAATTGAGACGACAGCACGTGGATCAAATTTAAATAAAATGAGTTTTGAAAGAATTAAAAGATTACTTAAACGATTAAGATTAAGATGCAACTTCTCCTTTTTCTTGGTCTTCTTTTCTTTAAGATTTGTCAAGTGGCCCCTTGTGGGTATGTTTCTCGTTTCTTTTAAAAATTATTTCATTTTATCATTTACTTTAAATTGCTTTTATCATCCTTTATCTACATATGCATATACCAAGTAAGGCACAAAAACCCAATATTTTGGTTATTATTTTTCATCCCTCAAAATATATAGAGTGTAATTTCCTTTGGGATGTCTGGAAAAAATGTATCTGTAAGAACATGTTTCCTCTATCTTTTTCTATTTATACAGAAATTTTAATATATACCTTATAAAATATTATCATACTGTCTATAACTCCCATCGGGTATTATTCTCTTTCCTTTCCTCAGACCTAATATTTCATCGGCTCCTCTTTCACTCCTCATCCATTTGTGTAGACCTTGTAGCATTGATACTTGGAATCATATTTCATGGCTTTGTGATTTCATAACTAATCTTGTGGTCTTGTTATGTTATTTCATATTTTTATGATATTCTATTAAAACCCCTCTCCACCCCTGCTCCCCGTTTGCTCCCACTCAACATTCTCTGCTATGTGTATGTGATCATTTTAGACGATGTTATCCTCCTCAGAAAGGAGCTATGAAAGATGATAACAAATAATAATAATGTTCCACGTGTAAGATTTGTGTATATTTATTTTTTATATTCTAGGCCGAGAAAAATCAATAGGCCCCCAAACGAATAGCTCAAAAGAGGTGCCAAAAATATAACTCTAAACGCACTCAGAATAGCCCCAATGAGGCATGATGCGATGCGTTTACAAAATAGTTTATTTTCACATTTTCGTGTGCCCATTGGGCGCGTGCATACCTGCAAAAGGGCGTATCTTAAAATGTTCGTACCTGGTTTGGGAATTTTTGTGTCTATTTTGAGCGTATTTGTTCGCTGTATGGGTTAGGTTTGGGCGCGTTTGTGCCTCATAGTTTGCCCGCATATGTGCCAACACAAACAACTTTTACTATGCCTTTTTTCGCAGAAATTACTGGGGGTATACAATTTAGCTTAATTGTTATTTATTTATTCAAATTGGCTTCATGCAAAACTGTACACATAACAAAAAATACCAAGTGTTAAAATATACTAGCCTCATAGTCACAGATCCTAAAAATAATTGTATACCAATTTTACAAAAACTTTAGAACGATATCTGGAGGAATTAGAAAATAAACAATTAACATCATTGTCAAAAGGGTTAAACAATTAAAAAATAAATAAATAAATAAATCCCGTACGCAAACCAACAATCAGTAGCACTCAGGCTATTCACGGCAAATGGTCAGTAATTCAATTGACAGTCTGACTCTTGGGTTTTGGGAGGGTTATTGATTGATTTATGGGACCCCTGATTTAACCTGGAGCTAAACGCCAGGGGCCTATAATAAATATGTGTTAAAAAGGTCATCTTAATTAATGGTTATTGGCCTGGTTGAATTCGATATTTGAGTATTTTATATTTAAAATAAATCTCAACAAAAACAATTTGAGTTCTCGATGGAAGTAGGTGAAACAATTAAAACAAAAATAATAAATAAATCAATTGCTGAGGGGTTCGTGATTAAATCCGAAATAATGCACACAAAGAAAATCAGATTAATTCTGCTTAAACCCTCTCAATCCCAATTGCCTCTTTTAAATTTCAATTATACTTGTCCAAATAATTTCACATGGAACGTGATGTTGATTTGTGCACCTTTGGTTTCATTGGTAAACCTATCATTTATTTTTGTTTTCTTTTTTTTCTGGACCGAGGACAGCAGTGGGGCGTTAATCTATACCTGGAACCTTTCCTAGGAAGGGTTTTGAAAATCCGAATCTTGTTTGGTTCCATGCATCCGTCCATCCGTCCATCTATCTATGCGTTTTTAGTGCTGGAAAACTGCTGAGAGGGGGGCGTATACCTTTGACAATTTTACTGAAATATATGCCAGGTTGTTATACAAACATTCCCTTTGGTACTTCTTCCCCCACCCTCTTCAGTCACCTCATCGAGGGCTTTACTATGAGCTTGGCTGTTTGTTTAATGTTCCAACAGGAAATGACGCACATTCATGCAATATTCTATAGTATCCTACAGAAGGACAGATAGAAGAAGATAGATTTAGATATGCTTGCATATCAATTTACAATGACAAAAGCGGGACCGACAATTATTTGACTATTTTCACTGTTAATTGCCTCACACCTATTTTCAATCGGTAATTTTTGGTATAGAGAATGGTCTACATTTCTCAAGTTTTCTCTATTTTGTGTGTTTAATGCTTTTAAATTTTATCGCCGGTTAATGTTTTCTTTTCGATAAATTGGGATAATTAAAATTGTCTAATGTGGTTACTAGGAATTTTATTAGGGATTTAATATAAAACAAATTTTCTATTTGATATATGTCCTCCTTCCCCAAAACGACATAGCTGCACTGATGCATGAAAGAAAATTGGCTTTAGATAGATAGATCGAGTGTCCCCCCCCCCATCCCCCCGCCCACCATTCTCTACCACCCCTAGCCATCACAAAGTATACGGGAAGTTATGTATATTGATGACGACACTAACGATGACGCTATGACGTAATAAATCAGAAACTTTCCGAAAGGATTTGTCATTTAATAATATATAAAATCGATTGAAAAATCGTAATACTTCAAGATATATTAAAAAACTATCAACGAAAATAGTTAAAATATATATTATATAATGTGATTGATGCCAGATCTGGGATGCGGTTAAAATATAAAATTTTGGTTAGTTGATGGAGGGTGATGCCCTTGTGTAATATATCAAAATAAAAAAAAATATATAGATAGAATAAATATTTTCTCCCCCTTGTATTTTGACCCTAGCATAAAATTTTATAAGGAGGAATTTTCTCCCTTTCGGCTATCATAAAATCCATCCCCAGTAGCTTTTCATCATAAAAAAACTTTGGGGAATTAAAGTTAATTTTATGCTGATGATTTTTCGATTGTCGAATGAACGCCACCCGCTAATCTTTTGTATGGTGAATTTATGATTTCATGGTGGGATTTTCTTAATTTTTGTATATTTTTGAATGGAGATAGCATGGAAAAAATACATCCATTTGTCGAACATGTGACTTACGTTATATATAAGAATTTTTCGTTATGCTAAAATTGAATATTTACACACCATTTTCCCGATTTCGAACACATGTTATGTTCCCATCTAAAAATTGAAGGATGCGAATGCTTTTGAAATGGGAAAATTTTAATAGTTTTATTGACACCATCTTTCATCACAGAAAATATATATATATAAAAAAAACGTTTTTTATTATCATTTTCGCACGACATCTGGACGTAATTTGTTTTGATTTAGTACCATCTGATCACCGCCACGGGCGGGAAAGCGCGACAAACAAATTTTATTTTTATAACATGTGATTGCTTCTCTTGCACTTCATCAAGAATTATAATGATCAAAAATAAAAAAAATTCAAATCACAAATTAACAATTACGAAATAATAATAATAATACTTTTGTTTTATATTTCAGCAATAATCATTATTTTCAGGCCCTGAAAATAATTAAAGAAGATTAAAATGTAAGAAACAGTCACTCAATACGTGAAATAAAAATATTTTGTAACCCTTGGTAAGAGCAAAAACCAGCAGGAGTTAACGATTTTTCTCCTTAATTTTATATATTGTGTTTTATTTTCTTCAATCAGTTATTGAGTTTATGGAAAAAGACTAACAAATAATAACTCGTTGGTAGCTGCGGTTTGTTATCCATTTTTGCTGCGGTTCTCTAGACACAGTTTTTACCTGTTATTTCATTTGTATCTTAATAAGAAACCACAGAAGATACAACGCAATTGAATTCAAGAACGAGCAGGAAATGAAAATGTTGGAATCACCTGGATTCGATGTCTGTTTTTTTCTTATATTAAGGTCTTGCAGGTGTTTCATATACAATATTTAATCCTCATTAGTTGACGCCTTCGCAACCGCAAATCTTGAGTTTTCTGGAAAGTGTTTTCAAAAAGCATTTGAGGCTCTGCGATCATATTTCCTTATTAAAACTTCTAATGAAAAAGCTCAGTCTTATTCTGTTTTTGTTTTGGTACAACTTTTATTTTTAAATTTTCCCTTTGATGCACAGAGACTTGAGTGAAATATATATCAGGCGTGCTAAAAATTCTCATAGCTCTCTATAGAATATATGTATGTACATTCAAAAAAATAAATGTTTGTTATAAGCACAAACGGGACATAAGCCAAGAAACATTAAACATAATTATCAGCTTAGAATGTTTCCTGAGCAAACCTAAAAGTTTTTTTAGCACGCCGCCGGGCCAGACAAAGTTACAATAAGGCTGTTGCATGCTTTCTTTATGTATATTATATAATATATTTATATAATTAAAATTAAACACAACATTCTTAAAATTGAGAACAGTTTGTTTGCTTTAAGCATAAAATTTAATTAATGAAATAAATGTAAGGCTTAATTAAATAAAATTCAGTTGGGCAACCGCAGCACCCGGAAAATGAACTGGTTAGCACGCATGATTTTTCTGAATTTAGACAAAAATCGAAAATGTCAATTTTCTCGTCGAATGGCTCAAAACCTTTCCCATTTAAATTTTTTTGGAAAGCAGTGCTTACTTAGTCTAGGCAAACTTGTAGAATTTGACATCAATTTTGAGGTCACAATATTATATTTTTTGAAAAGTCGCCTCTACAAATTTTTCAATTTCCCTTCACAAATACTCAATTTTTCGATTTTCGGGAGAAAACTTTTATATTCAGTTTCTGTGTTTGATGTATGAAGACCTAGACAAAATTTTATATTCAGTTTGATAAACATTGCTGTGAGACATAGGTAAAAATTGATAATCATGCTCGTTCAGAACCAGGATGTGAAAAATTGTTTTCTCAAATTTGTATGTTTATCATTGTTAATATTTATAAGGGAATATTGTGTAATGTATGAAATATGTCTAAAAATTTATGAAAGATAATATTATTTTGGGGTATTAACTCCACACCCTTTTAATAAAAGTTTATTTTTTTTGTTTTATAAGAATATGTAAAATCCAGACTGACCAACAAAGGGTGTCGGTAAACAAAGGAATGTTTTTATTCATGAAATGAAAGAAAAATTTCTTTGCCCCCCATGTTTCCCACCTTTCCGGTGAACTTTGCATTTTTAATCAAGTGGGAAGATCTCTGGTCGCCAGACTAATGTATGTTTATGGGTTACTCTTTATGTAGCCGCTTTCGCTGGTTTTTCCCTTTTTATTTCATTATTCTTCCTGGACACTTAAGCAAGGTCCCCTCATCGCCAGAAAGTAGAATTTATTTTCCCATGCGTCTCCACTACTTCCCGTCGCAGACTTTTTTCTTACTTTAAATAGTTAAGGGTCATAGTTATTCCCTTCGCAGGTTAATTTCTGCTCCACCTTTTGTAAGATGAGAAAAACATTTTTGGCGGTATAATTTTAATAAAGTTTATTTTAAAATGTAGATAAATTCATTGGTTATATTATAAAACATTTTATTAAAATCAGTTTGGTATTTGAGAGGTTGTTATGTTTTTATGCATTTATTTTATAAGGGTATACCTATGATTAAGGGCAAAATTAGGATGCAAATATAGTTTTTTTAAAAATATTTCCTAGTCCCTCATTAGTGGTATTAAATCCACTTAGCCTCGAGTATCTGGGACATTGGTCTCATTTGATTAACAGAATCCCATCATCATTCTCATTATGATAATTATCATCGTCGTTGTTGTCGCATCATCAAAATATGATTGTAGTACCCTCAAAAAGGCACGACAACGACGGACCAACCACCTTCTAAGCTCTTTTTCGCGGAGCACCGCGACGGATACCTTGAATGTCTTCCGGTGCGCCGCTGCGACGAATATCTTCCTAATTCGGTGCCGTCTTTCTCTTCTTATATATTTTTATTTTTTATATTTTTATTTTATACTCAACCAGCACAACACAACATTTATAAAGGGGGGGGATTCTCGTGCGCCTTTCTTGGCAATCTTTTAACTTTGTCCGACTATCTTCAACCGTCGGCGTGTCGGTCAAATATATTTTTTTCCCTTACTTATTAAATACAACAATTTTTCTGTTTGGTTGTACAACAGAATTTTTCTCATGGAGTCAAGGTCACTCTCAGGCTGTTAAGCTCTTACTTTTCGAAATATTTTCATTTGCCAGCCAGCCGTCAGTCGGTAGTCGTGGCTTTTTATGTGTTCATTATCTTTTCTTATATAATGAGACTGGTGGGAGATTTAATTTTGTTTTATTGTCTTTTTATACCTAAACCCTGTCTCATTCCAAAACAAAAACTTGATAAGACTATACAATTTATTCTTATTGTTGTCGCCTCAAGACGCTTCTGGTTCTTTCTTCTTAATAGTTAATTTACTTTAGTTAGTTTTCACAAAAATCGCTATAAATTAAAAAGTATGTAGACGATTTTGAACATATATGTATATATTAAATAATGTTTGGATAGTGTATCTATATTTTAACTAAAACCAGATTTAAAGCGTATTATATATCCTTGAGTTATCATGTAACCAACACACAATGAAAATTTGCAGCAACTAACCTATTTTAGGATTTAATAATAAATTAGTTACATGTGTAGTTTTATATGTTTCATGATAATCATCATTATGGCAAATGGTACAATTTATATAATGTATTTAAGTTATATTTCGGAAAAACGAGCGCATGCACTGGAAATTATTATTTCGCTTACCTAAGCTAGCCAGCCACCCGATAATTTTCTTCATATGTTTGTTCGTTTTAAAAGCGAAATGAGTAAAAATTTGATACGACAAGCGATAAAATGTACGTTAATCGTTCAGAAATGAAAATTTAGTTCGAACTCAAATTTTAAATTGTGTGCAAATTACAATTCATTGAGACAAACAAAATAGAATGAATAAATAAAATTAGCGGTCTCCCGAGCGGCCTCTATCGGCTTAGTGCGAAGGTATTATTTTGTGCTAATTTGCAGTAAATTGAATTATAGAAAAATTACTTCAACAGTTTTCGTATATTGAGTGTTGAGTTTTAGACCTCCACGATCTTATAAAATCATTTTTTGCCCGTATGGCTCAGCTGAATTTTCGCTCGATAGGTATTAAATTATCTTGGGTTATTCACATGTGTATTTGTTTTGTTTTTTTTTATTTTCTTGTAACTTTGATTTAGAAATTTACGTGCTAATTGAATTTGCTTGTTTTTCCCTCATAATAGTCTTAAGATCCCGGTGTGGAGATTGTTTTCTTGGTTTATTTTAACGATAGTGTCGCAATTTACTTCTTTCGTAAGCGTTTATCTAGAGAGTTAGACGAGAATGAGCAGATCTGATGGACTTGACTTACTGTTTAACTAACTAACTGACGATGGTGGATTATATAATACTTTTAGACTTTGTAGAGAGAGAGAGAGAGGGGGGTATAAAATAGAATCTAGCCTATAATTTTAAAATAAATGTCTATTGTTCCTAAAGGTAGATTAGTAAGAAAACACTTAAAGTTGAGGGGATAGAGTTTCAAGTTTACCACCTGATGAACAGCACCAGGGCAACGTAAAAGCAATTTCACGAATTTCCTCGCATAATATAATTCCCTTTTCCGTGATGCATACTCATGTCGGCTAATTAACTGCCATAAAATTAGATAAAACGAAAATAGCATTCATGCTTATCCAATTCTAATGATCAGGTATAAATTTTTCGAGACAGGTGATAAATTGATAACGCCAGTGTATACACAGAGTTTGAGCATACGTGGGTGGGTTTTAATTCAAGTCATAGTTCTCCATCAGTCGGGCTCCTAAGAAACTGCACTCGCGCCTCTGTTTCGATCTGCGCTGACGCCGCTGGTTTTTATATCGAACAGTGTACTGCTGTTTGTTCCTTCTCGTGGTACTCAGAGGTCGATCAGAGACTCGCAATTTCATTTAAAGAGTATCTATTTTTGATTAAAGTAACTTAAAGGCACTCCATGTATAGTAGCTGCATTCAATGAACTTATTTATTTATTTGCGCTTAATACAAGCTACATAAAATTAACTTAAAACTAGAAATTAAGCTAAAACAAAACTAAGAATGGGGAAAGGGAATGGGGCGGACAGAACGTTTAGGGGGGTAGACTGTAAAGGCTGTTCCTGAGTGACTTAGAAACATACATATAAAACGAAAATAAATATTTATTGTCCCTATCGTCTTAAAAGCTCTTGTATTTTAGGTAAGAATAATTTTCATATCAAATGTCATATTTTTAGCCATGTTATAATTTTCACAACATCCTCTCTATATAATTTTTGAATCAATTCACCTTTTCTGTCTCATTTTTGAGCAACAATTTTAATAATTGAAGCGTTGATCCAGAATATACCCCTTGAGTACCTACTATATTTTATTATAAATTGAGTGGTTCTCCTTTAATCGTTTTCATTGTCGGCTTTATTTGTAGTATAGATTAACTCATAACTAATAAAATCATCTACCATCTAGTGAAAGTCGAACTTAAAGCGATTTAGCTCCGCTAAATAAAACTATATATCGTTAATTGTTTATGTGGTTAAAAAGTAATTTAACCTAAATGTAGGAGTCACGGCAAAAAACGATGAAATAAAACGGTAGGGCAGATTGATTTATTTCTTTGTATTTAATTTGCAATGGTTACGTTGTTAACACGTAATCATCGAATGCATAACGCTAACAGGTCGTAGCACCAACTATTACTAGGTAATTTGGTAATTTTATTATATCTAATTATGCTTTTGAAATTACAATATAGAACCAATTTTAATTATTCGACTTAATGTAAGCTTAGAATCTGGTAGTTTTGCGATAAATTTTAAATGCCTCAGAGGATATTAATAAACATTTATAAGGAAACAAAAAAATTATTAGTTAAAATATACGGTTTATATAATAGAGCTTAGCTCTAGTTTGATCAAAGACTTAGTTTGAGATACATATATTCTAGTTAAAGAAATTTTTTAAATTATGCTTGAGTTAAGATTAAACTCAACTTAAGCTTGGTGTCTTGTAATTGCATTTTAGCCATTAAGAAAAGTCCTTGAGTGATTTCTTGGCAGCATTTATCTCAGTTTACCTGTGCTTGTTGCGGCTTCGGATGGTGTTGGTGCTGCTGGTTTCTGGTATTTCTGAGTACATGATTAGGCCCCGTCTGCACGGCTTCCATAATTACCCCTGAGGAAAAATTGAACTGCATCCGAGTACCTTCTGTTCCCATCGTACCACCGGCGGTGATGGGTGTACATACATATATATAAAACTCTTTAAGCACGTGCTGATAAGTTGTAAATAAATTTATAGGATCCGATGATTGTGAAAATGGAAAATTATCAATTGTTTGTTGTTGTAGGGGAGCTGCATAACCGTGAGAAATGCGCACAACAAGCGCAGAGAATGGGGGCTCCTCTGCCTTGAGAATGAACAAATGCATCTTTTCTTGCTTTAAGATGCGAGCAAAATTTTTAGCATGTTATGAAAGCATAACAGAGGTAACAGCGTCTATAGAGGCTTAAATTGAGGTATACATAAAAATGAAATCAAAAATACGTAAATAAAAAATAAAAATGATAATAAAGATACTTCAGGTAGCTAGGAAGAAAACGTTTGGCTGGGTGAATGCAACAAACTTTTCAGCTTCTGGTGTATCTTTGGGTGTCATGGGGGGGTAATTTTTCATAAAAATATGGAAGCAAATAGAAAAAAAAGAATATATTTATACACACGTGCAACATTCATATCCACGATACTTTCAAAGTAGACTCACTTTCATGAGAAAATCGAAGTAAAAAAAAAATTGGCATCTAGACCAACCGAACTAGGTGCATACATATGCTTGATAAAGTTTATGCTCTGCGCGATATAAAGAATATAAAATATGAAGAGAATGAAGCAGCAGCATAACTAGAATACATTGCCCTGATGATCAGTGGGGTGGAGGCAAAAAGATCAATCATTCGATAATTGGGTTCAAACATTTAATCGAATTTTAGTATCTCTCGTGTCTTAGTAGTTGCACTGCAATTTAATCGAGAAAGAAAGTTATTTCGTTCTTATTTAGTAATTTTAAGTAGTGTTATTACTTTTGTAAAACTACTATTACAAGTTTAAAACCATAAGTACTTTGATTTTCATTGATTGCAAATTGTCAGTTTTCATAAAGTTTTAATTATATACAATTTTGTCTGAAGCTAATATAATTAAATGGAAAAAATTAGAGTACACCTGCATTAATTTTCTTTTAAAATTTATCGAACAACATTTTGCTTGCTCTTTTAATAAATTTAAAGCGCCCAAAAATATTTTCCCCTCCAAATGCGTTAACTTATAATTTCTATCGCCCCGTTCAGTTGATCGATGGATTTGAATGCGTGCAGTTTAATAAAGTGCTTCAGCAGTGCGTATAAACGACAAAAATTGTAATAAAGCTTCATTTAATCGGTTAAAATAGGTGATTTATTTCCATTTCTTTTTTTTTTCAAGTGTTAGATGATTTTGGGTGATAAGAATTTTGGATCAAGTGAATTTAAGTCTAAACTTTTGAATCTTTATTGAATTAAAAAAATTGATCTCAAAGATTGAATGATAATTAAATGGAAAATGAAACTCCTTTGAACATGTTCGAACACTTGTTCTATGTGTGATGCAAATTCTTCAATTCTTTCATTCACGTTTTGTCTATTCGAAATTTTATTTACCTATGAAAATTAATCTTTTAATTCATTTTTTTTATATTAATAAAATGTTAGAATGATGTTAAAGAAAATTATAAAGATAACGATTTTTTACTTCTTCTATTTTCACCGTCTCAATCGTGAAAATAAAATAAAAAAATAAATTGTCAACTTCGAAAGTACTCGCGGTGGTGTAGAGCTACCAATTGTCGCAATTTTCGTGAGTTAATCTCCTATGAACCAATAGATCTTGACCAAATTGCATAATTTTGTCTGGTAATTGATTGTAAGTGCCTCAAAGATCGATTAATCTCTTTTCTAGACGAACTATGCGCCAAAAGCGCAGACTCAAATCCCCATAAGCCCCATTATTATGAAATTGATGGGCTGCGGCAGCGGAGGTCTCTACGCGGGGGATAGAAGGCAATACGTTCGGAAATCTGCAAAAGAATAGGCGAAAGTATTAGGACAGCGTTTAGGTATACTAAAATAAAATGAATTTTGTTTGTTTGCTTTGTTTTTGTTTTGTTTTTTGTATTTTTTTTTCTTGTTTTCGTAATCCCAATATGGTTTTGGCACCAAATGCGTCAAATTGTCTAAACGGGCTCTTGAGGATTTTCTATAATGTAAAGTCTTAAAAGGTATAGACCTAGTAAGTGAGCACCAATAATGAATAAAACTTTGCGCGAATTTTTAAACCCAAAGAAAATTTAGATAAATAATGGGAAATGGAGTAAAACCAGAAATGTAAGAAAATAAAAGGAACTCTTTTTACTCTAGTGCATGTCAATGTGATCGCAAATATTTTTTGTAAGCCCCAAACCGTCTGACCAAATGGCAATTTCTTGAGGTGACCCTTTGGCTTCCACAAATACCCATTTTGCAAGTTTGACCTCACGATTGTTAAAATGTGCGGCGACGGCGTCCAACTCTTGGACGGATTGACTCTGGTGCTGCTGGGTATTTTCTACCGCTACGAATTTTCTTGTCCCAAAAGAGGTTTAACTCTTAGCCTCTGCTGTTTTATCAACTGCTCTTTGGTGGGCTGTTAGGAGCTCATGGTACGCTCCTTGAGTGTTTATATAAAATTCCACCCAAAAGAAGAATTGAAAAATATGGTTCTTGGTGATTTTCTGGGTTTTTGTCTTCTTTTGGGATTTTATAGCTAGTTAGTTTATCACATTTTTCTTCTTTCTTTTTGCACCTGGCCGAGTTTTGAAATAACTTGATAATTTATTTTATGCCGATGAGACTTCATTATGATAATCCATCAATTTGAGTTGAATTTTCTTTCGAAAATACCTTAAATACCTGGGAATTTGTATGATTATTTTTCTTAAAATACCCTTAAAATTATCGTTAACCTTTAAATTCCATTATATATATTTTTAATTGAAAAAAAAGTCAATTTTCAAAACACAGAGGTCCTATTTCAATTCAATTAAAATTCATTTTAAAATCAAAAGGTCTATTTTCACTTCAAACAACTCCCAACTTTTTATCTCGTAATAATTCATTTACTGCCGAATACTTGTTTGAAATGAAATAAACCTTGTGATTTTTAAAACAACTGTATTGAATTGAAATACAACCTTAGTGTTTGAAAAATGCATTTCTTTTTATGTGGAAAAATATGTTAACGGTTTTAAGTATAAAACCAACCAACTTTAATGTTTTTTTTTTGTGATATTACTTTAAATCGTGGATAATTTGCTCGGAGTATTTGATACATTATCAAAATTTCTAAATTTTGAAAGCGCATCTCAATCAACATCCTGAAAACCTTAGAACAAGTATTCACTAAATTCATTAAATTTTTTTTCAATGAGGATCTCCAAAAATTCTTATAATACCAAGTTTAATTGCCATCTTGGGTCCGCCCGTCAATAAAAAATAGTATCTTATTATACATATATGTGTATGTACATACACCCAGAAAAACAACATTTAGGAATGAATAAAAATATATGCGAAAATAAAATAAAACGTATATAGAATTTAGTCAAAAGGCAAAGCATTTTACTTTTAAATGGAAACCCATTTTATTTTTTTAACATATTTTGTTTTTTAATTTAAAATGCACATATGTATTTTTAAATATCAAATATGGTTGAAATTTAATGTTTAAAACATTTAATTTTGAGAAAAGAAATTTTATTTTTAACTGAGAAAAGTAATTGTTTTTTCCTTCTTTTGACGCATTTCCTTTTGCGAAAACAAAGGAACGTAGTTGATTTAAACAATTTACTATTCGTTTTTACATACTGTTACAATTTTGACCGCCGAGCGGCTGGCGGACAAAATTGCACTTTGCCCTTCCCTGCAATTCCGATATGAGGACGAACTTGCACTTTTTTGTTGAGAAAAGCGTTTCGATCCGGGGCATCAGCCAGATCTCTTCAATGTGGCTGATCGCTGATGCCCCTGCCACAGACGCCACAATCTTGCCGATCAAACGCCGATCCTTATATCCACTCGATGCAAGCCCCGAGTGTGAATTACAAGGAAGGAAAATTGTAACAATACATATGACAGTTCAATTTTACATATAGTTGAAACATTTTAAAATAACATATGTATGCATTTGGTAAAATGAACTTATCATATTTTAAGAAAATGAGATGATTTTGCATTTAAAATTATAATGGTGGAGTATTAAACTATTACATATTTATTATTTGTTTTAAAATCTTTTTCTATGGTTTTAAATAAATTATATGTGAAAACGAAATGTTTTCCTTCTATCTAAAAATAAAAACGCTATCATTTAAAAACAAAATAGCATTTTTTTCTGAGTGATAGATATATACATATGTAAATACCTTCAGTCAAAGTAATCCGCAATTTACCACCTTCAAAATCTAAAACGTAACACGTCGTTTCAGTTGCCCATTTTATAACGAGTTGCAAGTAATTTTGTCACACAATTAACACCAACGCCTTCGATAGCTCCCACAAAAGCAGCAAACATAGTTAAAAATAAAATAAAAAATGAATAACACAAACTAACAAAAGAAAAATAATACAAAAAAGAAAAATATTTATATAAGATTGATACAGCTGACCAACAGTAAGAAAACAAAAACCTATAACTGACTAACTTGCGAAAATATGTTGCCGAGAGACTCTAAGAAGTTCGCCAAGAGCCTTAAGACGTTAGATATGGGCGTGAGGTGAGGCTATGATATATTAGAAATTTTCTGGCTTGCTGTACTCGACTTGTGGATGGAGGTGGGCTTTATTAGGCAGCGCAGAGGGCATACTGTGATCTTTCAATAGAAATTCCACTTCTCGATGGTAGCGTGAAAATAAAAATAAATAATAAAATGCACCAAAAACTAAACGTCACATACAAAACATTTTTTTCATAAATTTTATACTTTAATTATTTCGGAGTTGTTTAATAAGCAAAGTATCAGTACGTATCAACTGTATTATTATCTTATAATGTTTATACGAAGAGCAGAATTTTAATTAAAAAAATCCAAAATTTGATAGGTAAAATAACTTTATATTCTTCGAATTAAAAACGAGAACCATATTAATTTATGTTAAATTAAATTCCTTATCTTATAAATTACAAATAAGAAAATTTTCAACTTCTTTTAAAATATATTAATTCAATATAATAAAATGTTAATATTATATGATGAGACATAAATGTAATAATTTCCTTAGCACCTTATACCTGTTATTAAAAAAGTTTCATAACACGTCAACGGTACGGACACATTTTATAGAATGCAATGACTGAAGCATACTCTTAAATGATTTCGAATGCAAATTTTTAATAGTGACATAAAATGTAATGCAATCAATTTTCAATCATTTTATAAAGGAAGTATTGACATATATTTATATGTATATCATATACATATTATCACTACATATTATAAAACAAAATCCCACCACCACGTCTGTCTGAACATGGTAACTTTAAAAACTACCTAACTGATTTTCATACAGTTTTCAGGAATGAGCAGAGTGGTTCAAGAGGGTTTACGTGTGTAATTCATTAATGTTTTGTGTAAATTGGTTAAAAGAAAGAACTACCAAAATTCCTACATACTATATTTATGTATATTCTTCCGGTTCATCAAAAAATTCATCATAACATGCCTGAAACGAGCAAGAATATAGGCTTACAGCATACAAGCCTACGTACTGCCCAAGAGATAACTTATGAAACATTCCAAGGAGCTTGCAAAGCAATGGGTCTGTTAAGACGATATTCCTTGGGAAGGTACGTTCGTACTCTTATCCACTACTGAGCAAGTTAATAAAATAAATGATTCATTCTTTCACAGTTTGGAGCATCATCATAAATGTTCTTCTCAGTGGACACGCTCGTGGATGGGGAGGAGGCAGATACATTATCCAATTGAATTTTTGAATTTTTTGGCTCCTTCAGAAATTCCGCCTCACAATTTTATATTAAAAGTAGGTTCCCTATTATATTACTACACATTTTAACCCAACTAAACTGTGCAACGATAGAAGACTCAAAATAGATAACACTGGTTAACAAAAAAAACAATTGTTTGTTTCCTGTGAGTTTTTTGTTTGTTTCTTTCTCAAATTGACGCATATTTTTTAAATATGGCAACCATTTTTCTCTAACAGCTTTTGTTTTTGAGTTAAAGCTAACACACTCAGAATAGACTAATCCTCCTCATGATCCGCTTAGGTATTTTGCAACAGATGGGATTAAAAAAGTACCAACCTAATGATTGGCGTTTTTTCATAGATAGCAGCAAAAGAAGTTTAAAGTGTGTTTTGCTTCATAACGGTAATACGGATACATATTCGACATTCGGCGACTTTAAAAGAATAATACGCAAGTGTTTCTAAGGTTATGAAAAAAATTAAGTATCAAGATCACAAATGGGTCATTTGTGTTGATTTGAAAATGGTTAAGGGGGGAAATAGGTTTAGACTTAGACAGTTAAAAAAATCGAAATTTTGTTTTTTGGTTTTCATAAATTGTTAGTATAACTATCGAAGAATATGTTCCCAAAGTTTTAAAGAAAAATTTCAATTCGTTTCGGTGTTATGAAGCTGTTTAAGTGAGCGTCCCGTTTGACGCGCAGGACCACGCGGCATGTAAAGCCGGACGGTCACTCACTTTTTTAAACGCGTTTTTCTCGAAATGACTTTTTTCAAATTTGTATACACTCTAGCTTAAAAAGTTTTCGACCGATCGTTTTAAAAATTGGCATATACTTTCTTTGAAACTAAATCCGGGATAAAATTATTGTTTTAAATATTTTTTAAATGCCAAAAATAAAAATAAATATTATTTTAACAGCCGATGTTTTATGTTTACACACCTGTAAAAAATTTAATTTTCAATTTTTTTCGGTGGAGTTAGGTTCACATAGAAGAGAAATATGTTATTAAAGTAAATTTAAATCCCTGTTAATTTCAGATGAAAATTCTGGCCTCCAGAATGTACACAAACTGTCACTTCTGATGGTGACGCTCTATAGGCAGCAGCTGATATCTTCCCTGTTTTCTAACGAAATGCTTCAAAAATTTCACAATATTTTTTTAAATATATATACAAAATGTTCACAAAATATAAATAAATTATATACATTTCTGCTACTCGAAAAAAATTCATAAAAATCATTAAAAACACCACCCTCTAAACCTATTTCCCCCCTTAACTTTCTTTTAGGTCAGCAAGGGGGATACACGAATGTAACATATTGACTGGCTGCGGAACTGGTGAAACTATTTTTATACAAGAATTTTCCGATGATATCCTCAAAATTGCCTTTTCAATTCAAACGACTCCAATTTCCCTTTAAATTAGTTTTTGGAATGACTATTAAAAAGGCACAAGGTCAAACTTTAAATACTGCTGGAATTGACAAACACTCAATACTTCTCACACGGACAATTATGTTACCATGTCACGTGCAACATCTAAACATAATATGCTAGTTTTTACACGTAATCAGACAGCAGATATCAATGTTGATACAAAAAAATATTTTATTTGATTATGTATTATATATGTATATTCTTTACTTTTTCATATATTTACAGGATTTGAAATAAATTGTACTCCAAGTAGGATGAACATATGTTGCATTTAAATCTTATCCACATGCTCGACGCTACATAACATTATATGCTCTGCTACCCGTACGAAGCCGAGCGGGTTGTTAGTTTAGATGTAAAAACATTAGCAGGACTTCTAATCCATATTTATTACATAAACAATAAGGAAAGGATTAAATAAAGCAAGGATTTTGTACCGGAATCTTATTAACTTTAGAAGGACACTTCTTTTAAATCTTATAACAGTATGAAGCCCAAATGAGTACTATACATACATATGGTATATATATATATATATATGGTATATGGTAATTTAAAATTGTACCCTTTTTATTTTTATCCAACAAATTTTCTTCCTTCCTATTTAAAATTTAAACAGCTTCTATAATAAACGATATCCATAAGTAGATGGCGCCACCCTACCATATTCTGGCGTCTTTTTGTCTCGTGCCTCAGATATCTCAAATAAATAGTGTGTTTGCGGCCATAAAATAAATCATCGGCTATATCCGTCGTCTCAGGGCGACAAATATTTCACACGCATGTGTCATTCGATCTGTTCGAGTGCATAAATAAGATGTTGACCGAGATTTTAAAGATAGATAAGCCAAAAAAAAAACAAATATATAAAATATACCTGCGTTATGTAGGTATTACAGAGCTTACCGTTGTAGCGCCACCGCCACTGACGCGCCGCTGCAACGCCACCGTGTGCGTGCGCAGCTTACAAACTGTCAGATGAAAGGAATTAACCAATCGAACGAATCTACCGACAGGACAACAACAAGATTCTGGTTTACGTTTGCAGCAGCAGCATTTAGCATCTTGCGTACGGTGCACCAAGCGAAAAAAGAAGCGCGCACCGGAGGTATCCGATCGTCGTCTTAAGTCGTCCTCACGGCGGTGCGCGGTATTCTCGTTACAGTTCCCCTCGCATTTTTTTCTACGTATGTGAACTTGCAGATCTAAAGATCTGCTTCACGAGGCGGAGATTGCGGGTACATTCGCGCACATGTCGCAAACTTGTAAAATTGAAATTAATATAAATAAGAAATTATTATTTTGGTCCATAAATGATGGAAAAAGATAAAGTGAAAAACAACCTCAAAATAAAACACTTTTAATACCTTTTAGGTATGATTCTAATCTAGTTATACATACGTGCAAGACTAGACTCTAAAAGCGAACCGCTCAGTGGATCTCAACACCCATCACCCAACCTTCCGTTACCCTTCTTCCCTTTAAATAGTGCTGCCTCTAGGGAAATTCTTTAATCGATTAATCAAATTTAATCGTTTTATTAATCATACGGTAAAATTACACACGTGCGGACGCTTAATATGCGCATTTACCTGAGGTCGTCTAGTGGCACTCAAGTAGAAAATATCTTCACCTCTGGCTGGGTGATCGATGCAACCGATTTGCTTACCGCCTCTCTGTTTTTGTTGCCTTTCTACTGTGTAGCGAATTCTCGGCTTTATAATCGATCGAGGAAGTAGCAATTTACGCGGAGGAAAAATAATACTAATAATTTATTAAAAAAAAAATAATAATATGGAAAACTACAATGCGGAATTATAATATATGAGTGTTTTTTAGCGTTCTTCATAATGAACTATTACAAAGAATAACTAAATTTATTTAATTTCTTTGAAACTAACTGGTATTTATTAATTTTTAATAAAAAAAGTTCAGGGAAGTATTACCACATGATGTCCTTTTGAGTTCGTTGAAACTTTTACTTTTATTCTGTTTTAATTTCAAGCAAAGAAAAACGAGCTCAGAAACTTCATATGTTTTTCAGGTTAAAGAAACCTAGTTCGTAATTTTTTTCGAGCAAAAGTGAAAAGCCACGTTGGCCTTTTGTTTCTCCAAATTCGATTGAAATTCATTACAATTCAAATTTAATGTTTTCAGCTATTGAGGGGGTATTCTGGTCTAGAGAGCCAAATTTGAAGGTTTTTGGAATTGACTTTACAAAAAACGAAAAATATTTTGAGTATCGGATTATTGCCCAATATTTATTTGTAAGATAACAAATGAAAATAAAAAAAATTTAAACAAAAATGTCTTCAATTTAGGAAAGTACAGAGTGGTGAAGTGAGGCCTTGAAACAAAACTATGCGTCCTGGTTGACACGATTTAGAGTCTCCTAATGATCAGACAAAAACAAAACAAAAATGGATTCTTAATCAGTGAAGGTCTCGTTATCGTGTATGCCTCGATTTAAAACAAAATTTTTTTTTCGCAAAATGGCAACTGCTTGACAAAAATGTTTAGTTTTTACATTATTTTTTTCCGGTTATTAATTTTTTAAAATTAGTAAAATTGTTTTTTTTTAACGAACGTGGTACCGACCATAACGAGTTATATCAAGAAGGTGTGAACCGAATTTCAATTCAATCGTTCATTAGAACTTGAGATATCTTGTCAATAGGCTTGAAAATGTGGTTTTGAGAAAAACCCGTTTAAACATTTCAGGGTATAGTAGTTGCGGTAGGACGGGTCTAGTTGCCGCGTCACTAAGTAGCTGTAACTTCGACAATTATTGGAATTTTAAAATTTCCTTTGGACAGGATATTCTTAAGAGTTTACACTATAAAAAAGTAAAAAATTCGAGTTTTTCAAAACTCTAGACTAGAATCCCCCTTAACAGATAAAAACGAAACGTTTTCTCTCAAGAAGAAAGATTAATAAATGCCGGTTTTCTATTTGTCTCATTTATATTTGTTACTAGCTGTTTCCCACCCGCGACTTTGACCGCATGGAATTTGGTTTTAATCACACACGCCTAATTTACCTTTGTTTTTTAAGTTCGTTATTGACAATAGCAGCCTTCCTAAAGATCGACACTTAGGATACGATTTAAGAATATCTCTATGTTTGGTATTGAGTTTTTCCTTCTTGTGCTAATATAAATGGATGGTCCGCATAATTGAACCGTGTGTAGGCCACATTCAGTTGGCCGTGGGAAAAAACAATTACACAATAATAAACAATGGAGAAGGATCAATGAGGATAACATTTTTTCCAACATCAGATTTCGATGAATCAAACCTATATGTTGCCCATGGCCCAGCTTAATCTGTGTAGCTGTGAAAACTCCATGAACATCCCATCAGTAGTTCAGGCAGGTAGACAGACAAACATTGTAAAAATCTTTTTTTTGCGTTTTATTTCCCTTCTTTTATAGCCCTTCTTCATTTTTCGTAAATATATCCAATGTACAGACATGCAGATTCCATTTTATTATAATAAAGGGTTTTCCAATAGGGACTTGGCAATTTTGAATTCAATTTGTGAACGCACCCTTTCACTAATCATCGAACTGTCACTGTCAATTTATTCAGTAAACTTAACATTTTCATCATGGTAAAGTACACGAACGAACAACGTCTGCAAATTATACAAATTTACTACAGAAATTCGGAGTCAGTAACCGCTACTTTAAGAGCGTTCACTCCGATTATCGGTCGTAATTCTCGCCCTAGTAGACAGGCAGTAACAAGTTTAGTGCAAAAATTTGAGTCTACATATTAGTTGTGTGACGTTGCCGTGCCAGTAAGACAACGGGTTGGTCGAAGTGTCGAAAATATCGCTGCCGTTGAAACGTCCGTAGCAAATGATCCAAAGCAGTCAATTCCACGGCGTTCTCAAGAGTTGGGCATCGCCCAGACCACTTTATGGCGAATTTTGCGTAAGGATCTTGGTTTACACCCATACAAGATCAAGCTGACTCAAGAATTGAAACCGATGGATGATTTGAAGCGACGTACGTTCTCCGATTGGGCTCTGGAAAAGATGCGCCAAGATGATGAATTTCATCGCAAAATCATCTTCAGTGACGAAGCTCATTTTTGGCTCAATGGGTTCGTCAATAAGCAAAATATGCGTTATTGGTCGGGTGAAAATCCACTTGTGCTTCATGAAACACCACTTCATCCACAAAAAATAACTGTTTGGTGCGGTTTGCATTCCGGCGGCGTCATAGGGCCATATTTTTTCGTCGACGATAATGATCGTCACGTTACTGTGAATGGTAATCGTTATCGCGTCATGATTACCGATTATTTTTGGCCCAAATTGGAAGATATGGACTTGCACAACATGTGGTTTCAACAGGACGGTGCCACAAGCAACACAGCACACGTTGCAATCGATTTATTGAAGAGTAAGTTTGATGAGCGTGTTATCTCAAGAAATGGACCAGTCGATTGGCCGCCTCGTTCGTGCGATTTAACGCCTCTAGACTTTTTTCTTTGGGGCTACGTCAAGTCATTGGTCTATGCCAACAAGCCAACGACGTTGCAAGAGCTCAGAGCCAATATTGAATGCGAAATAGCAGCCGTTTCGGCCGAAATGTTTGGCCGAGTCATCGAAAATTGGGTCCAACGAATCGACCGCTGCAAACGTGCCCGCGGTGGCCATATGAACGAAGTCGAGTTCCATTCATAAATGTTTTGATTGTACTTCAACCCAATGATGAAGTTTTTGAAATATCTCAAATGGTTTGCATTTTATTTTGAAAAAAAGTTATCAAGTCCTTATTGGAAAACCCTTTATATATACATACACAGATACATACATATATAGATATGCATATAGATATAATAGATGTTATCACGACTTTTCTCGGTAAATAGGTTTTATTTTATGTGATTAACTTGATCAAGTTGCCATCAAAATAATTACTAAATTCAAAACTTGTCATTTTTGGCTAAAAAAAGAAGCCAAACTAGTCATAAATGGCTTGGTCCCTGCTTTAAAATATATTCGAATTTTTGTTAATTGCATTCAAGGTAGCAGATATTGTTTTAAAAATTAAATTTATATCTTCGTATTAAATCGAAAAATGTTACATTTCTGACACTGTTTACAACTTCAAATAAAAGTGTTTTTTTCTGTTTTGGTTTTTTGTATAAATGCAAGAGAACCAAATTTTATAATATTGAATTTTAGGTCCATATTAAGAAGACAATTTTAAATGAGAATTTTTGGAAATATGAATTAATTGTAAATCCTTCACGGGGTCTCAAACTTTTGCGCAGCACTCTATAGGTGTGTCATATGACGAATTTTCTAACCTCTTTCAGTATATGTAAAACGTTAAAATAGCATAGGCACCTCTTTCTCAATTTACCTGAGTAAAAACTCAAGATATATGTAGAGCTCCATATTCATGAGCCATGAGAAGGAAACTAGAAAAAAGCAATAACAAAATAAAAATGTTAGGGCACAAGTGAACCTCATATCTTAGAAGAAGTAACACACAAAGCCTTAGAAGAAGAATAAAATTTTCTCGGTTAAAGGGGAGGGAATTTCTTCCTTGAGGCAGTGGATCCTATTTTAAAAAAATGAAAATAAAATAATATAATAGTCAGATATTTCTCCTGAATCAAGACTTACACAGTCCGCGGAAAATATCAGATGACGACGACAACGACGAAGCTCTTTAATCCTCCGCGAAATGAAAACGAGGCGACGAGCACTTATATGGTGTACCAGTAACTTGCATATATCCCCTCTAATATATATTTCATTTTATATCTATGTATACATAATAAAAAATATTTTTTTTGTTTATAAAAGACGCCTTTATCTCGACCTTTTATCCATTTCACCGGTGCAGGCAACAATTACAATTACCTTGAAAGAGCTGATCTCGAGGCTATTAGATAAATTCTCCTCCTTTTTAAAGTGTAAGACACTATAGAAAACAGCAGCACTAGACTCTAGCGGTTAGAGCTAAGCTAGTTTTAGCTAAAGGTCTTCGTTTAGCCTCATTCATCGTTTTGGATGTTATATCTTTATAACGAGGAGAAAGAGACAGCGAGCAAAAATGGATTATTCCACTATCGATAAACATAGGTTCGCATGTGTCCGGTATAAAATGAGATGATGAGAATAAATGCGATCGATTGTTTTTTTAAATGCAATATGCAAACTTATATTATTTTTCTATACTATAGAATTTTTTATATTTTATTGATTAAAAGTCGATATACATAAATATAACTTCATATTGTTTCTATGTTACTTGATTAGTGCTATGACTGGGATAGATAATTATGGATCAAATAAAATTCGATCCAAAGCTAAATTATTTTAAGCTCAAGCTACACCCAATTTCTACGTTTGAAGCACACATCCGAGAAGGAGAGAGAATAAAATACCTTGCATTGTATTTCTAAAGTTCGGGCCCCATTTAAATTTTTTAATATCATATACATATGTAATACACCTTGCTCTTCTCTACTTAAAGTAGAGTGGCTATAGTAAAAATAAAAAAAAAAAAATTTATATTCAAATTTAAAAAAAATACATATGTTAATATAACTCAAAATATAAAAAGAAAAGAAATAATTATTCTGGGCATTCCCCACGAGACATTTCGCCGTAATCAATGAACAATTGAAAATATGCTCCTCATGCGGTTATGATTTTCTCTACCTTATTCTTGATCGTCATTGTAGTCGTCGTAGTCATCGCCATCGTCCACCACTTTTCCCTCTTGAACTTTTGCGGTGGCCTACCTCTATAACCGTGCCTTAGGCCACAGGTAGATAGATACGTTAAGCAGTAGCTGGTTACCTGTTCAACACCAGGGTACTGTTGCCGAATGTTTTTTTAAGTTTTTTTTTTTTTTTGTAACAAATATAATTTTTCTATGTCGACTTCAAAATATAATTGTCGCTTTGAGAGAAAAAGAATTGTTGAGTTTTTACTATTATATTCAATGCAAATAATTGAAAAATTCATTAATAGACTGATAATAGTAATATTGATTTTATTATTGACTTACAAATCAAATTACCGACTTACATGAAACAAATTTAAAACTGATTGAGGAAAAAATAAACTGAATAAATAGAAATGAAAGAGGAATAGGATTGAACAGAATATGCAACTATAGATAGAGAGCACGAACTCGGAAAGATTTTGAATTGCGCAGCTGGAATAAAAACAACTTACACCAATCTTCCAGAGATGGTTACCTAGCTTCTGCTAGTTTGCTTACTTCAGATCGCTGTTCTCTCAGGAAATTGAACGAGAGCAGGTTCCATGAATAAATATTCTAATCACACGTGAAAGAGGAGGTAGAGAAGGAGGAGGAAGAGGCTAGCTGACGTCCTTCGGGACAACAATTGGCTAAAAGGTGGACAAACCATCTATGAAGATAGATTAATCTTTTTATGGATAACAGTGCTATAACTTAGAGGTGCTTCTAAGTAAAAGTCTTGGTTTTTGGTTATTGTCTAGACTATTTTTGTAGTTAACAACAATGAGTCGACATATTTTGTATCAAGGAAATTGAGCGAAATGCTTACTTTTTTTATTGTCAACATTTATAATTTTTTATGTATGTTATGCGCTTTTGTGCAGTATAAAGACACATCGCGCACGCCTGCGCTAACTATAACTGCAATCTCTAATATGAATAGCTTCTTTATATCTATATTTTGTGCGCGATGTTCACAAAACTTAAATCGTGTCTCTGGTTTTAAATTCAATGCAATTAGTCTCGACATATATTTTAAAGGGTTTTTCTTGGACTGGTATAATTAGATAGATATATTCCCCCTCCTCTCCCTTACCGTTGTTCCACTTACCTATCTTTCTACAACACCTTAGAAATTGCTGTCACTAAATCTTGCAATGATAATGAATGCTAAATTGTCTCTACATGGGTGCACCCTGTGTCTTGTGTCCAAGATCTTATCATTAAAATGCAATCTTTTACATCATTAATCTTTTTTATTACATTGTCGTAATTTTCATGAACGGAAAAGAGAACGTGGTGAGAAGGGAAGGGTAAAAGTAAGAAAAACGTTTTACGGCAATTATCTCTACGAAATAAGACATGCAGAATAATTAAGCAGAAATTCGACTATACATATATAAAAATTAAAAGTAGCTGCAAAATTTCAATTTAGTAGGTGTATTACAATGCGTTTGTCCCCCCCTCTTCACTCAATAGCTATGTTTTCCTCTCGTTTCTCATCACAATCTATTGAGCCCAGGAATAATTATTGTCCGTAACGATTCGTCGTTGGTCCTCGTTTTGAGGAGTCAAGTCCTGGTTATTTATGTATTTGGAATTTGTTTATTAATTTTTGTTATTAGTTTTTATTATTATTTCATAATTATTTATGTCGCGTTTTAGTTCCAAATGAAGATTTTATTAATGTTTTTTTTTAAGAAAATGAAGAGGGAAATAATGTTAGCATAAAACGGAAGGGAAACATCAAGCCGCAATCAGATTGGGCCTCAAATGAAAGTTAATAACTTAAGGAATTTCATCATTTTTATTTTGTATATCAAAACTGTAATTTTATTAAGTGCAAATCGACAAAAGAATAAACTCGAAATAAAATTTGTACTTACCGTCACCCGATATGCTCCCTTGAGAGCTATGTGAATCTTCTGAAAGAAAACAAAGGGTAGGGATAAATTGCTTTCTTTTATATATAACATACAGCATTTATAAAATAAATATCACAGTTTGTTAAGATATGGAAATTAAATAACCAGTTTTGAATTAGAATGAAGGAATATGAAATTGGGGAAAAATAGATACTTTGCAACTATTTCCTTTTTTTTATTATTACTATTTTGATTATTTTATATTATTTCACTAACCTGTCCTGTTGTATTTTATATTACATATGCATTTTTATTGTTATTTACTGACCTGTATGGGATGGGGCTGTTCTATCCATAGTTGCCGCCCCGCTAATATCAATCCATTCAGGTGGCATAAGATTACAGGTAAGACCGTCCATTCTGTAAGCAGCTAGAAATAAGAAATATTAAGAAAAACAATAAGTAAACTTTTCCCTGCTGGACGGGGGTAAGATTTAGGATTTTAAGGGAAGGAAAATAAAACTAAAAATCCGATGGTGCCACAAACTTTGATTTTTAGCGTATTTATCATATTTATAAATCTCTCATTTCTGAGCAATGTAAAAAAGTAATAAGTTTAAAATGTACAAGTCTTGATCTTTAAGCGAGAATCCGTATAAGGAAACGTTCTCTTAATAAAAGAGTAAAAAATAAATAAATAAGAAATTGGCACACGTTTGTCCCTTTAGCTGTGTGGTAAAAACAATATAAAATAAAAATTTTTGGATCGAAGTACCTATAAAAAAACTTATGAGGTTCGTGTAACTGCTGCTTTAATATTTTCCAACTACAGCGCCAAGTTGAGCTGATTATTTTTCGCGCGTAGGTGGGATAAATTGATCTGCCGCGATTGCCATATATACGGATTGTTTTTATTTTTATTTTTTTTGCTTTACATTCTCAATTTCGTTTTTATGCTTTTTGAGGTCTAACGTATAGATCTCCATGTCCATTAGCTCATTTAAAAAAAACATAAATTTCGATTTATTCGAGAAAAAGTTATTTTTGTTATTTATAGCTTATTTTTACCGATTTGTATGTATATCAAATACACAAATTGACGTACAGACAACAGCCTCACAAATACCCAAAAGTGGTTCAGGCACACCTGTTCTCCACTCAAATAAGACACGTTGCGTCATAGTAAAAGTTAAAGTTATTTCAAATGTAGCGTATGACTCTTAACACACCCAAAAACGTCCAAATGCGCTACGATGTACATTGCGTTCACAAATGGGTGTATTTTTAAATTTTCGTACCAGCTTTGGGCGTATTTTTAAATGTTTTACTTTGGTCATTTTCAAATCTGTTACGGTCGTATTTATTCTTTATATAAGCTAGAATTAGACATGTCCATGTCTCTAAGTCTGTGCCTTACTTAGGCGCATGCGTGCTAACGCAAAAATGTTCACACGGGTAATTAAACAGTCTACGTCCCAAAAGTATCACCATCGGAGTAGTCAAAAAAGTGTTTAAAATCGTTTCAGTAGTTTTAAAATTAATCCTAATAAGTTAATAAAAATTGTAAAAGTTTAAATTTGAACAGGTGTGTGCGATTTCGATTCATATTTCGCTTCAGTTAATGATTCCTTTGAGAATTTTGTTTCTTTCTTATGAAATATTTTAAGATGAATTCACTCCGCCAAATAATAG
The DNA here is from genome assembly GCA_959613345.1 of Tolmerus cingulatus. Classification (NCBI taxonomy): domain Eukaryota; kingdom Metazoa; phylum Arthropoda; class Insecta; order Diptera; family Asilidae; genus Tolmerus; species Tolmerus cingulatus. The sequence goes on from OY390712.1 coordinate 4,716,415, forward strand.
ACTTTGGAGTTGAATGTAATCTGCAAAAGGCGAATGCAACTCTGAATGGGGAAAAATTATTGGAACCTATTTCGTGTGGTATGTGCGCGCATTTTATTTATTTATTTGTGAATTTTTTATCTTATTTTTGTGTAATCTTTATAATACCAAAGAGGCAGGCAAAGTACTCACAGAGAAAAGCCTATATTGTTGGATATTTTTCAATTATTTGCATGGACTATATTTCGCGCACTATCAGCTGATTTGACACATTTTAAAATTAGTCGGTTTATATACAAATATTGGTTTATTTGTTCTTCTGTCTCGTTTAAACAATTGCTTATATACTTTTCATTTTGTATCCAAATATCGTAATATTCTAAAATTGAAGTAAATATGTATATATATATATATATATACTAACTTTTATCCCAATAAAACATATGGTTTTTAATTTATAGTTAAACAGACTACAAAAAAATGTTTAAATTTAAAAGACTAAAATGGTACGTATCTATCATTTTGCGAGCGGTATGGATTTTACAAAACTAATACTAACAATTAGTTAGTAAAAACTTACTTTTTGGCTTATCATCTTGCAGGGCCAGCTGATGCTGGTGATGGGCCATTAATCCATTGTGATGCTGTGACTGCAACGTTGTCAGACTATGGCCGTGATTTAAGTGCTGAATGTGCACTGTTGGTTGCAGTTCCATGCTGATCATAGCACGAGAACCTGATTCAAATATAGAAATAAGAGAAATATCCCAACTAATTACTTCCTCGAAACCAATTAAATTAAATGTAATATTATGTAACAAAATAAAAAGAATAACCGTAACAAGTAGTAATATGTAGTAAGTATTGCATCTATATATGTAAAAGTTGGAGAAACGCAATACTGAGATTGCTACATATATATTGACGGAAAAACCCCTAAATACTCAGCTTCGAGAAAAAACAAAAAATCCTCCAAGTAGTAAATTTCATGAAAAACCATAGAGCACGTGCTTTTGATGTATTTATGTAAGGAGAATAAACCTTAAAAAAGACTGATAGGATGAAAACATGGGGCTTAAATTATTTTCTTTTCCACCTTCTTAAACTGCGAAAACGTGGCTTTATCTTGAGCTCTGGAGGCCTCCGCGATTTATTTTGAAACGTACCCGGGTATGCGCCGTATTAAGGAGCACCCATTCGAAAAAGAAAATGAAACAAAAACATACGGTGGTAGCCCTAATTGGCTTCTTTTTATTCTTTTTAAACCGGCATCCTGTTTTACCATTTCGAATTGATCTTGGTTACTCATCAGAGACCGCCAAGAAACAGCAGCACACGTCTTCACCTGATGGATCTCTTTAATCAAATCTGGAGTAAGCCAGAGACATTTTTCGATTATATGTACATATATACATCGTTATTTTTTGTTTTATTTATCTCCAAATTCTTCCAGTTTTACTTGACGAATATTTGGATATATTAAAATTTTATTAAATTATGTTTAAAACAAAAATTTGCATAAAATAACTAGATAGAAACAGGAAAAAAATCCAGAAATGGCATATGTTCATTTTTCCTAATGCACCTGTTATACAACACTATCATATATGTGTACAAGAAATAAAAAACAAAGGAAGAAAATTCCTTTTGATAGTCGTTAAGAAGTTGTTCAATACCTCAGCAGGAAAACGACACGACTTCGGAGTAGCACGTGGCAACTATTAACGATGATATGTTTCCGTGTTTTTTTTTTCTCTTCTAATAAAATACACCCTATTTGTGTTATTTTAAGACAAAAGGTATAACAGTTAGCTATAATTAAATATGAGTTTTCGTTTTTAGTTTTATAACAACCATCTATTTGCTTTGAAATGAAAAAAACTAAATATATTTTGATTTTTATGTATGCGTGCTTGTTAGCAAAAAATAAATAAAAATGTTTTAACAAATTCTATTAAACTTAATTATTTTCGTTTTAATAAAATGTGTTTAATTTTTTATTTAATAAGAATAAATAAAACGTTTCGAAAAGAGCTGAGAAAATATATGAAAAGAATATGGTAAAATGAGAGAAAACATAACAAATATTGTTTGGTCATGTTTTTCACTTGGTTGAAATAAAGCATACCCATGGTCTACTTTAGATAAACATTTCAGATACCTCTGGAGGTATAAAATGATTTATGCGGCAAGTTTTGCACCTGAGAAGGGAAAAATTTGAAAATTGCAAAATTACCTAGAAAAGAGAACAAAGTGTATCGTTATTATGTGGCGCTTCTGTGGATAGGAAACATTAAACTCCCCAAGAAAATGTACATTTTCGTTTTATTTTAATTTTACATATATACATATCTATCGTTTTATAGTTTTGTATTTTGTTTCAACTGTCTTACATTTATGTATTTATGGCAATTTGTTTCAGTCCAAAATTCTTTTATTGTATTTTATTTCTGTATCTGTTTTGTGCGAAAAAGCATTATATTGAACATTGGTACCATATGTGGGGTTAAGCCACGCAAATAGTAAAATACTTGAGAAAACCGGGTCGCGGACTAAGATAAGAAATTACTTTAAATTGCGCACTGTAGGTAAAAATATAAAGCGAGGAAAATATTTATTATTGTTTGTACATTGTTTGACACAGAACTAGATCATTTTTCGAATTTCACCTCAAAGACTTTAGTGTTGTTACTCCCCATACCTTGGGTGAAAGAGAAACTTAGATAAAATAGATGAAATAGATCTTCCAAAATATTCCAGAGGTAAAAATTTTTCGTGTTACATTTTGTCTTGGGTTTTATGTAAGTAACGTAAAAAGTTGTAGAATTTCCATGGTCAGTCGCTATGCGATGAGTATAAGGGTGAAGGAAATAAATAAGGGGATAAAAATAAATAATAAAAACGATCTTAACTTCTTAATGGAAAGAAAATATTCAATTGAATTGTGCGATCTTTAAGTCTAAGTTAAAATAGATGAAATTCCCATCAAGGGCAGTAGTTGGAAGATGTGTAGGAAAGATAGAAAAAAAAATTAGGTAGATTTATGATAAAATAAAATAAAAAGTAAAGAATTGAGACTCTAAAGAAAACCTGTTAAGTTGAGAGTTGGAGCTACTGAATGATGAAGATGATTGTAATGATAATGATGATGATGATGATGACTCTTTTCTGGTACTGCCTAACCCAAAGCTTTGATCTCCTTCTGATAGTTGTGATTTTGATGGATGAGGAAAGATTTTCTGCAAAAGGTAGATAGATAGAATATTTTTCATCTATATATAACTTTCATTACATTATATATCTTTTACCTTGATAAAGGACTTTCAAGTATTTTTCACGGCAGAGTAAAATTGAGAACTAAAGTTGGCTAACAAGAAAATCCCAATAATATCCGAAGGTACATAGGCGTATAGTAGAAGAGAGGAAGAATTTCAATTCATTTCCGAGCGGGAAAGAACAATTGGAATCATGTTTTTAATACACTTGAATTGGGATTGGTTCTATGGCACGTATACGAGCTAAGCCTTAGGGTTCATAGTTGATGCCATCGTCATCGTAATTAAGTTTATGGTTTAACCAATTTATGATATACTTGGACTTGAGCATTAAAAAAAACTGAATCTTTAAATTGGGCCTTAGCCTCAATTATGATTTAAGTTTACTTTAAGCCTTATTTAAGGTTATTCAAATTAAACCCTACCTACCTCAAATAAGGTTCAAAATTTAGTTAAAACTGTATCAAAGGTATGAGAGCCATGCCAGCAGTAATCAAAAATTATTCATCTATAATTTCGTATATTTTTCTAGTTTTATGCTCAATGAAAATGTTCTCTGTGACAAATCCAGGGTAATTTATATTTCAAAAAAATAAAATGATAATAATAGAGAAAAAATTAAGCAGAAAAAAACACATTTTAATTACTACTAATTCCACCTTAATAATTGTTCAAATGCTATTTAGGGAAAATAATTAATTCTATCTTCATTTTATAAAATCATTATGCAATAAATCTGTCAACTTTCCGGCTTATGCAGATCTAGAGATACCAAGAATGTGTAAAATGCTATGAAAATTATAGAATTTTAAAATCCATGCCGTCAATAAAACTTTTAAAGGTTTGGAAAATGAAATTACTACAAACCGTTTATTTTACTAAAGACCCGTAAGACACCTAAGTAATAAAATTACTTAAAAGAAGAAGATTTCACAGTGAAGAAAAAAAAAGCAGAATAAAATGTTGAAGCTTAAATTATGCAACATTTTCCCGCCAGAATCGAGATAAATTTATAAGAGATAACCTTGAAAAAATTACTACCATCGTGAAAGGCCTCCCACTATGATTTCCCTGGGTTTTCATTCAATATTTTTGTTATTGTTCTTCATAAAGTGCCTTAAGGTTGAAGTCGCACTTTTTTCGATTCGTAGAGCAAATTAAATTAAAAAAATGAAATATTATAATAGAATTATAACCACAATTAGTCAATAAACATTAGAAAGAAAATTACAGAAAAAAAGGAAAGTCGATTTTGTTACTGAATGATTTTGATGAAGGTGACGCTTAATTCCCTCCTGATAGTAAATGTATTAAACCTATCCCCTTCAAAAAACAAAAAAAACAATGGAAGATAACCCAAAACTTAGTGGTGCTTAAAACAATGGACAGAATTAATTTCATTCAATTTTTCTTGTCGTTTTTTGCATTATATTATTGCTGCTTGGAGTCTTTACAAAAAGATTTGTTTTTCTACCTTTTTTCTTGACATTTAGGGTGAAGACTACAGAAGAAGTATTTTGATGAGAAAAAACTGACCTATTGTGTGTAATTTTCAAGCTTCAAGTGTAAATTAAGGCCTAAACAACTTTTGTATTTTTATCATACTTTATTATTGTGTGAGTACACCAACAAAATTGCTTTTTTGTGGAAATTTAAGCATTTAACCCTTTTAAATCAAGGGTTCATTTAATTAAATAACCCTTGATAAATTTATTAGTAAAGCTGCAACACACTTCACAAAATCACATTTAAAACAATAAAAAATTCTTATAAAAAAGGGCACCTCAGGTGTGGCCAAACAACTTTTTTGAATTAATTAATTCTCACAACAAGAAGTTAAACCCCTTTCTATTTTCCGTTTATAGCTATCGATTTCATATCTATAAATTAATAAATAGAAGAGTTTGTTGCTTCAGTCTTTCGTTTATTCATATTTTGATTCGAACTAAGTGCTGAAATAGTGTGTTTTATTAAATATAAAGTCGAGTTGAAAAAACAATAAAACAAGCATAAATGAATATGATAAATTTTATAAAATACTTACCACACCTGAGTATAATTAATTAATCCGTTTTCTCTGAATATTTGGTAAACTCTTTGTAATAAAACTAATACTTATATAATTTCAATGCACTATACGACTATGTATTTGTTGTACAGTTGGTTTTTAAACGTCTTATTTAATTTTATTATTTTTCTTTATATTTACAAAAGATTAAAATCTTGAAGAACTTAATCACCTCGATTCTACAAGCCACTTTAAAGGTGGGATTGCTTTTATTTAACAAATTAAGATAATATTTAAAAAAAACACACGACACTTGATCATCTCACTTTTATTATATATTTTTAAATAGTCATATATTACGAAATATATTTTATACTTATTTATATCACAATAAAAAATGATATTATAAAATTGGTTTATTTTGTCACTAAAAATTCTCACTCATATTTTATACACTGTTAACGTTTTAAATTTAACTTATATATATTTAGTTTTTAAATGCTGTCCGTAACATTGAAAAAACGATCGGGATCAAGGTAAAAACGGTTACAAAAAATTTATAATTTTGTTTAAATATTTTATAAAATTATTAAGGATTTAAATGTATTTTCTTTACCCAGTTTGAAATCAAAATTTTGCTTTAAAATATATTGTAATTAAAAATAACGTTGTACATTGTAAGATTTCTCTTAAAATTTTTGAAGTTTTTTTTTTATATTTTATTCGGTGACTTATATTTTTGGTATATTTAGTGGACGAAACGTAAAAAAAAAAGTTTAAAAAAAGTAATAAGTAAAATGAAATAAGTATATTTTTTTGAGGCATATATTTTTTTTATATGCTATATAACAACTGCCTGAGAACAATTAGTGCAATTAATAAATGTAAACACTACACGATCCTCTTGTTACGATCACCGGTCCGGAGACGGTGAGATCTCGAGTTAAACTGCATATAGGATCGACTGAGGTACGTCAAGCACGGCGGCTACGGTCGGACGGCCCCAGGTGAGTTTGTATTGTTATTGATCGCCGCCGCCGCCGTCGTCGTCGTCGTCCGTGCCTCCACTCTACTTTGCTACCTGTACCCCTGTTGCTGGTGGCGCTGCACTCACTCGTCGACTATGCTTCAGACTATCCAGAAATAGGTTTACCTGCTCGAAACAATAATAATCATAAGGAATATTGATCTTGTACTACTGCATCTAGTGTTTTTGTACAATTTGTACAAATATTTTGTGAAGAAAAGCCATTTTTTTGTTTAAATTTGGTACCTTTGCGTTCTGAGATACTAAACATTTTTTTGTGAAAAGGTGCTAACTCTTCAGTTAAGTTGATTTTTTGAAATTTATAATACGTATTTTACATACATATAAAGTATGTAGTATAGCATACAGTGGTAAATTCAAAATCAACGACTCCAAACATCCCTATCATATTTAGAAAAGAAAAAAAATTAGATCATGCTGGTTTTGGACTATTCGACTATAGACTCAAAATCACCGAAAGCAAAATGGTTAGGTTAAAAAGAAATATATGAAATCTGATATCTAGGTGAAATAATAATACAATAATAAGAAAATTAAAATAACAACACAGACCAATGAAATTTATAACAGATAAATCTATTTTTCATTAACCTCAAACACGAGAAAAATGGTTGGGAGCTACCCAACAACTGCGCCCTCACCTGGCGGACGAGTGAAATGATCATGCTTTGGATTGTCGACTGTCGACGGTGACGGTGGCGGCACCATGCCTATGCTTTTATACTCAATCCGAGCGAGCATCGAACGACGACGCCGACGGTGGCGTCATCAGCGGCTGCTGTTTGCCGTCGTCGTCGTCGTCTTTTGTGCCGACGCGAACAGCACCGAGCTTTAAACTCGTGTATGCGTATTGGCAAGATCGGTGAAAAGTGATACACCACCTGTGAGGTAGAGACATTAACACATTAAAAACTAAATGTAACATGCACACAAAATAAAAAGGTATGCTGCTAAAAACGGGCGGTTCTTCTACCTTCACCGCGGCAGTTTTTATCCAATCCGATCTACTTGGATTTTGAGGTTTTTAAGGGCGGAGCTTACAAATTTTTGTACGTTTTTTTTTTATCTAACTCTTCTTTCTATTTTATATTTTGAACTTTTTTGATAAAACAAAATCAGATGATCTTTATCATTTACCTATTGATTAAATTCTTTTTTTTAACTATATATGCATGTACATCGATCGATTTGAATGATCTTCAATGAATTATCAAAATTAAAATATGGAATATAAAACAATTCTTCCTCTATCATTTTATTATGAAAAATTACTAAATCCCTATAACAAAATCTCTTTTTATTGATCTTAATTTTAATTTATGTTACAAGTCCTCTGCACTGATTTGAATAAATTGAAATAGTAGAATATTTCTTCGACTAAAAAATTTTATATAAAAGTTGATAAAGAAAAATTACTTTCACAACTTTATAAATAAATAATAGCATTTTGGTTTTACAAGCCATTTTTTCGTTTTTTGTTTTTTCGTTAAAGTTTGATATCATGATTCTAGAAAACTTTAGATAATTTTAAATAATTAGATAATTAGATAATAGAGAAAAACAAATTAAAAAGTAAGAGAAATTGTAATCGAATTTTGTATACATAGTACAGAAACCAAAAGACCAAAGTTCAAGTTTTTAAGAAAATAAATAGAAAAATTAGAAATTTATATTTTAATTTCATGTAGTTAAAGAGAAAATTACAATACCAACAAAAAAATTCATTACTTTTACGTTGTTTCGTTGCCTGATGGTTTTCATTTTATTTGTTTTTTCTTTAGCACGTGCGAAGAAATTATATCGTGGCCTGGACTGCCTTACTGACGACTGGTGGCACAACTTCATTTTTATTAACGAAGTCAACGAGCGGATAATAAAAGTCAAGTAAAAGTCTTCGCCGTCGTCTTCTGTCTCAACATATTTGGAACTCATCGTCTAAATCGAATGGTAAAACTTAGGGTGTGAGGGGGGGTATTTCAATTATTTTTCTTTAATTAATTTTTTATAAAGTTCTTGTTACACCCCCGAAGTACTCAGTTTTAATATAAATTTCTTAGAATATTTAGCGGTGAATATACCTCAAATTTTTGGTGTTCACAAATTGCCCTATACAAGAAGCTTTATATATTGGGACTATGTCCAGAAAGTGTCCTATGGGTTATTTCACTTTTGGGATGCAATGACCATTAAATGGTCGATTTGCTTTTGAGAGTGGAGCACTGAAAGTCGAACACATTAAAGAGTTTCGAATAATGGGAAGGGTTGAGGTCACCTTCAAGAATACAAGAGAAAATGCAGGAACAAAATCATTTTACCCACATAAACAAAAAATTACTATGAACAGAGAGGAGTCCCTATATCCAGGAAATCGGGAAATGCAGGAGGTCGACCAAAAATCGTAGGTAACATGGGGATTGTTCGTTTGCCTCTCTGTCTGTTTTATTTCTTAGTCGTGTTTCTTACCGGGGACTATCTGGATGTCTACTATGGCTGATGCATACCTTCAATTCAGCTGGCACTGTCTTCTAGCTAACTTAAATCCATAGTCCCTGCCAATTTGCCAATATTTGTCTCATTATTTAAAAAATTCAAAGAAAAAAATAAATCGAACCCTTTCCTGAAATATGTTCGAACAGTCCTTTTGTGACCAAATTATCCCCAAACTTTTAGAAGAGATACAAATTTATAAAAAAAGAACCATTTATCAACCTTTTTCATTAGTTTGCCAATTTCACCTGGAGGTCTCTCACTCCTCAAGAAAAAATTAAGATATTTTGGACCACCGCGAACGTTTTTATTGATGTCGCGCACTATGGCACAAAATCAAATCGAGTGGAAAATCGACATACAAAAATTGATGATACGATAGAACCTTTTTGAGTATCCCGGTGATACCGGATGATGGGATTGAGGAATATAAAAATAAAAACAAATGTTCAAAAAAACAAACAACTTTTAAAATGAAGACGTTCAAGAAGAAATTATATTTGATTTCTTTTACCCCCCAGGACTAGTAGTTTTCTCAATTAATTTTTGATTTTTAGAGTTTTAATCAATAATCATTAATAAAGCAATAAAACATAAAGTTTTATTATTTCAATAAAATTGTTAGAAAACAATTATTTGCGGAAACCCTACAATTCAATACAATATTGTAAGGGAATATTTCTACACAAACACACTCAGAAAAAAATGCTATTTTGTTTTTAAATGACAGCGTTTTTATTTTTACACAGAAGGAAAACATTTCGTTTTCACATAAATGTATTTAAAACCATAGAAAAAGATTTTAAAACAAATAATAAATATATAATAGTTTAATACTCCACCATTATAATTTTAAATGCAAAATCATCTCATTTTCTTAAAATATGATAAGTTCATTTTACCAAATGCATACATATGTTATTTTAAAATGTTTCAACTATGTAAAATTGAACTGTCATATGTATTGTTACAATTTTCCTTCCTTGTAATTCACACTCGGGGCTTGCATCGAGTGGATATAAGGATCGGCGTTTGATCGGCAAGATTGTGGCGTCTGTGGCAGGGGCATCAGCGATCAGCCACATTGAAGAGATCTGGCTGATGCCCCGGATCGAAACGCTTTTCTCAACAAAAAAGTGCAAGTTCGTCCTCATATCGGAATTGCAGGGAAGGGCAAAGTGCAATTTTGTCCGCCAGCCGCTCGGCGGTCAAAATTGTAACAGTATGTAAAAACGAATAGTAAATTGTTTAAATCAACTACGTTCCTTTGTTTTCGCAAAAGGAAATGCGTCAAAAGAAGGAAAAAACAATTACTTTTCTCAGTTAAAAATAAAATTTCTTTTCTCAAAATTAAATGTTTTAAACATTAAATTTCAACCATATTTGATATAAGGTAAAAATGCTGTTCAAATGCGGCAAAAAATTACGTGATGGGTATGGAGAAGATGTTATGACAAAACGTCAGTGCCAAAACTGGTTTGCAAAATTTCATTCCGACAATTTTGATGTTCCAGGTGCCGCTTGTTCTGAAAGGCCAATTGAAGCTCACGATGACAAAATTGATGCAAGCCGCCGCATTACAACATGGGAGATTGCTGAGAGGCTAAATTTATCAAATTGCTCTGTTCACGGCCATTTGAAACACCTTGGTTTGGTTTCAACAGTGCCGGATTAAGACTACTTGATGCCCTAAGCAATCCACCCCTGTGGGCCCCCTATCCACTAGTAAACTAGTATCGGTTTTTAAAAATTTTTTAACGTACTTATTATAACGAGATAAATCATTATGTAACCTCTTAGAATACGTACGGAAAACGAAAGAGATACGTGGAGTAGGTATTACAATAAAACCCAAAGCACTAGTAAAGAAAAAAACCTGAAAATTTTTAATTTGTATTTAATTATGTATATCTCATCAAAAAAAGTCAACAAAAATTACTTGTGCTTCGTCGTCATACTAAATCTATGCAAAATCAGCACAAGTGTCACTGGTCAATGGATTTTTCCTTGCAAGGAACAGAAGCCTCGTGCTCGAGTCCGACTCGAAATTGTCCGGTGTTTTTGTTGTTCTTACCGTCACGTCAGTCGCATATTATTTGCGTAAATAAGTAATTAAACTAAATACTTGAGGTTCCTTGACTTTGGATTAAAATAAAAACAAATCAAAATCAAAAATATTAAATTACCTGAACGAACACAATTTGAAATAATTGTTGACCACACCGCACAGTCAATTTGTAAGTTATTTATAGTTCCCAAATAAGAGATTCCATAAACTTGCCTCAGTTAGGGAATGCCTCTTAACCTCTTGCGCTATGAATTAATTAGCAACAATGTGTGCCGATCCCATCGGAGGAAAAACGCAAAGAATTTATTGTACCGTTATAAATCTAAATGTACGACTAAATAAAAAAGACTGTCCTGTGTAATTCACATTAGCTACTAGCCCAAACCAGTGGCGGCCGGTGGTATCCTAAACAGAGGAGGCAGAAAATTCAATAATCTAATATGCGGCCCCACGCTCGCCACAAATAGCGACAATCACCTTTGCTACCTTTGTCTCTTCTACACTACATTATATAAACATACATATACATTTTAAAAAAAACAAAAAATAATAAGAATTCAAGTTTCATGCGGTTCTGCATACATTCTATACATACATACATTTATAGCTATTTATAAATAAAATCTACTCTTCCTTCCTTAATGGTTGCAAAATAATTTATAATATTGTCATACCAAATCGGGTCTTTTTCCATTTCTATAACTAAAGTTTTTTCTATGCTCAAAAGAGCTAAATCCGATAGCCGATTTTGATTCATTATATTTCTACTATGTAATCTTTAATTCTTTTCAAAGCAGAAAATCCTTTCTGTGCTAACTGATGTAGCAGGGATTGTTAATATTAGTTCAAATAATTTTGTTAACTTCGGCATAACGTCAGTAATACTATTTTCGACTAAATTATTTAACAAAGATGACACTGTATCCCTATCATTCTACAAAGTTTCATTACTATAAAATACAATTAATTCACTTTTAAGTTTAACAGAGTTGAAATTCGTTATTTTTTCAACTAATGTCATTATACAGATCCTACTAAAAATTCTGAAGCAGAAAATTTAGGAACTTTCCATGAATGCGAAAAATGCATTTCATACTCATCCAGCTTAACACGTAAGTTTATGCAGATTCGCTTTTAAACGACAAAAGCTCAATCTCAAAACTTTTGCTCAGATGAGGCTAACCTCTGTCCACGCACACGCAGAATTCTCAGGCCATGTACTTTCCTTACCTCCTTGAGGCATTCGGAGCATTGCCTACCTCTGGCACGCACACACAGAAAGCAAAGCTGATTTGTCGCGGAGAAAAGAGCTTGCGCAGAGGGAACTTTCTGTTGGATTTGACTTAGTAGTTCCGACTGCGCAGCTCAAGCTCTTTTTTTCGCATGGAGTGGGTTCTAGAGGCTCGCCTCACGTTGATTTCATGCGAAATTTTCGTGGCACAGGGCAAGGCAAAAATGACAAATATTGCCATAGGATACAAGGAATTTCTTTGATTTCAACAACTTTACTTACAACAATAGTTTTCGGCGATATGCATTGAATCTTTAAAAAATTGTATTAACGTTTTTTCTTTAACTTACAGCTTAAGTACTTAAGAACATTTAAAAATTGATAGAGGAGGCACTGCCTCCCCTGCCTCCTCTGACGAGCCACCTCTGGCCCAAACTATAGTGGCCTTAAGGCTGAGTAAAATTGTTTCGTCCAATTACCTTAAGATTGGTTAAGATGCTGTCAAATCTTAACGAATCTTAAGCTCAACGACAATTGCCTTAATGCATTTTTGACACTTGCATTATTGGGAAACAAGGACTCTTTTTTTTTAATATTCCAACGGCATTTTCTGCTGTTTGCCAGATATGTTTACTCCGGATCATTGTCCTTCATTTTTCTGAATTGAGTAACAAAAAAACCATTTTTATTCCGGTCTCTATTAATCATTCTAACACTACAGGCTATTTTTTTCCTTTTTAATCTTTGCAGATCTCCTATTAAGCTCACTAACTCTGTTAAACTTCTTAACTCATCCATTTTTCACAAAATTCTGCAATTAAGATTGTAAGAAACGTCACTTCTGTCAAGAATTGTACACTCGGGACCGTACGCTTAAGACTTGACGAAAGATTCGGAAAGTGATCGAAAAATAGAATAAGGCCATTATAATTGCTAGAATGGCACTTCATACAATCGAACAAACTCTTAAGCTAACTTAAGGTGTCTTAGGGCCATTATAGTTCGGGCTGTAGTTCGGACTATTGATGGAATTTTAAAAAAAAACATTCTATTTTTTCTGAACTGTTAATGGTGCCCCCGAGACGTGATTCCCTAAGCAATTTCTTAATTTGCTTAGAGGCTAATCTAGAACTGGGTTTCAAAGCTGGGTATTTGAAGTTAGTACCTTACCCATCGTATTCACCAGATCTGACGGCTTCTGATTTGTACTTGTTGCGATCTCTGCAAAATTATGTAGAGGGGAATAACCTTCACTTCAAATGAGGAAACCGAAAACGCCTTAGTGCAGTGTTTTGAAAGTAATGACCAGAATTTTTATGAGAGGGGTATAATGTTACTGCCAGAAAGATATCAAAAGGTGTTGGAGATAAATGTAGAATACATAATTTAAATATACAGCCTTGGCCAAAAGTATTAAGACTCCTATTGTATGTTGGGTTTCTAAGGTAAATACAGAGTGGCAATGAAATTAGGTTGCACACATTTATATGAAAGTATTATACGTCAAATTTATTAATATTTTGTAATCACCCCCCTTGCCCTTATTACAGCATCTATTCTATTTGGTAAACTACAAACTAATTTTCTACAATCTTCTGTGGTAATTTTGTTCCATTCTTCACGTAGAGCGGTCTTAAGGCTGTCTTTTGTTGTTATTAGATGACCCCTGATCCTAGTCTTCAAAGTAGACCACAAATGCTCAATTGGATTTAGATCCGGTTACTGAGCGGGCCAATCAAAGAGCCGAATGTTATTTTCCTCCATCCATCGTCTTGTTGCCCGAGATGTGTGGCAGAGTGCATTATCTTTTTGAAATATCACCTCGTTGTAATCCCCTTCTCCAAATATCCTCCGAAACGACGGCTGAAGACAAGACTCTAGAACATTTATATATTGTTGACTATTCATGCGAATCTCACACACGAACATTTCTCCCACGCCGTTAGCCGCCCTACAGCCCCAGACCATGATCCGGCCTCCGCCGTATTTCACAGGTGGTACAATACATTCTGGGTTGTATTCTTCGCCCACCCGTCTTCGTACAAACGTTGCACCAGGTGTTCCAAATATCTAAAAAATCAAAAAAATATTAGGCTGTGGATTAAATACCATAATGAGGCCTAATAAATTTCAAATGTGTCAACTTCATTTTTATCGTACTAAGCAATAACTTACTTGAAAATTGGACTCATCAGATCAGGCCACCTTTGACCAATCTTCTTCTATAAAGTCCTTATAACGATGAGCCCATTCTAGTCGTTTTTTAATGTTGTTTTTGGAGAGCCATGACTTTATCTTCGCTTTGCACCCCCTTAGACCAGCATCCAAAAGTCTGACAGTCCTTGCCGATATTTGTCGCCCTGTATCCTTCGATATCGCAGCATCCAACTCTGACGAGGTTTTTTTCGATTTTTTACAGTGGATCGAATTAAATTTTGATCCTCATGAGAAGAAGACACCCTCTTTCTGCCCGATTTCAGCCTGTTCTCATGAGAACTAGTAATCGCAAAACGTTTGAGAGTATGCTCAACAGCATCACGTGGACATTTTACGATTGTCGCAATTTTCCTCTGCGATTTACCTTCCTCGTGCAAAAATTGGACCCTGATCCTCTGAGTCAATGTTGTTTTCGGCATTTTGGTTCAACAATAACCCTCTTGAACACTTCACTAACAACTAACCACGGTTTGAACTTTACATCCGAATTTAAGGCCTTTTATACTGCAACTGATGTATTTATTGAGAAATCCTTAATTACCCGTCGTTATAAAGAAATCCTTTATTACCCGCCCTTCGTCCTTTTCTGAATAATGTTTATTACCTAATTATGACTTTCTACCTGGTACTGAGGAAATGAAAGTGATAACGAAGTATTTTTGTACTTAGTTTTCACATAATGAGAATAAATTAGGGTGGCTTAATACTTTTGGCCAAGGCTGTATATTTATTTATGTACTATAAAAAAATCGGTTTTCTTCTTCACAAAAAAAAAAAAACTAAATACTTTCCGAATAACCCAATAGCTAAGTATAAGAAACATTTATAACGAAAAAAATATTCGTTTTTATATATAATCTCCAACAAATGAAATCTGTTTTAAAGTAAAATCAAAATTAAGTCAAAACCTTATTTCGTTCGAAAGGTAAAGCTTATATAATTTCTAAAAAAAGTAATTTCGAGAAAATCTTGTCTCTCTATACATCCGCATAACTTTTTCAATTTTCACAATCTTTTCAAATTTCTTTCAGGAATATTATTCAGAACAGTTTATTTAACGATAAATTGAAATTAAATTAGAATCCACATTTTATATTCCTAATTTTTTCGACAACAAATTGAATTTTAATTACGTAATAAGTATTAAATACAATAAAAATCAAAAAGGACAAGCATAGATTACATGAAATTCGCATCTTTTATCAATTTATCACTAAAATTTGCAATCGGAAAATATGATAATCGATGTGGCGCGGCGCGCTGCGGCATGCAATTATTTTTGAAATATTACACTAAATAAATTCTCTTTTGCTCTTTTCAATTAGGTATACCTTTAAATAATATCTATAAAATATAAAGTTTTGTATGTAAGAAAGTTTAAAACGGGACAAATAATACTAGCAATATCGAGGCCCAATAAAATTGAAAATTGTTGCGTGGGTGGTGTTTTATTAGGTGAACAACCGCGCAAATTGGACTTCCTGGGGTATGGATAAAATGTCAAGTTCTCGGAATATCAATTAAAATTGAATTTTACTTTTTCAAAATGATGGGAATTTCTCTTGAATCACAATTACTTAAACTTAATGAGCAAATAAAATCCATATGAAAGCTAGTGATTAGGGAGTCGTTGGGTCGCAGCTTTTAAATATTATTAAACATTAAGGATTTTTAAATATATAGGTACGCAAAAAAGACATCTCGTTATAATTAACTCGGTTATAAAATGCTTAATAAAAAAAAATTCCTGAAAAAATAATTACAACAAATACAAATCAAAATTTCCATGTTTAAGTGAACAGTGGCAGTTCTGTAGAACATAAAAAAACTTGAAATAAATTTATCCATTCAAGATCATGAGTACTTGCAAACTCTGAACCTTAAAAACGCCTCTGAGTCTCAAAAACAAACGACGGAAGAGGTAAACCGAAAACTCACCGACCACTGCACGACTGTTCGAAGTTTGAGAGTGCGCGCGCCCGGACAATAGGGACATATTTTATTAAAAATATGCAAATATCGGAACTTGAATAGGGATAACCCGCTAGATAAAAACAAAATATTTAATAATAATATCATAGGATCGATTGTGCGCATGCGCGCATGGCTTTAAACATCGGTCGAACAGAACGGGAGCAGTTCTTTACAAAACTAAATATAAACAAAACTATGAAAAAAAAAATATATAAAACATATGTCAAAGGGTAAGAACTACTGCTTCTTAATACTGAAAGAAAATAAATCCAAATGGAAAATCTTTAAGACGACTGGGAGGAAGTGGGAATAGTAAAACGTAGAAAAAGAACTCGTGCCTTGCAGCTCGTGGACAGTGATCACGTTTTAAAATATCCAGATTAAGTACCAGTGAACGCAACTTTTATACATCTTCAGTGCCACATATTTTTTTGTTAGTTTCCACTATCAATTTTTGGTGCAAAAGCTCACAACTGGTTCAAGAATATAAAAATACCACCATTTGAAGGTACACACGCTTCCAAAGCAGATACGAAAGTTTCAAAATATACCCTTTTGTGGACGCAATGGACATTGTGTCTGATTTGGCCCATTTAGGGTGCATTAAGAATTATGCGTGCTATACCTCTTTTGCCTATTGAATTTTTACTCGGGGTATCCAAACATTTTATTCAAAAAAAGTATAAAGTTATTATAGTGTGAAACTGATTCAGTGATCAAGTTTTTAAACTTTTATTTTATTTCCAAAAATAATCAACATTTCTTAAATTTAGAACGAAAAATAAAATATCACTTATTAACCTAAACTCAATTATTTAATTTGTGGTCTTCCTTAAATTCAATAATAATACTTTGCATAAAACTTTTAAATTGTTCAGCTAAATTTTGACTTTTCGATAGCTTGAAAGTAATTATGAAGTGATTTTTATTATTCGATCAGCTAAGAAGTATTAGTTATTTATCAATCGCTCAATAACGGTTATCAGGAAACTTTTATTTTTCGATAGCTCGATAATCCAAAAATAAATTTTAATTTGTAATAGTTATCGGCCAATCAAAAAATAAAAATTACTTGGTAATCATTATTTTGTAATTTAATGTCGTTTTTAATCATTATAGTCCCTGTTTTATTTACCTAAAGGTAAGGAAATTATTGGATTAATATTCTTAATCATACTTAATTTATTTGGATTGACTGGTTTACAAAATTAAACTTTGTTTTTGTATTTTGAATAGGAGTACTTTTGTCATCTTATCATTAACGTGGAAATCTTTGGTTTCCGTTACGTCGCATTTTCGTGAAAAGTAAGATGAAAATGACATAAAACAAATGGTATTCTGATTAAGTTCGAAAATTTAAATAACAAATAACGCAACACGAAAAATGTTCATAACATGACCCAACTGAAAACTCCTAAAACCTTATCTAGATTTATAATATATAAAAATGCCATTGCTCTCATTACATGTACTGACGAAGTAGTTTTTCAGAAGCTCCTACAATATATTGTATAGTGTACAAATGTTTTGGCCGCCGTATTGGGTCTGCCATTATTAATTTCCAACACTTTATAGTAAATTCGACACTACCTCAAGATATATATTTACAATATATGCAATTTTTATTTAAATTCGTCAAAGTTCGAAAATCATTGTACGCCATATTAAATCCGCCATCTTTAACTGCGCATTTCGAACATGGATTCGCAAGAAGAATATCCAAAAACGCCCAAACACCAATTTTGATGGCAATCCCTTGACACTTTCAAATTTTGCCATCATTTTAGGTCCGCCATTTTGAAATTCGTGAATAAAAAGTAGCCTATATGTTGGGCCGGAATATGTAGTATCTTCAGCCAAGAAACGAAATTAATCGTATCAAGCTTTTAGGCGCGATTGAGCAACAAACAAACCAACTTCTGATTTTATATACATGGTGTTCAGAGGTGGGTGAGAAATATTGCAGGAGGGGAAAGGTAAGGCCGAGACAAGCAAAAAATCGTATGGGTTGGGGGGCTCATCTCGCACCGTTCGGCAGTTACAGTGTGATTCGTAAATCTGAGTGTTGCCTTATATAGGAACCGCTTTTGTAATTTTTTTCTTTTTTCTACGCATCGCAGCGATGCCAAACCGGCCTTAAAAAATCAACATTTTGAAGCCCTTTCCGAAAAGGGAAAAATCACCCCCTTAGCCCCAACCCCTTGGCCATAATCACCTCTGGAAGTTGAAAAATTAACATTTGTTTCCCGTTTTTTCACCTTTCGCCCCACTTTTTTCCGAACTTCACGTTATTAACATACCTACTTTTTATTTGTTTTCAGTTACCTATCTAAATACCTTTCCAAAACGGTGCAACCCCCCCCCCCCCCCCCCCCCCCTCTAACGATTTTTTACTTGCCTCGACCTGAGCTTTCACCTCTTGTAATATTTCCCTACCACCTCTGAACACCCTGATTGTCAAATTTATTTCTAAACTCTGCCAAATTAGATTTAGTGAGACGTCATAAATAGTATGATACGCGTACTGTTAAGACACATGATAAAATACGATAAGTATAACATAAACTGCTAAAATCATAATGTTACCTTGGTTTTTCCATAGATCTGTAAAAATAAAAATAAATAAAAGACTACATCTACATTCGATAGCTCTAACTGTATGTATAAAACAAAAAAAATTTTGTCACTAAATTAATCTTAGTATTTACATGTTTGAGGTAAATAGTCAGATAGTGTAACAGATGATCAGTGGGTCAAAGAACCGATAGTGGAACCCTGCAGAACGTTAAAGATCCCATAATGTCTCATTAACCCAGTTGGCGAAGGTTGCCATCGTTTCTGGTGCCCTTCGGGCGGTACCAGGAAAAAGGGTTACCACCATCGGCTTGGCTCCCCGGATAATTCTCTTCTTTGGATAACCCGTGCGCCAGGTGTCTGGTGCTGCTGCTGTTGCTGGTGCTGCTCTGGCGCTATTTTGAGGGGGGTCCGCGCGGTGGTGCAGCTTCCACAACTGGACCACGCGGTGACTTTCTATGCACCGGAATTCCTCGCATTCTCTCGTTTCAATTTTACTTAATCTTTTTTGCACCTTTTGCAGTTTCTTATTACTTCTTATTTCGTTTCCTTTATCCCTTTTTTTTTTATTTTGTATTGTTTTTTTTTAATTTTTCATTTTTTACCTTTAGTCACTTTAAGACATTCATCACGCCTTTTGTTGACTTTTTTTGGATTATTGTCTCACTTCTTTCGCAACAAAATGCAAAATATTTGTGCAGGCCCCAACATTAGTGTCGCACGGAGTCTCCAGCTGGCTAGCCACTAGAGATCTTGTAAGCACCAACATAACAGCAAACAGCATAAGCATAAGAAGCCCATAATACCCCACAAAAACAGTTTAAAACCAGGATCTTTTTACCGACAGCCGTTACACTGGGCCGCTTCCGACCATTGAGAATTTTTCAGTGATAGTGGGTTTAGGTGAGCAAGGTACAACATTTTAAAGCGCTGTAGGTTTTATTTATTTATTTATTTCCTAGTTTCGGAACATCAAGTTCAACTTATATAAGCAAAATATCTTTGTACTATTAAATTACAAAAATATTTACAAGCAACTCATATTTTATACAAATTGAGGAAATATTGCATGAGTGACCTCTTAGCTTCGTTTATTACAATTTAGAAACACAAAAGTAGTAAACTAACTAAATTTTGAGTGATTCCATTTCAAATGGAAAATCAACTGCAAATATTTTTCGACGGCATATACTTATGTATACACCCAAATGAGCCATAGCTTTGAAGGCATGGAATGGATTGCGTTTGAGGTTTCCTCACGTATTTTGATCAAACTTTGTTGGAACGTTCATTTGGAGTCAAATATGCAACAAAATGTATCGGTCATTTGTACTTCTCGAGATTTTTTGGTTTGAATTGTCCAAGTTGACATTTTGTTTCGTTGTGAGCTGTATTTATAAATACCTTTATATCACTCATGCGGAGTAAGTAGGTACAACTTACCACATGCTTTTCCTTGCGATAAACCGCTATTTGCGCATGCAAATTTGATATGTCTGGTTCACAAAATTGGCGCATAACTGAACAATATTTTCATTTTCTTTTAAGAAGAGCACTCTGAAATCTGTTCGTACCCTAGTGCCTGACCGATTAGTTATCAAATTTGAGCTTTTGATCCTGATCGGGGTGAAGTGAATTTAAATTCTATCTTTTATTGCGAAAAGCTTCTGCATTCGTAATATGTATAAAACAGGATACGATAATCGGGCGGTAGCCGATTCACTCAGACAGTTGGGCTCACTCGTTTCGTTCGTGCGCCAATCGGATACTTACCGCCCTTGTATCGTAATATACTATTAATTTAGAACATTCCGATCGTTCATTCTATACCTGTCTAACCTGTCAAAAATCGTTGAAATTAACGAATTAAAGATAAATATAATATTTTTTTGACGTACCGTCGGGGACAAGCATGTATTCGCCTTTTAAAATTCCAAATCGAGATAAAGTAAAAATTTTCTTATTTTCAACATCGTATAAAATTTTTTACCGGACTGGTGGAAACACTTCTAATTCATCATTTTTGCCAAATGTATGTACCTCAGGAAAACAAGCGAACGACAAATTTTTACATGCCCATTAATTTTGATCCAAGTGAATATTCCTACAAAGTTTCATCGAAATGTGTGAAAAGACATCAAACTCAATTTATGCTAGATGCTAATATGTATAACGAGTAAATATTCCCGTAACAGATATTTAAGTCTTCTAAAATAAATATGAGAATTTAATTATACGCCTGCCTCTTTTTACTGGCACAAAAACCAAAATTTCCAAATATGTACACCGTTCTTGTTTCTGTTTCTTGTTTTGGATTAATTTTAAAATAATAAACATAAAATATGTGTAACATAATTATTATAATAAAATATTAAATAATTATAATAAACTAGAAAATTTATAATTAATTGAGGAATTACTTTGGCCTGCTCTTATTTCATAAAGTAGTTTAATTTTAGGTCCTTTTTGTTTGCGGAAAACTGTTATGTTAGTGTTAACTCTTTTGAGGTTTATATACAATAACAAAACAAATAAAAAATCTATTAATATAGTTTCCGGGAATATGATCGTGTGATCATTGATCGATATTTCGTTTCAAAGGTGTAAAATCGATGAATATTCGTTCAGGTTCTAAAATATGTAGTATGAATTAAAGGTTTATATATGTATATCATAAACTAACAAAAAGTATATTGAAGTTAACTCTTTTGCTTTCTCAAGAATTTGAATGAATCAACAAAAATCGAGTAAACAAGACAATATCCATATCAAAGTCGTTTAAAAAACGAAAAACACGTCGGTTATCAACGTGAAAAGTCAGTTCCAATTTGTTACAAAAATGAAGTAAAAAAATGTTACTATTATATTTTTTATAACATCGCACACCACGGCTTTGACCGTATTATTTCCATTCAAATTTCAGGTAATCCTTAGATAGTCCCAGGTGTGTGTGCGATTGTGCGGTTGTTACTTTGCTTATTTTTTCCCTTCTCCTCTCTATTACCACTTATTCATACTTAAACCCTTTTTACATATTTTGCCGCGCAAATGCGGTGATCTACTTTAGGTTATTTTTACTATTATCAATGACTTTGCAAGTTTAAAAGAAGAATCTATGATAAAAACATTTTATATACAAAAGATACAAACTATTTGGTTCAAAGCGGTCACAGCAGTGCTCATCATTCACATCATTCACTAAAAGTTGGACTGGATGAGAGTTGCTCGAATTTATGCATTGTTTTTTTTAAGAGAGGGCGTATCGGATACGGTTGAATAGTTCCCAATTTTTGAGAAAATTAAATAAAATTGAGCTCGAACACTCCATGGAAAGAACAAAAGGTTAAATAAATTTTCCCACATATGTATATATTCTATATAACATACATATGTATATATGTATATATAACCATATTTATTTATCTTTTTAAAACTCTTACAACAAAATTTTTCCGCAAAACAAAAGGGTTACGGATCAATTTTTGAAATGAGGAGGAGTTACATTGATGAAATTTTTCTAAATAACGTTCTGTCTGGAATTAAAATTTTTTTGTTGTTCAAGGGGGAGACAACAAAACTATCATGTTAATAATAAAAATTTGTATAAGTTTAATGAAATGGTGGTAGGCTTGTTTGCTTCATTATATCTGCTCTAGAATTTACGGATTTTAATAAAAAAGGTATTGATCGATCAATTATAATAAAATCATAAAAAAATACAAATTTATAAAATATAACATATAAATGGTTTATTATGTATTCTGAAGAGGAAGTAGTGGATGAAATAAAAAGAGGAAAAAGGTAATGCAAGAAAACCCAAATTGAGGGCCTCGCTAACTCATGTCTGGGGGCTTTGGGATCTGAATGATGTTGATCGAATAGTGATCGATACCATGAATTAGACGAGTAAATTGGTGTAAAATGAACTTGTCCCAGGTAAAAGGGTTTCTGTGGTTTAACATCTTCTCATGTTGGTCTTGAGTTTTTGTAAGTACATTGTTTTTCTTCGTTTTCTTTTTCTCAATCCGCTTTCCTTCCTTACCCAACGTACGCAAGTATGTTATACCTGGAACTTTTAATGCGACTACCTGTCTTACACGCATTTTTGAATGACTTGTAGACTTTTTACAACATCGAACGCAGGAACGAGGAGACATGTTCGTAGCACTTAGAAGTTAATTCATAAAATCTCATTAATGTTTTGTAATTACGCCGATTATTGAATTTAGAAAAAAACTCTGTCGATATTTTATTCATCGATTAAATTTTTATAGGTTTAAAGTTTGGAAATCGATTAAAAACAATTTACATATATATATATTAATTATTTAATAATGGATTAATGAAACTATCTATGTATTAAAGTGTGTTCTATGTAGAGTAATTCGCTTTTCCTAATGACGTTTTTAGTAAAATAATAAATTTTCTGGCTTGCGCAAGCTTTCGCGATCACCGGGATAGCGCATAACACCGCGATTTCACCAACTACACCTAGAGACTAAACCATAAAGCGTCAAATAAAGTCAAAAGAAAATGGCAACAATTAAAACTAAAATTAGAGGACTTGATTTGGTATACATACTTTCGTTTAAAATTAATTCAATTTTTATAGATCTAAGTAAACTTGTCATATTATGAAATTATGATGGTTTAATACTGAAATTTCAAATAGGCACTATAAAACTATAGTCATCTTTTATCTCTCTGAGAATCGTGTAAGATGCCTGTTTTGTGTGCATCCATATGTATATATTTTATATGTATATAAGTTCCTGCAAACGTTTTTAGCTCCAGAGTAATATGCGAAATTATTTGCATAAAATACAAGAGGGCAACTAGCAGCACCATATGCAGAAATTGCGACCAAAATGAACTGGACGGTCCACTACTTAATCTGGATACCGCGGCGGCAGTAATCCCCCCCCCCACAAACCTACTGCGACGGCCGCTACGATAGTCGTAGTCGTCGTCGTGGCAAACAATTCAATATGCAACCATGCGCAAAAAATCAAGTGATATCTCTCGCCTGTTCTATGTCAATTTGTTTTGTTGAGCCACTCTTGACTTGGCCTTACCCAGCGATGCCCCCCCCCCCGGCGACCATCGTCCCTGTCCAGTGTCCAGACCGCGATCCCGCCATAGAGGAGATAGTCCAATAGTAGGAACCATTGCGCATGCGCGCATGATCTTGCCGCGTAGAGAGTGCAAACGAGCGCATATCTCCCCTTCATATTTATTATTAATAATTGTGCAAATTGAGATTGATCGATATTTTTGATATGCCGCATGCTCGCGTCCAACCAACAGCCCCAAGTAGCCACAGCTACATACAATTTATAAAACAAGAGTGCAATGTTCGTTTGAGCAATATTGCTTCCATTTAACTTTTAAGGGACTGCATATGCAATTTTATAGATATATATATGTAAAATGTTTATATATTCCATTTGATTTAGTTCCATTCGCTTACGTTCACTTCCAGTCACTTTTGTTCGTTTCGGTTTCGAAACTCTACTTGGAAAACCATTATATGATACAATGTTTAGAATATAAAATGAACTACGGTAGACAATTTCTAATGCTAAAGAGGGGTTTACTTTTGTCTTTTTAATTTTTGCTTAAAAAAATAAGATAACATTTATTTAAATTTTTTAAGCTTAGGAACAGCTTTAAGATTTGACGGTATAGCTTGATCGTTGTAACGCTCAAAACAAATTTAATGATGTTGAAAAACCGATTGTACTTAACTTTCGTTGTTATTTGCCAAAATTCTTCACTGTTGAAATTGAAGAATAGGGTCAAAACACTCAAAAGACTTCCACTTTTTTCTCTGTTTCAATAAAAATGTTTGATTCTAGCATCTATGATATCCAAAACTATAAATAAGAATAGAGTTCATTTTATTGTTGCACATCTTCCGTTGCTGTTTTTTCTAACAATTTAAGATGTTTATTTTGGTGTACAAAAACAAATAGGTAGCAAAATATTTATTTACACCAATTGAAAATTTTCGAAAAAAACAAGACAAGTACAGTAAGTCCCCCTTAAAACTCAATGGGTTTTGGTTATAATTTCCAAGTTAAATTTAAATAGCCACTTTCTTCTGGTTTCATTCCTGGCTCAAATAAAAACACCCTCATAAAATAAAATAAAAATAATGAAAATCTCAATGAATGATGCAATTTTTCTGTGATGTATATGAGACATTACAAGCCAATATCAAAATAAAAAAAAAGGTGTACACTCGCCCTAAGGTTTTTGTATTTTAAGGGAAAGTCTATAAAAATTCAAGCTGGAGGGCCCCCTTTCGGTCGAGGATGCACCCGATGGGGCAGTAAACTGCAACGAATTAAACCTGTTCAGTGTCACTGCAATTTTCATATGCGTGGCGGTGCCTGCCGCAGTTCAACGCTTTTTAGCCTATTGCTCCTGCTGAGTCGTCGGACGGACGTAAAAAAACTTTTTTTTTATTTTGCCAGGCAGGCACGTTTTATAGTTAGCCCTTCGTTTTTTATTTTTATATATTTCGTTTCCCTTTCAATGATCGTTTCCTTTCCCTTGCCGCATGCTATCCTGGCCACTTTTTGCATCCCTCCCGGATGCCAGGAGCAGTCACTGTATCTCACGGTCTCCCGCCGAAATTGTTGCGCGCATTACTTTTCACATTTTGTCAGGGGAAATTTATCATTATGTGCAAAGGGTGGAAAATTGATGTTAAAAATGAAAAAACAAAAAAACTGGGAATCATATCACCAGGATTCGTTTTAGTAAATTTTTTTTCAGAAAATGCCTCATCAAATAAAACTTAATCGACTTAGTTATGTCTTTTACCGAATTTTTGGTAATATGTCAAATATTGTAACACCAACAACAAAAGCAAATACCGTGTTATATTCTCCAAGAAATGCCCTTTCATTTGATATCGTACTTATGGATGTACACATGTGAAGTCATAAAAAATCTCCAGCATTAAAATTGTTTCAGCCTTGACCACTTTTTTATATTAAACTATATCATATGGGATGTAATATAATCCTTTAAAATATAAATTTTATTTTATTATGAATTGGGCCTAATTTCCACCCCAATTATATTTTTTTGATACATTTTCGTGAAATCCTTGATTTGTTGCGGATTATGTATAGAGAATCCCCTGTTAATTTGATAGGCGTACCGCAGAAGATTAGAGAGGATTATGCAAAAAGCCAGGGCATCATAAAAGTCCCCTCGTGTCGACGTGACTGTGATTCATGTAAAATCCCACTAAATATATTAATATATCATTTAGTCATAAATCACTGGAAAAAGCCTTCAAGGCGAACGTGTTAAAAGTGCAGATGTTTGGCTAAAAGTGCGATATTTGGGCAAGGGCTCCACTGGCTGGAGCTACGTTCAAGTTTTGTTGAAAACACTGCCGGCCAGCAGCTGGGAACAAGAACGTGGCTCGCGAACTATTGAACCCATTTTGTCGAAAGAAGGACGATATCATTTGCAAGCGATCAAGGCCTTTGGTTACTTTTCTCCAGGTTTTATTATATAATTTGATCGTTTTCTATACATTTTATTTCTTTATTTTCTGATTTACTCTCACTCCTCTTGTCCTAAGCGCGTGTTTGAGAAAATAAATATAAAAAACAATAGATGATGCTGGCTGGACCATTCAAGAGTTTAGAAAAGATGCTCCAAAGAGCAGCATCTTGCGTAAAATGGCTTCAGAAACCGGCAGCGGAGTATCGCTGCCTGGACGGGGGAGGGTACCTTGAGAGAAATCAAAATGCATCCTCACACCATCGGCAAAGCACGAGCAAATCTTACTCATAAATATATATATACACATATATACACATATATTTTTTAATTTCTATTTCGTTATTTTCATTTCCCTCGAAAGAATATGGGAAAAATCTTATCTCATATCTTTTCTAGGGTTCCAGCAAAAATAATTGCCATGTTGAGGTGCTTCTGCAAAATTGCTTCCAGCCCCGCTGGTAGACCCTAACAAAGATGAACGAAACGACTAAAGTTCGATTTGTGGGGCTCTCGACAGGCTCAAGAGTTGTGTGTCTCAAACTCTTTAAAAGATTTTCATCGTAGGATCGGCCTGAAATATTGCTTAAGTAGGAATATACACCGCCCCTAAATCAGTTGAATCATGACTTTATCCTAGAGATTTATTTTAACCATGGTTTAAATATTATATTGTTAATTTACTCATTAATGCCTTAAATTTGACACCTCACATGACGGGTAAATACTTAAAAATATAAGATGACTATGCAATTTTTGCCTTTTTATGTGTCAACTTTAATGCTTAATAGAATTTTATAAAAAAATAATATATATCATAATGACACTTTATATACTTAACAGTTTTAATATACATACATATGGTTGTTTTTATGACCACCCTGTATTTTACTTAAATTGTTTTACTACCTACATGAAAGAAACTTTTCTATACTTCTCTGTTTTCATACTTTCATAATAGACTATATCTTGCACCCCGGAAAAAGTAATACCATAAGAATAATTTAAAAAAATGCATGGTACCCTTAATTGGGAAAGAGCAGACATGAGAAGCATTTTATTTGTTGTTGATTTTTTATATATCCAATTTATTTTATTTTTTTTGTTTGTTTTTTTTTCCCTTTCGTTTGATACCATTCCGAGGGGGATATTAATTCATGAGAGCAACAGGTTATCGCGTGAATGCGGCAGTTGTTGTACCTTTTTAAATAGTTTCGCCCTGTTTGCCTGTTGTGCAGCGCTGTAAGCGTGGCCCTCTGCTCAGTTTATAATTCCGAGTTTTCGGGTGGCGAGGGATTAAAACCGGAAGAATGTTTTCATGGTACACATCCGGAGGAAGTTTATGTAGAAATGCTATGATTTTTCGGATACTATTCCGGAATTTTTAAGGAAATTTTTGAATTGTTTAAATAAAATTATTTAGTACTATTGTATGTAAGTTCTACATAATAATTGGTAGTTGGAGATTTCATTATTTATATAATTTTTATACAAGATTTGTTTGAAACATAAGAAACAAAATTTACGATAGTCAAGTAGAGAAACATTTTCCATTAACACAAATTTTTCTAATGAATCTATCCAGATTACAAGATTTAGAAGGGACAGTAAAGCTATGATAAAAACGATTTACTTTATCCTCTCTTTTGGGAAGATTAAATGAAAACGCTGATTGGCGGTAATCATCCAATTCTTGCCTTTTTTCGAGCATAATCTTTTTGTCTTTCCCTGTCGGATTATCTAAGTACGTCTGTCGCTTTTCAGTCCGATTAAGAGATATTAAAATTTTTTTTTTAAGATCTTCTATCTCTGGCAACAACAAGAAATAAAGAAAAATACAACCGTCTGATCTTAATGTTTCTCATTTAATAAAAGTAAAAATGAAAGGGCTGACATTCGAAATTTAAAAATCAAAACAGATAACTTGGGGCAAATTAGAGTATAAATAAGAAAAAAAATCACGTCGTTCTTGGTGATTATTTCATTTTTGTCTGCAATTGACGCCAGCAGTAGCCAGTTTTCAAGTCCATTTTAATGACAATTTCCTTCAGGGTCCAAGTGGTCAGCGATCGTTTTCTTTATTCCGTTGTTGTTTGTTTTTTTCTTGGCGACGATTTTATGTTTTTCTTACTTTTAATGCCAATTGTCTGAACATTTTTGCATTTTAAGATTACACTGCAAATCCGCGGTTTTATCCATTTGACACGGGCGGAAACAAATTTTCGTCAGAGTTGGAGAGGAAACATTCACTTCCGCCGAAATATTGCCGGGTTTGCTCCTCTTGAATCTCTGCGGGGACGATGAACGCAATTTCTTCGATATTTTGGAATTTAGACACTTTGATATTGAAATGGCTCCATATTTACATATTTTTAAATATATTGGGTCATGTAAAAACTCTCTGCAATTTTTTGTCATTATAATGATTACCCTATATATCAGGCAATACTCACCCGATTGCCTTAAATGGACATGGGCTTAAGAGGTAGCATTTAAGACTACATTTTTTGTGAAGATATAGAAAACTAAATTCTAATTCGTCGCTAGTGTAAAAAGTTGTCTTGACTTAAAAATGAATAAAATATCTGAAGAAATATGCTATGTGATGCTTTTTACTAAAAAAAAGGTAAAAACGCATAAAACATGCCGAAAAATTTGTGAAGTGTACGGTGAGAATTCTGAGAGTGAATGAAGAATCCAGCAGTATTTTGTTCAGTTCCATTCCGGAAAATTCGATGTCTAACATTCACCTAGCTCTTGTCAGCCAGAAAATTTTGGCGCAACCTGAACTGGAAGGCTTTTTTTGATACAATTATATAATGCTGGAATAACATACCCCAAGATTTGTTGTTTTAAACAAAGGAGTTTAAGTGAACAAAAAGATGTAGCGGCTTCCAAAAATCAATTTTGTTTTTGCTTAAATCTTTAAAACATTAAACCTAGAATATACACCGAAAGCACTAATTATGAATTCGTACTTTCACGGGCCTACATACATAAACTTGATCAGTACAAAACCATGTTTTTGAAACTGCCATGTATGGTATTTCGTTGAATCAAAACAATTCCTTTTCTTAATTACATTTTCTTGAACATATGTATGTATAGATACATCTTGTGCTAAGAAGAATTTTAATTTTAATAACCTTATTTCTATTAGTTTTCACAAAAACTTAGGTGTAAGGGTTTTCAGGGTTAACTGATTTTCAAATATTATGCATAACTTTAATTAAAGTCATACAATAATCGAAAACTACTCATCTTCGAAGATCAGTAAATATTTTGGACGACTTTTACCTCCAATTGAACAATAAAATTTTAAATGAGATTAATTCTACTAAGTCTAAATAAGAAATAAAACAACAACAAAACACATATACATATAATATATTGGATTAGTACGAGTGTTTTCTTTTTAAAATTAAATTAGAAGAGAAAATAGGAGTATTAAAAAATCGAAAAAATTAGAGTTAATGCCCTCGGTGTGAGGAAGCATTTAACGCCTTTGGTTGCAATTAAGCAACACTTCCAATTACCTTGCCTGGTTTTAGCCTTTTTTTGTTTCACCTGTACGACTGATGGTTATTTATTGTGGCTTTTTTCATTTTTCGTCTAGCTTCTTCCTCTAAGTTTTGCGTGTAATTCTTAGTCATTTTTAAGTCGCAGGTTGTCTTAAGAGGCACCTCCTCACTCCAGACCCATACGGTTCCAAGGAAAATGATGATGATCATGATCGCGATGACGACAACGGGTACTGTGTGTTGGGGCCCCAGAAGCTCCACATGTTCCTCGTTTGCAACTTCAGGTAATTTTTTCTGTACTTTTCGATACGGTTGGACAGCCGAGCGTTACAATATGTGAAATATTCCGTTTTCTTTTAGGTATTTTAATATCTATCTTATCTCTCTGTGCCTGCCCGTTTGTTACCAACATTTACAATTTTTATTTTAGTTTACTTTTTATTAAGACGATAGCAAAAAACTTGAAACGTTTCCGTCTACTTGGTTATTTTCCTTCTTTATTTTTCTTTTTATTAAAGAAACAGTCAAACAAATAGAAATTCCAAAAAAAATGGTTTTCAAAGTATATTGCGGCTGTCATATGAAAGGCTTTTATAAGAAGATTCTAAACTTATAGGTCGACATTGAAATTTCTAAAATTTAATTAACAAGAAACCAAAAACAAAATTGTTTGTATTACGCCATTAATTTCATGATATATGTATGTATATGGTGTAACTAACTAAATTTTTTTTAAATATTTGATTTTTTTTTGTGAAAACATTTATTCACACACATTTGTCTCGTCACAGAAGCTAACCAGAGCGATATAGTGACATGATATGAATTGCTTTAAAATAAAATTATGTTTAAATGAAATTTTTATACAAATTTAGACCTGAGCGAAAAATTTGGGAAATTAAGAAATTTAATTCATATTTTTTAATGCTGTTAAAAAAAACTATATCCAGAAACGCACAAGACCAAATCTCTCAAGACAATATATGAGAATAAAATAAAGGTTTAATATAAAAAATAAGAAGAAAAATCTCGGCATCCAAGCGCAGCACTCACTAACCGTTTAAGTATTTGTGGAAGTAAAGCACGTGGCATCATTTGTAGTCGCGTGCCCCTTTTTTCAAGTTTTTATTTACTTATTTTTTATTCGTTTATGGAGTTCTTTCATTTAATTTTTATTTTTCTTCACGGGAAATCATAAACTGAAACGACTCAAGCATGGAAGACAGACACCAGCAATAGCATTACGATTATATAGATGTGTACGACTTTGGAGCAGCACAATGTACCCCCACTAGCTACAACAAGATAGAAAAAATGCAACAAAAAACAAAAATTGAAAATTTGCAATATTTTCTAACTATATTCGCAGTATCACTAAGACTTTATATTTTTCTAATGATAGCTACCAAAATCGACTTCGGAGTCGTTAGAATCGCCAGAGAAGAAAAAGGCTATAAACGACGAAGGCGGTGACGGCTTGCCGTGACCAGAAGACTGAAAGGATAGAAAAAATGTTATGATTCAACTTCTTCCATGGCTCAATTGTTTATAAGCGCCTATTTAATTTAAATTAGAACGTGTTTATAATCAACGTAAGCATGTGGATGAATCATGAAAAGAAAATGATATGAAAAAAAAGTAAACATAAATTCCAAACTTCTGTTTAAACGTCCAGGTGTGGTAGTTGTAAAATGAAAAAAGATACAATCAGACTTAGTTTCTTTCTTACGGAAATAGGGCAATTATTCTCCTTAAAAATTAACTGCTCCCTTTCTAGGTAAATGTTTGTAGATTACGATTTCTATTTTTATATGTATGATTTATAATTTTTAAACATTTATAACCCCTGGACTTCTGCAGGGTGGAATCCACTACTATTCTCACTTTTAGACTCAAAATTAACTTTTTCGTAACAAAACGCATTTAACATATCATATATCTGGAGCACTAGGACAAAATATAATTTTATCTTTCTACAAATTTTAAGCCTATGTATATACATTTGACATAAAAGCATTTTGATGAATAAGACTATCATGATTTTTTATTAAGAATCAATTATCTCATTGCACTTAAATACATAAAAAAAAAGAAAAAAGTCATCTGATAACCTCAAGAAGAGCAATTTTCTTTGATTAACGTGGACAAGAAGAGGGCGTGGAAATTGTATATCGAAGAGTATTGTACATCGATGACGAATCGATTTTTTACAATTTCGTTTTTACGTTGTTTGTTTGTTTGTTTAATTAGAGATATATAATAATAAATTGCATATTAGTAAGAACTTAAATATTCATATTAAACCTATTTATGAAAACAAAATTATTTTTAACTAGGTTGTGCTCATATTTGTATAGAAATTTGGATTTCTCCAAAATAATAAGCTGTCTTAAATATAATTTTTTTGGTCAATTCTTAATTAATCGCAGCCTCCACAGCAACATCGCTGTACCATGTGTATGGATATATAGAAAAAGTTGATCTCTTTCTTAGTGGTAATGTACAGAAGACAAAGAAGTGGATTAAAAACTGGCCCTTGCCTTATTAAAAAGGAAGCAAATTGTTCCAGCTAAAGACATTAACTTCAAATTGTTTTTTTATACCTGCCAAATATAGTTCTTTAAGTAGTTCACTAATTTCAAATGAAACAAAAATTAAGCCGATAACTTAGTTCGTTCAAAAGTTTTAGCTTACATAATTTCGAAAAATGTGGTTTCAAGGCAATCCTGTTGATGGTTTGTTGATGGCTATTTCATTTATTTCATTTATTTAT
This sequence comes from Tolmerus cingulatus, assembly GCA_959613345.1. Classification (NCBI taxonomy): domain Eukaryota; kingdom Metazoa; phylum Arthropoda; class Insecta; order Diptera; family Asilidae; genus Tolmerus; species Tolmerus cingulatus. The sequence continues at coordinate 4,749,097 of OY390712.1, forward strand.
GTTTGAATTCATTTGTAGATACAATAGGATTTGCTCATTTTAATCCCAGTGAGAGACAATCTTGTCTATACACCTAAATAAAACTTCCAGTTTTCAAGATCTTGGGAAATTGTTTCGGGGAAATTACTCGATATGATATATATAACGATAAAATGTAAAACAAGCGTTACGTACTGCTGAAATTTTCTTGTGCACACAGAATTTGTTCGGGGAAATCTTTTATAATTTGTCTGAAAACGATAGACCATATTAATGATTAAGCATTCTAATGAACATCTAAATAAAAATTTCAATCCCATTCTCTTGATTTTGTTTCTCATACGATACGCGTTACTTTTATTTACCCACATATTCAATATATTTATAAAAGACCAAAAGAATTAGCAGGTGTGTGAATGTATTTTATTGCCGCTGAATTTATTTCTTTTTTTGTTGTCCGCTTCCTCATTTGAATAATTTTCATTTGAAATTTGTTCGTTTTTTCTCCCATTCTGTAATCTATGGGCAATTTTGGTTTCACCAGAAAATAGGGAAAATCAAAAAAAAGAACAAATACTAAAAAAGGAGTACAACCGAAAACACAGATGAAGACAAAAATTAACATTTAATTTGAAACTTACAAATAAATTAAAAGTATAGGGAAAATAACAAGAATCGAACGATTCATGCGTGCAAAAAGCAGCAAAAGGGTCGACGGACCGATCGGCAACAATCAGAGCAACCAATTGGTGGAAGACGGAAGCGGAAGGTGATATTTTTTATAATTTAAATTTCGGTTTTATTAAATTTAGATATCATTACTCAAAAAATTGCAATGCCTTGGTACACGCTTTAAAATTGGGAACGAAATGGCGGTAAAATCCGAAAAATTAAAATAATCGTAATATTTTTCCAAACAATAGTACAATTATTGTACACCAAAAACATGTATATATTTAAGAAATTCTATTCAATTTTTGTATTCCTGCCCCCGTCTGTGGTTTGGTGGGCATAGAACTATAAAATCATCGCTATCATCACCATCATCATTATCGTTTTCGTCGTTGTGTATGTGGAGCTTTGTATTTTAGTTACTTTTTGTTAGTACCTCTGGCACTATTCGGAGGAACTCTGATATCATTTCCGGAAAATGATCACCAGACCAAAACTGTCTTGTTTTGCTACAATAAAAGATGATGATGACGATCTTGAATGATGGTGATGATAAACACCACCGCGATGTGGCATATGTATGCACCACTTTCAAAAATTTTATTAAAACGAAATGTTAAATGATATTGTCTCGCCTGCAGTAAAAGGAGAGTTGATTTTATTTTTATATAATAGTGGCACTGGGTAAAATTCATCCCACAACACCGTGTGCCGCAATAAACAATTATATATGTATAATACAATTAAAAAAATAAAAATGAATACCCACAAAATTAATTCTGTATATGCAAAAATTGCTTTAAAAAATTACTGTCAAACGATAATTAAAAAGCGCGTTCAAATAAAACCTACCTGTGACTATCTACCTGGAGATGGCAGCATAAGTGGCATTTTTTCTCTAATTTAATGGGTGTTATTCGACGTTAAAAAATGCTAGGGTGGATTAATAATACCATAGTATTAAAAACAAGATATCTTTGGACATATTTAAAGAACCTACTAAAAATAGCGGAACTTTGCAAATTATATTTTGAAATCTTAAACCTTTCTAGTGTCGGATGGGTCCCATTTGGAGTATAAATTATGTTTTTTAATTTGGAAATTTTGTATCTGTAATCAAAAATTAAGATATATCGAACGTAACTTTTAGGAATAATTAAGTAACAAACATCAAAAAGAACAAAATAAATTAACTTCTTTCATTTTTATTCCATGACTTGCGATAAACGATGAAATTTTCTTCAAATTGTGGTGCATAATTTAAGAAATTTTAAGGAAGGTTATAAACACATGGAGATCCTCTCTTTCAAGGGTTAAATCGCTTGCATGTTTTACTCTTTTTCTATGTTTATTTGCCTTCAGTTCACTGTGTAACCATTTTATTTAATGAAAACAACAAATTCACCTAAAGAATTCATTTAGAGCCCCTCTGCAGGGTGATGATCGTCCACGACAAGTCGATTGTTTTTACAAAATGTTTGTACCCTTTTCTTCTACTTCTTTTAAAAGGTAACCTGTCTTCAATTTTATTTCCTTTTTTTTAAAGTTATTGTTTTGTGTCGGTATTACCCTTTTCCTGCCAGAAAATGTTTCCCTCTTCTATTCTGAATAAGAATAGCATAAGATAAAATGAGCGCACCATGGTACGGTGGAAATTGACCGGAAATAGGACTTACTGCGTTCGTCACAGTCGAGGAAGTCCGATGAATTAAAAAGGCAAACTGTCGGTTTCCCCGGTTTAAAATAACTCCTTTACCATTTTCATCTTATTTTTAGACTACATATACATGTATGTGTAAAATATGTAGTTTTCTTATATATATAAATTGATTATTTATTTTTATAAAGATTAAGATGAAAAGAAACATTTTTTCTATACTTCGAACATTTTTGTTACTTCCAAAAAAGCTTTTCTTGGTTCCAGGGGGCTTTAAAAGTTTTCCTGTTACGTTCGTATGTGCGACGACAGATTTTAACATCCGTTCTCTGGGTGATAATTGTTTAAAAAAAAACCAAAAGGAAAATGTGAGGAATTGGTAACAAAATCTTCAATCCAGAAACAACTCGGTACAATGAAATATTTGTCTGAATTGTCTATCGGGCGGTATTTCGTTCCCCTGTTTCGCTGTTGCTTTTATATTTTTATTTTTTCCAAGTGTATAGCTCTTTTCCGATTACTCTAAGGGTCACTTCCTGTAGGTTTTATCAAAAATTCCTCAATAAAAAATTACTTTTAGAAAAACAATTGTGTAATATCCAAAAATATTAATATTTTTCGAATTTTTTTTGCGATTTTTCAGTTTGCATTTCATTTATAAATTGTAAAGAAATAGTCATTAGAAAATTATTATAAAGTAAGAGTAAGAGCATTAAGGGGGCACTTTCGTAGGAATCGATTCTTTTGTTTTCATGTTATCATAATTATGAATCTTTCTGAGTGATTTTCCGACAGACAAATCCCAAAAATCTTGAAAATTTATAAAGTTATGCAGGTTTATAGGCAAGATTTTCTCAAAATTTCAATTTTTCGTATGTAAACTATAATTTTTCAATGAAATAAGACATGCTTTCAGTTTGGATTTAATTTGAGAACAGACTTCAATTTGAAGCACAATATTTACAGTGCTACTGCTTAGCAACAATGACATTTTTCTATTATGTTTTTCCCTACTTGAAAAATAAAGTACCGAAAGTTATGTAATTTTTTGGGTGGATGAGACTACCGCTTAAGACCTATAGCATTTTAGACTATTATACATATCCGTGGATAGTAAGACTTTTATAATCGGTTAAATCTCTAGAAAGTTATATACTCATAAAGTTCATCTAAAATTAAAACTCTTCTTTTCAAGCTTCAAAGTAGTTAGGTAAAATAATAATAATAAAATAAAAAATAAAATAAATAAGTAAGGATAGTCAAGCCAGTTACAAGAACTGGAAAAGACTCAAAACAATACTTCCTTAAAGTGCCTCAGAAGGTGCGTGAAAAATCACCTCGCACAAGTTTCAGCGATGAGCACCATATAAATTTAAAAGCGAGTGCCGTTGTGCACTGAAATCTGATAGCCTTACAAATTTTCACCTGAAAGATCTTGTTTTTGCTATCGGCATTCTTTGTGCTTGATGCACACCGTCTTAAACCTTTTAAACATTTTAAAACAAGCGACAATTTTTCTTTTCTTTTTCTATCTATTTTATGGTTTAGCGAAATTTTTTCGTGGTATGGTATCTTTTTGTATAATTGCACAATTATTCGTAAAAAGTAACCTTCATTATTTTACAATCCAATATAAAGTAAAATGTCGAGCACGCGCCTTATTTTATGTAATTTGCATGAATACATATAACATGAAATTGATCACGTTACTGATCAGGGCGCAATCAATTGATCGAAATCAATGCTAATAAAATAAACATAACTTCTAATTTTATTGTTCGCGAAATTTATTAGCGTTTATATGCATGAGTATGCTGCCGGTATTTCTTGAAAACAATACAAACTTATTTAAAGTAACTTTGATAAAATTTTGTGCTTGTTGGCCAATTTTATTTAATATGGTATAAATCGGAATGATGTAAAACTATCTTCGGCTTTAATCAAGTTTGAACTAAGCTGAAGTTTAAGTTTTTTGGGATTAATAACCTCATTTAAATTTCTATGAAATTGGTAAATTTTCTTAATTTTACCTGTATAAACTCATTTAAAATTCGGAACAGTTCGAGGGTAAATTTCTATCGAAAAAACGAGAAATTAAGTTTGTGAATCATTCTGAATGTCCCCCAAAAAGCAGATAAAGCACGGAGGAGGGGGGGAGGGGGACACACACACACACAATATTTACTGTCGTTGTTTTCCTTTTTTCGGGGCTTATTCGGTTTTGTTCATTATTTTGTTATATCTTTCTTTTTTTATATCTGTTAGTAAGACCCGACCGCGGTAAAGTTCACTGGACCATGCTTCCTTGCTGTATGAATTTTATTGCCCCAACTTTACTCTCTCTTGCCACTCCAGAAAACAGAAACAGTACTGCGCTTACGCGAGGTACTTACAGTTCATCTTCTTTCGATTGTGATAAATTTAAAGAGATTGTTACCTGCTTTTGTTATTATTCTTTTTTTCTTTGCTATATGTCCCAACAAATAACGCACCTCTTCCTTTTGGCGGTAATTTGGTGGCCATTTTTTAAAAATAATTTACCGTGATTGCGGAAGAGGCTGTAGTTCAGGTATTTTTTCATTTTCATTTTTCATTTGTTTTTCTTAATAATGACATGTAAATAAAGCAATCTATTTTGGAATATGGTGTCAATCAAATTTTTAGTTTAATTATTAAAGTTTGTTTATTAGTATTTTATAAATATTTAGTATTTATTATTAAGCCTTAATTATTGCTATGTTTATGCATTACGGATAGAACTTTCTATGGACAATAGAATTTCATTTTGAAATGTTCAACTAAAAAGATGCTATAATTTTGTACTGAAAAATCCGACGAGATATCTTTTTCCTTTTAAATTGAAAAATGTGTAACCAAACCTCTGGTAAAATTTCTTTTAACTTAAAGCACATTTTAATTATTAATTTCATTTAACTATGGCACATTTTTTTTGTCAATATAACTCTTATGGTTTGGTCAGAATAGATGAATGGATTTACTGGCTTTCTCCGCGTTAATAAATAAATAAATAGGAGTAGAAACATAATAGTTTAATATGTGGCATAACCGTTTGCACTAAAGTTCATTGTTTCAAAAGTTACCGGTGTTTTTGGTTTAAAATTACACTCAAAAACAACTAATTGGAAACAGTCTTGTAAAACTATACATATGTACATATACCGTCAGTTTCTTTTATCAACTTCTTGCAAAATTATTGAAGTTGTGTGTGTATCTTGGGTCAAATGGGCCAATAAATATGCCTTTTACAATCAGGTCTCATTGCTAATTTTAGTTTCATCACTGCAAACAATATTCGCAAGCGGCTCTTTCTTTGAAAGTCAGCCATGAAGTCCAGCTTTTGCCACATGTCTTGTCATAGTCCTCGATGAAATTAGGTTTATGTTGATGGGAAAATCTCACGATAAATATTGGTAGAACTTAATTTAGGATCTCTTGGTGATGCTCTAATGATTCTATGATGTGTCGCTGTAGAAGTTTTCCGAGGTATCTTTTGGTGTGGAATATTTTCCACAATACTATATTTTTTAAAATTGTGAACAACGCCGAAAATCATTTTTAGTGAGCAATTTTTCTCAATCGCTTTCAAATATCAACAATTTCACCACGCAAGAAAGGGGTACAACTTTTGGGCTTCCCATATTTTATATTCATAAAACGGTAAATATTGTCAATGTAAAAAAAATGAATTAACTAAATGAAGAAAAGATGATAATTAAAATATTACTCGTAATATTGTACAAGACCGGTAATGTTTCTAATTAGATGTCCACACACAATTGTAATCCTGTCCGTGCTATACTTTTGTTTACCTGATTGCAACTGCAGCATAATGTCCACATTGAACAATGTGCGATAGCCAGAAAGCGGTTAGTTCTAATATTTGGGAATAGGAGAAATTGCAAATTGGTTACCATGCTAGTGTTTCGGATTATTTGTCCACGACGTAAGTACGTATGTTTCAGGATTTTAGGAAAATAAACCCTTAACCAATATCAAATTTCATGTTTTAACTCTCATTTTACCCTCATATGGCATGATTTTCCAAAAATGCTGAAACACATCTTCCTTAATATCAAATATAAAGGCCAAATAACAATTTTTATTGAATTATTTTAAAAAATTAAGGATTTTCATACAAACTTATATTCCTAATTTTATCTTAGGAGAGGAATCTCGTAAAATCCTTCCTTAGTAGGTCCTTACATCACATCGAGTAATCTACCGTACAAATTTAATAAAGAGAAATAATATATGTATGTATATGTCTAAATAAAAGTTTAGAAATTTTTTAGGTGTAGCGTAATTAAGAAATATACATATAATTAAATATATACAATTTATATAGCTCAATTGCAGTACTCGCCAGAAATATTAGCCCTTAATCGGAAATCGTACAATTCAGTTAAGGCTGTACATGTATACATTCATATGTATCTAACAACATAGCCATGTATAACAGAAATTGAGGTAGAAATAAAAACAATAAAATTATACAAAAGCAGCAAAAGAAGAGATATTTTTCACGTTTTACTGAATGAGCTGTAATCGTGGCTCGTGGCTTCATGCTCTAGAGATTTTTCTAATCAACGGAGCGTCTCCAGGTGAATTAAATAATTGCCAGATTCAGATTGTATACACGGATGGAGTCTTTTCTCTCCTTGTAAGTTAGAGCTTCAAATAGATTCAGTCTTTTGGTGTAGATGCGGGGGTGGGGGATGGACGGTTTAACAACAGTAGGGAACGATATATGGAAGTGAATTTTTATTCTTTTGTTTTGCTCTTCTCTCACCTTTTCAACGATTTTCTTTCGACCATATGGGACTATATTTTCTTTCTTAAAGAGGGAATAAAATTTCCTAGTTACTAGGAAAGAGTAAGGAGTAAGAAGACTTGGGTAAAACGCACCATAGACACATATATGTATTTGTACATATAAAAACCAAAATACACTAACGCGTACCACGCAAATGACTTAAAAGAAGAAAAATAATTATACAATATTATATATGAGAAATGAAAGGTTTGAGACGATGTATAATGAAAAATAAAAAATAAAAGGAGGGCGGACGACTTAGACCCAGAGTGTGCATTACTCTGAAGTCTTAGGTGGTACCCTACCTCTAGAAAATCAGCCACTGGAAAGATAAGCGAAATAGGCCGAACTGGATTGAGATTCATTCAAAAGCGGAAATTAAAAAAGCGTTCTGCAATATGAAAATGAATTGAAAAATGTATAATAGTTTGCATTACTCACCATAACCTCACTGCAATAGTATTCTAACTCTTAGTAATGGTGAATAATGGAAAAGTTATTTAAATCAAATTTTTTGATTCATTTATTCAAAATAACCGTTCTTGACTGATTCATCAACGCCGCGTCAAAACTGCTGAACCTAATTACACAAAATTTAAACAATAGATTTCTTTTGTGACGTAAGCACACACTAATAAACTATTTTAGGAAATTCTCCTAATAAGAGGTCAAATAGAGGGTGTTAAATTGGCATGGCAATTCTTAATTTTTTAAAGCAAATTCATGAATATTGTTATTTGGCCTTTACCCCGTCCCAAAATTGTTTTAAAATTTGTAGCACAAATTTAACTGAACATATTTAAATTTTAATTGTACAAAAAAATAACAATTGAATAAAGAATGTTTTGAAAAAAATGGTTTTTGTTTGCAAAAATGTTGTAATTTTTCAGATTGAAATTACATTTGTTTGAAAAATCAGGTTAAAACATAATTTATAAGAGTTAAATATAGGGTATAAATATGTAAAACTTCTTTATCACTTTGAAAATTAGAATTTTACAATGACACGAAAAATCACGTAAAAAGTATACGGAATATTTGGGAACCCTGAAAAATTAATAATTGAAATTATGTCCAGCTTTGTGACCGTTACATCTCTGCAGTGGTGTCACTTGGCAATAACAGATGGGAACACAAATCAAATTTAAAATATACATACTTTCTGAGTTATGGAGGCGTAAGCCCGCAAACTTCCCATGAGATGTGCTGGACCCCCGGTAGCGGCAACCGCTTAAGGGGCTTAAGTAGGAGACGAAAATTTGTATGTGAGTTTTATGGTTTTTGTAGTTAAAACCATGAAAATTGGTATTGGTTAAGGGTTAATTTTCATAAGATAAAAAATAAATACAATTGCTTATGCTCCCTTTTTTACACTATTCAGCTTATATTTCACTTTATTTCGAGACCCACGTGGACGAAGTAACTAGAGGGAAAGCTATTAGATAATATAATTTTATCAATTTGCACCAAAAAAATGTTTTTCATCAGGAAAATTCAACTTTTTGTTTTATTTGAATTTAAAGGTTAATTTTTTTTTTTTGAGCGTGTTCTAAGAACATAAAACAGCACCGCTGTCCTTCACTTTTCAGAAGCACTTATCATTCATTATTGCGCTTTAAGAATGTTTATTTATTTCTGTATTTTTTATTTATTTTTTTGTATGTTCTCTGTAGCGTTCTAGATTAAAAAGTAAAAGATTTTCTAGCTTCGTATCTTGATGGCAAAATAATATAAAATGAGAAGAAATTTCCTTGATGGCATAAAGGGAAAAGTAAGATAATAAATAAATTCGTCTGCCGTATCAAATGAGATTATTGTGAAAGTGCTCGTGGCCACAAAGTCAGGAGAAATAAAATGAGGATGATGAAGAAGATGTATAGGAAAATTGTTTCTTTGTAGGCATGAGTTTTTTATTAAATTCGTTTTGTCCACTATATTTTGTGTGTGTGTTTTTAGTGAAGATAATTACAACTAAAATTATTATTTATATCTATTTTAATCTATCCTTTTAATACCCAAAAACCGAGCTTCAAATTGAGTTAAAACTGAGAAATCTTCTTTATTGGTTTAATGGTGGGGATGGTAAGGGAGGGTTTTGGTGATGAATACGGGGGTGGATTATGCCTTATTTTTAAAATCTCCAGACAGCCACAAAGTGAACGCTGTAACGGACCACAATAGTTCAACCAACCATAACTTTACACGTCTCATCTAATCATCTTTATCGTTTCATCGTCGACTTTGCCATCATCTTCGTCGTCGTCGTAAGAGACTAAGGCTCGATCCTTATCTCCCCTGCCGAGAACAACAACAACGACGAAAATGATGGCTATGATGACGCCACAGAGGGAAAATAACGACTATACTACCCAAACAACTCTTGCTCCTTTAGATGGAGGCTTATGCCACTGCCACACTGGCTTAATAGCTTTAATACTGATTAAGCAGATGTTTCAGGACTGCACTTAAACTTCCCGCGCACAAAACCTAAAAACAGGTGCCACATAATTCCAGAAACAAATGATACAAAGACACAAAGGTTCAGAAAAGGACAGTATAAGTATCCGCAGAAAAAAAAACAAGCACTACTTAAAGTGCTTGATATAAGTGGATTTGTGGGTGGAAGAGATATTCCAAAAAAAAAAATACTCAGTACCAACCCCAACAACAATTTTACCATAAGGATCCACCTCGCTGAAAAAAACAATTTCCCCCTATTTTCACAGGGAAAAATTCCAGATGCCATCTACCATCCACTGAATAAACCAACCAGGCAGCCTCCTTTAAATCAAAATCCACCCACGCCTCCGTCCCGTGCCAACTCATACACTTCATCCACCAAACTCTCTCTTCTTTACAGTTAATGGTTATGCAAAATTTCTACCCTCCACCGGTCTCCACACCCACACGAATAATTTCGTTGCAGGAGTTGTTGTTGGTGTTTTTCTCGTGGAGGTTTGTTGTCCCCCTATATTGCTGTTTTATATAATTTTTCTTTCCAGGATTTGCTTTTTGGTCCTGTAGCTCTTAAGAGAAAATGAGGGTGATTTTTATTTTTTTTATTTCATTATATTTGGGGGTGCCGTAGATAAAATCAAAATTGACAAAAAAGAGTTAGGCATAATCATTTCTCTAACGAGGTGACATTTTATTAATATCTTTAATAATGAAATAAAAGTTTAAAAATTAAATTTATATTTATTTATCTCTTTGATTGTTTTTTGAACACCAATACAAAAAGTACGTGTCTCTTCATATATTCATCTACTAAAAATATATTGTATACATATTATCCTATTAAGATTATAAGTGCGAAAGTTTGAACGGATTTTCAAAAAATTTGGTACTTTTCGATTTATATTTTTATAAATATATGTATATAATATTCCGATTCCGATTCCGATTCCGATTCCGATTCCGATTTCGATTTCGATTTCGATTTTGATTTCGATTTCGATTTCGATTTCGATTTCGATTTCGATTTCGATTTCGATTTCGATTTCGATTTCGATTTCGATTTCGATTTCGATTTCGATTCCGATTTCGATTCCGATTCCGATTCCGATTCCGATTCCGATTCCGATTCCGATTCCGATTCCGATTCCGATTCCGATTCCGATTCCGATTCCGATTCCGATTCCGATTCCGATTCCGATTCCGATTCCGATTCCGATTCCGATTCCGATTCCGATTCCGATTCCGATTCCGATTCCGATTCCGATTCCGATTCCGATTCCGATTCCGATTCCGATTCCGATTCCGATTCCGATTCCGATTCCGATTCCGATTCCGATTCCGATTCCGATTCCGATTCCGATTCCGATTCCGATTCCGATTCCGATTCCGATTCCGATTCCGATTCCGATTCCGATTCCGATTCCGATTCCGATTCCGATTCCGATTCCGATTCCGATTCCGATTCCGATTCCGATTCCGATTCCGATTCCGATTCCGATTCCGATTCCGATTCCGATTCCGATTCCGATTCCGATTCCGATTCCGATTCCGATTCCGATTTCGATTTCGATTTCGATTTCGATTTCGATTTCGATTTCGATTTCGATTTCGATTTCGATTTCGATTTCGATTTCGATTTCGATTTCGATTTCGATTTCGATTTCGATTTCGATTTCGATTTCGATTTCGATTTCGATTTCGATTTCGATTTCGATTTCGATTTCGATTTCGATTTCGATTTCGATTTCGATTTCGATTTCGATTTCGATTTCGATTTCGATTTCGATTTCGATTTCGATTTCGATTTCGATTTCGATTTCGATTTCGATTTCGATTTCGATTTCGATTTCGATTTCGATTTCGATTTCGATTTCGATTTCGATTTCGATTTCGATTTCGATGTCAATGTCAATGTCAATGTCAATGTCAATGTCAATGTCAATGTCAATGTCAATGTCAATGTCAATGTCAATGTCAATGTCAATGTCAATGTCAATGTCAATGTCAATGTCAATGTCAATGTCAATGTCAATGTCAATGTCAATGTCAATGTCAATGTCAATGTCAATGTCAATGTCAATGTCAATGTCAATGTCAATGTCAATGTCAATGTCAATGTCAATGTCAATGTCAATGTCAATGTCAATGTCAATGTCAATGTCAATGTCAATGTCAATGTCAATGTCAATGTCAATGTCAATGTCAATGTCAATGTCAATGTCAATGTCAATGTCAATGTCAATGTCAATGTCAATGTCAATGTCAATGTCAATGTCAATGTCAATGTCAATGTCAATGTCAATGTCAATGTCAATGTCAATGTCAATGTCAATGTCAATGTCAATGTCAATGTCAATGTCAATGTCAATGTCAATGTCAATGTCAATGTCAATGTCAATGTCAATGTCTTGCGCATAACCGGAAACATAGAGAACGGCAGAAAATATCTTGTCACCAATAATCCCTTGGGAGGTATCCAGATTTATTTTTTTCTTAAAAACAGAATATATTTAATTAGTCTCGGCAATTTTCTGTCAAGTGTTTCTTTTCAAGGCGGATAACAATTGCATATTTTTGATTTTAAGGAAAAACTTTTAGATTCATTTTTATGTATAGGTCTATGGAACTAAAATTGGTATTTACACCAAAACTCCAAAATTAATTTGTTTTCTAAAGCTTAATAAAAGTTTGCGTAAGATCTGTACCAGGATCCTTAGAAGTCTATGGGAGTTAATTTAAGCTGTATGTATAGTTTATGAAATATAATATTAATTTTTTAAAGTTGTTTATTGCATAATTTTGATACTAATTTTTGGATTTATGTGGAAAGACAGAGAAGTTCCTTAACCTAATTCCAGACCCAATTAATGGATTGTGCAATATGCCCCGGAAAATGAAAAATTTAACAGATACAAAGATACCAAAGGCGAGGAGAGCAACCGCACTGGCCACACACAATTCACCCCAGGAAAAGTAGAAGAGTCGCAATCCAGAAAATGCAAATCACTTCGACCCTAGCCCGGTATCACTATATAAAATTTTAGAGAATGGGGCGGCCGAAGAGCGCCCTTTTTCGTAATGGGAGGGTATAGGAGTGAGTGCAGTGTCCCCCCATTCCTGAAAATAATCGTTAACTAACCAAATCCCATATCTGGTAATCTTCCTGTTCGCTACCCTTTAACTTTGTACCTCCGGCAATTGCTGGGTAGATGAACGCATGCATTCTAGGGATCGGAAAGAAGCTGGATTCGGTGGGGTGGACAGGGCATAAAAGGGCGGCTTTCAGAGGGGGAGAAAATTTTTGGTATAAGCGTTCAGGACCGAAAATTTTGCGGCCAGCCAACCACCAGAAGCTCTATCTAGGGGCGGGATGCAACGTGCCCGTTTTTGCTCCAGCTGCGACACTGCCACTACAATTAAAGACGTAATTTACTTGGAGTAAAGTCCCCTTGCGGATGACAATTTTATTCAATTTACAGGGTGTATCTACGAAAAATATATAATTTGCTTTTTTGTGTAATAATTTGGAATCGAACTTACCTTTGGCTTCTTAGTCCACCATGCTCTTCAATCACAAGGAAAGGTTCCATCTCTGGATCTTAGTTAACAATAAATAAAATAAAAAGGGATAAAAAAGAGAAAACGTTTCTCGGTTTAAGAAACGAACGTAGTACTTTGCGCACCAGAAGCCAGTAATTTTCCAATTTACCTACTCCTGCATAAGCATGCGTGGTCTACATAAATAGAAAAACAACGTGGAAACATCTTCCTACCTTACATTATTTTAGTACATAAAGTAGTTTTTACTTGTTTGTTAAAAATCATTATAAAACTATTTTTCTTTGAACTAAATAAAACCTTAAGAATATGTATGTTCGTGTATAAGAGAGCGAAATTAATTAGCCCCAAGTGGGGGATTTTTACAACACTCACGAAGGTTGCTGAATGTACAAATGTATTAATAAAGATTATTAATATTTCTATTTGGTTTTTTACTTTATTATCCAGGTAAATGAAAGATATAACGAGAAAAATTCATACGAAATCAAATTTTTCAAATTAATGTTGCTTCTACACACAAAACCATATATCTTATTTTATATATACATATGCATATTTACTTATATATAATTCGTTGTAAAAATAATAATAAAAAAAGTAGAAAAACATATATGTACAGAAGAGGATCACTTGCGGAACCATAAGCATTACCGCTGGACTGGTAAATATCACAATAAAACGAACAAACGTTTTCCAGCCAGGTAAGAAAAAACAATGGCAAAACGGCACGCGAACATAATTAGAAGAAGCGCACTGCCTTTTTGGTTCGCTCTAATGAATTGGACTTTTTTTCCCAGAGCTTTAAAATTTTTCTTATTGTTTAAGCAACTGAGTTTTACTCACAAATATTCACTTGTTTTGGAAAAAAATACATTGATTTTTTATAATTTGTACTAAAACTTCAACAACACAGAAAACCCCTATTTTGTTATTTTAATGTAGCATAAATATAGGAATTTTAAAAATTTGTTTGTTCGGGCATCTACATAGTTAATATAGAAACATTTACACCTACATTACTCCCTCAGGACATACCTTTATTTTAATTTCCGGTAAGGATTATGATGTTTCGATGGCCTAGACTAAATTTCAACCAAATATTTTCTTAATACTTTCCCGTTTAAGAAGTTTGAATGCATATCTTGGAACAAATTAAATTTGAGGTCTCCTCACTGATTTTGATAAAAGTTTGCAGGAGTGTTTATTTGGAATTGAAAGTAATTTTACATTGAATTGAAATTTATAAAAAAATGCCCAATATCAAGCAATTTTATTTCGCGAAAATAACATTAAATACCACTTTTCCGTCAAAACTTCAATCCTAATATTAGTTTAACTTAAGGTTGAAATTTTAGATGGTTTAAGTATTATTGCAATTTGATGCACTTAAGTGCAAATTTTAAAACTTTGATTATATAAAATCTCACAATTTCTAAAATCTCAAATCAATGCAAAATTTATTCTTACGTGAACTACATTGGAAAATAAAAAAAAAACAAAGCTTAATATTGATTTTATCAGAACATAATCAGAACATAGTAAATAAAGAAATGCTAAAATCGTTTACTTATATTTTTATATCATACTAACTGGGTTACCCGGTTTCACCCGGTGTACGAATATTTTGGCCGCGCACCGTATTGGGTCCACAATAAGGACAACTAAAATCCCCCAAAATAACAATTTTCCTGCCAATCCCTTGATATTTTTAATTTTAGGGAGCCATCTTGGATCGGCTAATTTTCAAACTGGCAAAAATAGTAACCTATATGTTGGACCGGAATATGTGTACCTAACTTAAAAAATGAATATGATCGGATCCAGAGTTTAGGCGAAATGGGTTGCCCGGTTTTACCCAGTGCACAAAAATTTTGGGCGCCATATTGGATCCGCCATCTTGAATTTGAAAGTTTCGAATATATATTCGCAATAAGAAATTCCAAAATCCCAAATACCAATTTTCACGTCAATCCCTTACTATTTAACATTTTTGGCCACCGTCTTGGTTCCGTCATTTGAAATTAGCGAATAAAAGGCAGCCTATACATATGCTAGGCCGCAGTATGAAGTAAGTTCACCCCAAAAATAAATATAGTCCGATCCAATATTCAGGCGTTACAGTGTACACAATTTTGCGTCACCGTGTAGGGTCCGCCATTTTGAATTTCCAAACTTTGATAGTAAATTCGAAATTACCTTAAAATATCCATAGTACTAGTTTTCATTTAAATTCCCTGAAGTTCGAAAATTAGTCTACGCCATATTGAATCCGCTACCTCTCAGTGCAAATTCCGAACATAGATTCGCAAAAAGGGTATCCAAAATCCCCCAAACACCAATTTTATGGCAATCCCTCCACATTTTCAAATTTTTGCCATCATGTTAGGTCCACCATTTTGAAATTCGTGAATAAAAAATAGCCTTTATTTTGGGCCGGAATATGTGGTACTTTCACCCAAAATATGAATAAGATCGGATTCAGCGTCTAGGCGTGACGGGCTACCCAGTTTCACCCGATGTACTAAAATTTTGGCCGCCATATTGAATCCGCCATCTTGAATTGCCAAATTTCGAAAATAAATTCGCAATAAGGACAACTAAAACCCCCAAATACCAATTTCCATGCCAATCCGTTGATATTTTCAATTTTGGACCGCCATCTGGGGTCCGCCATTTTGAAAATCATGAATAAAAACAGCCCATATGTTGGGCCGTAACATGTAGTACCTTTATGCAAAAAATGAAAATGATTGGATCCACCGTTTAGGCGTGGTGGATTACTTGGTGTTCAAACATTTTAGTCGCCATATTGAATCCACCATTTTGAATTTCCAAATTTCGAACGTGGATAAGCAATAAGGACATTCAAAACCACCCAAATACCAAGTTTCGTGGAAATCGCTTGATTTTTTCAATTTCTGGCCGCCATCTTGGGTCCGCCATTTTGAAACTCGCGAATAAAAAATAGCCTATATGTTGGGCCTTCACCCAAGAAATGAAAACGATCGGACTCGGCGTTTAGGCGTGATTGAGCAACAAACAAACAAACAAACAAACCAACTTTCGATTTTATATAAAATATATACATGATTATTTATTCGAACAAACTTTTCTGCATACATATATGAAAGATATAGTATACCAAGACGACATATTTGAAATGATACAAAAAAATAAATGAAAAATACTTTCTTCTAGTACATTTGATAAACAATCGATTGGTGCTTATTGAAACTCTGCCCTATTTTTTGTTTTACCAAAAGCAGCTACTAGTTTTGAGCTACATTAATCCTGAGCGGTTTTTCATCAAAAGGCTAGGATGTAAATTTCGCGTCCTCAAATTCCACATTTTGCCATTTAAGAAGCAACAGATTCACATTCACAAATATTTGGTTAACACGCAAATTGTAAGACCAGAAAGAATTTTCTGGGAAGCAGGTAAAAAAATATATACATATTGCAAAATATGAACGAAAATTAAGCTTCATACCAAATATAAAGTGTCGCCGATAGTCCTTAATCAAACAAATCCGCAAAACAATATACGAAAATGTCTTCAAATTGGATAGAAAACGGTCATTTCCCGCCAAAAATCGTATCTGGATGGAACTTATTCATTACAAAACCGAACGTTTCTTTCATATTTCGCTATTGACAATATTCAGAATAGCAGGAATTGCTCCGTTATAAACGCATATATGTATATAATAGCTTTTTTTTTACTTCGGAATATCAAAGGAAGCAAATGGCCTTAACATCTTTCTGCGCAGACGTCTTTGAAGACGGTGTGTGTGTCTTATTACACCCTTAGTAAAAAAAAACAAAAATATCTCGGGTTCATAAATATTTCAGAAAAGCGTGGAGAACGAAAAGAAACTAGTAGCGTCAGGATCCAAAAATATTAAGAAAAACAAAAAAAACTTGAGCAGAAGGCAACGGCCAGAATGATAACAAATAATTAACTGAGCCGTCGATCGCCTTCGCGTTCATCATGATCACCTGCTGTTGGTAAGAAAAGCCCGTTTGAATTTTTGTCCTTCTGACGTAAAATTTGCCCCACGATCGTCTGTCGTCCCCTTCCCAAGACGAATGCCAGAAGAATTCCTTTAACGGATACGAAAAATAAAAAATATGTTCCCCTAGAATTACACACGATCAAAAAAATTGTGATTGTGCAGAGCTCGAATCAAACAGAAGGAGCGTTGCATAATTCCCTAATCATTCATCAGGCATGACTCCCTCAAAACTTCGGTTCCGTAAAAATAAGAAAACTATGAAAAAAATTAGGAATAAAATACAGGAAGAATAATGCCCTTTAAAGGCCTAGAACCTTTTCTTCTAGCATAGAGCCGTTTTTATTCTTGCGTCAAAAAATGTCTTTTTCTGCACCTGTTCCCTAAACCTGTTGATTCCCGTTTTCTTTTCTTACAAAGAAAACAAAAAAAAGTTATAATAATTATTTTTATTGTAGATGGACATCTCAACCGGGAGGTGATAGAACCTTTTCCGGTTGTATTTTGTGTTCTTTCATTTTTTTTTCTAATTTCTACCTTCCCGCAGGAACCTTTTGACACGAGACATGGTGCTCCCTGGCGATATTCGGGAATTACATATGCTGGTTATTGACCCATTTCTATGCATTTATATCTTTTTTATCTAACTGCTGCCACACTTTCGCAGGTTGGATTAAGAAGGTTTCAATGAAATTTGGACTTGTGCACCGCTAAAGTATTTGTGATCAATATAAATTTTAAATAAAGAAAAAAAATATGTTCAAATGGAGCACCTCACTAATATTACTACTAATTCTTATATTATTAATTTTGATTTATAAATAACAAATATTTGTAAATGAATTCATTACTGCCTGAGCGAATCCAAACCTAAAGTCAGATTATTTCCTGAAGATTATGAATTTTTCAATAAAACTACACAATCAGTTCTTGTTTTCGAAAAAAAAGAGTAAAAATAAAATCCTAATAAAAATGTTAAGAAGACATTGAATTCCGCGCAGACCTTTAGTAAAGAAATATGATGTTCCCGATTTCAAACGAATAAATGCCTTTTGCGTAAATCGATAAACATATAACTGTTGTTTAAAATTTCGTAAATGTTAAGCATAGCAAACAATTAAAAAACAAGTAACCTCTGTCTTTCCTAACGATCCCATCTTTGCGTCTGTAAAGTTTCATCGAAATCGCTTCATCCGTTTTGAAGATTAGCCCAAACAGACAGAAACAAAAAAATTGGCCAATGACAGTGCACTCCTTTTAATTCCAATAATGTTCGATTAAACGGTGTATAAATGCATTCAACCCGACGCCGAGAACCCAAAGTACCAAATTTTAGGAAAATTGTGTGAATATCAAATAACTTGACTACAGCGCTGTCTAACGGAATCCTCAGTGGGTCAAGTCGTTCAGAAATTACATTATCGCTAACAGATTTTCTGGTTAAGATTCTTATTTTTAATTCTATATTTTACATTTTGATATTGAAATAGTCCAAAGAATGTACTTTAAGAAGTTATCTTAAACTAGTCTTTCATAAAAGCAAAAAGAATGTAGGTCCTAGATGATTTCAAATATTATTTCCCATAAAAAAAACAAAACAAAACTCCTTATCAAGTTTTTAAATTTCAGACAGGTGGAAACTGTTTTATTAATTTTCCACCGTTGTTCATAAATATTTTTTTAAATTGTTTTGTAAGTATGCAAGCTATTTGTGCCGAATTTTTGTTATTTTCGTTTTCTTTTTATACTTTTAAGAAGTTGTAGTACGAAGAAGAAGAAAAAACGCATTGTCATTCTATTTTCAGGTAAATCTTAGGTAATCATAAGAAAAACATAAAATAAAAGTCAAAATGTGCAAAGAAATTAAGAAACGGCAGCAGTTTCACGGTGAATTTGGTAAAACTGTTACAATTTCCGCTTTCAATCATGAAAGCCTTCATGGTTTTCTTCGATTTATTTCAAATAAATTGAATAAAACTAAAATAACTAAAGATATTTTCTAAATAAACCTCAGTGAAACAAAGATGTTTTATAATTACATAATATAAAGTACATTAGAGACAATTTTAAATTAACGCCCCAAAATAACACGCACCTAGTCTCAATTTTCGGCCGTTGGGCATTTTTGTTTCGTTCTCAGCGATTTTAACATTCTTCTAAATTTTATTCTTTTTCCCACAGTTTTAACGTATGACAGAAGATATAAAAAAAAACCGAAATGAATTTCCTCCCTAAGCAATTTTATGCATCTGCGTCAGTTCTTGTGGGGAATCTCAAAAATAAAAATCATCTACCGTCGTCGGTCGGGTACATGTCTTTTAAGTAAAAAAAGGCAATTTTGTTTTTATATACATATATATGGTATGTATATATTTCTTTCTATCTAGCATCGTCACCGTTTTCTTCCTCTTAGGATTTTTAGTCTCAGACTTTTCCCATGAACAATATCCGTCCATGGTTAATTAAAATAATGCGTTTACCGCACCGAACCCGCCAGAAAGAAACGAACAAAGTTTGATTTCGTGTGTCTTTCCTCTCAAAATCTTTGCCACGAAAAAACATTGAAATTAACAAATGTCGTATCCGAAAAAAATTTTACACTTCTTGACGACGTTCATAGAAAAATCCTTGATATGATAAGACCCTTTTTCTTGACTTAATTATCTTGATATATGATTTCATGAGTTCAATTTTTAAATATTTTTCTTTTTCATTTATCGATATTGTTATATTATCGATTTAGAACATCATTTCAATTTTTCAATTATATCATTTAAGTAACTTAAAAATTAAAATTTTTAAAGTATAAAATATGCTTGGAAAAACACGTAGAATGTCTATAAAAATGACACAAAATTCAAATTCGTCAACGCAACAAGTCGCTTGAAGAAAAATTGTAGAGTGATACCAAAGATCTTAATCCACAAGATGTTTCAAGATTTCCGTGTTAGGATCAATTCAGGAAAACTAAATCTACTTTAAAATGCGTCGAATGTAAAACTTTTGAAATTCATGCGCGCATGCGTTCCCTTTTTATGTTTCATTATGTTTTTTACGCACCCAAACCGAAGGGGTCTCAATAAATTTGAATGAATAATTTATATAAAACTAAGAAAGAAAATAATATTAGGTCCCTTTAATTCTCCGTCCATCGTACGTATTTTTGTTTTCCCTCATCCCTCTTAATTTGAGGAACTCCTTCATCACTATATGTAAAACGGCTCAAAATGGATAAAACGGAATACAAAATAAAGACCACACCCGCTCTCAGCTGTGACCATGGCCTTAAGGTATCCTTCGATTATCTACCCTATTTTCTGGCGTATAAATTTGCATTCAAATTTAATTTGTTGTTGATTCCAAAGACAAATTTTTCTACATAACCATGGGAAATAAAACTTTATTAGTAACTAGCTGGGTTACCCGGTTTCACCCGGTGTACGAATGTTTTGGCCGCGCATCGTATTGGGTCCGTCATCTTTATTCTCAAATTTTGTACATAGATCCGCAATAAGGACAACTAAAAACCCCCAAACACCAATTTTCCTGCCAATCCCTTGATATTTTCAATTTTAGGGCGCCATCTTGGATCTGCCAAATTTCAAACTCGCAAAAATAGTAACCTATATGTTGGACCGGAATATGTAGTACCTAACTTACAAAATGAATATAATCGAATCCACCGTCTAAGCGTTATGGCTTGTCCAGTTTTATCCCGTGTACAAAAATTTTGGGTGCTATATTGATTCCGCCATTTTGAATTTCCAAGTTTCGAACATTATATTCGCAATTAGAATATCTAAGAACCCCTAAATACCAATTTTCACGCCAATCCCTTACTATTTAACATTTTTGGCCACCGTCTTGGTTCCGTCATTTTGAAATTAGAGAATAAAATGCAGCCTATACATATGCTTGGCCGCAGTATGAAGGATATTCACCCCAAAAATAAATATAGTCCGATCCAATATTCAGGCGTTATGGGTTACCCGGTTTCACCCAGTGTACACAAATTTGCGTCACCGTGTAGGGTCCGCAATTTTGAATTTCCAGACTTTGATAGTAAATCCGAAATTACCTCAAAATATCCATAGTACTACTTTTCATTTAAATTCCCTGAAGTTCGAAAATTAGTGTACGCCATATTGAATCCGCCACCTCTCACTGCAAATTTCGAACATGGACTCGCAAGAAGGGTATCCAAAAACCCCCAAACACCAATTTTATGGCAATCCCTTCATATTTTCACATTTTTGCCATCATCTTAGGTCCGCCATTTTGAAATTCGTGAATCAAAAGTAGCCTATATTTTGGGCCGGAATATGTGGTACCTTCACCCAAAAAATGAATAAGCTCGGATTCAGCGCTTAGGCGTGATGGGCTACCCAGTTTCGCCCGATTTACCAAAATTTTGGTCGCCATATTGAATCCGCCATCTTGAATTTACAAATTTGGAAAATAGATTCGCAATAAGGACGACTAAAAACCCCCAAATACCAAGTTTCACGGAAATCGCTTGATATTTTCAATTTATAACCGCCATCTTGGATTCGCCATTTCGAAAATCATGAATAAAAAGAAGCCCATATGTTGGGCCGGAATATCCAAAAAATGAAAATGATTGGATCCACCGTTTAGGCGTGATGGATTACCTGGTGTCCAGAAATTTTAGTCGCCATATTGAATCCGCCATTTTCAAATTCCAAATTTCGAACGTAGATTCACAATAAGGACATTCAAAAGCATCCAAATACCAAGTTTCATGGAAATCGCTTGATATTTTCAATTTCTGGCCGCCATCTTGGGTCCGCCATTTTGAAACTCGCAAATAAAAAGTAGCCTATATGTTGGCCCGGAATATGTAGTACCTTTATCCAAAAAATGAAAATGATTGGATCCACCGTTTAGGCGTGATGGATTACCTGGTGTTCAAACATTTTAGTCGCCATATTGAATCCGCCATTTTGAATTTCCAAATTTGGAACGTAGATTCGCAATAAGAACATACAAAAGCACCCAAATACCAATTTTCACGGAAATCGCTTGATATTTTCAATTTCTGGCCGCCATCTTGGGTCCGCCATTTTGAAACTCGCGAATAAAAAATAGCCTATTTGTTGGACCGGAATATGTAGTACCTTCACCCAAAAAATGAAAATGATCGGACTCGTCGTTTAGGCGTGATTGAGCAACAAACAAACAAACAAACAAACAAACAAACAAACAAACAAATAAACAAACAAACAAACAAACAAACAAACAAACAAACCAACTTTCGATTTTATATATATACATGATTTTAGTCTCAAACAGAAGCAAATGCATAACTTCAAAACATATTTTAGATGAAAATGGGCAAATTGGGTTTTTTTTTAAATACATTATATGGTATATAGAATTATCTAAATAGGACAAAATATGAAAACGCAGCAGCCCTTTTACATATAATTTTTTCCGTTATGAATAAAATTCGGTGGTCAGTCAAGAACAACACTAAAAGAAAAGAAAACTTGGTCACGGCTTGGCGGTTTTAGGAAGGAACTAGACAGCTCCGAGCAGAAGTCTTTTCCCTACGTTAGTTTTTCTTTAGCTCTTAGTCTCGAAATTTCAGCTAAAATGTAGTTTTCTTCGACTTTTCTAGCCGCCTTTACCTTAGTCTGACTCTGGTTAAAAACTATAATCATTTTTAAGTAGAATTTTGCTTTTCTAGATTTAAGTATTTTATGACATTTAATAGTTGAATGTTTTTTAGGAAGCAATATAAAGTTCGGAATTTAAACAACAGCCAAGACTATAGGTGTAATTACTGCTTAAAATTAGGATATCCTTTATCTTAGAATGTCACCTTAAAAGGAAAAGAATCTTAATTGAGAAAGTTTTCTTGTTTGTTTCTTAAGATTCTCCCTTTTATGCAACGTTTAACAGGAACTGGTTAAGGATAAAGTTTTCGACTTTGTATCCGGCTACTCGGTGCTTTCACACCCCCATCTGCATAACTGGAATAAAATAAAACATACAAACAAAAGTTAATGTTAAATATGCATATTTCCCAACCTCTTTCAGAATTTCTCAGGATTTTCCGGAAAAATTTAAATAGTTCCAGATGTAATTTTAGGTCAGAATTTTATAGTTATTTTATTTCAGGTCAATTCAGTCAAAAAACCCGCCACGGGAACCTTTTCTTAAGAAACCACGTTTTCTAATTTCTACTAAAACACGGATACATGGAAAATACAAAATATAAAATTATACAAAATTGTCCACGTTCTTCCCCTTGTTTTAAGTCAGGCTTTACTAATTGATTTATTTGAAATCGGTGCGTCCAAAACTGGCCAGCAGAACCTCTTCTTGCAAAAATATATTTATTAATTCCTAAGAAACTGGCCCATGGACATTTTAAATATAAAATTCCGGGGTCGTTTTCTTACTTCCAGTCAGGATTTTGTAGTTATTGCCTTTCCTATTAACCCAGCCGAAAAACCCGCCCGTAGCTCATATTTACGAAAATAGCTTTGATATGAAGAATTTCCTTATTAAATTGATGATTTTTACTAAAAATCACTGATATGAGGACTAGGTTCAGCTATTTAATTTTAGCTTCTATTGAAAAACGCCCTCCATCATGACTTCCCCTAGGATTAAAAAATAACAGCAAATTGTTCAAAATCAAGTTAGTTGGCTGCGGCACAATGTTCAACAGGTGTAAGGCTGATTGAGGCTGATTGATAAGTCCCCGTGCACACTTGTAGCGAGTTCCTGTCTAAGAAGCAGCAGCGCCTGGAACCGCGTACCATCCGTTGAAAATTTTCCCAGTCAGCCCCTGAGGCCCGTCGAGCTCAATTTAAAATGGGGAAGAGAGGCGTTTGTGTTTTCCCTCTGAATCAATTTAATTTTCCTCTTTTACAAAAAAGACAAAAACTAACCTAAACAAAAACCAGAAAGGAAGCAGCTTAACTGGCGTCTTATTGTCCACGTGCTCATCGAACGTCCAATGTTTTCACTTTCTTTGCAGGAACACAATGAACTTCTTTTGTTATGGTTATTTGAGCCGTTAAAATTCATTAACGACACTATCAACATTCCTTAAGTTTTTGTTTTTCACTTTGATAAGAAAAAGGTAAAATTACTCGAAGTATAAAGATAAAAATCCCTTAAAGCTTTTCAGTACTTATTTTTATATTTACAGTTTGAGAAATTTATGATTTTCGAAGCACAAAAGGTTTGAATCCGTACTTCGGTAAAATTAAACATTTATATTTTTAGTTTAACTTTAAACTTTTACAGCTTTATTAAGGGAAAAGCTGTCAGTTCGAATATTTGGTTTTAGTCTTAACTTAATAGCTGTTGGGCTTAAAGCAGAGACAACAGAATATTCTGTTATCTCTGCTTAAAGTCTAAAACGCTAATGTAATCGACCAAATATGCATTGGACGATGGCCGATTACGGCCGATGATAAAATAGATCTTGCTGTATTATGCTGATAGTGACAAACAGGCAGTGCATCCTTAGCAACTTGTTTCCATTCCTCTTCAGTATCAGGGATCTAGATTAATTAAAAAACTTATAAACCGTTTCAACAGAAACTTAAAAAAATAAAACTTTGACATATATTCGCTTTGAAACACATCATAAATAGTTCGAGTTGTAAATGATATAAGCTGTAATATGGCTTGAACAGAAGTTCTGAAACTATAACTTAAAGTTGAATTGCTTTCACCAGTAGCTAGAAATCTCAGCGTTAGAAGAAGCCTTTAAAAAAATGTTGGCAGGTTTAACATATATAGTATTTGAAACTACAGTTATTACCTTTTACTAGCTGGAGACGCATATGAGTATCTTCACATCTTATTAATGGGCCTTCTCTCGTTAATAAATGATCAAAAGTTTTGAGAGTGATGTGGCAGAAATTTTTGAAGGCCTTTTCATCTTCAACTCATAATTCCTTCAGAACTAATTCTGCAGCATCTCTGCCAGAATTTCTTTGAAGAAGCCATTTTCGAACCATTTCGATTCAATTTATTATTTTTGCGTTTTAAAATAGTAGCAGCAACTATTAAGGAAGCTGCTGCAACTATTTCAAGGTTGTTCTGACTCATTTTGTTAATAAAAGCTTTTCACACAAATATCTGATACTTTAGGTCTTCACTTCAGAACACAATATGAGATTATATCATCGATTAAGGTGTAAACGTGCTGCAACTGTACTCACATGATTTTGCTTTCATTGTGCTAAATATTAGTCGCGCATTTTTCAAGATTTTAGCGAACTCATGTTTGTGAATATGATAGTGTAGAACGGCCTTAATAAATACAGTTTTTGCAATAGTAACCCTACTAAAACAAAATTAATTTTACTACAATTCGTTGAATATTTTGTGTGATGTAGAAAGAATTATTATATTTAACGAATTTTTATTTAAATTGGCTCCAGTTAGACGCCCTACACAATAGAGTTTTAAAACTAAAGCGCACATATTCAGAAAATTTAACACATCATTTGCTCTTTGTCCTTCTTATCCTACACTCTCAAAGCTATATTAAATTTTGTTGCATCATCGTCTCACTTTTCATATCTGTTTATCAACTATACAAATTACCATCGCTTAATCGTTTTATTGATCATAAAATTTTCTCGTGGGTATTGAGAATTTTGTTGTTACCTTCCTATTATAATTAGACAAACTAATACAATTTCGCCCATACCCACACACAATCGCAACACCTAGGCTTTATTATATCACCCCTCCAACCCACCCCACCGCCCAATAACACTACACCCTACACTACACCCTAACCTTGAACTTGGAGTTTCCGAATTTTTGAGGAAAAATATTGCATCACATTTTCCAATTGAAATTTAATTAAATTCTACAAGAATCTCTCAAGTATCTGAAGAAAATTTAGTATAAGTTTACCAAAGTAATGAATAGTGCTTTATTTTTATTAAAGTAGGTGAAATGTCTCTTACAATCACCATCTACCTTTTATGGTGTTTATTTTGATAGTGTGACTCGATTTTGGTACTCGAAGGTGAATTTTGGGAACATGCAATGTAATTTATAAAGACTATGTTTATATTTTTGTTTATAGAAAGTTTGCAATATGCCCTTAGTGCGGGCATTGTTTTGGGAGGGGCTGAGGAAGGGCAGTTGGCCACAAAAGTGTCTTATTCCTTGCATAACTCTTGACCTGGTGGTAAAAAATTGTCTGGAGGACAGTTGTGTCGTCGTCATCGTCATCTAATTTTTTCTTTCTTTCCTTCCTTCATTCTGTCCTTTTTCGGGGATCGGATAGGTTTCGGCGCCAGTGTTTTTGGCGCCATTTCATCTCAATTCCTCTCCCCCCTTCTATGATCCTTTCAACTCCTATCAGGAAAACCCTCATTTTAAGTTTGGTATCATACCAAGGATTATCCCAATGAATTTTGTTCCATTTCACATTTTAAGCTTTTAAGCTTTAAATACGGAATTTTAGCGATTTCAAGAATTTTATTTAATTTACACCTTTTTTACCAACCATTGGGTAAAAGGGGTAACAGCATTAAATTTGCGCCCTCTCCTCGTATAGGATTTGTTATAGGC
Organism: Tolmerus cingulatus; assembly: GCA_959613345.1. NCBI lineage: Eukaryota > Metazoa > Arthropoda > Insecta > Diptera > Asilidae > Tolmerus > Tolmerus cingulatus. The sequence continues at coordinate 4,775,852 of OY390712.1, forward strand.
GAATGTGATTTCGATAAAATGTCACATATTTTTGCGTGGCTACATGAACAAAAATCTCATTACTTTTCATGAAAAGTGATTTATTTATTCTCGTACACTGGAGGAATTTTCTCCATAAAAAAAAGTGAAAGAAATTTAAGAATTTTTTCAAAAATATTTGTGTTCTTTGAGAAATGCAGATTGAATGAAATCCAATAAAATTGTAATGTAAATAAGAAATAATTAGTTTTTGTGTCATTCTTCTCCTCCAGAGAGTTTTTGGTATAAAAATGAAAAATATCGATTTCAAGATAATTTAAACAACTTTACAATTAATATGTATAAAATCGTTGTTTTTAAGGAAAATATTTTCTTTCCCTCCCCAAATCACTGAGAGATAATTAAAATTTAAATAGGTTCACAAAAAGAAATTTCGTTTCATATTTCATTTTTCATTTTACGACTATCCACGCAATTTACATTCCTGTGACTAATCTTTTTAATAAATATTACTACAAGGATTCAAAAAATTTCAATTAATTAAGAGAAATTTTCCTGACCGTAAAAATCACTCGACTATTTGTTGATCAAACGGAATTTGAATTTGGAAAGATTGCGCTATATTTTACTTTGTATATATGGTATATATGTATATGTGTGTATGTTTAAAGGAGTCGTTAATATAATAATAAAAGTTTAATTAATTTTTTATCCTATGCTAATACTTCTGGACCATGCAGCATCCGAATTTCTGTAGAAAAATCACAGAGAACAATATACATATATACATATATATACCATATATATAATTTTTATGAGTTATTTGTTTGCGTTTTCCCACAACCCCAACTACCTCTTGGCCATACACCATCGAGCCCTAGCCGGTGGTTTTAAGGACAAAAGATGCGCATGTGCTAAAATTGTGGTATCTTTTTATATAAAACAGGATAAAACAAGGAAAGATTCAGGCAGTTTTCACGAAATACTCAAAGCTTCCAGGCTTCAAAGTATTTTTCCCTCGACACATAAAGATCCAAAAATAATTTTTTTTAATCTAAAAAATTTTTAAATTTGGGTATATTTTCCAGGTTAGCAGATTTAATTTATTTTTTCTATATATATAATTTCTTTTTTTAATAATCGAATTTTAATGTGAAAATCAGTTGACCGTTAATTAAAAAAAAGTGCATTATTAAAATGTGAATAAATTTTTTTATATAATAATGTGAAAATATTTATTTATATTTTAAAATGTAATTTTTATCCTATAGCGGATAAAAAGTAATAAATATAAATTCAAATTGTTTTACGAATTATAAAAAATGTAAACTGCATTATTTTTGAAATTTGGTGTCTTTATTTAAAAACTAAAAAGTTATCGTTAATCATGTGAATTTTGTTGTAGATTTTACTAGCTAATCGCTAAAGAAAACAGTTTAAAAGAGGGAAAATTAATAAATAATACTTAAACAAATTTTTAAAAAAATATGTCGTACCTATCTGCGAAAGTTTTTATAATTGTGATTATGTTTAACATTTTGCTGGTCATAAATAACTCCGAAGGGCGATATCTTCCAACTCGTGGTCATGGTGATAACTTGGAAAAATTGCGGGAACTCATGTATCAGGTGAGATCCGGAAGAAGAAATTTAAGAACTAACTAAGAAAAACTACGCGAAAAACAAATACTTTCACTTCCTTCACCTTCATCATACCGTGCATACGCGTGAAAAGGGCAACAATAACAAAATAAATAAAAATTGTAATAATAACGAAAAAAATAAGGAAAGTAACATCATTTGATATTTATATAAAAAACAAAAAAAATTATTAAAATCGGTTGAATTTGTTGTGGTCGGCCTCAAACACACGACGATTTTTTTCCTAGTTAAAGCCATAAAGTAATTGAAGCATGCACTTGAGATATTGCAGAAAAAAACATATAATTTCATCAAACCTTCTTTTGTTAAAAAAAAAAATCCGATCATTGTGCCATCGAGGCGAAACCACACAAAATCGTCTTTTGTCATTTTGCGCTAATTTCCTCCTCATTTCCATAAGCTCGTAACATATAAAAAAATGCGTGTTTGGCTGTGTGTTTGCGTTTATTTAAAATTGCGTTTAATTATGACAAGCACGCATAATTTTCCTGAACTCACTTATATAACTGCAATTTAAACCGAAAAACAAAATATATACATATATCATATTTATATATATATATTTTCTTAAGATTCTCGAATCAAGCGATGAAAATGGAAATGATTCACCCCAAGCACAGCAGCAAATATCTGGCACGCAGCTGCAGCAGCGACTTGGCGGTTACAACGGCCACCACCTCTCCTCATCTTGGCTTAAGCAAAATTTAGCCGATGGTGACTTACCTCAAATTTTTGGAATATCAAAATCACGATTTGGATCTGGAAATCGCATTTACGATAACGAACGATTGTATTCATAAATCAGTTGAATGACATATAAATAATATATATATATGTACATACATATATGGTATACATATATTATAAACATTTTCCTATCGTAAAATTTTATTTTTGATTTAAGCTTTTAAATCGCAATTTCTTGTAAATTTTTATGTGCTGTACTTAACATGGAAATTGTTCATTGTAAAATTAATGAAAATAATAAATAGAAATTTCAATTAAAAACGAGTTGACAAATATTTGTTGATAGATGACTATTTAAAAAAGAAAAAGAAAAATATTTATACAAATATATGTATGTAAAATGTAAATATTGTTTGATCTAATTTAAATAATTTTTCTTTATTTTTTTTATTTGTATATTCGTTAACTCATAGGGCAGTCCTATTTTTATGACGTTTTCTTTAAAATATACCCAAATTATGTAACTGTGTTTTTAACAAGTTTAAATGGTACAAAGGGCAGCTAAATTAAAGGTTATTTTCTTTTTCTTACTTGAAGCTGTTCAGGTTTGTGCCTCAAGTCTCTTATGTATATTTTTATATATTATATTTAAAATAACTCATTTAATTTAAAAAGGCTCTAAGTCCTAATTGCGTAATTTGTTTTCAAAACTCTGTGACTTGAAATATTTCCACAGAACCTGATTTTAACGTGTGTCCTTAATCCAGACTAAGCTTAAGCAAAATCCTTTTCTTCAAAACGGGTAAAAAACAAACTCACTATTAGGATGTTGGGCTATAACATTTTAAATACCTTGGTTGTTTGATACATGGATCCGTATGTAAAATTTTATATTCAACTTTATAAAAATCTCTCTCTATGAGGCATAAGAAAAAACAAAAAACGACAAAGGAGTCGAAATATTGCCTTGTACTCTGTTTATAATTTTCCTGGAAAGTAAAACGTTGTTATTGAGCCTGGACGAAATGTCAGCATTTCTAGATGATTTTGAAGACTTCACATGAAGTCAAGAAAAACAACTCGCTCTTTCAATATTCAGAAAAACGTTTTTTTATATTCATCTTTTGCCCTTTTACTGTCCGCGAACGTGTTAATGTATGGAAATCTAGGTAAAATTATATACATATGTATAGCGTCTATGGCGCATTGGAACATTTTTTCACAAATCAAATTCTAAACTCATGTTTTCATGCAATTAGAAATAATTTTTAGTCATGCGGACGGCTAAAGGCAAACCCCTTTTCCTCAGCCCTCAATTGCTACAAACTTAGACAGATTTTAGGCTTCCTGGAAAATGGGATACGTTTCCAGAACTTCAAAAAGGTTTTTATAAAATCCGTAGTCTTACATTATTCTAAAAATTTGCCTATATTTTATTCTCAACTTCTTGATCCCATGGTCTAAATTTTAAAATTTAAAAATTACTTTTTAATCCTCAATAGGTAAAATTGAGGAATGGTGATTAAAATTATTGCACTCTCACTAGGTTTTGAGTACTGAAATTGCTAAAAGTGAAGAAATAAAAATAAAAGCATGAGTGGTAATTTCTTTCTTTTCTGCTACCGGAGACAGTGTCACTGCCATCGATTAAATTAAATCACCGATTGCTCTGTTATCTCATAGTTTTCCAGATTGCAAAATAATGACGAATGAGGCGCCTGTCGGCTGTGTAAAATCAATCAAAACTGGCTTGAAAGAAAGTGCTTAGATTATTTTGGCATTAAACTATCTACTTGTTTTTTTCTTAACTATCGTCTGTCTGGCAATGTTTCTAGATAATTCCTCTTTTCGGAGGATTAACTTTAGATATTAGTCAATTAAGTTTAGTTGAGTAATTTCTTGTTTTACGGAAGTACTTTTTAATTTCATGCTATGAAATAACACATTTCCTTAATTTTATAACAACTCCGAAAACCCCGAAGTTAATATTTGTATAGTAATTAAAAGTTAGCCGATATAATAATGTGGAATATTTTTGTACTTCTGACTAAAAAATAAAAATTTGGCCCAATCGTTTGGGCTTGATTCAGTTACAAACCCACAATTCAAAAACAAAAACTATTTTCGGTTTTATAAATAAACCTCTAACTTTTTTTCTTTTTAATAGTCTTAAATAATTTTTTTATATAATAAATGTACCTTTGTTTTAAGCAAATAAACATTTCATAATAATTTTCGGTTAAAATCGCTTCTAAACAGAAAAATTATGCAATTCGTCCAAGGTTAAAAGTGGAAAAAAAAACTTAAAATCATAATAAATTTTAAGCCTTCATGTACATATCATTAAATAGACTTCAAGCACATTGATAATAAAAAGTTAAACTGATTCTTCTCATTTTAATGGGTGGCATTTCTTGAAGCATACATTTTCTTGGATCTTGCACAAAATCAGATATTTCTTATCTTTTTATTTATTTTTTATTTGCAATCGCATGTGGATTTTATTTTCAGTCGTTTTGAGCAACAATAAAACAAAAGCGCACTTAAAAATGTGCCAACAACATTTTTTTGTGTGTTTAAATAAAACGAAAATACAGTTCGCATCAGAAATTTTATTTTTGAAATAAGACGGGAATAAAAACAATGGACTAATTGTGACCAAGGAACGGTTGATAACGAAAAAAAATAAAAAGGTAAAAAGATAATGCTGGAGTATGGCCCATGTGCAAGAGCACCTCTTTTATTACTTTTAAATTTTCTTGGTTGCTCCTCTTCGCGTTTTATCAAACGGAAGGGGGCCCCAAAGTGGGGGAAAATTGCTCTAAGAAAAGCAAGAGACATAAAGAAAACAAAAGATACTTTGATGTGAAAAAAAATTAATAGTTATCTAAGGAAAGACGCTGAGCCTACCCACCTTCTTTTTTAAGTTTTACTCTGCAATTCTTATTTTTATTACTACTCTCTAGTTTTGAGGGGCTTCTCGAAGAAATGTGCGAATGGAAACATTTGAGGTATAAAAAGTGAAGGTAGTCTCTCCATTCGGTCAAGTTTTGAATGAACCATCTTCCAGCGAGTGCTCTTGAATCGCTTTATCCATCGGCTTTTTATAGTGTTATTATTTAAAAATAAAAGTAAATACCAAGGATTTTTGTACCTCAATTCAGTTTACTAAAATTAAACCATAAAACCCAATTAAAGTTTTCTTGTTTTCAAAAGGGATAAAATGAAAGTTCTTATGGTACATTAATTCTTAAATATTTTTATATTAAATGATATATGTTCATCTGTGCTAAAAAAAACGATTGTATTACAAAACTTATGGACGTTTTTTTTTACATAAAGTGCATTCTGTTTTTATATATCACTTCAGATAATTTCAATATTTTTGGCGACTGCGGTTTTTGCGCGACCTGAGCCCCCCTCAACTTATTACAGCGGCCCTTCGCTTTCAACAACGGGCTACGGAACCTCTGCTGTTCCAAGTGGCAGCTATGGAGCACCCTCACCTCAGTATGGTCTACCGACTCAGGCTCCAATAATTCATAAACATGTTTATGTTCATGTTCCACCACCAGAACCTGAATATCTACCGCCAAGGTTAGTCTTAATATATTGGTAGTCAAAAAATATGTCATTCAAATATCATCAAACTTTAGTCTAAAAATTATCGTCGATATATCATTGCAATATCGTTAACATGTCATCAAAATAGGTCTATTCCTTAAGCTCTGATCTCGTTGTCAAATAAATGTCAAATCGAATTAGATAAAAAAATATCAGAAGTCTTGACAAACCCAAATCGATTAGATAAGATCAATACATGTCAATTGTCAAAAATGAAGTTGCGAAAAGGTAAATTTTATAGAAGGAAGTTATTGTAAAACTTAAACTACGGAAATAATTTTGGAATAAATCTTTTGGAACATTTCAATAGTCACCTAATTCGAATTCTTCCACCTATAATAGAAGGTAATTTTATATTGTTTTGCATAAAGTAATATATTTCTACCTTATTACTTGAATATTAGACTTTTAAAACAACAAATAGCATCGAAAATACCCTAAATTATGTACTTGAGCACATTTAACTGCTAACCTGCTGCGCATATATTTCGAGATCTCATGTAGATCGACCTCGAACAATTAATAAAGAGACATTATATCAAACTTCAGTCTTTAGATTATCGTCAAAATATCATCAAAATATTATCAAAATATCGTCAGCATATTGTTCAAATATTGTCAAAATATCATTAAATTTCAATTTCAAAACGTACGTAAAAATATTATCAAAATATAATACAACAAAAAAAATATATAAAAATACCACCAAGAATAACGCCGAATTATAAATACAAAAAAATTCTCATAAAAAATGATTACGAAAAAATAAAACGAAGAGAAAATTTCTCACTTCGTTTGCTTACATGCTAATTTCTCACAAGGAACTGCTTTTAAATGCCTCTAAAAAACTCGTGGTATAATAAGTGCCACTACTCAAAGATAATAAGTCTGCTTTCGCATAATTTAGTTAGCTCAATTAATTGAGTTAATTACTCTTAGTGCAATTTTAATCACCCTGTTTTCTTACATGGCTTACATCACAAGAATTAGTCATTATGAAGAATGAAAGTTTAAGTGAATTGACAATAACTTTTGTCTGTTTTGTTTCACCTCTTAATTCTATTTCTTATATTTGATACGAAATTTAAAATATTTGTTTGAATTAATGGCCACCCTTTTCAAATTAACAATAATGCAATTTGAAACCCTTGCATGATGCGTATTATTAAAAGGATATAATTAAGGTATTTCCAGCATCGAAATATTTCGTTAATTTACATTAAATTTTTTTTTGCTTATATAGGAAACCCATCTCATTTCCACCACCGCAGAAGCATTATAAAATTGTTTTTATAAAAGCTCCAGCCCCACCGCCACCAACAGCTCCGATTATACCGCCAATACCTCAAAACGAAGAGAAAACTCTTGTTTATGTCTTAGTTAAAAAGCCAGAGGAGCAGCCAGAGGTGGTTATACCAACACCAACCCCCACGCAGCCAAGCAAGCCAGAAGTTTACTTCATAAGATACAAAACTCAGGTGGGACTCCTCAATTAAATAACATTAGAAAAATCATTGAGAGGAAAATCCTATATGTAATAAAATTTCTCTAGAAACAAGAGCCGGGCGGACCATACCCAAACAGCATCGCTCCAACACCATCTGGGGACTATGGGACCCCAGCCCCCTCGTTGCCGCAGTCTCCGAGCTCTGATTACGGAGTGCCCAAGTAACAATTTTCATGTTTAAATGTATACTTTAATTTAAAAAAAAAAAAACAAGCAACTTTAGCATTTTTAAACATGGTAAGTTTGATTATATAAATAGCTAGGGTTTTTTGAAAAATGTAAAATTAATTAAATAACTTAATATCCCTTTTTCTACTTCTATACCCCACAGGAACCAATGGAAAGAAGTTTTATGCAATTCAACCCTGAGACTATCCGAAGACGAAACTCTTTTCACCCGTCCATATCCAGACGCTGCAGGTGGGCATGAAACAAGATTAAATTAAATTAAATTAAAACATTAAGAATAAAAAACGTCTTTTAAAGATACCTTAAATGTTTAGAAATTGTCTTTCAATAAAACACAAGTAATACTTACACCCGTTACTTAAATAAAATACTCCTAATTTCTACTGGGTTTGTATAAATTACCAAACGTCAATATGAAGAATGTATTAAGCAATTATTTTTTATTAACCAGGAAGTTTCTTCCTCCTACCTGATTTTTTCAGCCCACGAAATTTTTTGAATTGAATATCATCCATTAAAGACTAAAAGACGAGGATTTAATTTAGATGTTATAATTTCATTTTCTTTGTTATTTCTAGTCAGTTTTTACACTATACCTCCAGTTTATAGTGCCAGAAGATGTATTTTAAAAAATAATTTTTTAATTTTATGTGGGTTACACTGCTAACTAAGAAAATTAATAAAATTAGATATACAAAAAATCAGAGATCGTAATAGTTATACGTTTTTTCATAAAAATCAGACCATAAGATATTTAGTTTTAAATCTAATTGTTTACCGTTTTAATAATATTTTAAAATTTATTAGTTTTAGTTAAGAGATAAGATATTATTCAGCTTTTATAATTTTTCCTGTAGTGAAAGTTACATATTTCTTGACTTTTGTTTTTTGGTTACTGTTGCGTAGCGGTATTGATTAGAATCGATAATTGTAAAATCGATACCGCTGGGCAACCAAAACCCCTTAGCCGGCAGTTGAATGGCCGGAAATGCAACACGGGCGGGCGGCCGCTCGAGTTTCGGCTGGCCCGTGCAAAAATGTGCAATGCCAGCGGCGTCAACCGCTGAGCCGATAGAGTGCGCGTGTGGGCGCAAGGCGGAAAACGCGCACTCAGCGCGTCTGCCAAAAAGTTCCGACCGGGAACCTTAAGTTCTCGGCGGCGAAGAGAGTTGCTAATAGACCGTTGCTGAAGAAAGATCGCGAAGCAAGGAAGTCCCTCGAACTGTTCGCCCGTCCTTTCGCGTCATATAAAATTATTAAAAGTTATTTAAATTAAATTCGGGAGTGCCCCGAAAGTGAAAACCTTAAGCGGAGTGTTTGTTTTTATTTTACGTATATATATTATATATATATATACGTATTTTGTTATTAATATACATAACAAAATTGGCGCAGCCGGTAGGATCAAGGAAGCCAGATTTTCACAGCAAGGAAAATCATAAGAGCTTGAAAAGCCTTGATTCTGCGAACTATTGGGTTTCGAGAAGCCCCAACGCTCCAGGGTAACCAACTATAGTTGCGTCTGCTCCAGGCGAGCAAGCAATTACCCCACCTTTAAGGGAGAACAACTCTAGTCGGCGCTGTTCCAGGCGAACAAGCGATATCCCTACAATTCCCAATCGTGCATCAAGGCACCAACGAGGGATTACATTAGTAGAACAATTGCCCCAAGAAGGACGTGAATGTCAGGCGAGGAAAACATCGCCCATATCCCAGCTGAGGAGGACCGGACAGCAATTCAAACAACGAGGGAGCATTCCGGCGCTTCAGTAACAGCATCGCGGGAGCAACCCGCCGCCTTAGCTTCAACATCGAGGGAGCACCCCGGCGCTTCAGTTTCAACATCGAGGGAGCAACACGCCGCATCGGCTACAGCATCGAGGGAGCAACCAAGCACCTCATCACCCCCTGAAGTAGGAGGCTACCAACCCGGTCTAAGACTTAGAAGCGGAACTGTGATACCCCGGTCCCTACCAGTAAGTCTAGCTTATCATCTTAAGTTTTTGTTAGAAAGAGTGCGAGCGTCAGAAGCTGGATTTTCTAATCGGCATTTTGACTTAATTAATAAGAAATTTGAAGAAGTTAGCATGCAAAGAGAAGCTCGAATTTCTAAAGCTAAACGAGATTCAGAGGAATTTCGTGACGAAATTAGAAAATTTAAAGAACGTTCGCAATCTTTCTCCCTAATAGATAAGTCTGGTGCAATAGATTTAAGTTCGAAAAGTGAAAGTGTCAGTGAACTCGAATCTGTGATTCACGGCCTGTCCGGGTGGTTAAGTGCTACATTCGCGGAATCGTCATCCGCAGACGAGTCGTTCGGTAGCCCCAAGTTTCCGCAGAGAGTTTCGTCTCCGCTTGCTTCCGCGGGGTGTGAAAAAGAAAGGTGCTTAAAAATGGCCAACTACGACAAAGTGATTAAGTACACGACGCAGATCGTGCCACTTTTTTCGGGCGAATACAGTCCACAAATTAGCCAAGAGCTCCAGACCTTTTTAGGGTGTTGCCATCAGGTCAAGAGCTGCCTCACGGAGGAGGAAAAAATCGCCTTTCCGCGACTTCTGCTTACCCGACTAAGGGGAGCAGCCTATCAGCTGTTTATAGCTGAACCTCCGATCAGTTTCAGTGATTTTGAAGATCGCCTAAACAGGGCGTATCCTCCCAGAGAGACATACCAGGAGCTGGTGAACAAATTGATTACCACCAGCCAATATCCCATGGAATCTCTCAATGCCTTAACGGCAAGAATTAAACAAGCCTTAGCTTTGTGTAATGAGGCAGCCGAGAAGAAGTACGGCGCGACCGCGGCAACAGCTGTGAGACCACAGCTGGAGGATTTTGCAATAGGCGGCCTCAAGAGTGGGATAAGTAACCCCCACCTATGTCAGTACCTTCTTACTTTGACAGAAGGTACTCTAGAGCAAATTACTACGAAAGCTCTAGATATGGAGAGATTGCAACAGAGCTCTCCCTATTTACAAATGCAAATCCCAAATAGGGATTTGAATAGGCAGATTGGAGGGTACTCCAATCTGCCCGCAAATGCTTACATGCCGTCACTAAATTCCGGAGCCCCACCTGTACCTGCGGCGGGCAGCACTAATAAAGTCGCTCAGCAGGCAGCCAATTATGCCGACCTCCCTACACGGGAATTCGTCGCGAGAATCACTTGTAGTTTCTGCAAGATAAACGGGCATACTTACGCGGATTGTCTTAAGAGGAAAAATACAACCTCTTGTGAACATTGTCGAACGTATGGGCATGATACTAAATCGTTTCGCCGGAACGACAATAGAAGGCCTACCAATGTTCCCAGAGGCGGGAACAACAATTCCAAGTACGGCCAAAACGGAAATCGAAATAGACCCCGTAATCGGGGGCCTCCGCGAAATAATAACCAGCCGCGATATTCCGAAACGCGTAGAGCCTACAATGTTAGGCAAAGTTGCGGTTTCTGTGCTCGAAAAGGGCACACAACAGACACTTGCGAGTACAAACGCAGGTGGGAATTAGGAAGCCAGGGAAATGAGGCTCAGTCGAGCCCGAAATTCCCGGCTTGACAATGAAAAATTACAGAAATACAGGGTACACTCAGCAGCCCAAGCCAAGCACTCCAGTAGTGGAGCTCCCCCTAGATATCGGGCTAAATAAAAGGACCCCTCTAGTGGTGGACACGGGCGCTGACATAAGCTTGATAAAAAAGCAAGCTTTAAAGTCTCTCGAGGGCATTAACCCCGAGAAGACATATACCCTGCAAACTCCATTTGGCACAGGACATACCTTGGGAAGCTGTAAGGGAAATATTGTTAAAGAACTCCCTGGCAAAAGGGAGACTAAAATTCCCTGCACTTTCCAAGTAATCGACAATAATGCCGATCTGTCCCACGAAGGACTACTGGGGAACGATTTTCTTGCAGAATACTGCAATATAGAGGGCCCCGACAGAAAACTTCGATTTCCTCGAACGGAAATCAATTTAGAGGAGTTTTCGTTACCAATTCTATTGGATACGAAAAGTGACTGTCCCCAAAAGGCGACAAAAAACGATATACAGGCAGAAGAGATGGAATCCGAAGGGCTAAAGCTGTCCACCTGCCATATTATCGAAACTTCTCCAGAGGTGGAAGTAAGTTGCCAATTGAGAAACAGTAGGGAAAATTTTGCGAAAACACCTTTGATCGGTGAAATCAGGCGGCATGTAGTAGCCCTGAGGAAGCCAATATGCGTACCTGCACGATCACAACTGGTGGCAAAATTACCTTTACTATTGCCAGAGGAAATGCTATGCCTGTCGCAAGAATTGGGCGACGGTGTTTTCTTAGCCAATAGTATCGTACCCTCTAAGCAAAAAGAAGTTCCTGTTGGATTTCTCAACACCAACGATTCCCAGATAGCCCTAAAAGACCTAACTTTGCTGCTAGAACCAGTAAATAATTACAGTCTAGCACCACTAAACCCCACGGAGGGTGATCAAAAGGAGTTTGCGTCAGAAGGGTTAATAGAGCCAAGTTCAAGCAAACTTGAGCTAAATACAATTAGTATAAGTACAAGCGGCCAAAGAGCCCAAAATAGGTCAAAGAGCCAAAGCAGCCACCGCGCTCGCAAGAAGGGACCAATGAGCCCAAGTATAATTAAACGCGGTAAAAAAACCGACGGAGAAAGGCCAAAGAGCCAAAGCAGCCACAGCGCTCGCAAAACCGGGCCCGAGAGCCCAATAAGTACCATTATTAATAATAATGATGACACAAAGACTGCAATAAGCTCCCAAAAGTTGAAATCAAACGGTGCAGGCGATCAAACAGCCAATCTAGTTTATGTACGAATCCCACAGGCGGATCGACATACAACTGAACCAGTAAAGGAGCGTGTAGCCAGGTTAGAGCAAGAACTCAACCTGAGCCCTATTTTAAGCAGTCAAGAAAGGGAAAAAATTTTGGAATTATGTCAGGAATACAACGACATATTCCACCTAAAGGGTGACTATCTAACGCATACGAATGCTATCACCCACCCTATTCCGGTGGTGCAAGATCAAGCACCAATTAACCAGAAAATGTATAGATTACCAGAGACCCAGCGTCACGTAATCAACGAGCAAATAAAAGACATGCTCGACAACAAAATAGTGCAGCCAAGCAAAAGCCCTTGGAATTCGCCACTATTAGTAGTCCCCAAAAAGCTGGGGCCAAATGGCGAAAAGAAATGGAGAGTAGTCGTAGATTTTCGTAAGCTAAACGAAAAAACCATAGGCGACGCTTTTCCTCTCCCACGGATCGAGGACATTCTCGACCAATTAGGCCATTCGAGGTATTTCACTACCCTCGACTGTCCAAAGACAGCCTTCAGCACGAGTTACGGGCATTACGAATTTAAACGAATGCCATTTGGGCTCAAAGGAGCCCCCGCTACATTTCAGCGCCTCATGAACTACGTGCTCACAGGCCTACAGGGCCTTGAATGTTTCGTGTTTCTTGATGACATCGTAATATGCGGAAAAAACTTAGAGGCCCATAACTCTAAGCTCCGTAAAGTTTTTAATAGGTTGCGAGAAAACAACCTAAAACTGCAACCGGAGAAATGCCAAAATGTCCAAAATTTTCCAGTTCCACGAACTGTTAGACAAGTTCAATCATTCCTAGGATTTGCCAATTACTATAGGAAATTTATTCCTGATTATTCAAAAATAGTAAGACCCATTTCAAATTTGCTCCGAAAGGATGTCAAATTTAATTGGAGTGATAAATGCCAAGAAGCATTTCTAAACATTAAAAAGTCTTTAATTTTTCCCCCTCTATTAATATATCCTGATTTCAATAAATCTTTTAACTTGACGACAGACGCAAGTAACGAGGCAATAGGGGCTGTCCTTTCTCAAGGAGAAGTAGGAAAAAACCAGCCCATAGCATATGCCAGTCGTCCCTTAAACAAGGCGCAACGCAACTACTCTACAATAGAGAAGGAGTTGTTGGCCATTGTTTGGGCGACTAGGAATTTCCGATGCTACCTTCAAGGTAGGAAGTTCACGGTCTACACTGACCACAAGCCTCTAAAAGGAGTCTTTAGCGTAAAAGACCCTAAATCCCGTTTGGCGAGATTTCACCATGCTTTCCGAATTCGATTACACCATCGATTATAAACCCGGAAAGTATAATACAAATGCGGATGCTCTAAGCCGCATTCCACGGGAAAATAGTGAAGATCGAAACAGCCCAACCTTAGCGGTGGTGGCGCAAGTACATCGATCTTTGAACTCGGCTGCGGAGGATAATAAACCCGCTCCGAGAGTACACGCAGTTACAAGGGCCCAGAAAATAAAGCCCAAGAAAAATATAACGAGGTCACTCCATATGACAAAGAAACGAAACAGGCGGAAGCACAGCCTGAAGAAAGTGCTCCCGATCCGGAGGAAAAGCTCTCTAAGCCTATAGAAGTAGCCGTTGACAAACCTCCATCGCCAGATGTGCGAAATACCCCTGAATATATCACGAGCCCCGAAGAAATTAAAATCATTCTACATGATTACCATGACTCTGCATTCGGAGGCCATCAGGGAGTAATTAAGACCTATAAGAGAATTAAGCGAAAATTTCGCTGGAAGCACATGTTGAGAGATATAAGAAATTATATCAAAAAGTGCTCAAAGTGCCAGAGATTAAAATCTACAGCACAGTATAAAATGCCCATGGTCATTACAGACATAGCCGAGCAACCTTTTGACAAGGTTTACCTCGATATTGTCGGACCACTGGAAGAGTCCACGTCAGGAAATAAATATATCCTAACCTTCCAGAATAACCTGACAAAATTCGTGGACTGGTACGCAATACCCAATGCGGAAGCTATAACAGTAGCGCGAATTTTCTTTGACGAGATCGTCACACGCTACCGCATTCCCAAAAGAATAGTTACCGATCAAGGTACCAATTTCTTGAGCGATCTATTCAAGCAGTTATGCAAACTGCTAAGGGTGAAGAAGCTACAAATGTCAGCATACCACCCCCAGTCTAATGGAGCGCTAGAACGTTCCCATAGACCTCTGATTGAGTACTTGCGCACAGTAGTAGATGAAAATCCCCAAAGTTGGGACCAATATCTGCGCACAGCAGCTTTCGTGTACAATAATAGTACACACGAAGGGACGAAGTTAACTCCAATGGACTGCTTGTTCGGGTTCACGGCAGACGTCCCATCTAATTTAAAAAGGGAACCTGAACCCGTATACAATCACGAGAGCTATTATCATATGCTCCGTTATAAGCTGCAGAAATCTTACGCCATAACCAGAAAGAATATTTTGGCCAGTAAGAAAAGGTCTAAAGAATATTACGACAAAGACGCTAGACCCCTATCTTTCCATGTAGGGGATAAGGTCTTCCTTAAAAGCGAGAACAGAAAACATAAACTCGCAGAGATCTGGGTAGGACCTTACCTGGTAATCGCTACCCCGTCATCCGTGAATACCACGATACGCATGGGTAGACATAACAAATTGGTTCACAATAAACCCTACGTAGAGTAGAAAAGGCAGGAAAACTTTTTTATTAACCTTATTTTGGCTGATATTAAGGCTCAAAATCGACAGTTTAGGAAATGCCCTGGAGACTTTTCCAAACTGACCGGACAAGTTGTTACCGGTAGGAATGCGAATGTTGATACCGGCTCCAGGGACTTGGCCACAACGGATTACAGAATTTCATTCACTAACCAAATTTGTTAGGTTGTGAAAATACTTGCAATAGATGCGCAGAATTTTTAGAGTAAATAAATACAATGTAGTAAGGACTTAAATAGTTTAAATTAAGAAAAACTTGTATAAATCAAGCGAACTGGTTGAAATGTTATAAATTGGAAAAAATTAAATAAGCGCATTGATTGGAATGTTGTAAATTAGAAAAAATTAAATAAGCGCACGTATTGGGATAGTTCAAAGAAACGTTATATAAGGAAATAATCCATGTTATCAAAATAAAAATGCACCAATAGTATAAGCAAATATTGTATTCAAAACTTGATTGTAAAAGGACGAGCGACATACCGAGTAATTTGCGGAAAGCCATTCCTCTTCCAAGATTGACTTTCTTTTTTGCGGGGGAAGGAATGTTGCGTAGCGGTATTGATTAGAATTGATAATTGTAAAATCGATACCGCTGGGCAATCAAAACCCCTTAGCCGGCAGTTGGGTGGCCGGAAATACAACACGGGCGGCCGCTCCGGTTTCGGCTGGCCCGTGCAAAAATGTGCAATGCCAGCGGGATCAACCGCTGAGCCGATAGGTGCGCGTGTGGGCGCAAGGCGGAAAACGCGCACTCAGCGCGTCTGCCAAAAAGTTCCGACCGGGAACCTTAAGTTCTCGGCGGCGAAGAGAGTTGCTAATAGACCGTTGCTGAAGAAAGATCGCGAAGCAAGGAAGTCCCTCGAACTGTTCGCCCGTCCTTTCGCGTCATATAAAATTATTAAAAGTTATTTAAATTAAATTCGGGAGTGCCCCGAAAGTGAAAACCTTAAGCGGAGTGTTTGTTTTTATTTTACGTATATATATTATATATATATATATACGTATTTTGTTATTAATATACATAAAATTACCAAAAAATCATTATTCAGACATTTATTCTTTTTTCTCGCCAAGTTTTAATTTTTCTGCGATTTCCGCCAAATTTGGCACTCGGGGGTTTTCGGAGTTGCTTATTACAAACTAACCGTAAGCATTCACCTTTTCAAAATGTAATAGTACAGACAATAAGATACAAATGACCAGCGCCATGCTCAATTTTGACACCACTTGATTTATATTAACAGACAAGTCTTAGCTAAATTTAGTTGATATTAGCTGCATTACAAGATCAGCAAGATCACACCTTAATAGCGGCTTTGTAGCCAGGTGGATTATCCATCGGCTTACCACTCAAGGAACTCAAAACAAATGCTCTACCGGATCTTGATTTATTTTATTGCAATCAAAATTATTTAAACTTTCATATTGTTGAAATAAATCCACTGATAAATCAATCAATGAATTTATAGATAAAATAAGGCCTTTAAAATAATGGGCTCTGTTTACTTTTCTCTCTGGCTTTATATTGACATACTTATGTCTTCATATTTAGCAAAAATTGAATATTGGCAGAATTTCTTGTAATGGGTGGACATTTATTGAGAATATCGAATCATCTATTCATTTGTTCTAAAAACAATGATGTAAGAAGAGCTGTTTTGATTACATTTTTTGCATATGTACCTAAAGCTAATAATGCTTTGATCCCTGCAGCTGTGCTTTTACTTAATATTTGGACAGCAAGCTTAACGCTCATTTTTTGAAAAGCAGTGGGTTAAATATGTGCCAAACTTCATTTCGCACAGACTTTTGTAACTACGTTCTTCTCCTGATTATACAGAAATTCAATAAACTTCCAGCTGACTATTCCATCAAAAGTTCTGATGTCGGAGTTTAGAAGGTTGTTTCTAACATTTTTGAATAAATGCGATACATCGAAAAGAGCATATATTTTCTTTTTATTTAAGACAAACGAGTTTTGTTCTTATAAAATTTCCCATACACTAAACAGTTTTCTGTTGGTGGAAGATTTGTCGAAAACTATTGCCCTTATATGCAACTGCATATTATTGCAAAGACCAACGCACTTTTTAATTTCAGCCTCTAAAATATCCACTGGAATAGCACTTGGACAACCAGCATAATGCAATACTTTTCTGAAATTCCCAGCAAAACTTGGAATTTTAGATACCCAAACTGATTTGGCACAATCTTTTCTTCGTTGTTCATCCCTGAAATCCACAAAACCATCTATTCTATACAATACTTTATTATACGCTTATTGTTTTTAAATGCTCTAAAAATATTAGCCACGTTTCCTGTAAGACACCAATCACCAATACTCAATCACACTCGCACTGAGAAAACCAAAGTGTGTATAATAACTTTTTTTCTTGTATTTATCACGTTGATACGAAATTTACAATAAAATTACAAATTCACAGATAAAATTACAAATTTACAAATATATATAAAACAGGAGATAAACCACGATAGACCGCGCGCGATGAATACTGTCGGAAGACTCCCATAGGAATCCGTCCGAATCCTATTGATCCATTGATCCATGTTATTGCCCTCAGCTCCGGACGTCTCCAGTTTCGGGTCGTCAGCGCTCGTGGTATCGATCAGCAAATCAGCGGATATGCAGGTGTGCAATCGTTTGAACTTTGATTCGGCTGATCGATGCATTTTGCCGGGGTGAATAACTTAGCCGGCATTAATTCACGGGCGTCGTGAACATCTCGGCGGGCCTTGAAACCCTATGGTTTCAATGATGATCTTGGTTTATGTATATTTCTTATGTGGCATTTCCTCCCAGCATAAGATAACAACAAAATATGGAGTTACTTAAAGGGCGCTCCGACTCGCCCGATTTAAAGGGAGTGGGTATTAAGGGTAGGATAAATATTTAGGAGGATAAATAGTCTAAGCGGAAAGTGAAGTGCATTCTGTTCTTAATGATGGATAAATTTTGGTCTGGCGTCTCAAAGATTCTAGGTTGATTGATGTTGTGTCAATCTCTTGTTCCTTGGATGCTGTAGCCGCATTAGAATGGTCGTCGGTGCTCAATTGATCTTGGCCAACTGCAATAGAAGTAAGTTGAACGTTCGCTTCAGCGGGCGGTGATTGTGGTCGCCTGTGCAGTGCATAGGTGGTGAACGAGTTGCCGATTACCGCTAATAACCACCAACTTGTTCCATAAATGCTTCGAATTATTCGTAAATTGATTATGAAACTAACGGTAAATTTTAATGCACGAAAGACAGACGAAATGCCTAGGAAGACCGATGTTAAATTCCCGAACATGGCAAAAAGGGACCAAGTTCCTTGGAGATAATGTTGTACTCGCTTTAGATGCTCGGTGGGTAGCAAATGAAGTACGTTAATATTTTGTCGGTCAGTATTATGTCCAATTATGGTTTTAGTAAGTATATTTTCAATTGCTTTCCTTTCCGATGGATACATGATTTGCCTTCTCAACTCCTCGGTGGCTTCGAAGGTGTAGATACCTGATTTGATGAGGTCGCGGGTGTCCTCATATTTCCATGGAATATCCTTGGTGGGATCTAAAGGTTCGGGATCCTCCAACTTATGACCTGCGGGAGTGAAGCCATACCATGCCCCATGGAGCAAATATGCTGAGGCCAACATATTAGAACATGGGATTTCAGTACCATACTCCTGCAGTAGATGGTTCGTTGGAGCCATGAAATAGCTCTGATTGTTGTACGTTACAGCTAGTTCATTGTAACACCGATCGGTTCTCCTAACTGTGACCTCTACTGCCTGACATCTGATGAGATATATCACTTCCCCTCGTGCTACAGCGGTGTATCCAGGTTCTTTCATTTTCATGAAAGCAAACTCTGAAGGGTGGTGATGAGCTACAGCCAATTGGGTCTTTAAGACTTCTCGCTCCACTTCACATTTTTTAAGTAACAAATGCGTGTATAATTTTTCCATTTGTTGCTTAATGTGCCTCTCGACATACACAAATTTGGTGTTGATATATGTGAAGAGGTCCAGATTTGTTGTTGATTTTGTTTTGAAAACGTAATCGTCAGTAGTTCTTTTGACGATCACAAGCCTGGGATGTTTTGTTTGAAAGCCTGGATGGTCACAAATCGACATAGATTTTACTGTCTTCAATGCGAAAACAACGTCCCCCGTGTCAACCGTATACATAGTTTGCGTTTGTTGTTCAACTATGTTTAAAGATTGAATTTTCGTAGCATTACCTTCGTACAAAACGGTATATGCTAGTGATTCGCAAGAGGTGTCTGGAATCATGTCCCAAAAACTCATGCCATATTCAGGATCTACACATTTGCCCTTGAGATATGGACATAATATACTACTGCGTAAGATAACTTGGTTATCTTCCAACCGAACAGTACTAGTATAGTCCGTGATTGTCAACTCCATGGCATGGATGACGATGACATTGTCCCAAACATTGGTGCCGTAGGAATATGATGTTCCTGCACAGTTTCCTTTTGCATCTACAGATCCTGGTATTTTTTCTGTATACCGGGAGGTGGCATTGCGTGTAATATTCTCTAGCAATTTATTATTTGGAAGTCGATAGATGCCGAGCTTATGAATTTTCATGCATTCTTCTTGCGATACGTCAGCGATGAAAGTGCTGAAGCCTCCCGCAGCCAAGGAAAGGTGACTGAACATGCCGCAAAAATATACCGTTTGGAGTACATTGACTTTACATTGATAGACGTGAATCGATGCAACGTCCTTTAACTCCAATACTTGAATATCTTCATATTCTTGAAGGATGTTTGGTGCTTCGAAGTTGCATTTTTCCACCCCCAGAACCAAAATTCTGGTTCGATTGATTTTCTCATGGCCGCAGTCGTATGCGATCAATGCGAGACTTCCAGAAAGGCTTGTTAAAATTAGGACGATTTTCCAAATGATCGTAATTAAATTTCTGTGAAAGGGTTCGAATATGATAAAAATATGAATATGTATTATATATACGTCGAAGTAAATGTTGGTAGTTGAATAAATAATAATTAGAGCTAACAATAGTGAGATGAATATTACTGGAATTGTTCTTGCTGAAATGGTAAAACGCATATTTTAGTAATGGGTCTTACTAATTGAGTGTTCGATGTTTTAAGAGTGACCACTCGAGTTCGATCATCTTTACCTTTATGTAACTCGACGATTCTCGCTAACTTCCATGCTGACGGAGGGAGATTCTCGCCCTTTAAAATTACAAGATCTCCTACATATACCGATGGTTTCTCACATTTCCATTTTTGTCGTTGCTGCAGACGAGAGAGGTATTCTGAGGACCATCTTTGCCAAAAATCATTTTTGAGTTTTTGCAGATGCTGCCAACGAACTAATACAGATATTTTCCCTCGGTCCCAGTCAGACTCAGGCAATGCTACCGGAGCGTTCCCAATGAGGAAATGCCCGGTGGTAAGCGGGGCTAGATCGTCTGGGTCTGCTGACAGTGCGCAAAGAGGGCGCGAATATAGTACCGCTTCGATTTGTGTGAGCACAGTACTAAGTTCCTCAAAGGTCAATAATGTTTGTCCAATTATTCTTCGAAGATGGTACTTAATTGATTTAACTCCTGCCTCCCATAATCCTCCAAAATGGGGCGCCGCCGGAGGAATAAAGTGCCAGGCTACATTTTGCACACTTAATTTTTCACGGGCTTCTCGAATACTGCTTCGGATCGCTTGGTCGATTTCCTTCTCAATTATTTTAGCTGCACCGACGAAATTTATTCCGTTATCGCTGTAGATTTCTTTACACATTCCTCTTCTCGAGAAAAAACTGCGTAATGCCGCAACGAAGGCTTCGGAAGTAAGGTCGCTCACCAGTTCAATATGAATAGCTTTCGTTGCGAGGCACACAAAGATAGCTTTATACGCCTTGGATGTTTTTGCATTGCGTACCTTGCTAAGTTTAATGTTGATAGGACCCGCAAAATCAATGCCTGTGGCGTAAAAGGGCCTTTCCAAGTTTTCCCGAGATGTGGGTAGATTACCCATAATTTGACTCGAAGTCTCTCTCCTCCAGCGAAAACACGCGATACATTGATGAAGTATTTTATTCACTGCGCTTTTGATGCCGGGTATCCAATAATTTTGTCGTAAAGTAGCTATTACAAGAATTGGACCTCCGTGCAAAGTTGTCTTATGGACGTGCGTGATGATTAAAGAGGTCAGCTTCGATGAACGGGATAGTATTATGGGGTGCTTTTCTCCGTAGGTTAAGTTTGAGTTCTCGAGGCGGCCGCCGACGCGTAAAATTTTGTTGTCGTCCAAAAAGGGATTTAAAGAACGTAGCGAACTCTTAGTTGATATAGGTAGCCTTTTCTGTAAGACTTCGAGTTCTTGAAAGTATGCATAACGTTGGCTTTCCCGAACGAGGGTATGTTTCGCCTCCTGTAATTCCGTTGCGTTGAGATAAGGTTTGCCAGTTGCACTATTGTTCCTAGCGCGCTTGTTAAAGAATCGGCGACAGAATGCGACAACTCTGCAAGCTCTAACAAAGTCAGAAAATCGCTCTATGAGCTCTTCTGTGCCTGGTTTAAGGTGAAGAGATTTGACCCTTTTTAATTCCTTGGACGAAATATCATAGTCCAGATCTACAGGAAGTGTTGGCCATTCTTCAGGACTCTTTGTCAGCCATTGTGGGCCTCTCCACCACAAGATGTTATTAACAAGCTCAGATGCGCGAACTCCTCTCGACGCCAGATCAGCGGGATTTTGTTCGGAAGGTACGTGTCGCCAACGGCACTCCGCTGTGTTGTTATGGATCTCAGAGACCTGATTGGCGACAAATGTTTTCCACTTATTCGGATGACTGCCAAGCCAAGCGAGGACCACTGTGGAGTCTGTCCAAAGATGTACTATTTCTACCTGTCTTAAGTGCTTTCGCAGTTGCGCTACTACTTTCGACAGGAGATGTGCTCCACACAACTCTAGCCGGGGGAGCGAAATTGTTTTAACGGGAGCGATTTTGGTTTTAGAAATGATTAATTGAGCCGAAACATTTCCGTCTGGGCCCTGGACGCGTGCATAGATCGCGGCAGCGTATGCACGTTCCGAACTGTCACAAAATCCATGGTATTCAATTTGCGCAGCTTTCATATAGCTTAGCCACCTCGGAATTTTTATTTGTTCGAGGGCTTTCAGATCAGAACTGAACGCAAGCCAATTCTGAGATAAATTTTCGGGGAGATCAGTATCCCAATCGATGCCTAATAGCCACAGCTTCTGCATTAGAATTTTCCCGCAAATAATTACCGGACTAAGCCATCCGGCGGAGTCGAATAATTTTGCGATTTTTGATAGTATGCTGCGTTTGGTTGGTGTTCCGCTCATATCTATATTTAATTTGTAACAGAAATTGTCTTCCTTGGGATTCCAACTTATTCCTAAAGCCTTGATAGTAGATGTTCCATCAAACAGAAGAACAGTTTCTTTGACTACGTCTTCATGACCTAGATCCTGTAAGACTTCAGGATGATTTGCAGAAAATTTACGCAAGTGGAAACCACCTCGTTTAAGTAGCGAAGTTAAATCTTTCCGTAACTTTACGGTCTCTTTGATGCTGTCGCGCCCGTCAAAACATCGTCGACATAGAAATCGTTCGATAAGCATTCTGATGCTCCTGGAAAAAATTTTGCTTCATCGGTGGCTAATTGTTGGAGAGTTCTTATAGCTAAGTACGGAGCGCAGGAAATTCCAAAGGTAACTGTTAAAAGTCGATAATCTTTTACAGGAAGATTTAGATCTGATCTCCACAATATTCTCTGATAGTCATTATCATCAGGGTGTACCCAAATTCGACGATACATTTTCTCTATATCTGCCGAAAAAACAAATTTAGGAAACCGCCAGTTTAATAATAACTTCGTAAGGTCTTGTTGCAGCGGCGGACCGGTCATTAACAGCTCATTCAATGATTTCCCTGATGCCGTTTTGCAAGAGGCATCAAATACCACTCTTAACTTAGTTGTAGAGCTTGCTTCTTTAATAACGCCGTGATGGGGAAGATAATTAGCTTTAAATGTTGCTATAGCTTAATTATTTGACCAAGACTGGTTTGTTCTTTTCATAGGAGCGACTTCTTCCATTTGGTTCGAAAGAAGATATTCTCTGAGGACTTCGTAATAATCTTTAAACAACCCTTTATTCCGAATCAATTTTTCGGTACTTAACAGACGTCTCATAGCGATATTGCGAGAGGAACCTAATCCTACTTCTAAGTTAGATTTAAATGGTAACCGAACAATATACGATCCGTCGGGTTTCCGGCGATGTGTCGTCCTAAAGATTTCCTCGCATAACTTGTCTTCAGGGTTTTCGACGCGGATAACCGAAGGCTCTTCAAGCTCCCAAAATCTCTGCAGGTCAAAATTTAGTTCAATTGTGTTAATCAATGACACGACTTCTATCTTTGGACTTTTCGGTACGTGATTGTGAATTTGCCCAGACAAAACCCAACCGAAAATAGTATTTTGACCCAAGGGAGTACCAATGGGTCCGGTTCTTACTCCGTCTTTCAGAATTAACGGGTAAATATCTGCTCCGATTAAAATATCTACTTTATTTGGTATATGATATGTAGGATCGGCTAAAGGTAAATTTTCGAGATGCTCCCATTTACCTTCTACCAATGTCCTAGTCCGTCAGCGTGTCGAGAGCTACGGCGTCGGCTTTCACGCTTCGCTCTTCATATCTCGATTTTAAGGTAATGTTTACCATTTTCCGTGAGCTAGCTGCTTCACTGTTTGCGAGCCCCGTGACTTTAACGAATGTGTGATTCATTTTGAGTTTTAAACGTCGGCAGAGAGAATTAGTCACAAAGATGACTTGAGATCCGGGGTCTATCAAAGCTCGTGTAATTTGAAGCCCCTCCGGCGTTTCAACGTACAATAAAGCAGTGGCAGCACATGTCTATTTTCCGACAAGAACAGTGTTGAGACACTGGTAGCTGCTGTTTGTGCTTCGGATTGTTGGGGCAGGTCATTACGGGCTACTTAACATTTTTTTGTATATTTGGAAGCAGACAGCTCGCTTGATTTATCAGAGGATGCATGCAACAGCGTGTGATGCTTTCCACGACATTGAGTGCATCGTGAAGTACTCAAGCATTTGTTAAGAGTGTGATATCTGCCTAGACAATTTATACAGTATCCATTTGCTTTGGCAAACTTTAGCCGCTGAAGCGGCTCAAATTTTAAAAATTTTGGGCATGAACGAACGGAGTGAGACTCATGACAGAGTTTGCATGCTGCCTGAGCCATATGAAAATTTTTACAGTTCAACTTGCTGCCTTCATCCCCTGTTTTACTTTCGTTAGATCTTGGCTTCGCGCCTGATATCGCTTCCAAGGTGCGGAATCTGAGCTCTAAGAATTTTTTGAGCTCAGTCCATTGAGGCACATCGGTTGTGTCGCCTGTTGAACGCGAGATTCAATACAGCGCCGAGTGCAGCCTCACACTCGGAATGATAAAGGCTTGGTACGCTTTTAGACTGAATCTGAACTTTATTAATCATTTACTGCTATTTATATACAAACATTTGTGCTTAGTTTGACCAAAGTTGATTGACTTTGCACCTTATGCACGGGCTGCTGACATATCAGCTGTGGTTGCATTTTGGAGCGGTGGATGACCGCAGGTGAACTAATTTGGAGGTGCAAGTTCAATCAACTTTGGTTTTACAAGGGAAGTTATTGGGGTTCTGAGATGCTCCCGGCCGTTGGAACGTTCTGTGTTCCAGTGCGTCGCCGTGAGGATCGTAGACGAAAGTTTATTCTCCGAGGCGCTGGTTCTGGTGGATGTGGGGGGCGGTGCCTCTGGTAAGCTTTCCTGATTTCGTATAGGGCAATCAAGGTGAAGACTAATCCAAGAGAGAAATAGCCAGCCGTGACGTGGTGTATTTGGTGGAGCTTCTTTGGGGGGAGGTGTTCCAGCTCTTTTAGTTTCCCAATAGCATTCTTGAGTGTCGTAATTCCTTCGTGAGATTAAGTAGAATTCTGCCTGCTGGTGGTCGTATTGTTTGATCCAGGAAGGCGGTAAGGTTGAGATTAAATGAGGGAGTGTATGAGCTGTTGATCCTGCAGGAGTATTGGTGGTGGGCTACAATAGTTAAGGAAGCTTGCTTGATTCTGCAGTTGGCTCGGAATCGGAGTAATCCTGTCCCTTTTAATGACCTTTGGAAAGTTTGCTCGTGGCAGACGATGTTTATGGGCGTCGTTTCCGTAAGGGTAAAAATCCATGCATTCCGGTCGTGCAGTTGAATCCATTGTGTTGCTTGATTGATGTGTTCTAGTTTGCATGTTGATGGGAGCGTGTTGGCTTGATTTAATAGGCTTAATTCACATTGAGCTGAGCCGGATTCCTTGCTAAAGACCGCATGCTTCTTTCTGCAAATCCTTTTACCTTCATTGATAATTGCGCACAGATCGACTTCCTCCTCACTCATGACGTAGTAATAGTCTCGATGTAGCGTGACAGCAAGGAACTGTGCTTGTGACTTAATCGCTACTCTTTCACCGTTAATTTCCAACGGAATGGGGACGATATTAAACAGCTGAAACAACTCTGTGCCTAATAGTGGGAAGTTGATCAAGAATATGGCGTGTTTTGATGTTATACGTGAGCGCACCGTCATAAGCGTACACAGCTGGAGCAGCATGGAGTGATCTACTTGTCATGGGATGCTCAATGTGTGCGGTATGTTTTCTCTTATCAATGCTATCTCGTCGCGGAGTTGGCTGGGTGTTATGATCAGGGGGCTGATCTTTCCGCTGTGGCTATCTGTAATGACGTCCAGCAAGGCAGCTTGTGTCTGACGGTATGCCGATAGTATCAGCGTTAAGTGAATAGAGAGCGTGTTGTATGTTTGAACCATCCATTGGTCTCTTAACATGCTGGACACATATGCTATTTCACCTTGCATTTGGTTGAGGTAGTGGGAAACTGCCATGAATTGCTCATTTATCGCATCCGCGTTTACCTTCAAAATGTTTGCTGTAGAGTCAATAATCGATGTTTGATTTTTGATCAACTCGAGCAGATAATTTTGATTGTTGTTGACCTCTTCGATTACTCCTGTCATGTAATCTGCATATTCTTGGTCCAGTATTCCAAATAATTTATTTCCGATTGTCCCAATTATGTCAAGGGGTGATCGTTTCGGCCTTGTTGGCTTATCCCCTTGGTGTTCCAGAATTTCATTGTTTGTTTGAATGAGCCTTAGTTGACGCTGAAGTTCGGAGGCAATTGCGAGGCAATTTTCCTTGGTCCCGCTAACAGAGTTACATAATTCCTTTAACCTTTTCAAGTGGCTTTGAAGCTTGTACATGTCTTTCCAGTAATTGTTTAAGTCGTAGTATACCATTATGTTCCAACTATCAGTTATCATGGACATTTGTGATACGCTTTCGAAGTACATCGGTGGGGTTTGTTCGAATGAACTTACTTCGATTGGCTCGTTGATTGGTGCAGTTAACGCGGGTGTTATTAAGACAACAAGTAGCGTAAGCGCCAAGGTGGAGAAGTTTCCTAGTGATGAACGGGACGCTTGCATCCTAGGTTTCCTGTGAATCGGCTCATCATCTTTATTGATGTCTTGACTCCTTTTGAGTTGGCTGCATCTGAAGTGAAGCGCTGAACTTGTCAGCCAGGCTGAGTTAATAGGCCAAATTTTGCGTCTCTTCGTTGATGCGTGCAGCGCTGTTGTTGTTCTGGTCGTGCTGTCAGACTTGCTTTCTTCACATTCTACGGGTAATGGGCACAGATTGTGTATGGCTCTTTTAAATGTGGCCCTTTCTGTTTTGGCATCCACGACTCGAACATGACCGTCTTTCCCGGGATATTCTCGGACTACTCTTCCGAGAGACCATCTTAGAGGGGGCAAATTTTCCTCCTTAATGATGACTAATGTTCCTGGTTTGACTGAGACTACTGACTGCTTCCACTTGGATCTAGGCTGGAGCTGTTGTAAGTATTCCTTTGTCCAACGGCTCCAAAATTCCTGTTGCAGATGTTTCACCATTTCCCAGCGCTGAAGTAGCTTCATGTTAGTCAACTGTGCCGTAGGAATGGGTAGTGATGTCAACGGCTCTCCTATTAAAAAATGGCCTGGGGATAAAGCCTCTAAGTCGTTTGGGTCATCTGATATTGCAATTAAAGGTCTCGAGTTAAGTATTGCTTCGGCTTCTATCACAACAGTGTGCAGTTCCTCGTAGGTGAGCGAGGCTCCGCTGACAACCCTCTTGAGATGGTATTTCGCAGACTTAACCGCTGCTTCCCACAGGCCACCAAAGTGCGGAGACCTGGGGGGAATGAAGCACCATTCAATGTGCTCTTCGGCGCAGTAACGTGTAATGTCTGTGCGAATGCTTGCGTCTTGAAAGAGGTCTTGTAACTCCTTCATCTCGTTTTTAGCCCCCACGAAATTTGTAGCGTTGTCGCAAAAGATTTTGTCGGGTCGTCAGCGTCGGCCAATAAAACGTTTGAGTGCTCCTAGGAATGCTTCTTTCGTTAGCTCTGAGACGAGCTCAAAGTGTACTGCCTTTGTGGAAAAGCACACAAACACGGAAATATATGCCTTGGTTGGTGCCTTTCCCCGAATTTTATAATGTACGTAAAGGGGTCCACAAAAGTCTACGCCGGTGTTCTTAAAGGGTCGAGCGGGTTGCACTCTTTCTGGTGGGAGGTTACCCATTAATTGGGTGATCAGTTTTGCCCTTGCTTTCGTGCACCGGATACAGTTGCGCACGACATTCTGAGTCAGCTGTTTTCCTCGCAATGGCCAAAATTGTTCTCTGCAGATTGCTAGTAATGCTTGGGGCCCGGCGTGTAAGTGTTTTTCGTGCAAGTGCCTCAGCAGCAGCGTGGTAATTTCATCCGAATGTGGCAAAATTATCTGATGTTTGGAGTTGTACGGATGATTTGCCTCCGTTAATCGTCCGCCAACCCTTAACAGCCCATCCTCGGCTAAAAATGGTGTAAGTGATGCTAATTGGCTGCTGGACCGAATTGGCTTTCCCTGCTGCAGGGATTGTATTTCTTCCATGAACGATCGCTGTTGAACCTCCTTCAATGTGAAGCGTAGGGAGTTGTATAGTTCCGCAGGAGTGAGTGGCGGCACAAGCATCTGAGATTTTTGGCCCCCCTTTGCTTCTCGTTATGCGGAAACCCTTTTAATTCCGTTTGCAAACCGCTGAATGAAGCCGATGGTGTGTTGGAGAAATTTGAAGGAGTTCCTATGATTGATGGAGTCCAGAAAGTTCGAGGCGCCTTGAAGACTTGAGACCAATAAGTTGCATTTCTGGTTTCGCCTTTCTTCATCGTTGTCACTTGCGGGATTTATTTGCTTCGGCCATTGGGCTTCATCCCTTTGAAGAAAATGCGGGCCGTTGAACCAGATCTCAGCAGTTAAAAATTCCTTCGGTGAAGCACCTCTTGACAGAATGTCGGCAGGGTTACATTTTGTTGGCACATGTCTCCATTGGGTTACGTCTGATCGCTCCTGAATATATGATACCCGATTTGCAACGAACGTCTTAAATGACGAGCTGGGTGATTTTATCCATGATAGGGTGATCGTGGAGTCTGTCCAAAAATAGACCGTTTCGATCTGAAGTATATTCTTCACCTTATTGACAAGCTCTGCCATAAGTCGCTTTCAATGGTGCTACTCTTGATTTTGAGCACAAGAGACGAACAGATTTTGCTCCCTTTTGATCGATTGAGCGGATGTAGAGGACAGTTCCGTATGCTTTGCTACTGGCATCTGAGAAGGCATGTAGTTCGGTCTTCATTGCTGCTGATTGGGAGCCTACGTACCTTGGGATGGTTATTGTTGACAATGAATTAAGCTCACCCCTGAAATGAATCCATTTATTCTGCAAGAAAATCTTAGCCTTGCAGGTGATAGGGTTTATGAAGCCGAGGGGATCATATATGTGGGCTACATCAGCGAGGATATTGCGTTTACTGACTCGCTCTGTGTCTGTTAAATTAGTCCTGATTGCGAAGAGATCTGAATTTGGATACCATGTGAGGCCAAGGGATTTTGTGTAGCCTTCCTCCTCGCCATTGAATGTCATGACGGTTTCCAGGTCCTCCTTCGTCCGGGCTGCTTGCCAAGCTTTCTAGCAGCTGGAACCTCGTTTCCAAAAAGGTCAGCAGAGCTGAGAGCCTTTGCACTTTCCGGGGATTGGCTAGTGATTGCTCGAATAGTCGATGTGTCTCTTTATCAATTTTTTGTAGCAACAGATGCACCAAGATCGGGTCCCAGTCAGTGGTTTGTATTCCCAAGTTCTGGATTCCTAAGACCGTCTCCTTCGTTCTATCGTGAATACGTTTCAAGCCGTGTGCCGATTCCGCGTGTAGTGCTGGGATCGACAGCATTTGATTTAGATGAGCTGCAACTATTAAGCGTTGATTGTTATACCTATTTTTCAATAGGTCCCAACA
Source organism: Tolmerus cingulatus (assembly GCA_959613345.1). Classification (NCBI taxonomy): domain Eukaryota; kingdom Metazoa; phylum Arthropoda; class Insecta; order Diptera; family Asilidae; genus Tolmerus; species Tolmerus cingulatus. The sequence goes on from OY390712.1 coordinate 4,805,533, forward strand.
CGCTTGGTAATTTTCTTCGGATATTTGAAGATGCTGAATGAGTCGAGCCGCTTCTCCAGACAGGTTGGATTTGAGGTAAAACATCTTCTGGGCCTCCGGAATGGGCTGTTGATCCACTAGTTGCGAAAACAAATCGTAAAATTGGGTCCATTTTTGATAATCTCCCGAGAATATTGGTATGGTGATCTTTGGCAACCTTATGTTCGATGATACTGCTTCCTTCTTTGTGGTCTCGAGTTTGTCGTTTATCTCCAGAAGTTGCAGTGATATAGCCTGATATTCGTCTTCCAGTTTTTCGAACTCTTGCGGGTCATACGCCTTGATTACGTTTTTCTCCTCAGAGAGAATAGCGTAGTGGGCAGGAGATGTTTGTTCCCAGTAGGCCTTTAGCTTGTCCAGGTTTGTTTTTTGATAAGCCTTTGACCTATTGGGATTTTCTTCTATCTCAGTCTTTATGACGCATATGACTCTTCGCATGGAAGTGATCATGGCTTGTTGTTTGCGAATGAGCTTGTCGATGTTGTGCGTCTCGTTCTCTGTAGTGGCCAAGGTTGCGGTTTGACCCTCATTCGCGAGACCTTCATGTAGATTTTCCCTCAATTCCTCGTAAACTTCTTCTACTTGTGAAAATAATTCTTCAGAGAAGTAGGGATGGTCCTCGTTGCTGGCTCTAAGTTTTATAATCTCTCGATTAATGTCGACGAAATTTCTCCATTCGCCCTCCAGCGTTTCCAATCTTTTTTGGAAATACCTGTGCGTTTTCCGCGACTTGGGGTCTTTGTAGAAATTGTCCGAAATTCGCTGAATCGTTTTTCCTAATTTCGTTTGCTCGGCTGCTAGTTTGTCCATTGTTTACTTCGGAGACCGCTTGGTGAGTCAAATAAATACAATTTGCTGAGCTTGGTTGATTAGTGACTTCGTGGTTGTTTACTCGCCGGGCGTTGACTTCTGGCTGCAGGCGTAGGTGTCTTATGCTGGGCCGAAACCGATACTGTGTGGCACGCGAGTGAAATGTGAGAGGGGAAGTGGAGCGTTTGCTCACTCCTCTGTCTACTGGGTCAATGGGACTTCGAGCGGCTTCCAGCTGATATTCCTATGTCCGGCTGCCTGGCTCCCGGCGAAATTCCACAAGCAAATACTTAGTGAAATTTTGTTGTGCTATACTTTCTGACGCCGTGTCAATTGGCGTGTAGTCGTGTAGTCGATGGGGTCACCAATGTTGAACGCGAGATTCAATACAGCGCCGAGTGCAGCCTCACACTCGGAATGATAAAGGCTTGGTACGCTTTTAGACTGAATCTGAACTTTATTAATCATTTACTGCTATTTATATACAAACATTTGTGCTTAGTTTGACCAAAGTTGATTGACTTTGCACCTTATGCACGGGCTGCTGACATATCAGCTGTGGCTGCATTTTGGAGCGGTGGATGACCGCAGGTGAACTAATTTGGAGGTGCAAGTTCAATCAACTTTGGTTTTACAAGGGAAGTTATTGGGGTTCTGACATCGCCTATAGATAATTCCCATTCTTTATGTGTTTCTGCTGGAAGCTTTTGTACGACCAGGTGAACGATAATGGGATCCCAGTGCAACGTACTGATTTGCACGTTGTTTAGTGATGCAATGCAATCACTAGTTACGTCCAGAAGACCTTTGAGAGAAGATGCAGTCTCAACAGAAATTTTTGGTTGAGAGGTGAATGTCTTAAGCAACGAAGATACCAGAATAAGTTTATTTTCGTATCTTTCTGTCAGCGATTTCCACGCGGACGCGTAATTTGCTTGAGTCATTGCAAATTGCTTTATGACATTTGAAGCCTCACCGACCACTGAAGTTTTTAAATAGTGAAACTTTTGCACATCTTCCAGGTTAGGATTTTGGTGAATCACTGCAAGATATGATTCGAAAGCTGATCCACTCACTATAGTTACCGGAAAATTTTGGTAACGAGATTCTGGGCAGATTTGACTGCCCTAATGATTTGGACTCGAAGCTGGTGGATGCACTTTGAGAAGCTGCCCGTGGAACTGTTGGGTCATTCGCTCGTGCAGCCTTCTCTAAAATTTCCGCATTTTCTATGAGTTCACCTTTGACTTCATAGAAAATTGCTTCTTGAGCTCCGAAGAAGTCTTCTTTGAAGTACTTCAGCTCAGAGTCTTCCACAGTTTTGAGATGGCTTAATTTAGCTTCGTTGGCCAAAAAACTTTGCCAACGGTCATGCCAGCCGTTGATACGCGCAACGTAAAACCCATGGGTGCGTCTGGCATGCGGGGTTTTCTTCTTATTCGAGATGAATTTACTCATTTGCTCGATTAGAGCCACTTGAGCTTGGAGAATCGATGATAGATTTTCCATTTTCGATAGTCTACAACTTCACTTTCACTTAGATAGGAAACAGGGACTTACGTGACAGGATTTTGTGACAGATAAAAAGGATGCTGCTGGATGCTGGATCCGGCTCGAAGGACCAATGAAAATATTAGCCACGTTTCCTGTAACACACCAATCACCAATACTCAATCACCTACACTCGCACTGAGAAAACCAAAGTGTGTATAATAACTTTTTTTCTTGTATTTATCACGTCGATACGAAATTTACAATAAAATTACAAATTCACAGATAAAATTACAAATTTACAAATATATATAAAACAGGAGATAAACCACGATAGACCGCGCGCGATGAATACTGTCGGAAGACTCCCATAGGAATCCGTCCGAATCCTATTGATCCATTGATCCATGTTATTGCCCTCAGCTCCGGACGTCTCCAGTTTCGGGTCGTCAGCGCTCGTGGTATCGATCAGCAAATCAGCGGATATGCAGGTGTGCAATCGTTTGAACTATGATTCGGCTGATCGATGCATTTTGCCGGGGTGAATAACTTAGCCGGCATTAATTCACGGGCGTCGTGAACATGCTCATTTCGTCAAAACAAAGAACAACCTCCCGTTCCCTTTCAGACAATGTTTTGACATCTTCTGCAATTTCATCCTATACCACCATTCTACACTGGGTGCATCAACTGGCAAGTTCCACACAAGCCAAATTTCGTCGCAACCGGGAGCAGCGCACCGGTATCTTTCGAAAAATTCAAATTTCATTTCGAACAAATTCGGAAATCCTTCTCATTTGCCTGGCAGTCAGCAACGAAAACGGTGCTAAGGCTCTTTGAAGAAGTGATGCTCTGTGCACTGGGTGCGTGATCAAGTCAGGTAGAATTTCCCTGGGTACTGTTACGCATGCTTTAATGAATGTTTTGGGCCTAGGAGGTTGAACAATTTGACAGTGCCAGGCCGGGTACAATAGACATTTGGGAATCCTTAAACCCGTCTCGTTCTTTCTTTCAGCTTTGAAAATACAAGTGCACATAGTTTTGCCCGATAGGGTTAATTAATATGTACATATTGGCATGTGCACTCCACTAAATTAAGGGAAAACAGATATTTTTTCTAGTAAAAAACATTCGAACACAGAGTGTTGCGATGTGCTCAAAAATGACTTTTAAAAGCATGTATGATGCTAGTTTCAGAAGCGGCTGCAGCTGCGTTGTTAATAGCATCACACGATAGTTGTGATGAGAGTCGTACCAACCGTCCCAAGAGAAAATGTTGGGTTAAAGATTATAGGAGTTTCTGGGATATGAATGGGAACTATTAAAATCTACTGAGGGAGCTGCGAATCTCAGATTGTAGTGATGCAGTAATGGATGAAAATTCATTAAATTACATTTTGCGAACCATAAGTACAACAATCTCTAAAACAGACACACGTTTAAGGTGACCTGTTCCACCAGAGGAGAAGCTAGCAGTAACATTAAGGCCACACATCCGGAAAAACGTTATTGAAAATCGATTTTTTTAAAATGATTATTGATGTACAACTGTGGCGCCCCGCTCCGTCCCGCCGCAAGCGCAGCGCTCACGGCGCAAGCAGCTGCTGAGGCCGCGCGAGATTTACGTCTATTTCCCGTATCCACACGGCCTCTCCGGTGGGCCGGTTTGACGCCGCTCCTTCTTCGTGTCTCCTGCCTGACAGGCGGACTTTGCGCCCTTTATTCGTGGCTCCGACAACTCGGCCGACAGCGCGCCTTTTGTGTCTTATTCCCGCCAGGAAAAATGTCTAGTCGGCTAGGATAAGATTCATTCCTCGCTCTGCCTTCTCGGGACGAACATCAACCTTCGACAGCCTCGCAGTGGCCCCGATAACGCGGCCAAGTCTTTCTTTTTCGATTGGCTAAATTTCTTGTAGTTAAACCTGTTGTTAATAATTAAAGCGAACAAATAAACTAAGCCTTTTGTGTTTCAATCAGTGTGCTCTGCCTGCAAACAACTATTCAAAAATGCCTACAAAAATTTTCAAATAAATCCCGGTAATAATATAGATTCTACAGGGCATAATAAAAGTCTGAAAACAAAAGTTAATATGGATTTTTTCATACTCCGAACTGTCAAATGCATTTATCTCAAAACGGCCCGCGCGATAGCGGAAAACTAGTTGACCGATTTTCATTTTTTTTTTAACTTTTTTGTTATGCAATTCTACACATGTTAAGCCTCAATGAACGTGTTTGAAAAAATATTTTGGTTTTTACACGTATTGAATTTGATGCAAAAATAATCCTTTCATATTTATTTTTGTTTAATTTGAACATCTGTTAGAAACTTCGTGTTGTTTTAGGAAAAAGGAAAGTCTCTTTGTTGAGAAAAAGATCGTTTTAGAATGTAATAAAAGTAGGCGTGTTTTACCAAACTCAAGTTAAGACTTGTTACGGACCTTTTTTTGGTTCGACAAGGGCCTTGCAGGCTGACTCTTGTCTAAGACACCAGATGAGAAAGACCTTTCTTGATCGGCTTGAGCTTTTAATAAATAATAGGAAAATTAAGGTGTGTTTGTACTCGACTATTTTTCCTTTAGTCCCAATTTCCAATAACACGCGCAAAATGGACCAAAAATGACCATCCATTTTGCAACTTTTTTCTCGAAATCACATAATTTTCGTAATTTCGAATATTTTTGTTTCAATGGGGGATTAAAATTTATATTTTAGTGTCTACATTAACATGCATTTTTTTCCGACGATCCATAGGCGAGTTCTCTTGAGGCCGATTTCCACATTTTTTTGAGGCAACAACTTTAATGCTATCTTTAATAATGAAAAGTTTTACAAAAACAAATTTCTTTTTTATAATCTATAATGATGTAAAGTTATGTGTAAAAAATATTTTATTGATATCTATTAAACTTTTGTTTAAATCTTCTCTCAAAAAACGCGTTATTTTTACTCAAAACTACCGATGTGTGGCCTTAAGATTTTTCGCCACGAGTGAAATTAACTTCTGACGCCTTATCCTAAGGCAGCAGGTACAGATAAGAAGCAAAGGTACTGACCAAGGTTGCACTCGGTGCAACCAAAGTGGCACCAATGCCAAAGACTATGGAACCTACGTTACAAAGACTGTTCACTCCGATAATTTAGCTTCTAATTTTTCGTGACCTTGGTACCGTTATTTCTCCCAACCCCACGGTTTTGCTAGAAGTCGATAGCATGCTTAAGCATTGTGGTGAAAACGAGAAAAACAATGCTGAGGCGGGGCTTGGAATTTAGAGGAACTGGTACAGAGGCTACAGGGTGCCGACAGGCGATCACTTAAAACTGAAAGAAAACGTTCATTGAATTAAATAAATGCATGAGCGTTACTGAATTGTTTTTATTGCAAAATAGTTCAATATTTCTATTGAAATTTTTAAGAATATAATATAGTCTTTGTATACACATTTATTTTTTCTTTTTCCTGAAATATAAGTATTCTCAGAGATTAAAATGTGTAATAAATTGCATACACGGAGTAGTTCTCCGCTGGCTTTAGATATATGTAAGTTCCCTTGAATGTTTGAAATGAAAACACTTTAATTGTTTCCAAGGAGGAAAAAGCCCATGGCATAAAAAACCTCCTTATTTATTTCAACAACGATAACATTACAAATTTAACAATGATCAATCTTAAAATAAATCACTAATATTTGATTAAAACTAATAATAAATATTTAAGACTACGCGTAATATTTTAAAACACAAATAAGTTGAATTAAAATTATGAATCACAAATGCCTCATATTTAATAATTTATTTTTACTGTCAAATTTTTTAACATTTTTATTGTAATCTTTAAAAATATAATATATTATATTCTTACTCTAATATATAGTTTTACTAGAAATTCCAATGGAAACAACTTACAAACACAATATTTGACAAAGAATTTCCTGAGTGTCTATAATATGTGTTAACAATTAATTTCTGTAACTCTTAATTTATATTGTTCCTTAAAATATTTAAAATCCGCTAATATACATATACATTTTAAAACGATATGTACGGAATAATAACTTAAGACAAAGTTAAAGTAAAATTGATTCATCTAAATGTTAGTAAAGTTATTACTGAATTTGAATTTAAACACTAGTTTTATATATTATTTCGGATTACTTTAAAGCACATTAAAGATAAATCAATGTGAATTAATAAATGAACTTAAATATTTTAAATGGCAGGCTCACGTAATGATGATACACGAAAAATACTTTGTATATTAAATACCTCTACATAATTATTTTATATAGTTTACCTGTCATTAAATATTGGTACGTTACAATAATTAAGTTGAAGATGATCGTCTTTTTTAAGGCCACACCCTAAACACTTCACAAGACGTTTTCCTCCCATCTTTCACTCGCACAGCAATTATTAATTAATACCACAAGAAACTGTTTTATAATTGGTCTCTTATGCCAAAATATCAGTTTTAATGCGAAAACAATTTAAACACAAAATATTACAATTTTCAATATCCCGTGCGTAATTTCAAAAATTGCACAGAAAATCGAGAAAAACACAATCGAAATTAATCACCCTTGAAGCGAATAAGCTACCGCTGCATATCGGCTTACAATCGTATTTGATTAGCATTCGCCGCCGATACGCATAAGGAAAACCTATGATGAAAAAACTTAATCAAACTTATATGGGAACCCCTTCAATGGGTGAGGCAGGACTTCGAATTTCGGCAGTTTCTATCTGAACAGCCTTGCGTATCGGCACCAACACAATGACAGAAAAACCCAATACTTCGCCGATACGCAAACTAATAGGTGAACTCTTGTTGCGTAGTGTTTGTTGGCACTTGTAACTGCTGCAGTCCTTCTTGCTTATAAGGCAATTTAAACGAGAATTTGGAACTGCTCTCTTTTCAACTAATGGGAAAATTTTTTGTTTTATTTTACTGAAAAGTGACCATAGAGGGGTAAATTGCGTCGCAAAATTAGAGTGAGCATTCTTTGAACGGGGTTCCATGTTAAAGTTGTAGCCGGTGAAACCAATGCTCTTGGATGTACATTATCTGCTGTGAAGTACACGCGCTGTCCATTCTCGAGATGCAACGCCAAGTGTACTTCTGTTGGATGTCGTTCAAGGATTGGAAATGATAAGATGCGCCATACTGCTTCATTGCTGCTAATGTAGTGTCCAAGTTGGTATTGGTTGATTTCATCGGGCGTGGCGCCACATTCCCTAAACCGAAGACTGCCATGTCGCTTCCCTTGTTGACATATTTGCAAATGTATTTGATCGACTTCACTGAATTGCAGTACTCAACATTATTGTGTGCTTTGAAGGTCTTTGAGAGCAACGGTGAAGATGGCACAAGCCAACGATTATCGACTTCGACATCAACGTTTCGTACTTTCAGAACGATGGATTTGCCGCCATCCTCAACTGATCGTCGACGATACAGTCGGTATCCGTCATTGCCAGTGATGGTATTAGAAACCAATTTTCTTGGGTATCGTTTCGTGCATTTCCCATCAGACATGCATGGAGAATTGTTGTTGAATGCGCTACATGCACCATGAATCATATTTTTGGTAACGACGTCGAATAAGTCTGGATCAATGTCCTTATCTGGTATTTCTGCTGAGATGATTTGGTCAATTTGATCTGGCGTAATTTTGTTGATTAACCAAACCAAAATATGTGCATGTGGCAATCCTCTTTTCTGCCATTCAATGGAATAGATCCAGCAGCGTGTCTCTCCAAAAACGTGATGCTTGATAATAAAATCCATCAAAGATTTCAATTTTTGTTTAAATACGCTTGCGGTAATGTTATGGCGGTCAAAAGATGATTATCCAGCTAACAGAAGTTCTTTAATTTCATCCCATGTTGGATTGCATTTAAATGTCATGAACAAATCTAGATGACCATATGCGCGAACGTATGTCATCGCATCTTGGGCGTATTCATGCATATGCCGTGGACTCCCCGTGAATGTAGACGGTAATATGACCATTCTTCCCAATTCGTTTGGATTCACGTTACCATCATTAACGATTGCGTCTCGTAAATGGATGTACTCTTCGGAAGGCAACTCGGTTTGATTCAACCGAATATATAGGAGTCGTTCGGTTTCAATCTTCGCGTACATGTCGACGATGTATTGATGGAACAATTGTCGACATTTCAAAATGTGGTTCTCAGTGTCTTAATGAATCATCAATCGATACGAATATTAATCCATGGCACTGACTTTCTTATTCGTTTCCTCGTCAGTTTGTGGATTTCTCATTTTGATGTTGAAATGATATCCATCTTCTCCTCGCCAAAACAGACTCGGATACTGCAATCCGTCGTATGAGCGATGAGTATCGGAGACTCGCTGAACGTCACCACTTCTGCGATGAAGAATTATGTCGCGCGATTCGAATTCTTCGCCAACTATCACAATCGCCACTTCATCGATTGTTGGTGCATTGAACTGTTTTTCGTGTTGGCCAACGTGTCTTTTGTCTGCTCGAATTACAACTGCGTAATCATCGGCTGGCATTCGTTGAATACGGGTTTTAAACAACTGAACTAATTCATTGTGTTGATCGAAAAGGGCTTGTAACGCAGCCACGATTTCTCGTCTAGTGTCCGCATTGTCATGACATCGTTGTCCAATTTGTTGGTAAAAGCGATCCGGCATGATGATAAATCTGCCCTTGGACTCTGAATGTTGGCATATAATTTTCGCGCACGATGCTCGTTGCACCGAATGATGTCATTTGAAAACATGAATTGTATTTGCGGATGTTTTCCAAGAAATGCTTCGACTCACGTGTAACACCTGATAGCAACGTTGGTAGTAGTTCGGGTGGTGGATGTAATTCTGGCAGTTTAGCTTTTCCATTGGCGCAGCACATTCCTGGCGTTTCGTTCTTAAATTTGAGGGCGCTACAATACATGCAAATTTTATTCACTTTTCCAATGACGAAACTTGCATGAAGACTGTAATCATTATTACTGTCATAATGGAATACACCAAGATTTAAATCAGCGTATAGTGTTCATCTTGATCGAGCGGTACATATTCGATCAATTTCTAACCACACTTCTCGTTGTTCAGATGATTCAGACGAACGGTTCTAAGCGGCATGTACTCGAAGATTTTCCATCCTTAATGCTCGTTGCTCGTCTGATTCTGAGGCTCGTCATGCTCTTTTCTTCCGTGCTGAGGTGTAGATCGGTCAATTGCTTGTCGCTTTGGAGGCATAATTGTACGGGAACGACGTGAAAAATGCGTTTGAATTTATTAGATGTCAATCAGCAATCCGAATATCACAATGTATCCAATCCAATTGAATCGACTGTTCACACACGGATGGAAATGTTAATATTGACGGTGATCACCAATTCGCTGAGGGAAATTTGAAGTGAAAAAAATCAGCATCGAGAATTGTTGAAATCGATTTTAATTCCACTCACGATGATATCCGAAAAAAACTACACAGGAAATGCGTTCGGAACGTCAATCAGTCAGATCCTTCACATACGCATTCGATGATCTTCGTGAATTCACTGTAGAGAATGAATAAAATCAGCTCACGGAAACTACGAAAATTCAATTCGATTGAATTATTTATCTAAATTAATTTAACTCACAATGAAATGCACAAAACTATTCAAAAAGCGCTCCCAAATATCAAACTACGCACAATATTGTCTGTTCAATGTGAGCCGGACATAATTTCACAATTTACATAAATTCTTTTGTCACCCACAACTCGAAACGTCATCATTCGTTCGCTGTTTTCGTTTCAATTCAAATCAGCATGAACTGTCACGGCAATATATGAAATTCATTGTAATGCCACTGGCGCCATCTGTCGAAAATTGGTCGTGCCAACTCAGAAACTTTCGTGGGCTCATGCACAACAACTTTGCTAAAGATCATCACATGATCAAATGCATAGTTTACGATTCTATAAAGGACATAGAGACAAACATTAATTTTTATATATGTAGATAGATATAGATATATATCAAATGTAAATTAATTTTATTAAATTGTAGGTTTTATGCCGCCATTTGGTATCAGAGAGAAATGAAGTAACTAAAGATTCCAATGCGAATAAATTGAAGAATACATACATATATCAAGAAAATCATCTTAAGGGGGATACCTCCAGAGAAACACACAGGCTCCACACAGATTACTTTAGCATTACATGTGGATTACTTTTAAAGGGTGGCGCGAGCGCGTCTCTTCGACTGAGCTGATATAATATTATATATTCCTTCGATTCTGTGTACATATATGTACATATATGTATATTTATAACTCTTATGACCCTTTAGTTAAAATCAGTTTTGTTAATAACAAAGAAAATCTTTTTTCTACTCTCAATAAGGTGTCAACGGACCTAGCTACCTTTGCTTGCTAGATCAGCTCTTTTAGAATCTTCCACCTTCATAAAGCGACCATAGATCTCATTTTAATTCCTCATTGATGTCACTTTGTGTACAATTCTATCCATTTGATACATTTTAGGGGCTTTGGATAGGCGGAAAAGTTTTTCTTGAAGTGGATACGTTTGTAATCTGGTGAGCTGGCGGTATAAAATTAATATTTTGTTGCACTAGTTGTACTACTTTAAGAAGTCAGAGTTTGTAATATCTTAATAATACTTTTAGGTTGAGTTAATTTTGCTGGTCTGATCTCAACTTGTAATGTTTATTTGTTATATTATTTAAGAACTATATTTTTTTCACATTTCTTTTAAGAAATAAGTGTGCATTTTGTTGAATCATAGATACGAGTTTAATTTTTACTCGAAACGATACATATGGGCACATTTATTTTCGTGTTGGAATCCATTTACATGTTCTCTTCTCTTTCTTTTGCTCCTTTATCCCATGCCCCTTTTCTGACCTTTTCCGCTACCCCAACTGTCTACCAAAATGTGAAAAGTCTGCGTATCAAAACTTGTGCAGTTTACCCTTACTGAAACTAACTTAACTCTCAGCGTGTCCATACATAGTAATGAACTTTTTACCGTGGATTTTTCTGTTTTTCGTGCCGATGCTTGCAACAATGAATTAACCCCTATTAACTTCAGTATCTTTCTTGGTGTGCATAATCGTCATGATGCCAGCCTTTTCACCTCCTCTAGCTCTAACACCTAAAGCTGCAATTTTGTATGTTTCAAAATTTCGTCAACCCGCAAATTCTTGTATATTCTCTGTGTCTATAAATGTCCCTCCCAACAGTTTGAAACTTACTACCGATGCGGCCGATTCCCTCTTTAAAAACGTTGGGCCTTATGATGAAATAATTGTCCTTAGTGACTTCTAACGCCCTCTTTGATAAAGAGATTTTAGTTATCGACCGTCTCTCTGACTCTGGTCTCTGCCAAATTAGTTGCATAACCAACAATCTCGGCAAACAGCTCGACCTGATCTTTTCGTCTGAACCCGTTAAAATTCGGGTGTCACTCATATTCCTCATCTTCTCTCTACTCTTGATACGTATATTCTCCTCTCTTCCTAACATTTTTTCTTGAACCCCAAAATCTCCACGCTACTTCTGAAACGTCTTTCATAATACTTCAACTTCCACGAGGGAGACTTTAGCAAATTGGATCACCTATTTGGCTAATCGTCCTACCATTGCTCACAGCTGAGTCTCAGCTTTCCGTTCTGGATGTTCTCCACGTCTTTCGCACCATACTATTTGCTTGCCTGGACCAATCTTTTTCCTTTCAACCCCGGAGGGATCATGCCTCTTCTCCCCTATGGTACAACAAAGAACTTCGTTCCCGACGGAAGAGGAGAAACAAACTATTGCAGGCCTTTTTCGTTCCGATCGCGAGTTCTCCAATTAGTTCTTTGTGGCTTCCCTTTTCTCCACACGAAGTGAATCTTCTTATCAGGAATACCTGGGTGTCGTAGGCAATCATCGCATATCTCCGATTGTAAATGCTTCTACCATTAACATCAAGAAATAACCACCCCTCGACTCTCAAACTTAATGACACTTTTCCTTTCGACCCCCGTGCGATTACTAATTTCTTTGCTCTTCGTTTCATTCAATCTTTCAGTGAGCATTCTTCCGTGTCTGACCTTTACTGTTTGGTCAACATAACAACGCGTCCGTACCCTCTTCTGCTGGCCGAATTAAAGTCGCCCTCTCAGCAAAATACGCATACGCCACGGGCGCTAAGCCACTTTAGTGCACTAAATAAAAGTGTATAACTGCGGTGTTGTCGCAATATTATTATTAAGCAATTATTTGTAAATTTCGAATGATGTTCTCATTCTTAGATTGTAAGTTACTAATTTAATATAAAAGAACCCAAACAAAGTATATTAAGTGATTCTTATTCCAACCAGCATTCAAGTGCTTTCTTGAGCGCCTTCCTCAAGAAACTAATTAATCATTTAGCTTTTCCTAGACTGCGATTAACTTCATTTCCTTCTAAAAGAGCGCTGATGCTCTATTACTGAGCTAGCGTAACGCACATTGACTATTTCCATTTCAAGGGCTTTCGTCCACAGACCTCCCTTACTTCCATCAACATTAACGATACTCCTGGACCCAATTGACGCCACTGTACTTAAGAAGTGGGATTCACTTCACTTAATGAGTGCCCTCTACACTTCTCACCATATCTATTTTTTAACTTTCAATCACCCTGCTAGGTGGACTCCTTCATAATCCCCAAACTCTCCTGCATACTTAAACTCTTCGAAAGCATCATTTACGATTGTATGTTTTTTCATTGCAAAATCCTTATTATCCCCATTCCAAAACGGTTTGTAAAGATACTACCACTAACGTCACTGAATTTGTCTCCAGAGCCCTCTGTGCCTTGGAAAACAGCGATGAGGTCCACGTCATTGCTAACGACTTTAGCAAGGCGTTGGATAAAATCTCGGCCAAACTAATTTTCTTCAAACTCCACTCCAGTAGCGGCTCGTCCGAGGAGGCAGGGGAGGCAGTGCCTCCTCTATCAATTTTTAAGTGTTCTTAAGTTGTAAATTAAAGAAAAAACGTTAACACAATTTTTTAAAGATTCAATGCATATCGCCGAAAACTATTATTGTAAGTAAAGTTGTTGAAATCAAAGAAATTCCTTGTATCCTATGGCAATATTTGTCATTTTCGCCTTGCCCTGTGCCACGAAAATTTCGCATGAAATCAACGTGAGGCGAGCCTCTAGAACCCACTCCATGCGAAAAAAAGAGCTTGAGCTGCGCAGTCGGAACTACTAAGTCAAATCCAACAGAAAGTTCCCTCTGCGCAAGCTCTTTTCTCCGCGACAAATCAGCTTTGCTTTCTGTGTGTGCGTGCCAGAGGAGGCAATGCTCCGATTGCTTCAAGGAGGTTATAAGCACAAATCATGGAGATGCAGTAAATTGTGGTTATGTGTGTCTATCTGAGCAGAACGTACATGGCCTGAGAATTCTGCGTGTGCGTGCCCAGAGGCAAAAGTTTTGAGATTGAGCTTTGGTCACTTAAAAGCGAATCTGCATAAACTTACGTGTTAAGCTTGATGAGTATGAAATGCATTTTTCGCACTTATGGAAAGTTCTCAATTTTCTGTTTCAGAATTTTTAGTAGTATCTGTATAATGATATTAGCTGAAAAAATAACGATTTTCGATTCTGTTAAATTTAAAAGCGAAATAATTGTATTTTATAGTAATGAAACTTTGTGGAATGATAGGGATACAGTGTCATCTTTGCTAAATAATTTAATCGAAAATAATGTTACTGACGTTGTGCCGGAGTTAACAAATCGGATTTGGCTCTTTTGAGCATAGAGAAAACTTTGGTTAAGGAACTGGAAAAAGACCCGTTGGTATGAAAATATTATAAATAATTTTGCGGCCATTAAGGAACGTAGAGTAGATTTTATTTATAAATATCTATAAATAAAGGTATGTATAGAATGTATGCAATACCGCATGAAATTTGAATTCTTGTTTTTTTTTTTTTAAATATATATGTTTACATATGTAGTGTAGAGGAGACAATGGCAGCAAAGGTTATAGTCATTATTTGTGGCGATTGTGGGGCCACAAATTAGCTTATTGAATTTTCTGCCTCCTCTGTATAAGATACCACGAGTCTCCACTGCTCTACATAACGTTCGGCAGGCCTCTCCTTAAATACACGAGCTAAGTATTGTCTCCCCCTCAATCCACGTCCATCAATCGAGTCGAAGCAGTCCAGCACAGATTTCTCCGCTTTGCCTTGCGTTTGCTTCCCTGGTCTGATCGTTAACATCTTCCTCCTTATGAAGACCTTCCAAAGCTTCTGTTGTCAAAATTCTCAGGAAAATATAGTGAGGGGCTGATTTTTCCTCGATATTCAAAACACTTGTTGTTGATGACGAGAAACTTAACAATATTGAAAAGTTTCAGTATCTCCGGTCATGTCTCACTGACACCGCCCTCTTAACGGCAGAGTCACTCGAAATGAGTTCGGATAGTTATGATATTGCTCTCACCTTGCTAAAAAACCGATTTGATAACAAACGACTTATATTTCAGGCATATATCGATAAGGTACCTTCGTACTGACAAGACGTGCATTACTTTACTCGCTGATTTTTTTTTCTTTTGTGTGATTATTCTTTCGTTTTTATCGCTTGATTTCTGCCTTACTGGTGGGTACTGTGTTTGAGTTATTTTGGCAATGTTGGTGAAGTGTTGCTCTGCTCTGGATAAATTACCCAAGATATGCTGCTTTGGATTCTGCGGAAAACTGTTCCACTGCAAGTGTATAGACTTTAGTGCATCAGTGGGGAAAGCCTTGAATTCGGCCGGCAATGGTCTGCAGTGGTTCTGTAACAATTGAAGACCGGCCTCATTGATTGTGCTGATGAACAGTTGAAGAAAATGGCCAGGTTGGTCACTGACCTGAAGGCCTCGCTCGCGTCCATAAGCGCTCAAGTGAACGCTGTTGACAATGAGCTCATGAATATTAACTGTAGTGATGAAGCATCGACCGATGTCATCGCTGCCACACAGTTTGTCACCATAGTTGCTCGGAGTAGGTCAAATGTGCACTCTGGCTTATCTGCCTCACCTTCGGCACGGCGGCGATCTGCGACGCTTCGACGTCGCCGACCAAGGCGCGGGCGCTGGTTTCGTCTGGGTGAAGAGCAAGGGCATCACCTACGTCAGCTGCTATTTCACCCCAAACGAGCCAATAGCCGACTTCCAGGCCAAGCTAGATGGCCTGGAGGACACGATCCGCGTCACGGGTTGGGACCTCGTAGTGGCTGGAGACTTCAACGCGAATGCTTTGGAGTGGGGCGAACCTGTGCCCAACTCACGCGGAGGACGTCTCCTGGACTTTGGGTCCAGAGCCGGGCTGGTAGTCTTAAACACCGGCTCGGCGTCCTCCTTTCACCGTCCTGGATATAGGGAGACGATTATCGATGTCTCCTTGGCGACAGAAAGTTTGGCTGCGCGTGTGCAGGACTGGCGGGTGATCGAGGACTACACGGCCAGCGATCACCAGTATATTGCGTTCCGCGTACGCGATATTGCGCCAGTGAGGGCCTGCCGCCGGCAGGGCCCGCGCAGATGAGATGTCGCCAGGATGGACGTCTAAAGGCTGTCTCTAGCTATTGTACGCGGTCAGCGAACCACGGGGGTCATTCCTGAAGGGTTGCCGCCCCTCGAGCGGGCCGCCCAGGTGGTGGACTCAACAATGAGACTGATCCACCAGGCCTGCCGAGAGGCTGTGCCGAGGAAGAAAGGATGCAGGGAAGGACGCCGCACAGTGGGCCAGAATGATTTTTAGGTGACCAAAAATCGATTTTGGTCATGTCACCGATTTAAAAAATTGTAATGCAATTCGATAGTAAACAGAATGTACTATCTTGTGGCAAAATTTTTTTTCCAATATTTACCCCCCCTCTTTGTGTTTGGAATAGATAAAGTTAGAGAAAAATTTGAACAGCTAATTTTTTAAAAAAATGTTCAAGTTTTTTATGATTTCAAAGTTCTTTTGTAAAAATATTTGTATGGAGAGGTTGAATTGTTATTAATGAAATCACTTACTAAATAGGAGAAGCTATTATTAGGCCAATAACTTATGATAAAAGTGAAATAGTTTTTTAATAATAGCATTTTAATTAAAAAGGGGAATTTTTCGCTACAATTTGAATTTCTTTTTAACTTTTAAAAAAATGGCCGCAAATGGCCATGCTCTCACTGGTATCAAATTAAAGTAGAGATCCTCCTGCATCGTTTAAAACAAAAATTGGCTGCGGCGACCTGCGGTCTTCGGAGAAAAGTGCATTTGAAGTAAAGTCTACCTTGTTGTCTTCTGCGTATTTTCACACAAAATTCCCATTTGTGCAGGAATTTTCTGAATTTTAAGGCTGCATAATGCTTGTTTTGGAAATTAATTATAGTTTTCCTATTAAACCTTTAGGATTAATGACATCATTAATATTTAAAGAAGTTATATTAGTACGTTTTATGACATTTTTAACTGACTTTGGCTTCCTCTGTGTATACGCCCTATTTAATATGTATTTATGACATCCAGGTAAATACGTGGTGATTATTGACTTTGTTTTTTATGACACCTAATTAATATTTATTGTTATAATTACCTGAAATAAGGGACAGTTGTACATTTTAATTGTTTGTGTGTTTAAGGCATGATTTGAAGGTAGGTGAAAGTAACAGAAATCGTAGGTATTTAAAGGAAAGATATTTTGCGTATTGACCATTCTCTATCTTAATTGAAAAGAGGAAACACACGACTTTGAATAATTTGCAAATTAAAAATTACTAATAAAATAAGAGTATTTTGAGCTAGGAGAAATTTAGTGTTATACACTGATTATACACTGTGTTTTGATTTGTGCTTGTTTTACAAATATATAGTGATTTGTGCTTTGATTTGTGCTTGTTTTACAAATATATAGTGATTTGTGCTTGTTTTACAAATATATAGTGATTTGTGCTTTGATTTGTGCTTGTTTTACAAAAAAGTGCTCCAAAAAAACATGGAGATTTCGTATTGTGAACTGTATAAAATAATCCGTGATAATAATATTATAGAATATGAAGACTTTGTGCGTGTACTTTCAAATACGTATAATGATAAAATTTTTGGTGCAGAAATAGTTCGACGATTCTTTCGCAATTTCAGGAAAAGGTGACAACTCAGTGCTAGAAACGCACAAACATTTGAAAAACAGAATGAATCGTGGTTAAATAAAACAATGGAAATCAGTGCTGCGGAAATGCAATCTTCTCAACCATCAACTTCAACATCTGCGACGCGTTCATCTTTACCTTCTACATCAACATCGGAATTTTATTCATCCACATTGGAACCTTCTGCATTAACATTGGAACCTTCTACATCATCCGGCAGGGGGAGACCAACTAAATCCCTGGATCAGTGCTCAGACATCACCAAAAAGCGAAAACTTAAAGACCATAATGAGAATTTATCAACGGAATTAATAAGCCAATCACTTCGCCAACGATATACGTCCGAAAAATTAGTTCAAAAAGCCTCGATTGTAAAAGCTGTTGATGAAGCTAGCCCAACCCGTGTGAAGAGAATTAAGAAGAGTATCCCCACCCCAGAAGACCAGCCGCAGAAATTTACACCAGAGGAAGCTTTGTCCTTGTTTTTAGACTTGGGACTTTCTAAAGACAAGTACAATTTTCTTATACATGAATTGAAAAAGAGGAACCACGATGCTTTGCCAAGCTATAACAAAATTGTCGTTGCAAAGAAAGAATGTTTGCCTGAAATGCTGCAGACTACCGACACTTCCGCTTCGGTGCCTCTTCAAAATTTACTTGATTCAACCGCGAACAGAATTTTAAAGATAAAACCTCAGGATGAAATCGAGGCCTTAGATGACACCACTTTAGTGTTAATGAGTAAATGGGGATGTGATGGATCTTCGGGGCAAAGCGAATACAAACAACGAATTCCTGGAAATAGTGACGAACATATAACAGACGCCAATTTATTCGTAATGTCATTGGTTCCTCTTCGTTTAAAATGCAGCACTACCGAAAACTTAGTGTGGAAAAATCCTCGTCCATCATCTGCACATTTCTGCAGACCTATTAAATTTAAATATTTAAAGGAAACAAAAGAGTTGGTTCAAAGTGAAGTTGACCTCGTGAATCAGGAAATAAATGCATTACTACCAACGAAATGCTTAGTTAACGGCAAAGAAATAGAAGTAATTCATAGGCTTTACTTAACAATGTGTGATGGCAGAGTAATTCAATTTGTGACGGACACCACATCATTGGCAACTTGTAATATTTGCCAAAAAAATCCAAAAGATTTTCGAAATACGGAAGAAGAATGCGATGTTGAAGAAAACTACCAATACGGACTTTCACCTCTTCATGCAAGGATTCGATTTATGGAATTTATATTGCACATGAGTTACGACTTGAGCTTCACTGATGAGGGTGTACGAAATAAGCCTGAGAATAAGCAAAAGAGACTGGAGGAGAAACACAGGATACAACAAGAGTTCAGGCGACAACTTGGTTTAATTATTGATAGACCTAAGCAAGGATTTGGAAGTACAAATGACGGCAACACAGCGAGGAGGTTTTTTGAATACCCGGACATAACAGCAGATATTACCAAAGTGGACGTGGAAATTATAAGGAGATTTAAGACCATATTAAATGTTCTTTCTTGTGGTCTTCCTATAAATGCTCAAAAATTCGGAACATATGCAGCACAAACAGAAACTTTATTAAATTATAAATATCCATGGAGGAAATTAACAGCAACAGTCCACAAAGTTTTAAGACATGGGAAAAACATAATACTCCACTGTCTTTTACCAATTGGCGAATTGTCTGAAGAAGCCCAGGAAGCCAAAAATAAAGACTACAAGCACTACAGATACCACAACACCAGAAAAATTTCAAGGAAAGAGCAGAACATTGATCTCATGAATATGCTGCTTATATCATCAGATCCATACATCTCATCATTTCGGAGAGTACGGGACAAACGTTTAATCGACAGGGAATATCCAGAGGAAATGGCTTATTTACTAGATATGGATGAAGATATAGATGATATGTTTGAAAGCATATAAAGTATTGTAATATAAATATATTGTAGTAATATAAATATAATAATATAAATATATAGTGAAATAAATTTTTTTGTAAATTTCGTTTTTTAATATATTTGTAAAATTAATTTTTTTTTTATTAAATATTGTTATGAAGATAATGAAATAATTAAAGACTAAGTTAAACATGTTGTTAAAACTTTTAAAAAAACATAAATAGTTCATTTATTGACAAATTCAAATTTTGTTGCTTTATTTTGAGGCATCCTGTAAACCAATTGAATTTTTTTTTTATCACATAGAGGGTCATAATGTCAAGATATATTTCCCAAAGTTTCATTACGATATCTTTAACACAACAAAAGTTACAGATTTTTGATAGCTGCCAAGTCGTTTTGGCCCACTGTGCGCCGTCCCGCGTACTGGTGGACGGACGCAATCGCGGACTGGTGCTGGCTCAACAAACTGACCGACGCAGCCCGCAGATCTGCCGTACATAAGGCGGCGAAGAAGAACCTCCGGAGGGCCATCCAGGCAAGCGAACGCCGATGCTGGCAGCGGCTGGGAGAGGACCTCAGTGAATATCCCTGGGGATTAGGGTATAGGATCATCCTCCGCAAGTTGGGAGCATTCTCACCGAATGCGCCCTTCGACGCGGGGACGATCCGTTCCATCGTCGATGCCCTTTTCTCCACCCATCCGCTGCTGACAAATTACCTGGCTCGCGACGCGCTCGACCCTCCTCCATTCACAATGGAGGAACTCATGAACGCCTCGCAAAGCCTTCAAAATAAGAAGGCACCAGGGCCCGACGGACTTCCGGCGGAGGGGCTGAAAGAGTTGACGGCGAGCCATCCGGAGCTCTTGCTTGATATGTACAATGCCTGCCTGAAAGCGGGAGTGTTTCCCTCCCGCTGGAAGGCAGCGAGGCTTCTGCTTATCAGCAAGGGCAAGGGGCCGGCAGGGTTCCCAGGGTCGTACAGGCCGCTGTGTATGCTCGACACGGCCGGTAAACTCCTGGAGAAGCTCTTGAAGCCTCGCCTCCAAGCATACATACTGGGTCTGGAACTACACATATGACGGGATCCTTCGTATGGAAATCCCAGAAGGGTCTTTCCTGGTTTGACATGCCGATCGGTTATTACCGCCAAAAATGTCGCGGCTGCCCAAATGAGGCTCAACCAGGTAATGCGTCGGATAAGTCTTTGGCTGCGCGACCACGGTTTGGAGTTGGCACTTGCCAAGACCGAGATCGTGTTTCTCACGAAGAAGCGCATCCCGCTGCTGATGGAGATGCGAATCGAAGACACGCCGGTCCATCCGCGACCCGCGATCAAGTACCTAGGGGTGAGTCTCGACTGCAGGTTACTTTCTAGGAAGAGATCAAAGGTCGGGCAGATAAGGCGGCTGCGGTTACGACGGCGCTGAGCAGGGTCATAGCCAACGTTTGTGGACCTTGGAAGCTTCTGGGAGAAACCAAAGAGGCGCCCAGGTTTGAGGGAATGGTCTTTCGTGACGGAACCCTAAAAGTTCAATGCACGAATGAACACTCTCTTGAATGGCTGCTTACAAATGTGGCAAAATTTCCAGCTTTGAACGGGATAAAATTGTCTGCTACAAGAGGTAGCGACATGCCTACTAAGCTGGTTCGGGCAGTAGTTTGGATCCCGGGCCCTCGCAAGGCACCTGCTGAAATCTTTGCCCGACTACGTAACCAGAACCCGGGACTGGATATTAAGTACTGGCGTATTCGTGCGTTCAGTAGCAGGAGGAAGAACCCCGGTGATCCGGAAGGCTCCACTCTTGCTCTGGGCGTGGACACGGAGTCGCTAAAAGTCCTGGAGTCTATTTAAGGGCTCCGTCCCCATTTAGGTTTTGGAAGGGTGAAATTTCACGTTTCCAGAAAATAAATGCGGACAACGAGTGAAATGCGGAGCAGTCGACACCATGTCCACTGACTTGAATATCACTCAAATAAACCTGCAGCACAGTAAATCGGCCACTGCTCTTCTCAGTGGAAGATTAAGTAAACTGCAGACAGTCCCCCAAATAGCATTAATACAGGAACCATGGATATGCAACTCTTTCATTACGAAAGAACGGAACGACCGCGAGCTTGCGTGTTCGTTTCTAACACAATTGAAGCCACGATGTTAAGACAATATTGCAGTCAAGACGTCGTAGCAGTGAAAGTATCCTACAAGATTTCTGGGGCTAGGCAAGAGGCCATTACTGTCTCAGCCTATTTACCCTATGAATCCATCAGTCCACCTCCCTTGCGAGAACTTATGGAAATTGTAAAATACACAAAATCTAATAATTTAGGTCTGGTGATTGGATGTGATGCCAATGCCCAGCACACCATATGGGGTAGCAGTAAATGCAACCCTAGAGGTTTAAAATTATTAGACTTCGTTCTTTCGCACGGTCTCGTGGTTAACAATGTGGGCAATGATCCAACCTTTGTCACGAGTAGGCGACAGGAGGTAATAGACTTGACACTTACCAATAGGGAGATGTCCAATTTCATTACCAACTGGCGAGTCCTAGATGAGGAGTCTCTCTAGGACCACAGAAACCTAAATTACAGAATAGGCATTGATGATATACTCATCCCGGCTGGACGTAATCCAAGGAAAACTGACTGGGACAGGTACAAACAGATTCTCTCGGTGAAAGAAATCTATGTACCTAAGCTCCGATCAACCAAACACATTGAGGATGAGACTTAGAAACTGAGCCGGACCTTGACAGATTCTTTTGAGAGAGCTTGTCCGGTTAGGAAGTGCCGAAGTGGCAAAAGCGTCCCCTGGTGGAACAATGATCTTTCTAGGCTTCGGAAGAAAACCAGGAAGTTTCTAAATAGAGCTTTAAAAACTCAAAAAGAAGACGACTGGACAGCCTATCGAACCTTGCAGCGCGAGTAAGTACGACATAAAGACTTCTAAGGTCTCGTCTTATAAAAGATACTGTGAGGAATTGATAGGCATGAGGAAATCAGCTAGGCTGTATAAAGTCTTTCAAAAAGACAATACAGCCAAACTTAACTCCCTCCGCAAACCTGACGGCGGATATACGTATTCCAAACAGGAAGCTTTCGAGATCCTGGTTCAAACCCACTTTCCAGGCAGTCATAAGATTCAAACGAATCAGAGTCTAGTAGGGTCTCCAGAAAAGGGAACCATCACTAGACGGGACAGATACATTGCATCCAAAGTTGTGACGGAGGAGAAGATTGAATATGCTTTGTCCTACTTCGAGAACTACAAGACCCCAGGTCTGGATGGTATATATCCGACTATGCTAAAAGCAGGAGGTCACCCCCCAGTTTCATCACTAAGGAAGATATTTAGGGCCTGTTTAACCTGGGGTTACATACCAACTGCGTGGCGTAAGGTCAGAGTGGTCTTCATTCCTAAACCAGGCAAGGAAGACTATGCTCTGGCAAAAAGTTTCAGACCAATCAGCTTGACATCGTTCCTGCTGAAATGTCTGGAACGGCTGGTAGAAAAATACATCATAGGTGAAACGTTGAGAAGGCGTCCTCTTAATGAACACCAGCATGTCTATAGGAGTGGTAGATCCTGCGAGTCCGCATTGCACGATCTAGTCACTAAGATAGAAAGGGCTTCGGATGAGGGGCTCTACGCTCTTGGGGTTTTTGTTGACATTGAGGGGGCCTTCGATAATGCTACGTTCCCATCGATGTGTAACGCTGTCACCTGGTATGGGGAAGATAACGTGCTTATTAGATGGATCTACTCTATGCCATCACAGAGGCTACTTTTCGCGGAATGCGACACCGATACGGTAATGAAAGTAGGGAAAGGCTGTCCACAAGGAGGAGTGCTCTCACCGCTACTGTGGTGCTACTTAGTAGACTCACTTTTAGATGAAATACATGGTCTAATTATACACATACAGGCATACCCTGACGATGTGTGTGCACTTGTCTGTGGTGACTCGCTTAGGGTTGTCTGCAGTAAGATGCAGAAAACCCTGGACAAGATCCAGAACTGGTGCGAGAGACAAGGCTAAGCAATGAATCCTTTGAAAAAAACACTTGTGTTGTTTGCTAGGAAAAGAAAACTCGTTAACTTTAAGCTCCCAACTTTGGAAGGTGTAACCATTCAACTCTCCAAAAAAGTGAAATATCTAGGGGTAACTTTGGATAGTAAACTGACTTGGAAGGCTCATGTCGAACACAAAGCATCTCGAGCATTGAATGCCTTCTGGCAATGCAGAAGAGCTTTTGGGAAGACATGGGGTCTAAAACACGCTATTGTGCACGGGATGTACATAGCTATAATTAGACCCATCATTGCATATGCGTCAGTAGTCTGGTGGAGTAGAACGAAGTTAAAAACCACCTCTATACCAGAGTATAGAGGGAGGTCTGCATGGGGATAACGGGAGCATTTAGCTCGACCCATAGTGCGGCCCTCAACGCAATGTTTAATTTGCGGCCCCTGGACCTTGCAATCCAGGAAGAGGCAATGAAAACTATATGTCGACTAAGAAAGTGTGGACTATTGCACGATGAATATGCTATCGGACATGGCGTCTTATCCCGAAGGCTAGAAGAGCATGGCGCTCCTCTTAACATGCCGACGGACGATATGACGCATATTACCATGTTCGGAAGAAGATTTCAGATAAATCTTCCGGCAAAGGAAAAATGGGATGATCCCAACACTTTAGTGAATGGATTAACTGACGTCTTCTATACAGACGGATCAAAAACCTTAACAGGTACGGGCGCTGGATGGTATTTAAACGAAACAGTCAAATACAGTATATCACTCAGTACAACCGCACCGGTTTTTGAAGGCGAAGTGTTTGCCATTCTCGAAGTGGCTAACTGGATAGTTGCCCATAGGTGGAAGAGTAAAAGGATTCGCATCTGCAGCGACAGTAAGGCGGCTCTTGTCACCCTACGTAACCCCACCACCAGGTCAAGGATTGTCCAAGAATGTAAGAAAAGACTTAACTCTGCTGCCAAGCACAACCAGGTCCATCTTATATGGGTCCCCGGTCACCAGGGAATGGATGATAATGTGGCCTCTGAGGAGGGCGCAAACTGCCCGCCTATGGGACCGGAGCCCATCATTGGTGTTAGCCCCACAGTGTTGAAAAACTGGATAACTAGATCTATGGATTCAATACATGGTCAAGTATATCAACCTGTAAATTCACCAAATGGTTTATTAGCCGACCGGACAGTAACACTGCAAAACTCCAACTTAACTTAGGTAAGATGGATTGCAGAACGCTGGTAGGAACGGTTACGGGGGGATCATTAGCGACCCAACGTGTCCTTTGTGTGGGTAGGACGAGGAGAGCACGGAACACTTCCTCTGTAACTGTCCGGCCTTCTCCCGTGAGCGCATGACGGCGTTTGGCGCTGATGTAATGAGAATGGAGGATTTCAATTCTTAATCCCTATCTGATGTTCTTAGTTTCGTCAAGACGACTAAAAAGTTTGGATAGGGCTGGGGAAGACTGCAATGGACCGTGGTCTGAGCGCTTGAGGCAGTCTCCTCCCCCTTTACCTCACTATTATTATTATTAAGCAAAGCGGAGTAACATTCCAGTTCGGTGACACTGTATTTAGCCTGAGTGGGGTTCACTTTCTTGGACATGAACGCTATAGGGTGTTCGATTCCATCCTTGTCCTTTTGAAATAAAACGCTCCCCACTCCGGTTGTACTCGCACCACACTGGATGTAAAAGCGTTGTGAAAAATCCGGGGTAAATAAATTGGTGGCTGCTACTAGGGCGGACTTCAGGCATTCGAAAGATTTTCTTCCTTCTTCGGTAATGTGGAAGGTCTTGGTTTTCTTTAGACAGTCTGTAAGCGGCGCAGCGACGGAGGCGTAATTAGGGACGAAACGCTGGTACCAGCCTGTCATTCCAGGAAAGCGACGCAACTGTTTAGGTGTCTTTGGTTGTGGGAACTCTCTTATTGCCGATATTTTGTCTGGGTCGGTTTTAAGAGTCCCGTCTCCCACAATAAATCCAAGGTAAGTACCTTGAAGATCACACACACAGAACTTGCTCTTGCTTACGTTTATGATGAGTCCGGCCTGAGGCAGTCTGTCCGCTACTTCCTGAAGGATCTGAATATGTATATCAAAGGTGGGAGTTACCACTAATAAATCGTCCAAATAGACGAACACATTTTCGCGCAGGTAACCAGGTATGACTCGGCCCATCAGCCGTCATATCCGCTGAGGAGCGTTACATAGCCCGAAAGGCATGATGGTGAATTGGTAGGGCGGCCTACCTGGTACCGTAAAGGCAGTTTTTTTCGTCTCTGCTTCTCCAATGGGATTTGCCAGAACGCGTCCTTCAGGCATCACCAGTATCGATGACGTGTTCCATTAGGTGCGTTTTTCCTAGACCATGGACAGCAAAGTTGGGAAATCTTTGAATGGCATACTTCAGTTGTGAGTCCTGGTCTGGAGTCAAGTGGTGTTGAAGGTCGTTGGATTCGGGTAGCATCGCCAGTTCAGAAATAAGTCCTGGAGCCAAAATGAACGCGCGCCAAAAGTCAATGCCTAAGTAGAGTTCCTGAGCGAGGCTAGGAACAATATAGAGAGTCATGGGTTTGGTGAGACCCCGATACGTGACCTGGACTTTCACGAAGCCAGTGACAGTCTGACCTCTACCATCCGCAGTGGCAACTGATCTTCTTAAGCTGAGTGGTTTCAGGGCAGCCTTAGTGATGAACTGAGCCGACCCTTCTCCGAGACAAGTTACACTTGCCCCACTGTCCAACAATCCCACAATAGGGGTATTATTTATTTGTACCCTGCCGTATGGCCTATCATCACCTGAAACTTGTAATACGTTCGATGCAATACTCCTCACGACCTGTTTACGTTCTGTGGTTAGTCTGCGTACCCTTAGAAGAGCTTGGTACTTGCGCGACGATTGGGCGTTAGGAGGAGCGTTTTTCAATGGGGAATCTTGAATGCTTGAGTTAAATATTCGTTTTCGAACTAACTGATAATTTTTCCAACGCTCGTGTAGAGAGAGCTTAGAGTTGTCCAACAAATGGAAGGAGGTACCTTGAGAGTGTATCGCTGAATCAGTCTGTGTAAGATTTTTAGTGGGGGTTGAGTAAGACATAGCTAGGATGTTAGAAGACGTATCAGGTAAGTTCTGACTCACGTCATGTGTGAACGTTCAATCAGGGGGTATCATTTTTAAAGCTTGTCGGGTAGGTCCGACTGAAGTGGTAGTGCAGACTTTATTTTGGTAGCCGGCGGGGTTCGAGACGGGCGAGGCACTCCGGCCAATGTACTGCCCGAGACTCGGTTTCCCGAATAATCGGCATAACGAGGCGTGGTAGTACCCGTACGACCACATCTGTAGCAGAATAAATTTCTCTGCTCGGCGGGGCACATTTGAAAGTAATGGCTTGAACGAAGACAATTCCACCATTTGACCTCCGTCGTCATCTCGAGATTCTACCTCCTCTACCCTTTTTCCCAAATCCAAAGCCGACTCTTCTACATCCTCCAACTCCTGAACCCTTCCTAGGGCTGATCTAGGAGCGGTACCGAACCGCGACGAGTTTGTCTGCAGACGTTCAACGTGCCTACATATCTGCCGCAATTCATGGAGTGAATACGTTGGGTGAACATACACTAGGTGAGGAAGCCTAGGCAACAGACCATCTTTAATGATTTCAACTAATTCCGATTCCAACAGTGGCTGATCTAGTATCAGAGCGAAATTGTAAGCGCTTAGGAATTTGCTTATTTAGGATTGGTTTTGAAGATGTAGCTGCCTGCTTAGCCCGAAAAAAACCCAAGTAATTAGCGGGCAAGCCGAAATTGCAGGAGAGTTTCGACGCGCACAGGCAGGGTAATAAAATCAACCCTTAGAAAGGATGCGCGCCTCGCTTATCTCTGGCGACAATCACATTATAAACCGTAGATATAAATATTAATGGTAGCTAACATCTGGCATGCTTTAGAATTAGCTGGACGAGTGAGGATTTGTGATTTAATCTTCATTCAGTCAGTGAATGCGAAGAAGTGCGTTTGAGTTTAAAGCGAGTGATGTTAGAAGAAAAGTCAGTTGATTAGTTAGGGTAGTTAGTTAATCTGGAAACTTTTCAGGTGGGTTGTTTTGGACTACTACATAGTTTCAATTATTGTAGCGAATTAGTTTGCATGATGGAAGTGACGTTAGATAGATAGTCATTTAACCATCCCGTGGGAGAAGATATTCATGATTCATCTTGGCACAGGTATGTCCGTGCCTTGCTCAGGTATGTCCGTGCAGCCTGCAGTGTTCACAGGTATGTCCGTTTTCAATGTAGGGAGATCCCCACAGCTTGAACAGTTGTTCCCCAAAGCTCCACCCTTGACCCAGGTATGTCCGTGTTCAGGGGGGGGGTGGGGGGTGCGCTCCCGGCACAGGTTTGTCCGTGCCCTACACAGGTATGTCCGTGAAGGAAAGTTCCTCAGGTATGACCGGGCATTATATGAACCCACGGGAATAGACTAACTCAGCAAGTAGCTAGACCCCACTGAGTATTTGAACTCATATGTTTGTTTTTACTCCTTTGTAGGGAACGAGGGATCGAGGGATCGAGTCGTCGCCCGGAAGAGAAACATTAGTGAGGAGCACGTATGTGAATTAAGATAAGAGTTTCATGTGCTATATAAAATTAATAAACTTAAAAAAAAAATAAAGTGTTTTACAAACCATCATTCTATTACTAGTTTATATTGCAGGGATAGTACACGCTGTCCGAAATCTGCGTAACTCTCCGAGAGTTGTTGTCTTGATATCATAAGAGCCTGCAGAATGCGATGGTTGGAATCTCTCCTGCAACTGAGCTTTAAAAATCAACCAAGTGAAACTCCCGAATTGTCTTCGGAAGACTATCCAAAACCAGTTTTCAGCCTTATCCCGCAACAGGAAATGGATGTTGGAGCAAAGTTCTGATTCACCAATGCCGCTTGATCTGGCAACGCAATCCGTTCGATAGATGAAGTCTTCCGCTGACATTCCTTTTGAGTCTCCGCTGAATGAAAATCTCCAAGACAGAATTACTGATTTACGCGTAGGTGTGTAGTCTAATCCCTTTCCGGGTGAGGTCCTAGCAGAAACGTCCCCTGAAACATATCCACCTATCTAGGAAAGGGGGCTGGTTTCGGATGGACCCACCTGAATCCCAACTCCTCGAGTGACTGGTCGAGGTGCTAATTGTTGCATCCGGTCATTGAAGTCAGGATGTGGAGTATCAGGCATTTGACCTATTCTATTGGCTTGGATTCTCAGGCCTTCACGCACGCTAGGTCTGCGAGGTCTACCTCTTCCTCTTCCACGGTTAGCGTTTGCATTACTAATTCTTGAAGATGTGCTTCGTCCTCTAGCACGTGATTCCTCAGGTGGGCTGCGACCTACTGGCAGTAGACCATACCCACTCCTTATCTCGTTAAGGGCATCACGAATACTGTGTAGCTCTGTGCGTAGTGTGTCCAGTGAGGAAGTGCCGTCTTCCGTCTGGAGGCTGGCTGCACTCCGGAATCCCTTCGAACAATTCCATCGGATCTATCTACCATTGTATCATCCAAATTATTGCCCGCTGACACTCCAGGTTTGCCGGTCATCTCAAGCCAGATTTTTTTTCCTTTAAAGTGTCCGCAGAAATCACATTAGCGATAGGGTTATTAGGTTGGTTTCGAAAACGTGCCCTGAGACAAACCTTTACTACAATATATGTGTAAAGAAGAAACAATTCTCAAACCAAATCTTTCTACTATTAAGCAAAAAAAGATAACTAAACTCCTACTCAACAATCAATGGTACTAAAAAAAATGGAAAACAATTGTAACTAGGAATTTTTTAGGTTTAACTATCTTCCATATTTAACCCTCGCTATAAGGACTGAATTATCGGTGCACTACTCGACAAATTTTCACAACAGAACAAGAAGATAAAGAAAGTACGGTAATAAGAAAACATAAAATAAAATTCTATCATGATTTTTACTGTAAGTTAACTAAAGCTTCAATTAAATCGTTGGAATAGAAAGTTAAAATTCTAAAATCGATCCAAAATCAACATGTACTACTTTGCTGATAAAAAAATTTCTGGTGGTCTTGAATTGTAAACTATCCAATATACCATCTTTACTGCAAATATACTGGATCAAGGGGGAAAGGAAAAGGATTACGGAAGGCTAGGGGTACTAACTCTGTCCGCTCGCAATCATGCCCCCAAAGGGACGAGGATACTGAGGCTAACGAGTCTAGCTGAGCCTGACAACACCGTTCTCTCAGTCCTCCCTGTAAGCCAGCAAAACCACGACAATCCAGGTGGCAGGCGGAAGATATCCGAGGCGATACACGGGGGGATCACCCTCCCGAGCACGATCGCTCGGTGCACCTCCAGCCAGACAACAGGATTCGCAAGACAGTGTTCGAGATGTTATGACCGGGGTGGACGAGGGGAAGTGGCTGCACGCCGCAAGGGTAACACCTCGGGAGGTGTTAACCCCGTTCTGACAATTAGCTCCCCCCTCGCACATCCAAGACACGCAACCCATCCTTCTCCAAGTTGGCTCTGCCAAGCCGCAAGGAAAGAACTCGAAAGCTCTCATCCCGACCTGGCTCGGAATTGCAATGCTAGAAAGGAGGAACATCCCGAACGCGCTAGGGGAATGATAGTTAGAGTAAAAACAAGAAGGCTCCTCCCCTTCCACTACCTAAGAAGAAGGAGGATTAAGTGCTGGGTTAAACAGCAAAAAGGAATATGGTGGCCGGAAAGGCCAAGTGTGGAGACCCGAATGGACCAGTTTCCCAGTTCTTTGGACCCCACGTTGGGCGCCATTTTTGTAATGTAAGAGAGGAGTAAACTACTCAGGAAATATCGAATAAAACGAGAATACTTGGGACTCCGACTACACTCTCCCATTGGGAGTGGCGTGAAGCCTCGATCGGTGATGTGCCTTCAGTCCAAGTCCCAGGAGCGCCTTGCTGGCGGCACGGACTAGATCGCCGGGTGGGGGCTGAGTTCGCGGACTTGAACGTTGCTAGACACAAAGGGGATTTATATGCGCTCCCTAAATAGAAGTAGTGAGAAGTCCTTCTATGAATGCGAATTTTTGGTTTTGCAAGATGCACCAAACAGGAAAGGAAAAGAAAGTAGGGTGAGGAGAGGGGAGGAAGAAAAAGCAGGATTCGCGGTCCTGTTGTAGGGGGGGGGGGGGTACAGAAGTAGACAGGCCCCCAAGCCATCTGCTCTCACGCTGACCCTACCTCTGCTACATCACCGACCCCCCTACAGTCGGTATGTCCCAACCAATTAGTAGTCGAAGCACCGAGGCTCAGAACCCCATCAGCGAAGGGTACTAAAGAAAGATTTAAGGTGTCATACTAATAATAACTTTAATTCAAAAAGGATTTATATGACATAGACAAGATCAGGGTTATTTCCCATATATATGTAGGCCCGGTCTCTGAAAATAGAACGAAAAGCTGATCATTTCGAATGCACTTATTCTAAGTACCGTAACTTACCGTAGTAGGTACCTAAATCTAGAGAAATTTTTAGGCAGTCTCAGTCTTAGTCAAGCCGTCGTTCCCTGCAGGCAAAGAAAAAAGTATAGAGCAAAGTTGAATTGTTAGGCAGATTTTGTAATTTACCTCAAAGTAAAGCTGGAGTGTAGGCCGAGTGCGCAAAGCTGTTTAGTGCATTTAGTTACCGCGAGGCTGTTACTGAAAAGATAAAATAATTGTTCGAATTGAACTAAATTTGATTTGAATTAACTTACCTTTCGACTTTGTGTAAACTAATTCTGATGTGAACCAACTTACCTTCACTTAGTGTATTTGAATTATTGAATAACTCTGAATTGACTTAACTTATACCGTTCACGAATAAACTAGGCTAAAATAAAATTAATCATATTTTTCGTGTTTTCCCGTTAATAAAATACCCGCCCCCCTACATATATAATATTAGTAATTATTCTAACCGAAAATATGACTCGTCCTATGAATGATCGGGAATAAACAAAATATATCGCGTAACAACGAGGGAACTCTTCCTGCACCTCTGACGGGGGGGGGGGGGGGGGGGGACGGTAGAGCTTTTCGCCTGTTTGCTTTCTTTTTTGGTGGTTTTTTTTTTTATTTCTGACAGGGACAGTTAGGCACCTGTGAGGAAGGCCCTGCAAATTAAATAAAGCAATTAACTTAATAAAAGAAAATAAAGTAATTTAAATAGACTGGCCCCATCTTGTTGCTCATAAATAAGGTTTAATAAGTGTTGCGAGCGGAATTGAATTTAATTAGGCAAAAGCCCGGTCTGTTAATTTCACCCAGATTCCGAGAATCAGAAGGGCACTTTGTCCTCCCGTGGCGGCGAGCGGTTAAGAATGCATTAGTAGAAAGTACATAAAAAGGATGCATGGCTTGAAGATGTGTAGAATCGTAGACTAACCAAGATATCTAACACAGTAATGGTAGTGGCAATTTAGTCAGAAAAGGGAAATAGGAATGACCCGATGACGCAAGCTATGATCGAGGAAAGGATAGCAGGTAGCCCAGTGCATAGACATGATGATGTCATGCGTCGAAGGCTTAGCGAAAATAGAGTTGCGAGTTCAAAGGTTGACGGGATTCAGACATTCAATCGTTCGCGAGACGGGCACAGCACCGGGGCGACTGACATTAAAGTAGAGCTTATAATAAGTGAAAAGAAACAAACCGGTTACTACCGGGTACTCACCCGATGCTGTGCGGGAGTCGACTCTAGCTGGGCTCGGTGATCTGCAAGCTTAAAGTTCAGTGAGAGGGGTGTGAAAGGGCGGCGCCCTATGGATCACGCTAAGAACACAATTTTGATCCTTTACGGGAATCTCCAGGCGTTCCCCACCAGGTGCCGGACTTCCTTATTTTTTCTTCCTTTTTTTTCCAAACCGATAGTGCAAGAAGTTTTCCCGTGGCCGCGGTTTACAATTTATTTAACTAAAACCGGAAGCCCGATCAATTAGTTACCCTACTTAATACTAAAATAGAGCAAAAAAAGTAAAAGGTGGGTTGAAGTGAGGCTGGCTTTGATGAAGGCTGGTATCTGGAGCGTTCGATTGTATTCGTGGCGCTATTAACTCTCCTGAGTTACTTAGCGAATTTCGCATCTCAGTTCCTCCGCGCTCTGTGAGGACCCACAACTTCCTCCAATGTCCTCACCACCGAACCAATTATGGTTTTAACGAGCCTAAATCTTCAATGTCGCGCTCTTTCAACGCTAGTTACCCTAATATCGATTTCAACTTAACACGAGATCAAGTTAAAGGTCGGCTTCGTTAGGGTCAATGTTAAATGTATGTGTATATTATTAATTAGTCAGCTATTTGATGAATCTGTACATAAATAAATAAATAAATAAATAAATAAATAAATCTGCTCCCTCCGTCACTGGGGCCCGTCCTGAAGGTGACGGTGCGACTGCAGGGTAAATCCTACGGAGGACCAATTTCGCCTGGGGCTTCGTTGGGTCGGCCAGGGTCTTGAGCAGTCTGGAGCAGCTAGGATCCGTCTGGATCAACCGCGGATGGGCGGGTCGTCAAATA
Source organism: Tolmerus cingulatus (assembly GCA_959613345.1). Taxonomy (NCBI): domain Eukaryota; kingdom Metazoa; phylum Arthropoda; class Insecta; order Diptera; family Asilidae; genus Tolmerus; species Tolmerus cingulatus. The sequence continues at coordinate 4,838,565 of OY390712.1, forward strand.
GCCTCTGGTTTATTTCCGCGATGGGAGTACCACGCGTGCTGTACTTCCGTGGTCCGTACTGCGACAACCAAAACCAAAAAAAATAAATCTTATTTGACAGCGTGGACGGACGCTGTCCTAATTGATGTTGGCCCCAAAATTATAGACATTCGTGCCCCGATGCCGCCTGATGTAGCTGCGCACTCTGCGCCTCCGGGCCATGGTCAACAATTTAGCTGGGTGCAGTTGGGCCGCTGGTCGGGCGAAGTTACCGGTGAAAAATATTTTTTTCCTGCAGCAAATCGGTTTTTTTGTGTTAGCCCAGGGAATGATTTAATATATATTTTAATAATGCTTACCGGTCCGTTTCCTCGAACATCAAAACACCGTACAATTTGAATCATCGCCGCACTTATTGCTCTTTTTGCAGCTGGGGCTGGGTGCTGCCTATTTGTCTGACGATAACAAAATTGCCAAGTTCAGGAGCTTAATTCTTTCTTGCGGCGTGGCCGCAGTGACAGTTCCCAGACCCAGCCAACGCTCGGCGCAGCAGAAAGCGTCGCAGTGAGATTGACGGGTTAAGGTGTAAGCGTGCCGTGCTTAAGGCTAGGCTACCTGCGGGACTATAGTTGTTTTTTTTTGCGGCAGGCGGCAGTCACATTATATTATATTTGGTAAATAAATCGAATGGTTCATACTTTTATTATACAGAACGTAGATGTGGAAAGAACTGACTCAAACTGTTTTGCAGCTATCTCCTCATGATTTAAAGATGGCGCTGCTATGCTAGGTTTGTGCATTTGGTTTAAGTATTTCAAGATGCAAACCCAAATGTTTAGATGGGAAAAAACTTTCTATGCCTCCTCCTTCTCCTCTCTAGAGCGGCGCGTGCAGCGATAAATTTTCACGAATAACGGATCGAAGTCCAAATAAAAAAGAGGCGCTTGGTTTGGTGTTCTTTTCACTTCATATGGAAGATTCTGTTGGAAGAGGACTGTAATTTTGTATGCGACGATTGATTTGACTTTAATATTTGGACTGACTATTATTTTGGATGACGTATTGGATATAGAAATGTTTGATTATTTTAATTTTTAAATAATCAGTATCGTATTTGTAAACTATTGTATTGACGACTCTAAATTTCACTTGGGCTTATTCTCTAGATATTTGTACTCATTTTGAGATTTTTTCGATTTTAACGACAATTGGTATTCCTGTAGGTTAACGAAAATGACTTACTGTTGCGATGTTAAAAATTTCTTTAATAAGCATAATCCGGGCTCAGCTATTTCCTTTTTTATGGTACCGTTTGACCATTGAAAAGGAGTTTGGCTAAAACATATGGTCAACAATGATGTGAAAAAGCAAATGTATGTTTGCTAGAAATTTTTATTCCCAAAGACGTTTCTGAATATTCCACTTGCAAACTTCTTATAAAAGATGCGATTCCGAAATCATTTAATGCCATATGTTTATGACAGTTAATTTCTGTTGATCCTTTGTTTGAAAACATTTTAAGAGAAGGTCAGCAAAAGGAAACAAACAAAACTACAGTTAAAAAAATGCTTAAAAGATATTAACCCTGGGGGGCGAGCTAGGGAGAAAGAAAGACGATGACTGTTATCCGCAAAAAAAATATATTATCAAAAGTTCTTACAGCTAGGACTACCTTAAACGTAGCTTATGTCTAAATATTAAATCTACCCTAAGATAAGCAAATCCTAGATTTACAGTTGATCGCCGCACCCGATCCTCGCGAGGTCGTGGTCAAGACCTGAAAGGAAGAAAGTAAGAATTAATAAGGGAAATACGGGATAGATTTATGATACTTATCTGTTCATGTTGTGTCGTCCCGCTCAAAAGAAAACCAGATGCTCGGTCTCCGCTTTTCCAGGTCGCCAGCCAGTTTCGAAGTCTCCAGGAGTGCAGAGAGGATGAAGTCCCGGCGGGAGGGACGAATTTCCTGGGAAGGGACCTGAAAAAGACGAGGAGAATAGTCAAAAATCTTAAGAAGACTCGAGAGGGAGAGAGGACGAGCCCCTGGATGACATAACCCCAAAAACATCACTGCACCAGAACAACGCGAACTTCATATTCCCGGGGGAATGGACGGGACCAGGCGGTGCCCGGGGCGGCGAACTACGCACGGGCTCAGTATCTTGAACTGAGGTGCGCGATTTCGTGAGAAAACGCGAACCGCGGCGACATGTGAGTGGCACAGGTGAGACCGCTAAAAACCACTAGAACTTTATGAGAACAGCACGGGCCGTCAAGTATTAAAATAAGGAACCGACGGATACCAACTTTTCGGCGAATGACTCACTATTAGTCACCAAATCACCGCGGAATCACACCTGTCAAATCCTTAACACCCCCGCGCGATTTCCCAAGGGCGAACAATTTCTCCGCGACTCCCGCGCGATAGAGCGGTAGAACTAGATCCGCGGGACCACCACAGCTTACGCGACGATTCCGAAAAGGTCACTAATAATGGAAAATCCGCGGGAATGTTTTCCACCAATCAGAGGCCCGGAAGGTTAACCATAATGGCCGCCGATGGCCGGCGACCGCCATTCGCGACGAAAGATAATTTTAATAAATTCTCCTCGACCCGGTTTGTCGCAGGCACCTGGGGGAGGATAATAGCCCTCCACGACTGCAGGAGTCAACACCACACACCCACAGTCACTCTTTGTCACGAAAACCTGTGAAAAAGTTTTACCATATCGCGATCGAGATGGTATAAAAACCCCGGATTTGCTATAAACTTTCTTCTTTTCCGAGTATTCTTCAAAGACGGGGGAGCCCTTGCGAAATTTTTTTGATAAAGTTGGAAAACGGGCCGCGAAAAAGTACCGTAAGCAAAGTTATCCACTCGCGACGATCGATTTTCGAACTACGTGACTCTTTTCTAATACTACGTAATTTTTTTGTTACTCAGGCTTAATTTGTTCGCGGTTGTTACGCTTTTGGCCGCGGGTTTTCACTGACGGTGAGCTGCCCCGATACGGCGTGTTTTTTTTGCCGCCCACAAGTGTTACAGGGAAACCAAAGGAGAGAGGACAATCGCACCTCCCCCACAACACAACGTCACGATCGGAACGAGGGATAACCAACACCACACTACACGGGAAGCCCAAGGGAGAAATAGCGCCACCCAACACAGGAAGCCCACCACGCAACACTTTAAGGAGAAGGACGGGAAAAACACCAACAGGGCTTACCCGGGTCATTGAGGGTCATCCGTCGAATCCCAGAATCGAAGCGCATAACACCCCTTGAAAAAGGAAAAAGAACACCGATTCGAATCATAGCTTGGTTAGGTATATATAAATATATACGATACTTTGAACTCGAACTTATTGGATCTAAGCTTCAACTACCTTTTACGTCTCGCATCTTGAATTTCTGGACGGGAGGCCATCAATGTCTAAATCTACATCGGCATTACGAGATCCCCAGTTATTTTGCTTCCATCAGCTATATAAATCTACATTAATTTAAACCCCATCGGCTCTACAAGTCATCAACAATTTGTAGGAGCCAGAAATTAAACACGTCTGCACAGTATGATCGCTTTATTCAGAAGAGCGCTATTACTCGAAATCAATTAAGCGAGAGGACCTACGTGCCCAGATCAGTCGAAGCTTTCACGGTCCCGGGTGTAAAAATTGACCAAATGCGGTAAGTATAACGCTTGGATACTTTTCGTTATTTTATATTGAATTGACTACAAATTTAAACTCCATCGGCTCTACAAGTTCTTCAACGGATCTATCTTCATCGGTTTTATGAATTTTCATTAATTTAATCTTCATCGGCATCATTACAAGGTCTTCAGTAATCCAGTCTACATCGGCCCTACAAATCATCAACAATTGAAAGTCCATCGGCTCTACAAGTTCTACAACGGATCTATCTTCATCGGTTTTATAAATTTTCATTAATTTAATCTTCATTGGCATCATTACAAGGTCTTCAGTAATCCAGTCTACCTCGGCTCTATAAGATCACCAGCGAAACTATTTACATCGGAATACTTACATTGAGGTTTCACCTCGTTTAATTAATTTCATTTTGAATTCATTGTTCGGTGTACTGCCGTTTATGGTATAGGCTAACACTTTTGCAGAGCTCGGACACTATTCGACCCTTCATTAACTTATATAATTTTAAATTGTCGCTATCCCCGAGAGGGTAGTATAAATCACCTTTTTTGAAACGGTTTTTTTTTTATACAATTAAAACTCATTTCATCATTCGCTCAATTTTTTTCTCAATTTATACCTTTGCACCCATTTCTTGAGTTTAAGTTTTCTTCTACTATACAATTAATACTCATTTCATCATTCGCTCAATTTTTTTCTCAATTTATATGCTTTGCACCCATTTCTTAAGTTTAAGTTTCTCTATTGAACCGCTACTATAATTTCATCTTGATTATTGTAACAAGAAAAACAAGGACTAGAAACATTTTGTTATTAAAGTACAGTCTCTGACATAAGGTGCCGGTACAGTCTTTGCTAACCCAATTATTAGTCTCTAACTTTACCGCCCGCCTCGTCACCTCGACGAAACAGTTGACATAAAGGCCTGAGTTGATGGTGCCCGCCCGCCGTAGCAAAGTTGGTACTGGATTCTTCCTCTTCAGGCAGGGGTAGTATGCAAAGTCTGCTGACCGGGCGTTTCATTTATTTATTTATTTATTTATTTTGCGCTTAATACAAGCTACATACAGGAAAGAATTAAAAACTAGAAATTAAACCAAAAACTAAAACTAGAACTAGTCGAGAACTAATCAGCTAGGGAAGGTAAAGGGGCGGGCAACGCGTCTAGGTGGGTATGCAAGGCTGTTCCTAAGTGACGCTTTACTCAGGTGGAAGTCAAAGGAAGGGAGGGAGTTGGCTTTACGAAGCATTCACGTTAGGGGCTCAGAAAGGCCATAGTTGGTGCGGTGGTAAGCAGGGCGAAAGAGAGGGGCCGAACGGATGCTACGGGGATTGGTATAAATAGGGGCCCGTTGAAGAAGAGAGGGGCAGTCGATCTCGCCGGTAAGCAGTTGATGAATGAAGATGATATTGGCAAGGTCGCGCCGCTTCCACAAGGGTTGCAGGTTTATAAGTAAGAGGCGGTCTTCATAGGGCGGAAGGTTATGACGGACAGACCAGGTAAGCTCGCGAAGGAACCTGCGTTGTACAGCCTCAATCCTGTTTATGCTGTTGGATTGGAAGGGAGACCAGACTTGGCTAGTGTACTCCAGGATAGGCCTAACGAAGGTGACAAAGAGGGATTTGGCAACGTAGGGGTTGAGGAACTCCTTGGACCAGCGCTTCACGAAATCAAGCGAGGAGTTGGCTCTGGCAATCACGTTGTCAATGTGTTCACGAAAGTTGAGTTCGCTATCACAGATGACTCCAAGATCGCGAAGAGAGGATACAGAGGGGATGGGTTTGCCATACAGACGATAGACTCTGGGGGGAGAAGAGGGGCGTCTGCGGGAGTAAGTGATGGATTGGCATTTGGAGACATTGAGCTCCAGAGAGTTTTTTGTACACCAAATGCAAAATTGGTCAAGATCGCTATGAAGAAGACAGGGGTCGGAGGTAGAGGATATCCGTTTGGAGATTTTCATATCGTCGGCGTAGATAGAGATGTCAGAGTGCTTGATGACACACTCGACATCGTTGATGGCCAGAATGAAAAGCAACGGACTTAAGTGGCTACCCTGGGGGACCCCCGAGTTGGCTACAAAAGGGCAGGAGGTGGAGGAGCAAAAAATGACCCTGTACTGGCGATGTTCGAGATAGGACTTCATCCACGAGGGAAAAAGCTGGTTGAAGCCAAGGGAGTGGAGTTTGAAGAGGATTAGGTCGTGCGAGATTTTGTCAAATGCCTTACTGAAATCGGTAGCAATGACGTCAACCTCATCACCTTTTTCAAGGGCACATAGGGTACTTGATATGAAGTCGGTAAGGTTGATGACAGTTGACCTGCCTCTAAGGAAGCCATGCTGGGACGGGGAGAAAATGGATTTGCAGTGAAAGAAAAGGCAGTCGTAAACGATGCTTTCAAAGAGTTTAGGTATGGCGGAGAGTTTGGCAATAGGGCGGTAATTAGAAATCTCACTCTTACAGCCCTTTTTATGGATGGGAATGATAAAGGAGTCTTTCCCGCCAGGTGGAAAGACTCCTTGGGAGATGGAGAGTTGAAAAATCAAGGATAGGGGGCGGATCAGATGTCGGGCACACTCGTTTAGTAAGATAGCGGGAATACCATCAGGGCCAGGGTTATGGTCGGCGGGAAGGGCAGCAGTGACGGAGGCTACCATAGAAGGATCAATATTAATGGAGGCAAGGGAGGTCTGAGGACGGGAGGCCAGAAAGTGGAAATATGTAGTGTCGGGTTCGAAGATATGCTCACTGAAGGACAAACTGAAGTGGTGAGCAAAGAGATTAGCTAAAGCATGAGGGTCGGAGGAAGAATTGCCGTTGAGCTTAAGAGTAGAGGGGTAACCACTGGATTTCTTCTTGATGTTGATAAATTGATAAAATCGCTTGGGGTCAGAGATGAGGGTAGACTGCATGTGACTCAGGTAGTCAAGATACGAAGATTCACTGCGAGCGGAGAAGAGGGATGCCGCAGTGAGGTAATTGGAGAGGTCACGATAGGAACGAGAAACTAGGTACGACTGCCATAATTTGTTTCTTTTGTTCCGAAGGGATCGAAGTTCTTTATTATACCAAAGGGGGGAGGAGGAATGATCTCTGCGGGGCTGATAGGGAAATGATTGGGCGAGGCAGGCAAAAAGTTCGGAGTAAAAGACGTCAAGGGCATCAGCAACGGAGAGCTGGGGTTCGTCGGAGAGGGAAAGAAGAGATGATTGGGAGAGCAGGTAGCACAATTTACCATAGTCGCCACTGCGGAAATTAAACTGGTAGGATGACTCGGAGGTGGTGTGGAGAGGTGGGGTCACAAGACCAAGAGTAAGAAAGAGGGGAGGATGATACTCGTCGAGAGTAGAGAGAAGGTGGGAGCTCTGAGAGACAACCGAGTTAACTGGGTCAGAGGAAAAGACAAGGTCAAGCTGTCTACCCAGAATATTGGTTACGCCACTGACTTGATAGAGACCAGAGTCAGAGAGGCGGTCGACAAATAAAGTCTCCTTGTCGGAGAGGGCATTAGAAGGCATGAAAAAGAGGTCGTCATCAGATCGAAGCCATGCGAGGCGGGGAGATTGAAATCACCAAGAACGATGACTTCATCGTTGGGTCCAAGGGTACTGAAGATGGAGCCGATCGTGTCGGTGGCAAGTTGGTAGGCCTCGAGTGGTTGGGAGGGGCGAATGTATGCACAAAGTACGTACAAGGATTTGCCAGTAGTAGAGACTTTAACGCATACAAATTTGAAAAGAGAGGAATTAGAAGAAGTGATGAGGCTAGCGCCGAAACGGGTATGGACAGCAAGAAGTACGCCGCGGTTGGAGAGGATTGAGCCGTTGTCGCAGGCATCGGCACGGAAAACAGAAAAAGTCGCGGGGAAAAGTTCGTTGCTATAGATACATGCAGTCAAGTTGGTCTCGGTAAGGGCAAAGATGTCAAAAGGAAAGGAGAGGGAGTTCTTGAAAACCGAGGCGGTTTTGGTACGGAGGCCTCTGACATTTTGGTAGTACAGAGAAATATGAGATAGAGCAGGGATAGGTGGGGGGGAGAGGGTAAGGAGGAGGAGTAGGTGGGGAGGTTAGGAGCAGTAGTAATTTTTGGAGTCATAACGACTTTTCTGCAGATGGGAAATGCGTTTGGAGTTTAGGTAAGAGGCAAAGGCTGACAGGTCGTCTGAAATTTGTTGGGGAGGGACAGAGTGGTTCCTTTGCAGCGTAAGAAAATTACACGCACCAAACCATCAGGTCTAGGATGAGTCTCTGTTACTCGACCGAGTAACCAATGACAGGGTGGAACGTTGTCTTCTCGTACCAAAACTAGATCACCTTGTTGTATGTTTGGGCAGGGCTTTCTCCATTTATATCGTACCTGGAAATTGTTAAGGTAGTTCTTAGACCGGCGAAGCCAGAAATGCTCACACATTTTTTATAAAAACTGCCACCTAGAGAGTCGGTGGTCGGGAATACTGACAACGCGTGGCTCGGGGTGTGTTAGTAATGTGGAGCCAATCAGGAAATGTCCTGAAGTGAGAACCTCAAGATCATTTGGATCCCAGCTCGCTGGGTACAAGGGCCTAGAATTGAGACAGGCTTCTACCTGAGTCAGCAGGGTAGAGAACTCCTCGATGGTTAAGGTGGTGCTGCCAATAACTCTGCGTAGATGGTGTTTAGCTAATTTTACCCCAGCCTCCCATAATCCGCCGAAGTTGAACGCTCTAGGTGGAATGAAATGCCAGTCGGTTCCATCGGCACTTATAAGGGAAGCCAATTCTTCTGGAAGTTCAGCCTGTCGAAGGAAGAATGAACGCTTTAACTCCGTGTCTGCTCCCACAAACGTCCTCCCATTGTCGCTATAGATTATGACTATTATACCGACTTAGTCCTCGACGAGCACAAAATCGTTTATAGGCCACGATGAAATCAGCAGTCGTGAGATCGGAGACCAACTCCAAATGTATGGCTTTGGTGGCCATACAGATGAAGACTGCAATAAACGCTTTATGAGAGGTCCGTCCTCTTCCTAATTAACGCACTTGAACCGGTCCAGCATAGTCAATTCCAGTAAAGTAGAAGGATCGAGCCTGTCAAATGCGGTTGGCTGGCAGTTATCCGAGCATCTGAGGATGCTGTGCCAGGGCCCTATAGCGCACGCAGGTAACACAAGTTCTAATAAAGCGACGAACTTTATCCCGAAAGTTAATAATCCAGAATCGCTGTCGTATCTCACTGGTGGTCAACTGAGTTCCGCCGTGAAGTGTGCGTCGGTGAGATTCCGCTATAATAAGAAGTGCCAGAGGGCTATCCCTTCCTATAAGGAAGGGGTGTTTGGCATCAGCAGTCAAAAAAGACTGTTGCAGCCTTCCGCCGACTCGAATAGTCAATGCAGTTTTGTCAAAGAATGGGTTCAGTAGCAGGATACGACTGGTGGACTTCACTCGTTTTCCATTAGCTAAGTCGTGGAATTCATTGAGAAAATCCGCTTTTTGACATTCTCGTATCCAGAAAAGTTTTGTTGTAGTGGCCTCCAATGCGGTCAGTGGTCCAGTAGCGCGACGTAGTTTGGGGGAACGCAAGTTGACAACAAATCTTTGAACGTAGGCGGTCACGCGTAGAAGTCGCGTAAGAGATGAAAATCTGGTGATGAGTTCCCATGGTTTTGGGTCAATGGGCACTACAGCCACGTTAGTTGCAGTAAAACGTTCCTCTAGCTCTTGTTGTTGCGACTTGGGAAGCACGTTGTCTGGCCAAAAAGTAGATTGGTTCTTTAGCCACGTCGGCCCATCCCACCATAACTTATTTTCAGCCAATAATCTGGGGCGTACACTTCTTGAGGCACAGTCTGCAGGGTTTGAAGTCCCAGGGACGTGTCGTCACCGAGCCTGAGGTAGTAGTTCGTGCAAAGTGGATGCTCGATTGGCAACAAAGCTCTTCCACCTCGAGGGATGTGCCAGTAACCAAGTCAATACCGTTTGCGAGTCTGTCCAGCAGTAAATGGGGTTATGGCCGAAGTCGAGTGTGGAAATGACTGTGTTAAGCAGTCGTGCGAGCAATGTAGCTCCACAAAGTTCCAATCTGGGAATCGAGAGCGGTTTAATCGGGGCGAGTTTAGGCTTTGAAGTAAGTAGCGAGCCCTGGATGTTTTGATGGTCGTGTATGACTCGCAAGTAAACCACTGCAGCGTACGCGGTTTCAGACGCGTCTGAAAATCCGTGAAGCTCATAGGCTAGGCTTAAGTCCTGGCAGCCAATCCAGCGTGGCACGGTGATGTGCTCAAGTTCGGTGAGTTCACGACGAAAAGATAACCACTCCTCAGCCAGATTATCTGGTAGTGGAGCATCCCATTCGAGCTTCAGGAGCCACAACCTTTGGAACATAGACTTAGCAAGCAGGACGGTAGGAGTTAGGAAGCCTAATGGGTCATATAGCTTTGCGACGTCAGACAGGAGGTTCCGCTTAGTGATTGTCTTAGGTGATTCGAATAATGTTACCTAGAATTCGAAATGGTCCGTTTCTGGTCTCCAATGCAGCCCTAGGAATTCAACTATTCCGTCCTTGTTCAGACTTAGGCTAGTCTGGGAGGCCTCATGGTTAGATGGCGGTAGTAATTTTGGATGATTGGTTGACCATTTATGCAATTCAAAACCTCCTCGCTTTAAGAGCATCAAAAGATCTTGTTGTCCTCTCAATGCCTCGTCAACACTGTTCGCGACTGATAACACGTGGTCGATGTAAAAGTCTCTGCGAAGAATAGCGACTCCGGTAGGGTGAGCACTACTCTCATCATCCGCGAGCTGTTTTAGGATGCGAATTGCCAAATACGGGGCTGATTTGGTACCATAAGTTACTGCACGCAGGCGGTACGGTTTGATGTCGTCCAACGGAGATTCACGCCACAGAATTCGTTGCAGGTCCCAATCCTGTTCGTCTACGCAGATCTGACGAAACATCATCTTTATGTCAGCTGCAAAAGCAAAAGCATGTATTCGCCAGCGGAGTATGATACTGCGAAGATCTGTCTGTAGCTTTGGTCGCGCAGATAAGTAGTCGTTGAGTGAACAGCCACTAGTAGTTTTTTTTGATCAATTGAACACAACTCGCAACTTCGTGGTGGAGCTGCTCTCCTTGAGTACCCCGTGGTGAGCAAGGTAGAAAACCGGAGATGAATCATTCGATTGCTTTCTCGTAAAAAGAGCAGGTTCCATGTGGTGAAGAGAAGAGTACTCACTCATAAATTCGATGTAACGATCCCTGAAAGAAGGCTGTGTGCCAAATCGCCTTTCCATTCACAGAAGAGCTTTCTCCGCAAAAAGCTTCGAATCTCCAAGACGGAGGTCATTCCTGTCGCTCAGCATGACAGGTAGGCGTACCACGTAGCGTCCGGTGCTATCGCGAAACTTAGTTTGCTTGTAAAATTGTTCGCATCTTTCCTCCTCCTCAGTTGACATGGATGTTGGAGGGATCACATCCTCGACCTCCCAGAAGCGCTGCATAAGACAATCAAGACGCTGTTGTTCGTCCACAATTCCACAAGTGTGACTGTGGATTTCTCCTGTTGATATAGGACCGGATAAAACCCAACCCAAGGTAGTTTTTTGAGCTGTGGGATTGCCCCTAATTAAGCCGTCTAGTAGTAGTGCGCGATAGTTAGCTGCCCCGATGATTGGATCTATCGGAGAGTTGTCTAAGAAATTTGGGTCAGCAAGTTGAAGGCCTCGTAGATGATCCCAATTAGATGATTTGACTTTAGAGGGCACTGTGAGCCTTGTGAGTTTAGGGAGGACGAGCACCTCAACTGGTAGCACGAAATCAGGTCAGTAGGTAAGCTATGACAGTTCTGGCGCAAAATCCCATAAGGTTTATACAGGGGGTCTAAATTCTCAAAAGTGTGTATGTTTTTGCTAGAAAGAGATAGCAATATATGAGATGCTCACTCTATCTCTCTCATATAGGATATGGCGTCACAGGTGATGTTTAAATGAAGCTAGCGTTAGTTAAAGCTCTAGGCTCATATCTGGCTGCACCCACCCCCCCTCAGCTATTGTGTGTTGCCCCTCGAGATAATATAGACCGCACTCATTTTGCAAGATGTACAGATGGCTTTGCTTAGCCCGTTTAAGATTTACCTACGACTCGTCTTAAAAGGCTGATAACAGGCGCGCATAACACTGCGCAATGTGCAAAAGCTTTCAGAAGCAAACAAACGTTATTCACTCTCACTGCCCCCAACTTCGTTGCAATCAAAATCTGCTGACCTAAGTAGTTGTTGTTGTTTTTCATTAAACCCGATTTAGCGAGCTTATTGCATATTCTTGCTGCGATTGGGTGCAATTGTGCATTTGGTTTTTTCAATTATGTCTTCCTGTTACTTCACTTTTACATCAGTCTGTTTGTTCCAATCATTTATTCTAATAATAATATCACAAAAGTCTGGATGTTGGCATAATATTGCAAAATTGTTTTCAAGTAACAATCATAGCAAAGTTTAAAAACAAAATAACCTTAACAAAAATAAAAAAATTTCTGTTGTACTTTTACATCCACTTCGTTGATACTGATGCTTCGATTTAAAATGCCCTTGTTTGTTCCTGCATATAATTTTAAGGATATCGTGAAATTCTAGATGACGAATCCGCGGCAATAGCTCTTTTTACCTTTTTAATCCGCCCGTTTGGTTAGCAGCCTAGCTAATTTGTAGCGCGAATGACATTTCAGGAAACATTGTGATTTTGTTAACAAACTCATAAAATTTCTAAAATTTCTGCTATGTAGTTTGAAAAAATTTATTCCCATACTTTAGGCAAACCCTTAATCGTTTACATGCATGCGCAAGCTGCTTACTGTGCTAGATGCAAAACCTGTCTACCGGGCGCTCAGTTCTTGCGAATGATTATGAAATTGCCCAGCTGTAAAGGCAAAAAGTTCAAAGTGTTTCCTGATCACTAACCATTATGTATTGCAGATAGTCTGCATAGGTCTTTGACTTATTAAAATACCAGACGTGTTTTACAAAACAGGAATAAACATGATTGTGCTTGCCTCGTTGTGGGTACAATATTGCGCTAGAATCATGCTTATGCTTAACCTATTTATAAATGCACTTGCATCTATTGGCCGCATAAGTAGTTGTTGTTGTTTTATTAAACCTGATTTATTGAGTTCATTGCAAATTCTTGCTTTGATTGGGTGCAATTATGCATTTAGTTTTTTCAATTACGTGTTCCCATTATTTCACTTTTACATTAGCTTGTTTGTTCCTACACAAATTTATTGGTATAACATAAAACTCATGATATTTGCGTAATATTGTGAAATTGTCTTTATAAAATATCTTTCATATTGTCTGAATATATTTGGAGCTTAGAAGAGATCATATGCGCCTCATTGTGGACACAATATGGTATGCATAACACACAGCCATATATATAATACACCACTTTGAATGCTCCATTCTACCGAGTAAACCGTTTTAATTGAGATAAAAATATATACAATTAGTTAATGTACGGTACACGCCGTCGAGTCAAACTAAAGTGTTCTACAACCAGTGCGATAATTATATGAAACAAACTGTTTGTTAAGCACTAAATTTGCTATTTTAACCCTTTTTAATCGAATAAACATGATAATCTTATTATACATGAACTTGCAAAACGTTGCTGAATGCAAATAAAAAACACGGCGCTGGAACTTGCAAAACGTTGTCGAATACAAATAAAAAAACACGGCGCTTGAACTTGCAAAACGTTGCTGAATGCAAATAAAAAAACACTGCGCTTGAACTTGAACTTGCAAAACGTTGCTGAATGCAAATAAAAAACACTGCGCTTGAACTTGAACTTGCAAAACGTTGCTGAATGCAAATAAAAAAATACGGCGCTTGAACTTGGGCTTGCAAAACGTTGCTAAATGCAAATGAAAAGCACGGCGGTTGAACTTGAACTTGCAAAACGTTGCAAAATGTATGTTAAAAGCTTTATAGTTCATAAACGATTAATGAGAGCGGTTTCTTTTTAAGCGCATTGTTAATACGTCATTGAAAGAGTCCAACACAGTCCACAAGGAACTTCTTTGGTTCTTTATGTATCAAGTTAAAAATTGCCCCTGTCCTGATGCGATCATTAAAGGCAGACTGCAGGTCCCCCCACTTTACTCTGGCACTAGCATAATTAGCTCTATTGGTGTGGATTCATACAACCAGCACCAGTCATTCTTAACTTTTTAATTGCGCGCGATAACCTTGCACATGACTAATACCATTTATCCAATTTTGTTTTTTATCTACAGTCTTTGCTCTTTTTAAGTTTTTTCGAAGAACTCTTAAATATTTGGAACAGTCTTTTACACCTTGCCCAATTAGTTCATGATTGTTTTGCGCACTTATGACGGCAAACTTAACCTTTTATGTTTTAATGTTAATATTACTACACTAGATAAAAAATGTAAGAATTTGCTTTAAATATATCATTCGATCACTTCTTAAAATAAATCACACGGTATCATAGACAGTGAGTAAATGATGAAATTTATTAGATATTTACCATATAATATATCAAAGAAATTAAATCTAATTTATAAAGAAAATATGATCTCTTCTAAGCTCCAAATATATTCAGACAATATGAAAGATATTTTATAAAGACAATTTCACAATATTACGCAAATATCATGAGTTTTATGTTATACCAATAAATTTGTGTAGGAACAAACAAGCTAATGTAAAAGTGAAATAATGGGAACACGTAATTGAAAAAACTAAATGCATAATTGCACCCAATCAAAGCAAGAATTTGCAATGAACTCAATAAATCAGGTTTAATAAAACAACAACAACTACTTATGCGGCCAATAGATGCAAGTGCATTTATAAATAGGTTAAGCATAAGCATGATTCTAGCGCAATATTGTACCCACAACGAGGCAAGCACAATCATGTTTATTCCTGTTTTGTAAAACACGTCTGGTATTTTAATAAGTCAAAGACCTATGCAGACTATCTGCAATACATAATGGTTAGTGATCAGGAAACACTTTGAACTTTTTGCCTTTACAGCTGGGCAATTTCATAATCATTCGCAAGAACTGAGCGCCCGGTAGACAGGTTTTGCATCTAGCACAGTAAGCAGCTTGCGCATGCATGTAAACGATTAAGGGTTTGCCTAAAGTATGGGAATAAATTTTTTCAAACTACATAGCAGAAATTTTAGAAATTTTATGAGTTTGTTAACAAAATCACAATGTTTCCTGAAATGTCATTCGCGCTACAAATTAGCTAGGCTGCTAACCAAACGGGCGGATTAAAAAGGTAAAAAGAGCTATTGCCGCGGATTCGTCATCTAGAATTTCACGATATCCTTAAAATTATATGCAGGAACAAACAAGGGCATTTTAAATCGAAGCATCAGTATCAACGAAGTGGATGTAAAAGTACAACAGAAATTTTTTTATTTTTGTTAAGGTTATTTTGTTTTTAAACTTTTCTGTGATTGTTACTTGAACACAATTTTGCAATATTATGCCAACATCCAGACTTTTGTGATATTATTATTAGAATAAATGATTGGAACAAACAGACTGATGTAAAAGTGAAGTAGCAGGATGACATAATTGAAAAAACCAAATGCACAATTGCACCCAATCGCAGCAAGAATATGCAATAAGCTCGCTAAATCGGGTTTAATGAAAAACAACAACAACTACTTAGGTCAGCAGATTTTGATTGCAACGAAGTTGGGGGCAGTGAGAGTGAATAACGTTTGTTTGCTTCTGAAAGCTTTTGCACATTGCGCAGTGTTATGCGCGCCTGTTATCAGCCTTTTAAGACGAGTCGTAGGTAAATCTTAAACGGGCTAAGCAAAGCCATCTGTACATCTTGCAAAATGAGTGCGGTCTATATTATCTCGAGGGGCAACACACAATAGCTGAGGGGGGGTGGGTGCAGCCAGATATGAGCCTAGAGCTTTAACTAACGCTAGCTTCATTTACACATCACCTGTGACGCCATATCCTATATGAGAGAGAGAGAGAGAGAGAGAGTGAGCATCTCATATATTGCTATCTCTTTCTAGCAAAAACATACACACTTTTGAGAATTTAGACCCCCTGTATAAACCTTATGGGATTTTGCGCCAGAACTGTCATAGCTTATCTACTCAGGTCGTGTTGTTGACTGAAGAATTAGATTAACCGCTGAACTGGCGGTTCCTCCATCAGAATGTCCTATTCCGCTAATGGGAACATTCACCTCGCCTCGAGGCAAGTGGAGAAGATCAGCTAGCGCCTTGGAAATCAACGTCGCCTGAGAGCCCTGGTCAAGAAGGGCTCGAGCCACCACGCTTTGGCCGACAGGAGACCGAATAATTACCTTAGCGGTAGCCAGAAGTATTTTATCCCAAGGCTTCTTAACAGATGAGGCAGGAAGCACCGCAACTTTACTTCCTCTGCTGGGTGGTGAAGGGCCGCCTCCTTGGGAGCAGGCAAAGGGCTCGTTTGAGAGCTATGATCCTCTGGGTTGTGCAGCATGGAATGATGGGTACGTCCACAATGTTTGCAGCGATTACGAGAAGGGCAGTTCCCCTGTTGATGACTGGATGGCAGACAGTTAAAGCATAACTTTTGAGCAGTCACAAATTCCCGACGTTGGGAAACGGTTTTTTGCCGAAATGTAGGGCAAAAAAGAAGCAAGTGCTTCTCAGTGCAGCTTGGGCACTGTCGAATAGGGGTTGAGTGGTGTGCTCGTACACCTGCTGCTCGATTCGATAACTTATGAGAACTAAGTTCGTTTATATCAATAACTTTTGAGTTATGTTCCCGAATAGCTTCAAGAGTATTAAGACGATGTTGAAAAAATTGAGCTAATTCGGTGAAAGTGGGAATTTTAACATCATCAGTCAACGATGTCTCCCAATCCTTGCGAGTAACTGCATCAAGTTTTTGCACAGTTATAAACACCAACCAGTCGTTCCAGTGCTCAACTGGTCGTTTGAGGCACTCCAACGCCTTGATGATTTCGTTTGTGCTATCGTAGAGCCTACGAAGCTCTTCAGATGTCTCAGCTCTCATAGTCGGCAGTGAAGTAAGCGTCTTTAGATGTGCTGTTTCGAGCAAGCGCTCGTTTTGATAACGGGTACACAGAATGTTCCAAGAGGAATCAAAGTTTGCATCCGTGATAGCCGTATTGCGAAGAATCTGTTCCGCAGAACCATAGAGGCTTTCAGATAGAATAATTTTTGCGATCCTGTAAGTACGGGATTGTTATGTATAAGATTTAAGAATAGGTCGTGGAAATATGCCCATTCTCTTAATTCACCTCCGAAGCGCAGTAATTGTATTTTGGGGAGTGAGGTCAGAAAATGTTGAAAAGCGCTAGTATTGCTCGCTGTCACTGGAGAAGAAGGAACGGAAGGTACTGAGAATCTGCGACTGAGATCGGTTACCACCCCAAGGCCCTCACAAAATACGCTCTCAACTTGACTGTACACATCGTCAGTGAAATATTTCTCTTCCAGCTGTTCAACATTTGCTTGTGTCAATACTCGCGTGTGTAGTGTCTGGAATTTGTCCCAGTATGATTTCAAGAGGCTGATGCGTGCTTGTATGAATCCCTCCGTCTGCTTGTCTTTTCCAACTTTGTTGGTGTTGACCATAAAATTGAGAATGTTGCGCTTGACGCCATCTTGCTCCGCTAGGAGTTTGTCAATATCAAGGATAAGAAAATTGTACTTACTCGTTACAAGGCACCGAATTAATTTCACGCCGAAATACTATGCTCCACCGTAAATTCGAGTCGTATTCTCCTCTGTACGCCGTAATGCACTGTTGTCCCAGCTCGGGGGGCGTAATTGCAAATGCTCCGAATTCTCACCATCGCCGCGAGTTCTTATTTCCAAGCTTTAAAGGTCCCTGAGTCCCGGGTTTCGGCGCCAAAATTTTATGTTAGCGATGAAGGGATCTCTATGCTCGCGAATTGTTGGGATTCGGAAGGCTCATGGGTTTAACAAATTATACACTGTTCGATTCAATTATGTACAAGCCCTTTAAGTAGGGCACAAGTTGTTCGTTCCACTGCCAGATCACAAGTGAAGTTCACAGAGAGAGAGAGAAAAACAAGGACTAGAAACATTTTGTTATTAAAGTACAGTCTCTGACATAAGGTGCCGGTACATTCTCTGCTAACCCAATAATTAGTCTCTAACAACGTTTAAAGGAAAAAAGAACTGCACTCGATTCATTCACTGTTTTTTATTGTGCCCCCTTATTTTCTGCTCGGTCGTTACTAAGGTTTTCGTGGTTTTTGCTGGAAAGGAGTCAAAAAAGCTACGTGGCGCCCCGATAGTTTAATATAGGAACCTTGCTCGAAAGGAATTTGGGCCCCACCCACCCCGGCTGAGAAGCGGCAACTCTTGTTCCGACCAAGGGGACGTAACAATTTTGGCGCCCAACGTGGAGCTCGAGGCGTATAAAAAAAAAGGGGGAATTGAGAAAGAATAGAGTCTTTACAGTCGTGGAGGAAGGAAAGGACTTGTTGGTATTATATAATTTTTTTTTAGGGTCTGGCTAGGAAGAAGGAATTTAAGGTATGGCGACAAAAGGGATTAAAGTCAGCGAGGATATTAATCGTCTATCCCAAGATGAATTGGTTTATGAGATGGCCATACGAGGACTGTCGGACGGAACCGTGGGTGAGATGTGCAAAACGCTCAGAGCTGCAAGGAGAAGAGAAAAGCAGGGCGAACAGGTCGGCCTACAGAAGTACCCATTTACTTTCGAGGACGATTATCAGGCGCTTCAATTGAAGGCTGAGGAGATCAAGAAGTTGATAGAAGACTTCCAGGGGGAAGAATCAAGTTCAGCCAGATCCGTAATAAATTGGAATGGGCCTTCCGGCGGATACAACGTGCTACACCTGATGACGAGAGTAAGGCGAAGCAAGCGAGAGGGATAAAAAGCAAGCTCTATGTGCTTTCCGAGGATCTCTACGAGAAAGTCCAGGTAGAGTCGGGTGCAGAGGAGTCCGAAAACACCGAGTCAACTACTCAGACGGTGACCCCGCTTTGTGCACCACACCCGCGCCGACGTTTCGAGGTGGAAACCTCCACAACAACGGCCGCGTCGGGGAGTTGAACTTCTCCGGGGATGGGACGCCGTCGGTCAACAGCGTTCTGGAGAGGGCCGAAGAACTCCGACTGGTCAGAGGTCTCGAAAAGGACATGCTATTTCCATCCGCGGTGGATTTATTTTCAGGTCGAGCATTGATATGGTTTCAGGCAGTTAAAGGAAAAGTCGCGAATTGGGATGGGCTCGTGAAGGAAATGAGGCTGGAGTTTTTAGGGGCAGACTACGAGGACAAGCTAATGGAGGAAATCAGGCATAGAACTCAGGGAAAAAGGGAAAGCATCGGGATTTATGTGGCCATAATGAAAGGCCTATTCGGGCGACTTTTCGAACCGCCTTCCGAGGCCACTCAGCTGTGAATTATCATGAAAAATCTCGACCCATTTTACCAAGCTCAGTTAGAGATGTTGCCCATAGACACGTTAGACGATCTCGTCGGAAAAGGTAAACGGCTTGAGAGCATACGGGCTAGAGCAGAAGCTTTTGTCCCTCCACCACAGAAAAGGCACAACCTGCTCGAGCCGGACTTAGCGTACGTGGGGCCCCCTGGTCGGCCAGAGGTCGCCGCGGCAAACGCAAATTTCTCGAAGATGCATTCGCTCCTTACCTGCTCGAATTGTAAAAAATCAGGACATACTTTTTCACGCTGCCAAGCTCCGAAGAAGTGCTTTGGATGTGGCAAACCCGATGTTTTTAAAAGGAACTGCCCTACCTGAAGCCCGCGAAACGGCCAAGGGCCTCACGAGCAGGCAGCACAGTGAGTCCTCAATACAATAAAAACGTTAGTACCAGCGCTGCCAAATTTTTCAGAAGCAAACCTTTGTCGACCAGCGGGCCGGAGGCGAATCGGCAACTAAAAACTAAATCCGTAGGTGTGATGACGGATATTTCTGTACTTTGGGGCTCTTTCGTCGATAGTCTGGGTAAGGCAGATTCTAACCTTGATGGGGCTACTGCAGCTGCTTCGTCCGACGAGAATCTTAAAATCAAGAATGGGGCGGTTTACGCCGATTATATTCTCGCGCGGAAGAGTGGTGATAGTAGGCCTTACCTCACTGTAGGGATATACGGTAGACCTGTGATAGGTCTGTTATAAGAATACCCCATTGGCTATCGGTATAATCATAGGGCAGAAATTTTGTATAAATAACCAAAATAATTTCAATAAACAGAGTCAGTCCAGAACTGAGTCTTTCACTGGAGTCAACGCTGCCAGAGCGCTGCGAGACACCATCCTTAGCTAAGAGCCGAAGCTACCCCTAGCTGCTCTATTGGAGCCTTGCCTTTGTGGCTGCTCCCAGGAATCCCTGCTTCCCAGAGCCTTAGCTATACTCTAGATGCTCTAGTGGAGTTTAGCATTCTGACTACTCCCCGGGACTACACCTTTGTACCCCACGAGTTCCAACCTACTACAGACCTCTGGTTGGACTTTTGGATTCTGGAGCCACTCGTACAAGTTTAGGTAGCACGGCCAGGAAGCTTGTGCAGGATTTAGGAGTAATGCTCGGGAAGTCCGTTTCGGTTGCAAATGGTGAGTCATGCGAGGTTCTAGGGGTAGTGGAACTACCGATGGAGCTCGATGGTAAAATCATACTCCTGGAGGCAATGGTGGTGCCGAGTCTGTGCCATGACCTAATCTTAGGGTCGGATTTTTGGGCAGAAATGGGCATCGTTGCTAGCCTAAGGGATGGGGTATGGCTATTTTCGGAGGCGGTACGATTGAGTTCCGTGGACGCGGGGAAGAGGTCTACCCCTTCAAGAGCTTTGCAGCCGAAATCGAAACTCAGTCCAGAGAAGGCCAAGGAGCTGGAGCAGTTTGTTATGAATCCCAAATTCATAACTCACCACCAGCCTAAAAGCCGGCAATCAAGTGGCCTTAAGCCTAAAAGCCGGTGGCGAGTGACATACCGCACACCCAACAGCGCCGCTTCCGAGTCACATTACCAAAGCGCCGTAAACACAGCACGATCGCGCAGTAGCACCGCCAGCATCAAGTGATCACACCGAGCGTGGGAAACTTAAGACACCCACGACTAACGGTGACGCACCGCTCTTTTAGCTCGTGCCAAACAAGGCCTCTGACCGCGGTCGGCACACGCCGCACAGTGGGCCAGAATGATTTTTAGGTGACCAAAAATCGATTTTGGTCATGTCACCGATTTTAAAAATTTTAATGCCATTCGATAGTAAACAGAATGTACTATCTTGTGGCAAAATTTTTTTTCCAATATTTACCCCCCCTCTTTGTGTTTGGAATAGATAAAGTTAGAGAAAAATTTGAACAGCTAATTTTTTAAAAAAATGTTCAAGTTTTTTATGATTTCAAAGTTCTTTTGTAAAAATATTTGTATGGAGAGGTTGAATTGTTATTAATGAAATCACTTACTAAATAGGAGAAGCTATTATTAGGCCAATAACTTATGATAAAAGTGAAATAGTTTTTTAATAATAGCATTTTAATTAAAAAGGGGAATTTTTCGCTACAATTTGAATTTCTTTTTAACTTTTAAAAAAATGGCCGCAAATGGCCATGCTCTCACTGGTATCAAATTAAAGTAGAGATCCTCCTGCATTGTTTAAAACAAAAATTGGCTGCGGCGACCTGCGGTCTTCGGAGAAAAGTGCATTTGAAGTAAAGTCTACCTTGTTGTCTTCTGCGTATTTTCACACAAAATTCCCATTTGTGCAGGAATTTTCTGAATTTTAAGGCTGCATAATGCTTGTTTTGGAAATTAATTATAGTTTTCCTATTAAACCTTTAGGATTAATGACATCATTAATATTTAAAGAAGTTATATTAGTACGTTTTATGACATTTTTAACTGACTTTGGCTTCCTCTGTATATGCGCCCTATTCAATATGTGTTTATGACTTCCAGGTAAATATGTACATATGGTGATTATTGACTTTGTTTTTTATGACACCTAATTAATATTTATTGTTATAATTACCTGAAATAAGGGACAGTTAGACAGTTGTAAATTTTAATTGTTTATGTGTTTAAAAGCATAATTTGCAAGTAGGTGGAAGTAACGTTTATGACATTTTTAACTGACTTTGACTTACTCTGTGTATACGCCCTATTTAATATGTATTTATGACATCCAGGTAAATACGTGGTGATTATTGACTTTGTTTTTTATGACACCTAATTAATATTTATTGTTATAATTACCTGAAATAAGGGACAGTTGTACATTTTAATTGTTTGTGTGTTTAAGGCATGATTTGAAGGTAGGTGAAAGTAACAGAAATCGTAGGTATTTAAAGGAAAGATATTTTGCGTATTGACCATTCTCTATCTTAATTGAAAAGAGGAAACACACGACTTTGAATAATTTGCAAATTAAAAACTTTCAAATACGTATAATGATAAAATTTTTGGTGAAGAAATATTTCGACGATTCTTTCGCAATTTCAGGAAAAGGTGGCAACTCAGTGCTAGAAACGCACAAACATTTGAAAAACAGAATGAATCGTGGTTAAATAAAACAATGGAAATCAGTGCTGCGGAAATGCAATCTTCTCAACCATCAACTTCAACATCTGCGACGCGTTCATCTTTACCTTCTACATCAACATCGGAATTTTATTCATCCACATTGGAACCTTCTGCATTAACATTGGAACCTTCTACATCATCCGGCAGGAGGAGACCAACTAAATCCCTGGATCAGTGCTCAGACATCACCAAAAAGCGAAAACTTAAAGACCATAATGAGAATTTATCAACGGAATTAATAAGCCAATCACTTCGCCAACGATATACGTCCGAAAAATTAGTTCAAAAAGCCTCGATTGTAAAAGCTGTTGATGAAGCTAGCCCAACCCGTGTGAAGAGAATTAAGAAGAGTATCCCCACCCCAGAAGACCAGCCGCAGAAATTTACACCAGAGGAAGCTTTGTCCTTGTTTTTAGACTTGGGACTTTCTAAAGACAAGTACAATTTTCTTATACATGAATTGAAAAAGAGGAACCACGATGCTTTGCCAAGCTATAACAAAATTGTCGTTGCAAAGAAAGAATGTTTGCCTGAAATGCTGCAGACTACCGACACTTTCGCTTCGGTGCCTCTTCAAAATTTACTTGATTCAACCGCGAACAGAATTTTAAAGATAAAACCTCAGGATGAAATCGAGGCCTTAGATGACACCACTTTAGTGTTAATGAGTAAATGGGGATGTGATGGATCTTCGGGGCAAAGCGAATACAAACAACGAATTCCTGGAAATAGTGACGAACATATAACAGACGCCAATTTATTCGTAATGTCATTGGTTCCTCTTCGTTTAAAATGCAGCACTACCGAAAACTTAGTGTGGAAAAATCCTCGTCCATCATCTGCACATTTCTGCAGACCTATTAAATTTAAATATTTAAAGGAAACAAAAGAGTTGGTTCAAAGTGAAGTTGACCTCGTGAATCAGGAAATAAATGCATTACTACCAACGAAATGCTTAGTTAACGGCAAAGAAATAGAAGTAATTCATAGGCTTTACTTAACAATGTGTGATGGCAGAGTAATTCAATTTGTGACGGACACCACATCATTGGCAACTTGTAATATTTGCCAAAAAAATCCAAAAGATTTTCGAAATACGGAAGAAGAATGCGATGTTGAAGAAAACTACCAATACGGACTTTCACCTCTTCATGCAAGGATTCGATTTATGGAATTTATATTGCACATGAGTTACGACTTGAGCTTCACTGATGAGGGTGTACGAAATAAGCCTGAGAATAAGCAAAAGAGACTGGAGGAGAAACACAGGATACAACAAGAGTTCAGGCGACAACTTGGTTTAATTATTGATACACCTAAGCAAGGATTTGGAAGTACAAATGACGGCAACACAGCGAGGAGGTTTTTTGAATACCCAGACATAACAGCAGATATTACCAAAGTGGACGTGGAAATTATAAGGAGATTTAAGACCATATTAAATGTTCTTTCTTGTGGTCTTCCTATAAATGCTCAAAAATTCGGAACATATGCAGCACAAACAGAAACTTTATTAAATTATAAATATCCATGGAGGAAATTAACAGCAACAGTCCACAACGTTTTAAGACATGGGAAAAACATAATACTCCACTGTCTTTTACCAATTGGCGAATTGTCTGAAGAAGCCCAGGAAGCCAAAAATAAAGACTACAAGCACTACAGATACCACAACACCAGAAAAATTTCAAGGAAAGAGCAGAACATTGATCTCATGAATATGCTGCTTATATCATCAGATCCATACATCTCATCATTTCGGAGAGTACGGGACAAACGTTTAATCGACAGGGAATATCCAGAGGAAATGGCTTATTTACTAGATATGGATGAAGATATAGATGATATGTTTGAAAGCATATAAAGTATTGTAATATAAATATATTGTAGTAATATAAATATAATAATATAAATATATAGTGAAATAAATTTTTTTTTAAATTTCGTTTTTTAATATATTTGTAAAATTAATTTTTTTTTTATTAAATATTGTTATGAAGATAATGAAATAATTAAAGACTAAGTTAAACATGTTGTTAAAACTTTTAAAAAAACATAAATAGTTCATTTATTGACAAATTCAAATTTTGTTGCTTTATTTTGAGGCACCCTGTAAACCAATTGAATTTTTTTTTTATCACATAGAGGGTCATAATGTCAAAATATATTTCCCAAAGTTTCATTACAATATCTTTAACACAACAAAAGTTACAGATTTTTGATAGCTGCCAAGTCGTTTTGGCCCACTGTGCGCCGGCAAGGTTAGGCATAACGTTACCGGGGTGTAAACTGACACGATGCAAATGGCTCAAGTGAGTGCAATGCACTTGCCGATCGATGTTTGTCACCAGAATGCAATTATGCATTTTTGGTTTATGTAAACTCGGAAGACGCACTGATTGGGCAAAACGATACTTTATCGATCAAAGGGGCGGATCCTCCCCAAACATATTTTGAATAAAAGGAGATGTTCCCGTTACGACAAGACAGAAGTAATCTAGATTCTAATCAGGCATTGTCCCCCTACCCAAGGTAAGGCTTTCCTGAATTGTAGTGCGGTTCCTAAAGAAAATAATAAAACTTAAAGTCAAAAGAAAGTATAAGTGTTTTTATTTTTGAGTTAAAAGGGATCATCGCAGATCCCAACATAATTTTTGGTGGCAGCGGTGGGATATGCTTATTGGTTTGTAAGACCTTAAGCTCCCCAAATTTTTCAAAAAAAATAAAAAGGACCCAAAAGCACGCACATAACCCCATGTGTCGGCCGCAAGAAGTGAAGGAAGTTACGAAGGAAGACATCAAAGAGCTCCAAGAAGTCATCATCCCCATAGAAGAGGAAGACGATTATACCTCCGACGAACTCACCTCTGATGAGGAACTAGACACCGTATTCGACGACGACGACAGCCTTTCAGCCTACGACGTCAGCAGCGGAGAAGTCTGGCACTACGTCGGAAGAGTAACGTGGGACTTCGAATACTTCCGAGCTATCCAGGAAGCACTCGGCAGCACACAGGTTAAATTAGAATAGAATTAGATAATCGCGTAAAAGAAAAATTTTCTGTTCTTCCGTTTTTTGTTGTTGAAAACAAAAATTGCTCCAAAAGAACGCATTTTCTTTATATATTCGTGACTTCTCCGGAGATTTCTTGTAAAAGAACCTCCGCAAAATCCTTCCTTCTTTGGCTCCGAAAACGAGTTAACGTTTTGCTTTTCACCTTCTGGTAAAAATTTTGCGTCAAAATTTTTACTCGCGCGCAAAAGCGTCGTCTAGACCAGGCAAGTACGTCCGAAATGCCTGAGGAAAACGCGGGTGTTAGTGTTGCCGCCTCTGTCGGTTTGACCGTCAGTGATGCGAGGTCATTAATACCAGAGTACGATGGTTCGCCTGAGAAAGTCCACCGATTTTTAAACATCTGTGGAATGTTTCAAGGCTCCGACACTCCCAGAGCGCATAAAGAGATTTTCCTACAGATAATTAAAACCAAGCTCACGGGCAGGGCATACGACATCATCAAATATACAGATATAGCTACTTGGATTGAGCTCCAGAAGGCCCTCCAGGATCGCTTCATGGAAACTCGTTCTAGAATATCAATCCAGAACGAGATCCTGAACTTGAGGCAATCCCCAAAGGAGGATTTGAAAGAATATGCCTTCCGCGCTCGTCGACTGCTAGCTCTGTTTGATGATGCCACTGCCAGCTTAAATCCCGAAGCACAAGTTATCTCGATTCTTACTAAAGAAAATGAGAAAATTGTGATACGAGCATTCGAAGATGGTATTAAAGACGACCAAATTAAAATCTTAACTAAGGCAAAATCCCACAGCGATTTGGATAGTTCCATAAAAACTGCTGTGAGTTTTGCCGACACTAGTCGGTCGTTCAAAGCACAATTACCTACGTGTACAAAGTGCCATAAGAAAGGGCATGAAGCTGAAACATGCTTTTCTGCCAGAATCAAGACAGAGAAGCCCCGGCTCATCTGCTTATTCTGTAAAATAGCTAACCATCACTACTCGGAGTGCAGGAAGAGATTGTTCGCCCAGCAACAATATTCCGGGAATAGGAACAATCGACCCGCTCCTACCCCAGAGAGGAGTTATTCCTCTCAGGGAAATAAATCGTACAGGCCCCCTTCACAGCAAAATTCCCCCCAGACAAGACCTGCGGGGTCAGGCCACAAAAATGCCCAGCACACAGGGAGACCTACGAATATCAGAGCAGCAAATTCAAGCTCAAGTACAAATACGCAGTCGGAAAACGAAGTCCGGCGAGACGAGGTAGCAGTCGCCCAATCTCGCCTCCATCAACTGACTGTGAGCGCGGATGTTCACTCTCGTCCCCGAGAGTAAATGGAGAAATTAATCTCCGGCTGATCCCTGATCATCGCTCACTTATCGTGGTGATCAGGAATAACCTAACGGCTTCCCCGACGGCCACTTTCCTCGTCGACACGGGAGCCGAAATTTCTGTGCTCAAAGCCTCGAAAACACTCGGAGATACAGTTGTTGACACCACAACAGTACTCCAAATTTCTGCATTAGCAGGCCAGCCCATACGCACTGTAGGGACTGCTGAATGCAAATTCGTAGTGGACAATTCCACTCTCATACATCGCCTTCATTTGGTGGAAGACAACTTCCACCTCAGTTATGACGGCATATTAGGACATGACTTCTTCGAGAATTACTCTTGCGTTATAAATTACGTAACTAAAGTCATGACTATAAACCCTCCACACAAGAAAAACGTAGGGGGAAATTCGGGTGAAAAATTAAGAAGTCCGACGATAAATCTGACTAGCACCCGAAACAAACAAATCAAAACAAAAGAACCTGAATCGACAAAAGATTCAGAAGTTCACAATGAGGTTCCTGCTCAGGAATCTGGTTACATAAAACTACCAGCTCGCTCACAAGTAGTAGCCCAAATCGGCATTAATTCTGAAGGCACGTTTTTCTGTGAACATCAACAGCTAAAACCAGGGATACTGATGGGGAACACGCTCATCCAGTCGGATACGACCGGTCATGCTAACGTTCTCCTCCTGAATTCAACTGAAGAAGATGTTCTCATAAGGAAAACAGAAATAAGACCTCAGTTGCACGACATAAATGACTACGAAATCGCTAGATTAAACCCCGAAAGGGATCCTATAGACGAGAGACTCCAGAAAATCCAACAAGGACTGGACCTCTCGCATTGCAACTCGGAAGAATACCGAGAAATCTTAAAAACCTGTCGAGAATATAACGACATTTTTTACTTAGAAGGGGATTTTCTCACCTGTACAAGCTCGGTGGAACATGAAATCCCCATACTACCAGGCAAGGCAGCCATTAACGTAAGACCTTACCGCCTGCCTGAATCTCAACGCACTGAGATCAACTCGCAGATAGAAAAGTTGCTAATAGAAGACATAATAAGTCCCAGTTCCAGCCCCTGGAACTCCCCGCTCCTATTAGTACCCAAAAAACCTGATGCTGCAGGTAACAAGAGATGGCGACTGGTCGTGGACTTCAGACGCCTCAATGACATCACAATAGGGGATGCATTTCCCCTACCTAATATAACTGACATCCTAGATCAGTTAGGAAGAGCAAAGTACTTCAGTACGCTCGATTTGGCCAACGGGTTCCATCAAATTCCAATGTCTGAACAAGACAAGGTAAAAACTGCTTTTAGTACACCTTATGGGCATTATCACTATAATAGAATGCCATTCGGACTGAAACGGGCACCCGCCACGTTTCAAAGACTGATGAACAACGTCCTAACTGGATTACAAGGTTTTGAATGCTTTGTATACATGGACGACATTATAGTCTATGGGTATAACCTCACGGAACACAATCAAAGACTAAGAAATGTCTTTGATAGGCTGAGAGAGCACAATCTCAAGCTACAACCTGAGAAATGCCATTTCCTCAGTAAACAAATCTCCTATCTTGGACATGTTGTTACAGAAAATGGTGTTACGCCCGACCCTGCAAAATTAGAAGCAGTACAAAATTTCCCCGTCCCCAAGAAGGAAAAAGATATAAAAAGTTTCCTAGGGTTCGTCGGCTATTACCGCCGGTTCATACCCAATTTCGCAAAATTAGCGAAACCACTTACGTCCCTCCTGAGGAAGGATAAAACTTTCCAATGGGATGCCTTCTGTGACGAATCATTCAACTTACTAAAGGAAAAACTTCTTAGTAAGCCTATATTACAGTACCCCCAATTTGATAAAGAATTTATAGTCACTTCATACGCGAGCGATTTTGCAATTGGTGCAGTCTTGTCCCAAGGAATCATCGGACAAGACAAGCCCATCAGTTACGCCAGCAGAACGCTCAACAAAGCCGAAACCAGGTATTCTACTATAGAGAAGGAACTGCTAGCAATCATATTTGCAGTAGAACAGTTCCGCCCTTATCTCTACGGTCGGAGGTTCGTTATCGTTACAGATCATAAGCCACTTACATGGATTATGAACCTAAAAGATCCTACCTCCCGCTTAATGAGGTGGAGGATACGCTTAGAAGAATACGACTATAAAATAATTTACAAGGCGGGAAAAGCTAACACAAATGCGGATGCACTGAGCAGAATCAATACCGAAAACAAACAAATCTCGGTAATGACAAGAAGCCAGAAAAAGGCAGAAGCAGCTTCAAGTACAGTAGTACCTAGCAGTGAAATAATAGAAAATGTTGATAACCTCATTTTAACGCGAGGTTACAAAAACAAATATTTTCTACTCCCGACATTAATGACTCCTTGAAAATCAATTAAAAACTTATTTACCCCCAGATTTTGTTATAAAATTGGGAGAAGTAAATAAGTATAAACGGGGAAATACCACCTTTATTGTCGGAAAGGTCACATTGCCCACTAGGGACGACAAAGACAGAACCTTGCTAAAGAATGTAATGGCGAAATTTGTAGAACTCGCCGCAAACGACACTACTGCTCCAATAGCGGTTCCTGATATAAACAAAGATTGTTATCAGGAAGTAAAGCAAATATGCAAGGAGTCTTTTCAGAATTCTAAGTCGCAACCCATGCTCTTCTCTGATAAAATCATACAGTTAGATGACCCAAAGGACATCGAGCAAATAATTAAGGATTATCACATTACTCCTCTCGGAGGACACCAGGGTGAATCCAAGACAATACAAAAGATTAAGAAGGTATACTACTGGCCCCACATGACTAGAGACATAAAAGAATATATAAAAAGATGTCAGTCATGTCAAATAAATAAAAGCAGCCAAAATAGGAAAATTCCTATGAAAATAACAAGCACCAGTAGCAAGCCCTTCGAAAAAGTATTCTTGGATATTGTGGGACCTCTACCCACCAGCTACCTTGGCAATAAATATATCCTAACATTTCAAGACGACTTAACTAAATTCTCAGACGCTATACCATTGCAAGATGCAGAAGCAAAAACCGTAGCGGAAAAATTCGTTACGCAAATTATTTGTAAGCATGGCTTACCCAAATCTCTACTCACAGACCAGGGAACTAATTTTTTGAGAAGTCTATTCAGCGAAACTTGCAAACTGCTTAAAATAACTAAACTACAGACCACTCCTTATCATCCCGAATCTAACGGGGCATTGGAGAGAAGTCATCGCACTCTAGCAGAATACCTCCGGCACTATGTGTCCTCAGATCCGCTTACCTGGGATACCTGGATCCCATATGCAATGTTCACCTACAATAATTCCACTCACGCAAGTACTGGCTTCACGCCACACGAACTTTTATTCGGATTTCCTACTGAAATCCCTACTTCCTTAAAAAGGGACCCTGAAATATCATACAATTACGATAACTTACGATGGAACAGGAATTTATAGGCATGGAAGGAATAGGTTGCACCAACAAGGCCGAACACGTCATCAGGACTTCAGCAGCACCAGTGAAGCAGAGGTATTACCCAGTGTCACCTGCCGGACAGAAACATATCGACGAAGAACTGGACCAAACGCTAAAAGACGGGATCGTGGAGCGGTCTACTAGTCCGTGGGCATCCCCAATTATTTTAGTAAGCAAGAAAGATGGTTCCTACCGTTTCTGCGTAGATTATCGTAAGTTGAACAAGGTCACTGAAAAAGACGCGTACCCGCTCCCGTATATTTCAGCTATCCAGGACCGGTTACGGGACGCCAAATACCTCTTTTCGCTGGATATTGGTCCGCCTTTTGGCAAATCCCCATGGCAGAAGATTCGAAGAAGTACGCGGCATTTACTGTCCCAAATCGGGGATTGTATCAGTTCCGCAGAATGCCGTTCGGCCTCAGCAACTCTCCGGCTACTTGGCAGAGGCTAATCGGCATTGTCCTTGGATCCGACCTGGAACTCTACGTCTTCGTCTACCTGGACGATGTCACCTTGGTCATACAGGACTTTGCGAAGCATCTTGAAGTCCTCAGGGAGGTTCTCGAACGAATGAGAGAGGCGGGTCTCATAGTGGGAAAGGACAAATGCCAGTTTTGTCGCAAAGAATTACGATATCTAGGATACATTGTCAATGAGGATGGGCTCAGCGTCGATCCGGAGAAGATTCAATGCATCGTGAATCTTCCGAGGCCGAGTAATATTTCTGGCGTCCGAAGAGTGGTTGGAATGATATCCTGGTATCGTCGGTTCGTGCCCGAGTTTTCCACATTGATTGCGCCGATGACCAGCCTCCTAAAAAAGAAGGCAAAGTTCCCCTGGGGTGAAGGGTGTGAAAACTCTTTCCATAAAGTTAAGGAGTGTCTCGCTACAGCCCCTATTCTCTCTTGCCCGGACTACGACCTACCCTTTGTTGTGCAGACGGACGCATCGGATTATGGTTTGGGAGCAGTCCTCTTGCAACAACATCCCGAGGGAGAGAAGGTCATCTGCTACTTGAGCCGATCATTGAGCCCCGCCGAAAGGAAGTATTCGACCACAGAGAAGGAGTGTTTGGCGGTAATCTGGGCTGTAGCAAAGTTACGGCCCTATCTTGGAGGCGTCCGCTTCACCGTCGTCACGGATCACCACTCCCTGCTCTGGCTGAATCGGCTTAAGGACCCTAGGGGACGTTTAGCACAGTGGGCACTCCAGTTTCAACAATTCGAATTCGAAATTATTCACAGGAAGGGCAAGGACAACGCCGTACCAGACGCTTTGTCGCGAGCGATTAAAGAAGCCGAACCCACTGTTAACTGCATCGGCGAACCCTCAGACAAATGGGTAAGTAACATGAAGCAAGCTGTGATTTCCACTCCAACGAAGTACCCAAACTGGAAGGTACAGGATGGCGAGCTGTCGAAGAGATTGCCAGTCAAGTAACCCGCGCTAGCTGCCGAAGAAGACTACTGGAGAGAGGTTATTCCCAAACCGCGTCGCTGCAGTGTGTTCTAGAGCTGCCATGACGAGCGTGGGCATGTCGACGTCAAGAAAACGCTGCTTTTTGCCGCTAGCAGGTTTCACTGGCCCGGGATGAAACAGGATGTCGCCAATCATGTCCGAAGGTGTGTGACCTGCCAAGAAATTAAACCTGACCCGCAAGCGCCCGCTGGGATGATGCATACTCAGAGTAATTACGTATCTCGACCGTGGAAGATGCTGTGCATCGATCTTATCGGGCCTCTGCCTCGATCAACAAGCGGTCATTCTTACATCCTGACGGTCGTGGATTATTTTAGCAAATTTACGCTGCTATTTCCCCTACGTACGGCCACCGGTAAGGCTGTGGTCAGCGCGTCGGAAGATTCCGTTCTGCTTCTATTTGGGGTTCCGAAATGGATAGTGTGTGACAATGGAGTTCAATTTAAAAGCAAGCTTTTTGAAGAACTAATGAGTTCCTACGAGATCACCCCTACCTTCACAGCCAGATACCACCCTCAAGCGAACCCCTCGGAAAGGGTCAACCAAGTAGTGAAGACGATGCTCAAGGCGTACGTAGGCGAGAACCGCCGTACCTGGGCGAACCACTTGCCAAAAGTTGCTTGCGCGATAAGAACATCAGTCCATGAAGCCAGCAAACTGACGCCCTATTATATACTCGTCGGTAAAAAAATGCGCTTGAACGGAAAAACCAGTCTCATTCCCGAAGAGGGAACATTAGCCCAAAGGGAGATGAATTAAGAAGCACAAGTCAAGGAAAGAAAGAAGATGACGGTTACCTGCAAAGAAAATATATTAGCAAAAGTTCTTACAGCTAGGACTACCTTAAACGTAGCTTATGTCTAAATACTAAATCTACCCTAAGATAAGCAAATCCTAGTTTTACAGCTGATCGCCGCACCCGATCCTCGCGAGGTCGTGGTCAAGACCTGAAAGGAAGAAAGTAAGAATTAATAAGGGAAATAAGGGATAGATTTACGATACTTATCTGTTCATGTTGTGTCGTCCCGCTCAAAAGAAAACCAGATGCTCGGTCTCCGCTTTTCCAGGTCGCCAGCCGCTTTCAAAGTCCCCAAGAGTGTAGAGAGGATGAAGTCCCGGCGGGAGGGACGAATTTCCTGGGAAGGAACCTGAAAAAGACGAGGAGAATAATCAAAAATCTTAAGAAGACTCTAGGGGGAGAGAGGACGAGGTCCTGGATGACATAACCCCAAAAACATCACTGCACCAGAACAACGCGAACTCCATATTCCCGGGGGAATGGACGGGACCAGGCGGTGGAATGTGGAATGTTTTCCACCAATCAGAGGCCCGGGAGGTTAACCATAATGGCCGCCGATGGCCGGCGACCGCCATTCGCGACGAAAGATAATTTTAATAAATTCTCCTCGACCCGATTTTTCCGCGGTTTGTCGCAGGCACCTGGGGGAGGATAATAGCCCTCCATGACTGCACGAGTCGACACCACACACCCACAGTCACTCTTTGTCACGAAAAACTGCGAAAAAGTTTTACCATATCGCGATCGAGATGGTATAAAAACCCCGGATTTGCTATAAACTTTCTTCTTTTCCGAGTATTCTTCAAAGACGGGGGAGCTGTTGCGAATTTTTTTTGATAAAGTTGGAAAACGGGACGCGAAAAAATACCGTAAGGAAGGTTATCCACTCGCGACGATCGATTTCCGAACTTCGTGACTCTTTTGTAATTGTTTGGGGAATATAGGGAAAACCAAAAAAAATACTCGATGATTTCCAGGTGCTAGGAATTTATTGCCTGCTGCTGAAGATCCGTCCTTTCGCTACTTTAGCACATAGATGTCTGATCGGTATTGCCTATCAGCACTCTATTCTCTTAACTTTCAGAGGATGGTATAATGCGGTAGTGAGTTGGCGTATCAGCTCCTTGTCATCTCGCGAAGAGGACAGTGTGATGTGATGCGTAAGTACTACCAGAACTAGGATGACCACAAGTGGGTGTTGTTGATACGACTGACGCCCAAACATCCTCCCGGGGTTGAAATGAAAGTTTCAATTCCAGTCGTTATGAGTGAGGATAGCTTTCGATGTGTCATTCGCGGCGAATGCTTTTCTGGGAAATCGTCGGGGCTGAAGGTGTTGCAGTATCTTCTAATAGGTCAGCTTCAAGTAGAAGTTGATATGTGAGGACCCAGCTTCCGAGTTTCTGCGTCAATTGCAAAAAGCAGATTTGAGGCCAGTCGTCTTGATGGTCCTCGTTAGCGGTTTAAATTCGTTGTATTTCAGGGTAATTCAAGGGAAGGAAGATAGGTTATTTAGTAAGTCCAAC
This sequence comes from Tolmerus cingulatus, assembly GCA_959613345.1. Taxonomy (NCBI): domain Eukaryota; kingdom Metazoa; phylum Arthropoda; class Insecta; order Diptera; family Asilidae; genus Tolmerus; species Tolmerus cingulatus. The sequence continues at coordinate 4,872,502 of OY390712.1, forward strand.
ATACTTGCACTTCTATATGGTTATAGTAATTTCAGAAGAAAATAAATGAAAGAGTATTCAAGTGTTCATATTTCATGAGTATAGTTCAATTAGGTGGTTCAATCTAGTACTAGCTTTCATCCGTGGTACTATTGGTAGCAAACATACCTTGGTGATAGGGCGTTTGAGTTCGCCTGACTGAGTCTTGATTGTGATAACACCAACGAGTTCGTCACTTCCATCGTGAGTCTTTACTACCCTTCCTAGCGGCCATCTATTAGAGGGAATATTAGGCTCCTTTACTAAAACAAGGTCGCCTATTTTTAAATTATTTTGAATTTTGAACCATTTGGGCCCTTGCTGCAAGCGTGACAAATATTCCTTGCTCCAGGCTTCCCAGAAGTCCTGTTTCAGTTTTTGTATCAAATTCCACATTGAAAGCGCACTCAAATTTGAGGAAGTAAAGTCTTTTTTCGGTGGGGCCAGGAGAGCGTCGCCTATCAAAAAATGCCCTGGAGTCAATATTCTTAAATCATCAGGGTTATCGGTCAACGGACAGAGGGGCGCGAATTCAAACATGATTCAATCTGGGCTAAAAGCGTACTCATATCTTCATAGGGAAGTGGCACATTACCTACTATTCGTTTTAAATGAAATTTTATCGATTTTACCCCTGCCTCCCAAAGACCCCCAAAATGTGGAGAGGCTGGTGATATGAAATGCCACTGTATAGCTTGGTCAGAAAGTTCATGTGCTGCTTTCTTTGCACTTGTCTGAAAGGCAATTGTAAGGTCACACTTCAACTGATTGCAAACTCCAACGAAAGTAGTACCGCAAGCTGAATAGATGTTATGACTAAGTCCCCTTCGCGCAAAAAATGGTCTTAGTGTTGCCATAAAAGCGTCGGTGGTCAGATCACTCACTAACTCGATATGAATTAACTTTGTGCACAAACAAATGAAAATAACAATATAACCATTATAGATACGACATTCCCTGGTGAGTGAAATTCTGAGGTTAATGGGCGCTGCATAGTCTATGCCAACATTCGTGAAAGGACGAGTTGGTGTAGTGCGCGCTGATGATAGAGAACCCATGAGCTGAGACTGAGTTTTGTAAGAGTTTTTAAAGCATGTTATGCATTTTTGTATGAATCCTTTCACAGTTTTATAGCCGCTAAGTATCCATACCAGATTTCTTAAACGGGTTAATGTCAACGAAGCATATCCATGTAAGCATGACACATGAGCGTTATTAATTATCAATTTCGTTAGGTGACTGTGAGGAGATAAAATTAGAGGGTGTTTTTCGTTATAAGGGAGAGATGTCTTATCTAAACGACCACCCACTCGCAGCAAACATTCCGCGTCCAAGAAAGGGTTTAAATTTCTAAATTTAGAAGCCATTTCAAGCGGTTTTCCTTTAGATAAACAATCAATTTCATCGGAGAAGAATCGCGTTTGTTCTTGCTTTATCCAAAATTTTCGCGCTTCATTTAAAGTTTTGACTGAATTACACGAAGATTCTGTTGTAGTTTTCCGAAATTTTTTTAAAAAGTTCTGACAAAGCGCTGTAAAGTGGAGGAGGCGGGATAAAGATTAGAATCTTTCTAGGAGTTCAGTAGAATTTTGAATTAAGCAAGCGTGCAACGATAATTGAGTTTGTTAAATTCGGCAATAGCCGGGTCTAACTAGGAGATGTTTGGATTTGATGGCCAAAATCGATCTGATTCCCTAAGCCAATTAGGGCCATGCCACCATAGATTCTCCTTTAAGGTATCTATTGAAGAAATGCCTCGGCTTGCTAAGTCCGCTGGATTCTCTTGAGAGGGAAAATGACTCGACTGGACGAAATTTGTGTTGTTTATGACTTCTGTGATCCTATTTGTTCAATCTCTGGAATGCATATGACATGATAAGCTCATGTGCATTCAGGTGATCAAACTTTAGGATAAACAAATATTACGCTAAGTACATTACCCTAAGAACAATTTGCTGTTCAGCAAACCTCGCCCGATGCTCGTCACCCGATACTGCAACACGGCGCTACGTCGCGAGTCAGTGTCTCGGGGACAAAATGCATTGCGAGCAATTTTTGTATTTATTATCATATTGCTGATTGATTAATTTATGATTGAAAAAGTATGTGTAATAATTAGACTATTTAAGGGCAAGAATTTTTAAATATAGTGTGATTCGCTTCAGAACGGTGTTTCACTGCGTTACAATCCAAGCCAAGTTGTTCTGGTACAAGCACCAGCAGTAGCATTCTAAATTTTACCTAAGTGCTGCAACGCTTAAGGTAACTCCCAATTAATCAACGCTGCGTAGGTCCAAGAGCCTGTCGTAGCACTCAGCAAAAACTTTAGCGGAACGCTTAAGTTTGACTGACGAAACAAAAGAGTTTCGTCATTAATTTTGGTGACCCCGACGTGATCCTTCAGATTCACAACCGCATTCAGCATACTTGGATTATGGAGGCACTCGCGACACAGCAAGACGTGACTGGAACCTTAATCCAGAAGCTAGTGAGCAATTTCAACGAGGACTCAGCTGACAGGAAGACTGAGGCCTAGTACAAGAATCGTTTAGCTAAGCTGCAAGGCTTCTGGTCGGAGTTCAACGAGAGGCCCGATTCATGCGAAGCCGCAGATCCAGATCGGGTACACAAATACTTCGAATCTAACTACTATGCGGCAATTTCACATCTCGTGAAAAAGTACGATATTTTATTCAGGAAGAATCTGGAGGAATTGGCTGGCCAAGGGACTAGGAGATCCCTCACCCCGACACCTACATCAGCAAGGCAAACCGGTGAAGATAATACAGATTCTAATATGATCAAAATGATCAGAAGACAAAAGGCTAGAATGCAGACGTTGTCGCAAATGCTGGACATAATAGATGAGTCTCCACAACTTGCCAGCAAACATCATTATCAAGTGAAACTAGAAGCAATTAATCGGCAATGGGCAAGGCTGGAGGAAGGACACTGTCAGATCTACGAGCTAGATAATGATCCCTCTAACTATGGGTATGACACAAATGCCTACATTGCATTAGAGGACAGAGTGCAGACAACTTTAATTCTCTTTCATGAGCGATTAGAGGAACATTCAAGTAGACAGGAAGGACGCTTCACTAACGGCACACAGGTGCAACTTGGAGAGACGATGCCTAGCCCAATGAAGCTGCCGAAAATAACTCTTCCAATATTTAACGGAGATTATTTACAATGGCGCCAATTCTATGATTTATTTGTGCAAATGGTGCACAACCAAACCATGTCAAAGTGTCAGAGGATGTGGTACTTAAAAACGAATCTGACTGGTAAACCAGAAAAGCTGATTCGACATTACACCATCTCAGACGATAACTACACAGCAGCGTGGGAGGCCCTGGTTAATCGCTACAACAACACAAGAGTTATAGTAACGGCTCTCCTCAACAAACTGATGTCGCAGTCGAGCATCCAAGATGAAAGCGCATCAGCCTTAAAGGCTTTACACGATACCACAAAGGAGTGCCTCAGAGGACTCAACAATCTCGGTCTACCGACCGATCAGTGGGACTCCTTGATCACCCATTTCCTGATGAAGAAAATAGATAGATAAACACAAGTTATCTACGAGCAATCACTGGACAACCCACGAGAATTGCAACCATTAGACCGACTATTAAAATTTCTTGAAACCCGGTTCCAGTCCATAGAAGCGTTGGGAAGCAAGGGCAAAACTACAGAAGAAGCTGCTCGGAAGCCAGTAACTGCAAGATCACTAGCAATAACAACTAGTCAAACAAAATGCGTAGCATGTCGCGCAGACCATCCACTTTTCTATTGCCAGCAGTTCATTAAACTCACGCCGAAAAAACGATTGGATCTGGTGCGAGCACACAAATTGTGCATCAACTGTCTGAAGGCTAGACACAATTATGCAAAGTGCAGCTCCAGAGCATGTAGTAAATGCTCAAAGAAGCACAACACATTACTGTACCTAGATCAACGAATGCAAAGGTATCAAGAAGCAAACAAGGAGTCCTTTCAAACGGCACAAATCCAAGCAGAGGAACAGCATGCAACACTAACAGCACAAGCATCTGGAATACAGAAAGGCCTCGTGATTTTAAGCACTGCAATGGTGCAACTAACAGGAGAAAACGGGGAAGCATTCAATGCAGAGCGATGCTTGATTCAGGATCGCAACTTAATTTTATTACGCAGAGAACGGCAAAACAATTATATCTCGCTAAACTCTCTGATTCGATAAACATACAAGGAATTGGTGGCTCCACGCAGCACACTCAGCATCGAGTCAACGTAAAATTGAGTTCCAACACTACGGGCTTCTCTACAAGGCTAGAAGCCTTTGTCTTACAGAAGATAATCCCTCAGCACCCAGTTAAGGACATTATTCTCGACGACTGGCCAATTCCTCACAACATCAAGCTTGCGGACTCTGCGTTCAATCGCGCTGATCGCATCGGCTTCCTCATCGGAGCGGAGATTTATCATCAACTCTTAGCAGTCGGACCACTAAGCTGAGGGTTGAGTTCGACGCCTTAGCAACAACTTAATCAAATATCTCGCTAAATGACTCCCTGCTCATGGGCCCCACCATCCAAAAAGAACTATTTACAACACTACTTAGGTTTCGAATGCCCAGACATGTGTTTACAGCGGACATCGAGAAAATGTACAGGCAAACTCGCTTGAGAAACGAGGACCGGAATTATCAACTCATCTTGTGGAGAAATGAGCCGGAAGAGCCGCTACGATGCTACGAATTATGTACAGTGATGTATGGGACATCGTCTGCACCATATCTCGCAACCAAATGCCTGCAAAGGCTCGCAGAATCAAGCAAGAAGCAGTACCCATTAGGCGCTGACGTTCTAGCGCGGGACTTCTATGTGGATGATATTATGACAAGGTCAGATCATCTACTTACCGCTATTGAATCGAAGAACCAGCTGAAGGCGTTATTGCAAACAGCGGGATTTAAGTTAAGAAAATGGTGTGCAAATAATCCAAGGCTTTTAAAGGATCTTCCAAAGGAAGATATGGAGGTGGAATTGGATTTTCTCGAGAAGGACCAACCACACATCAAGACCCTAGGACTAACATGGTTACCCAAATCTGACTCCTTCAAAGTAAAGACGTCCTAGACAGAGCGCCACAAGATTACGAAAAGAATTGTTTGCTCCGACACGGCGCACATTTTCGACCCGCTCGGCCAAGTGGGACAAACCACAGTCATGGCAAAAATATTTCTGCAGAAATTATAGCTCTTGAAGTTAGATTGGGATGCCGCGCTTCGTCTTGAATTACACACTGACTGGATCCGATTCTCAGAAGAATTGAAAATGCTGGATGAAATAAATGTTCCGAGACATGCGTGTCTTCACAAAACGCCGAGAACAACAATTTCACATCTTCGCAGTTGCTTCTGAAAAGACGTACGGGGCGGCAGCATACGTTCGAACGTTAGACAAACAGAGCACTATAACAGCACAGCTGCTATGTTCTAGATCCAGAGTAGCGCCGCTCAAGACACTGTCGATTCCTCGCCTAGAATACTGTGCAGCAAAATTGGCAGTCGACTTGGCAGTCGACTTGGCAGCATGCATCCAAAAGGACTTAAGCGTAAATGCGGACCGCACATTCTTCTGGACCGACTCGGAAATAGTCCTCTGCTGGATTAATTCATCTTCATCATCCTTGCATACTTTTGTCGCTAACAGGGTGTCCGCCATTCAGGAAGTGACTACATCTCAACAGTGGCGACACGTGAAATCAAGGGAAAATCCGGCAGACCTACTATCGCACGGCATAAATCCTGGCAAGTTCAAGGACAGTTGTCTTTGGTACTACGGATCACCCTTTCTCCATGGCAGAGAAACGGCGTGGCCAGCAGCACACGTTCCGAAGCTAGAAACCATTCCTGAATAGCGGAAAACGGTTCTGTCTGCTATCACCATATCAAACCCACAAAATCTGCTCGACACAATCAACCATGGAAACTCGTTTCGGAAGCTACCAAGAATTGTTGGCTACGTATACAGTTTCATACAAAGGGGCAGATCTCGAGAAGGGCCCAGGACACCTCCTTTCGACACATCACTCAGTGCTAACGAATTAGAGGAAGCACTAACGATCATCGTCAAGCAAATGCAACAGAATGAGTTCGCAACCGAAATATCGCATGTAAGAGCCACGGGAGAGACGCAGAAAACTAGCAAACTCAGTGATCTGATCCCCTTTCTCGACGAAAAGGTAATCATCAGAGTAGGTGGGCGATTGAGAGCCTCTGAGTTCGATGCCAAATACCAGATTGTATTACCTTACGCACATCCGCTTACGAAACACATACTGAAAGATTTCCACGAAGAAAACCAACATACTGGAGCACAATCTCTGCTAGCTATAGTTCGACAGCGGTTTTGGCCCATGAAAGGAAAAACTCTCGCGAGGTCAGTGGTCCAACATTGCCTGCGATGCTTCAGATCAAAACCTAAATAACTATCACAATTAATGGGAGACCTGCCGGCACGACGAGTCCAACCTGCTCGTCCCATCGTCAACGCAGGAGTCGATTTCTGTGGGCCTGTCTGGACTCACTATAAGATCAGAGGGAAAAGACCTGAAAAGTTCTATATAGCGGTATTCTGCTGCTTTGTCACAAAGGCAGTTCACTTAGAACTTGTGACGGATTTAACCACGGATGCCTTTCTTGGAGCTCTAAAACAGTTTATGGCGAGAAGAGGACACTGCAGATATCTACATTGTCACAACGCTACTAACTTCATCGGGGCGCAAACGCAATTAGCCAAATTGAAAGAAGCCGTGCATTCTGAAAAGGCTAAGAGCCAGATACAGTCACTATGTATCACCCGCGGCATGGGTTTTCACTTCATACCCCCCCCCCCCCGAGCACCCCACTTCGGGGGTCTTTGGGCAGCAGCAGTGAAGTCCGCAAAGACCCTACTACGACGATCCGTTTCAGCTGCATCGCTCACCTACGAGGAACTGGAGACAGTAGTTACTGAGTTAGAACCAGTGCTAAATTCCCGAACGTTAACACCCATTTCATCACACCCCAATGACCTAAGTGCATTAACGCCTGGACATTTTTTAATTGGTGAACACTTAGTAAGTACAATTCACCCAAAGGCAACTCCGGAAAAACTTTCCCTGCTCACTCGATGGAAATTAGTTGCGCACATAAAAAACGAATTCTGGAAGCGCTGGTCGACAGAGTACCTCAATGAGCTCTAACAGCGACAGAAATGGCGAAGACAAAGTGAGAATATCTAGCCCGGAACAATGGTGATACTCAAGGAGGATAATCTGCCACCCATGAAGTGGCCGCTGGGTCGTGTGGTTACCATTTACAAGGGAGAGGATGGTCTTATTCGAGTAGCAGACGTTCGCACAGCCAAAAGCGTGTTACGGAGGCCTATTCACCGACTCGCTCCACTTTCAATTGATTCAGCTGATCCAGACCCAGACTATGACGCTAACGAGGAACCAAAGCGGCCAACAACTTCTAGATCTCACGAGCGGCCAGAGAGGCAGGACGATAGTCCTACGCCAACAAAGAGGATTCGAGTATCACCAATGTCCACCTTAGTCACGCCAACTTTCACCATAGACCTGGATCCCTGAATTATCGTCAGAGTTGAAGCACCACTTCAACGGGGGGGAGAATGTTGAATCTCTGGAATGCATATGATATGAGAAGCTCATGTGCGTCCAGGTCAACAAACTTTAGGATAAACAAATATTACGCTAAGTACATTACCCTAAGAACAATTTGCTGTTCAGCAAACCTCGCCCGATGCTCGTCACCCGATACTGCTAACACGGCGCTACGTCGCGGGTCAGTGTTTCGGGGACAAAATGCATTGCGAGCAATTTTTGTATTTATTATCATATTGCTGATTGATTAATTTATGATTGAAAAAGTATGTGTAATAATTAGACTATTTAAGGGCAAGAATTTTTAAATAAAGTGTGATTCGCTTCAAAACGGTGTTTCACTGCATTACAATCCAAGCCAAGTTGCTCTGGTACAAGCACCAGCAGTAGCATTCTACATTTTACCTAAGTGCAACGCTTAAGGTAACTCCCAATTAATCAACGCTGCGTAGGTCCAAGAGCCTGTCGTAGCACTCAGCAAAAACTTTAGCGGAACACTTAAGTTTGACTGACGCAATAAAAGAGTTTCGTCACTATTGCTGACGAAAGCTTTGAAGTTATTAGGGTGACGACGGAGCCAAGAGAGTACGATGCTAGTATCTGTCCAAGCAAAATAAGCTACACTCTTTGATCTTATAGATTTCTCAAATTTCTTTATTAGTTTCGCTAAAAGCATTGCGCCACATAATTCCAGCCTCAGTAAACTTATGGCCTTTATTGGTGCTACTTTCGTCTTTGCACAAATTAGATTCACGTGAATATCCGTTTGAGTTTCGACGCGCAGATATAAAACAGCTCCATAAGTTCTCTCAGAAGCATCACAGAAACAATGCAGTTGAACACTGGTAGAAGGGCCAGTGCTTAGATACCTAGGAATGGAAATATCTTTGATGTGATGTAAAAGGTTCAAAGACTTCGTCCAGTGAGTTGAGATGCCCTGGGGAATAGGATCATCCCAACCGAGCCCCAATCGCCACAAAGACTGTGTAAGAATTTTAAATTTTATAACTATTAATGCCAACCAGCCTAAAGGGTCATATATACGGGATATTTCTGAGAGGAGATATCTTTTTGTAACAGTCGACTGATGCGAAATTTTTATATCATATGAGAAACAGTCCTTGCCGGGTCGCCAATGTAGGCCTAAGGTTTTAATTGACTCGGCCTTATTAATAAGGACGGATGAAGAAGATTTTTGGTCAACAGGAATGTCGTGTAAGAGATTTTCGCAATTTGAGGACCACTTTCTTAACTCAAATTTCCCGCGTTTATGAACTGAGTCTATTTGATTTTTTGCTTCAATGGCATATTCTAGAGTATTGGCTCCCGATAGTACATCATCCACATACATGTCATTAAGAATTATCTTCGCCCCAATTGGATAATCTACTTCTTTGTCTTTCGCTAGTTGATGCAGCGCGCGTATGGCTAGATAAGGAGCGCTACTCAGCCTAAAGGTCACCGTCATTAGGCGAAAATCCTCTATCTCACTATCGGATTTGCGGCGCCAAATGATCCTTTGAAATCGACTTCAGAAGGGTGCATTAAAATTTGTCGATACATCTGGGTGATATCTGCAGTGAATACGACCTTATGCTGTCTCCAATCAGTAATTAAGAGTGTAATATCGCGCTGCAAACTAGGACCTGTAAATAAGCGATCATTCAATGAGAATCCATTTTTTGACTTAAAACTTCCATCAAACACAACTCTAGTTTTTGTTGTTAGGCTGTCAGCTTTAACAACCGCATGATGAGGCATATAAAATACTGTGTCTGGTGGACACGCTATTTCATCTTTTGGTATTTTTCGATATGATTAAGCTCAATGTATTGTTCGAGACACCTGTTATAATCGAGCTTTAATGACGGATGCTTTTCTAAAGCCAAATATCTTTTAACAGCCATTTCTCGGGAGTCTCCAAACTTTACTTCAGTTTCATTTAGTTTAGAAAAGGGAAGATATACAATGTATCGGCCATCAGAATTCCGGGAATGTGAGCTTGCAAACAAGTTTTCTGATAACTGAGGCGCATAGGAAACTTCTTCTATTTCCCAAAATCGCTTTAAGGCATCGCATTCATTCACCTGAGCACAGAAGTTTGCGACGCTATTATGTAGAGAATGATAGGGTGAGGATGAGGAAGAGTTTAGCGACTGGACCTCGCCGAAAAGAATCCAACCAAACGAAGTTTTTTGCGCGGTAGGACTGCCTGGTTTACCCCGAATCAAGCCATCTTCAAATATTTTCCCGTAAATAGCTGCGCCGAGTATGATATCAATATTTCCTGGGCGTTCAAAGGAAAGATCTCCTAACTGCAAATCCTTGACATGGCTAAGCAATGAACTTGAGAGGTTTTGTGGTGGTAATGAGCCGGTCACCTTTTTAAGTACAACGGCTTTAATTGGGAAATTCGGAGTGTCTTGCGAATGGAGTCAAATATCGAAGCAAACCGACGAATGAGAACTTGCCGTCAGGTTATTTCCTAAACCTGGGACCTGAAGCGATGCATGAAGAAATTTGAAACGTGTTGTGGTCAGGGGGAAAACCAGTCTGGCCCCATTAATCCGCCCGTGTGATAAAAACACAGAAATGCGGAAATTTTTGTTCTCCGCCTATGGGCTTCGGCGATGGCTCAGGGGCTCGGCCGAGACTTCACGGCGGCTCTGGACGGTACCGCAAGGGATTGCGTTCCTTGGGCTGCTGGCGACGAATTTCGTGCACGAAAATGCACAAAATTCGTCGGTCGCAGCTCAAGGCCAAGCCCAAGCTAGGAAAAAATCTCCGGCGCGAGCCCTGGGACCGAGCCTCAAGCGGTGCCACAGATTTCGGTCCCATACAAAAATTTTCAGCGACCGAGCCCCGGGCATCGCCACAGATTTCGGTCCCATGCAAAAATTTCAGCGACCGGCGGGCTGGTGCATGGCTGCGGGAGGCTGAAGATGAGCGGGCGGCGTCCTCGGTGCACGTTGCCATCCCAGCGCAGCGGGTTCCTGCACTCATCGGGGTCTGCAGTGGCAGCGGCGGTGAGTGTGGGAGTGCGCTGCAGCGGGATCCGTAACGGTCACCGGGGCGCGTAGATTTTTCGGCGCGGCGTAAGGAGAATTTTTCGAGGAGTCGAGTCAGGATCGCCGTGCAAAGGAGTCGAGTTGGGATAGCCGAGCCGTGAAGATCGCGGGAAAAAAGTAAAAAAAAAATTAAAAAGAAAAGTTTTTTTTGGGAATCGCTCGTGGAGAGAAGAAAAAAGTTGGGGAAAGTGCAGAGTTTTTTTTTGGGCCGGAGTTTTCTTGCGAAAAAAAAAAAGAGGAGAAACAGATAGTGATTTATGGTGCACGATTTGATTTTTTCGGAAATTTGCGAAGGACAGACTGTTTATTGCCGGTTGGTTTGTATTGGGAAAAGACTGCCAATTTTTTCATAAGTGGTTAGTGTGAAAGAATTCGGACATTATTGCGCGACCAAAGTGCGATTCCGAAGTTTTTTTTTTTTATGAGTCATTTTTTTATATATCCTTTTGGAGTCCGAATAGAGCGCACAGTCACCCACGGCTTGTTTTTTTTTAAAATCTAGACTTACGGAGTGATTCAGTGGTGGTGACAGAAGACAGAAAAGAGAAAGAAAAATTTCAAAAAAGAAAAAAAAAAAAGGAAAAATTTTATTGGTTTTGTTTCATTTTTTCGCAAATTTATCGTTTGGTATGGATCTTTGAACACATAATCGAGTGATTAGAAGGAAAGTGCCGACCCAAATAGAAACAAAAAAGTATACCCAGTTTCACGCTCGTTAATAAAATTAAATCTTTGCTGTAACACAAAAAAAAAAAACAAGTACAATTACAAGGAAATTCGATTACCCATATTTTAAATGAAAAAAAATTACAGTTAAAAAAAAAAAAAAAAAAAAATCATTAAACTAAAATAAAATCAACAAAAAAAAAATAATAAATAAAATGAACAACTAAATATTTAAAAATAATTTCAAAGAAAAAAAAAAAATATTTAATTTAAAAGAAAAAAAAAAAGGAAAAAAAAAAATATAAAGGGAATTTTTTTTTGACCTGACCTGGCTGCTGCTGATCACCGGCGGAGGGCACCACGACGGGGCCACCTGAAGAGGCAGGGTGCCTCCGCACTCGTCACACGGAATCCACACCATCAGCGGGATCAACGGTACGTCACGGCGCCCAACGAGAATAGTTAAGCTTAGTAAAAATGTTTGCAAATATGTGTGCAAGTAAAATCAGGTATGTTCCTCTGACTTAAGTTTTTCTCTCTCTTGGTTCCCCCCTCCAACTTTCTCGTGCCGCCATGATAAGGCAGTAGGTTCAGTCGTGTTTCCAAAGGGACCTCCCAATTATTAAGGCCGCTGGGAGGTCACAGGGTGGTTGGGGCAACAGGCCAAGGGGGGTTCATCGCGAACCGAACCCCCCCTGAGAGTCAATCACGGGCAGCTGCAGGGGTTCAGCCTGCACCGTCGTTTTTTCCCCCCTTCGCGATTCGTCGTCTCCCGTTTGCGAGAGAATTTTTTTTTCGTTATAGCCGGTGGCCGTTCCGGCGGCTGAAAGCGGTTTTTTCGGCAAACCCCCCCACACTACCGCAAATGCTAGCCTGCCAGCTCTCGCGGCCGCATACCGCCGGACGGGGTGCTTTAGCCGGGCCCCCGAGTCCACTCGGCTCATAACAAACGCAAAGACTGAGCAGCCTTGAACGTAATAAAGGTGGCTTGGGAACCAGGGTCCACTAACGCCCGCAATAAGCGAGTCTCACCCCTTTTAGACACTACCTTTAACAGAAGTGTAGCTAGGAGAACAATTTTATTATCACGAGAAAGAAAGGAGCTAACATTGGTTACTGATTTGAAATTTGAGGCAGCTTCAGAAGTAATTTGAGACTGGGGCGTATCTGCAGGGTGTAATAGGGAATGATGACGGCACTGACAAACACGACAAGAGTATTCACTGGTACATTTCGACTCACGATGGCTTTGGGCTAAACAATTTGGGCAGATCTTGCTTGAGGGTACAAATGCCACTCTATCCTTTACCCTCATTTTCAGGAATTTAAAACATGATTTTAGGAGGTGTTGACCTTTACATAATGGGCAAGTAAAGTGGGCCGTATGATAGACACGGGTTTTTGCGTTTTCAGGAAACTTAGAAAAACCTTTATGAGCCTTATTAGGATGCAGTGCCTCTAGGGTGCGGAATCGGCCCTCGAGAAAACCCATGAACTCTTGAAGGCTGGGTAGTGAAGTTGAGGTTCCGTGCTTTTGTTTCCATAAATGTTTGGTTGCTTGGGGCAAACGTTCTAAAATGATAAAACCTATAATAGGATCCCAGTTCGCTGTGTCTATTTCAAGGTTTGTTAAGGTAGACAGGCACGCATTAGTTGTATCGATTAACCGCCGAATATGAGTGGCGTTTTCAGTGTTTAAATGAGGTTGGGTGAATAAAATTTTCAAACTATTATTAACTAAAGCTCGTTTATTATGGTACCTTCTGCAAAGATTGTCCCAGGCGATACCGTAGTTATCTTCCGTTACATTCCAATGACGGATAATCTGTTCGGTTTCTCCCGTTACACAAGATTTAATTAAGATACTGCATTTTTTGGACAGGTGGAATATGTTCATTTGAATGCACCATCGATTTAAACATATCCCGAAATGATAACTACGATTCATAGTCGCCAGAAAACTTAGGGATCACAATTCACGGTAACTTCAGATCATTGTTACTACGGGAATCCCTACATCTCACTTCGTCATTTAACATGGTATTGAGCGTGGAATTTGCAATCGGCATTGCAGACGAAGTACCAGGAAGCGCCGAAGGAGTTAATCGGAATATATGATCGTGTAAAATACCTTTGTATTCGAGAAATAATTCTAATGAATCATCATATAAAGTGCCCGTAAAGTACTCACTATTTTTGTTTTCCTTTTGTTCACAGCTTCTTATAGTGGAATCCCAAGATCGGAATTCTTCCCAAAGGGAATTTAATGATTCTATTCGCCCTTTAATATTCCCCGCGCTTTGCAACCTTTCTTTAGGACTCTTTTTATAATTTAATTCGAATTTTTTCATTTGCTCGTACGTGGCCTTTTGTGCCTCTACTAAGTCATTAAAACTCGCGCCTTCCATTTTTGTAGTACTGAATATCACTCAAAGTACGGAATGAGAGCTAGTAGGTACGGAATGAGACAATGCTTCCTCAAATTGTATGCGCCTTTAAGGTAGTTTATAAAACAAATGCTATTGAATTTAACGTTGATTAAAGCAACGACAAACGTGGGACAGATTCTCACTTTCACCGTATGAGCCTATGAAGTACTGTTAAGTACCGTTGTGGATGAACCGTTAGGAGACGATATTCTTCAGACTGGAGTTCCACTTCTGAATTATATTTCACGCGTTCAAACATAACTTCCGATAAATAGGAAAACTCGGAATAACTGTCTGCTAAAACTCACTCTAACATGCAATTTAAATTCAATCACCTTAAACCAGATCGAACACTGAATAATCTTGGCTTCACTAAGCACTTAGATAATTTAATGAAATATTTTATGGAAGGTTAAAGTGCAAATATTTTGGACTTACCTTTTTGGGGGTATCCGGCTCGATATATAATCTTACCGTCCGTCGCGAGCTGACGTGTCTTTCGCAGTCTCTCGTTTTTTCCGCTCTTTGCCTGGCCGCCTGTTTCTGCCTTTGGCTCTTTCCGCCGGCTTTTGTGTTCCTTGTTTCCGCTTCGCCTCTCTTGCTGTCTTTTGGCCGTGCGGTCCTGCTCCTGGCTCCTGTGCCTGTTTCTTCTGCTCGTCCGGACTGTTTTTGACAGGTGGCTTGTTTACCTCACCATCTGATCTTTCATCGGCTACACGACTCCTTCATAAGCCAAGACACAAACCTGAGTTTTCGCTCCACAACTGGTTTCTGATCTGTCTATCCAGTGGCTCTCAACATCTTCATCTTTATTTAACTTAATCTTAACTTCCTCGCGCTATGGATACTTGTCACATCTGCTCGGAACCCATCACCGATCGTAAAATTCAGTGTTTGGGCGTTTGTTACCATGCTTTCCATGCTTCCTGCGTCAAACGTGGTACCATTATCAATCCCGACGGCTTGATCACCTGTGACGAGTGTGCTGACATTAAGCCTTGCCATGTGCTTCACTTCATTAGCTCTTTCGCAACTAAAATTTATTCCGAGCAATCTATCATCGCTGCCAAAGTCAACTCTATCCTCTCCAATATCGGCGGTTTTCAACTGTTGTCTGATGACATTACCCAGCTCCATCAGAAATTGGACAAAATTTTGGCTTCTTCTGGACACCTTGATACTGGCTCATCCGAAATTCTCTCTAAATCTCACTCCATCTATAACATGGTATCTTCCGTCTCCTCATCCATCGAAGACCTTCGTGAACACATCTCCGACCTTACCCAGTCCGCTGCACCTGGTTCGTCCACCTTGCTGCCCGTTATCGACGATTTACGGCGGAGCATCAAGCAACTTAAAGCTGATGTTGGCTCCTGGAATTCCTCCACCTCGCACAACTCGGATCTGGTGCGCTCACTCTGCACAGATGTCAAGAACCTGTTAGCCCGCCCTGTTATTACTACACCTCCTGCAGTTCCGGCCGCGGCCCGCCAGGAATCAACATCCCACTCGGCACGTGTCTCGAGTCCGCCTCGCCCTGCGCCTGATATGGGACCTCCCTCTGCCCCGTCCCCCTCGATTGTGATGTTCGGCACTACATGGACCACGGAGGATTGGAATCAGCGGATCTCCAAACTACGCAGTCATAATACCCCCACCAATGGCGACTCATTGCCATTCATCTTAAATGGTGCCCCGCGCTTCTCTGATGCTTCCTGGGTTCGGAGCTTCTTCAGGAAACACTTCTCTTTCCTCCCCGTCAGCTGTACCAAAATATCCGCTACCGGTCAACCAACTAGCTTCCGCGTTCAGGTTCCCACTAGATACGCCTGGCTCCTCATCGACCCCTCCAATCGTTGTATAGCCATAGGTAACGTCCGTATCTCTAAGCATTGTAATAAGTCCTCTAAGTCTGTTAAGTTTAGCTCCAATTTATCCAAGCCTAACACTAGCTCTACCACTAACACTAACAATAGTTTAAGAACTTCTACTAAACCTAGTTTCCTAACCCCCCTCCCGCTAAGGTGAATAACACCCCCATTCCCTCTAAGTCCCATTCTGCTAGATCCTCCAAACCTCGTAGCACTCGCCAGCGCAAATCTTCTCCCCCCCCTGCCTCCAATTCCAGCAACTGGCAACTTAAAGCCAGCTTATTCCCTAACTTTAATCATGCTACTCCTCCTAAATACCCTAATTTTGTATACTCCCACACTTTGAACCCCCCTACCCCAACCCCTCCTGCCTCATTTTCCGTTTCCTCTGTTCCCACTCCCCCCATCTCCAGCAAAAACACCCCGGCGCTTGCACCCTGTGCTCCCTCTCACTCAGATCGAATCCCATCTCCCGCTATCACCTCGATCTCTCCCTCCTCACCCTCTCCACCTTCCACCTCTGACCGACCCTCCTTTATTGACCCTCTCCTTCCTCCAGTCGTGAAATTAACTCGTCTTTCGGCTGAATCCCCTGACTGTCGCTACTTGCTTTCCCGCCTTCGAGAGCGCAGAATTTATGATAACGTACGCCTATTCCTTGCCTACCTTCATGATAAAGCAGATCATATCTGCATTGAGGGTAAAACTCGTACCAATGTCATAGTCTCCTTACACCAAGAGGGACTCCCGACCGATCCCACCGTCCTTAAACAACTCTACCTCAAATTTCATGCTGCTTTCGACGTCCCTCCCCAACAAATCTCTGACGACCTGTCCGCCTTTGCCTCTTATCTAAACTCCAAGCGTATTTCCCATTTGCAGAAAAGTCGTAATGACTCTAAAAATTACTACTGCTCCTAACCCCCCCACCTACTTCTCCTCTTTACCCACTGCCCCTCCACCTATCCCTACTCTATCTCATATTTCCTTATACTACCAAAATGTCAGAGGCCTCCGTACCAAAACCGCCTCGGTTTTCAAGAACTCCCTCTCCTTTCCTTTTGACATCTTTGCCCTCACCGAGACCAACTTGACTCCCTGTATCTTCAGCAACGAACTTTTCCCTGTGACTTTTTCGGTTTTCCGTGCTGATGCCTGCGACAACGGCTCAACCCCCTCCAACCGCGGCGTACTTCTTGCTGTCCATACCCGTTTCGGCGCCAGCCTCATCTCTTCTTCTAATTCCTCTCTTTTCAATTTTGTATGCATTAAAGTCTCTACTTTGGGCAAATCCCTGTACGTACTTTGTGCATACATTCGCCCCTCCCAACCTCTCGAAGCCTACCAACTTGCCACCGACACGATTGACTCCATCTTCAGTTCCCTTGGACCTAACGATGAAGTCATCGTTCTGGGTGATTTCAACCTCCCCCGCCTCGCTTGGCTAGGTTTCTGATGACGACCTTTCTTTCATCCCTTCTAATGCCCTCTCCGACAAGGAAACTTTATTTGTGGACCGCCTCTCTGACTCTGGTCTCTATCAAGTTAGTGGCGTAACAAATATTCTGGGTAGACAACTTGACCTTGTATTTTCCTCTGATCCAGTTAACTCGGTTGTCTCTTTGAGCTCCCACCTTCTCTCTACTCTCGACGAGTATCATCCTCCCCTCTTTCTCACTCTTGGCCTTGTGTCCCCTCCTCTCTACACCACCGCCGAGTCATCCTACCATTTCAATTTCCGCTGTGGTGACTATGGTAAATTGTGCTACCTGCTCTCCCAATCATCTCTTCTTTCGCTCTCCGCTGAATCCCAGCTCCCCGTCGCTGATGCCCTTGACCTATTTTACTCTGAACTTTTTGCCTGCCTCGCCCAATCATTTCCCTGTCAGCCCCGCAGAAATCATTCCTCCTCCCCCCCCCTGGTACAATAAAGAACTTCGTTCACTTCGGAACAAAAGAAACAAATTATGGCAGTCGTACCTAGTTTCTCGTTCCGATCGCGATCTCTCTAATTACCTCACTGCGGCATCCCTCTTCTCCGCTCGCAGCGAATCTTTGTATCTTGACTACCTGAGTCACATGCAGTCTACCCTCATCTCTAACCCCAAGCAATTCTATCAATTTATTAACATCAAGAGGAAATCCAGTGGTTACCCCTCTACTCTTAAGCTCAACGGCAATTCTTCCTCCGACCCTCATACTTTAGCCAATCTCTTTGCTCATCACTTCAGTTTGTCCTTCAGTGAGCATATCTTTGAACCCGATACTACATATTTCCACTTTCTGGCCTCCCGTCCTCAGACCTCCCTTGCCTCCATTAATATTGATCCCTCTATGATAGCCTCCGCCATTGCTGCCCTTCCCGCCGACCATAACCCTGGCCCTGATGGTATTCCCGCTATCATACTAAAAAAGTGTGCCCAACATCTGATCCGTCCCCTATCCTTGATTTTTCAACTATCCATCTCCCAAGGTGTCTTTCCTGCCAGGTGGAAAGACTCCTTTATCATTCCCATGCATAAAAAAGGCTGTAGGAGTGAGATTTCTAATTACCGCCCTATAGCCAAACTCTCCGCCATACCTAAACTTTTCGAAAGCATCGTTTACGATTGTCTTTTCTTCCACTGCAAATCCATTTTCTCTCTGTCCCAACATGGCTTCCTTAGAGGCAGGTCAACTGTCACCAACCTTACCAACTTCATATCAAGCACCCTATGTGCCCTTGAAAAAGGTGATGAGGTTGACGTCATTGCTACCGATTTCAGTAAGGCATTTGACAAAATCTCGCACGACCTAATCCTCTTCAAACTCCATTCCCTTGGCTTCAACCAGCTTTTTTCCTCCTGGATGAAGTCCTATCTGGAACATCGCCAGTATAGGGTCATTTTTTGCTCTTCTACCTCCTGCCCTTTTGTAGCCAACTCAGGTGTCCCCCAGGGTAGCCACTTAGGTCCGTTGCTTTTCATTCTGGCCATCAACGATGTCGAGTGCGTCATCAAGCACTCTGACCTCTCTATTTACGCCGACGATATGAAAATCTCCAAACGGATTTCCTCTTCCTCCGACCCCTGTCTTCTTCAAAGTGATCTTGACCAATTCTGCATTTGGTGCACTAAGAACTCCCTTGAACTTAATGTCTCCAAATGCCAGTCGATCACTTACTCCCGCAGACGGCCCTCCTCTCCCCCCAGAGTCTATCATCTGTATGGCAAACCCATCCCCTCTGTATCCTCTCTCCGCGATCTTGGAGTCATCTGTGATAGCGAACTCAACTTTCGTGAACACATTGACTACGTGATTGCCAGAGCCAACTCGGCGCTTGGTTTCGTGAAGCGCTGGTCTAAGGAGTTCCTCAACCCGTACGTAGCCAAATCCCTCTATGTCACCTTCGTTAGGCCTCTCCTGGAGTACGCTTGCCAAGTCTGGTCCCCCTTCCAATCCAACAGCATTAACAGGATCGAAGCTGTACAACGTAGGTTCCTTCGTTTCGCTCTTCGCGAGCTCCCCTGGTCTGCCCCTCATGACCTTCCGCCCTATGAAAACCGCCTCTTACTTTTAAACCTGCAGCCCTTGTGGATGCGGCGCGATCTTGCCGATATCATCTTCATCCATCAACTGCTTACCGGCGAGATCGACTGCCCTTCTCTCCTTCAGCGGGTCCCTATTTATACCAACCCCCGTAGCATCCGTTCGGCCCCTCTCTTTCGCCCTGCTTACCACCGCACCAACTATGGCCTCTTTGAACCCCTAACGCGAATGCTTCGCAAAGCCAACTCCCTCCCTTCCTTCGACTTCCACCTGAGCAAAGCGTCGCTTAGGAACAGTCTTGCACACCCTCCTAGACGCTCTGCCCGCCCCTCTTCCCTCAATTAGCTCTTTTTGTCCCTGTTTAGTTCTAGTTCTTAGGTTTAATTTCTAGTTTTTAAGTCCCCCCTGTATTTCGTAGCTTGTATTAAGCGCTAAATAAATAAATAAATAAGACCAATGTTTGGGGAATATAGGCAAAACCAAAAAAAATACTCGATTATTCCCAGGTGCTAGGAATTTATTGCCTCTGATCGATTGAATTTGTTGGCTGCTCTGCTGCTGAAGATCCGTCCTCTCGCTACTTTAGTAAATCGATGTCTAATCGGTATTGACTGCTGGCAGCTCCCTATTCTCTTAATTTTACGAGTATGGTGTGATGCGGTAGTGAGTTGGCGTAACAGCTCCTTGTCATCTCGCGAAGAGGACAGTGTGATGTGATGCGTAAGTACTGCCAAAATTAGGATGACCACAAGTTGGTGTTGTTGATTGGGCTGACGCCCAAACAGTAATAATACGTAATTTTTTTGTTACTCTGGCTTAATTTGTTCGCGGTTGTTACGCTTTTGGCCGCGGGTTTTCACTGACGGTGGGCTGACCCGATACCGAGTGTTTTTTGTTTGGCCGCCCACAAGTGTTACAGGGAAGCCAAAGGAGAGAGAAAAATCGCACCTCCCCCAACAACACAACGTCACGATCGCAACGAGGGATAACCAACACCACACTACACGGGAAGCCCAAGGGAGAAATAGCGCCACGCAACACTTCAAGGAAAAGGACGGAAAAAACACCAACAGGGCTTACCCGGGTCATTGAGGGTCATCCGTCGAATCCCAGAATCGAAGCACACAACACCCCTGGAATAAGGAAAAAGAAAAACGATTCGAATCAAACCTTGGTTAGGTATATATACATATATACGATACTTTGAACTCGAACTTATTGGATATAACATTCAATTACCTTTTACGTCTCGCATCTTGAATTTCTGGACGGAAGGCCATCAATGTCTAAATCTACATTGGCATTACGAGATCCCCAGTTATTTTGCGTCCATCAGCTATATAAATCTATATTAATTGAAACCCCATCGGCTCCACAAGTCATCAACAATTTAAACTCCGTCGGCTCTACAAGTTCTTCAAAGGAATCTATCTTCATCGGTTTTATGAATTTTCATTAATTTAATCTTCATAGGCATCATTACAAGGTCTTCAGTAATCCAGTCTACCTCGGCTCTACAAGATCACCAGCGAAACTATTTACATCGAAATACTTACATTGAGGTTTCACCTCGTTTAATTAATTTCATTTTGAATTCATTGTTCGGTGTACTGCCGTTTATGGTATAGGCTAACACTTTTGCAAAGCTCGGACACTATTCGACCCTTCATTAACATATTGTTACCAAATCGGGCTGCTGGTAACTTTTGGCCGAGCTAGTTCAGCCCGAGAGGGAGTCTGTTTTTCTGAACGTGCTACGGCGACGTCTGGCAACGACGTTCGTGTCCCCTTCGCTATAGGATCAGGCGCCACGGCAACGCGCCTCACAACAGTGGCGAGCTTTCCCTGTCAGTGTCGGAGTGACGCGCGAGTGCTGGCTCGGCTGCGCGGCGGCGTAAATAATCCTTGCCTGTTTACTGCCAGCGCTGAGTAAAATCGAGAGTGTCGTGCGTTCCGGGAAAATGTAGGTGCGTGTCGGGAACAGTGCAGTGAAGAATAATTGGGTGGTAGTAAAAGTGATTTTATTTGTCTTGCAGGTGCCTTATCAGGCGGGACAACAGGCGCAACAGGCGGCGTGGGAAGCAGTGGAGCGGGTCGAGGACCCCGCGGGACTTACGGCTCGCCGATTCCACACCTAAGTTTTCCCCTTTTGTCGATTCAGTGCCCGTGAATTTCGCCGTTCAGTGATCCCAGAGTGATGTGCAATTCAGGTAATCTCGTTCC
Source organism: Tolmerus cingulatus (assembly GCA_959613345.1). Classification (NCBI taxonomy): domain Eukaryota; kingdom Metazoa; phylum Arthropoda; class Insecta; order Diptera; family Asilidae; genus Tolmerus; species Tolmerus cingulatus. The sequence continues at coordinate 4,893,964 of OY390712.1, forward strand.
CTTTTTCCGTGTTGGGAGGTGCGCGTGGGTGTGATTCAGCGGGGTGTTGCAATTCAGCTCGATGTTGTAGCACCCGGTGATGTTGCGCAACACAAGTCGCCTCAGCCGACGGGGCTCACTCCGCGGAGCTCCTGGCACAGCTAGTCGCACGACAAGATCAAGGGCGCGGGAAATTGGCCCGAGCAGCTGATGTGTGCGCTCGCTGAGGACTTGTGGCAGATTCTTTTGCCGCCCTTTTTCGGGGAAAATTTCGCGCCGCGGTAATTTTCGGGTCCCAGAATTTCGGCAATACTCCACCGGTGGGCCAGAATATTCTCGGCACCTTTCGCGGAGTCGCGACAGAAATAGAGAATTGGGCACGGCACTTACCTTTTTGACCCGCGGAACTCTCCCCTGCGGGGCCCGTCCAAATCGAAGGCAACAGCTCCCTTCGCCACAAATAGCACCACCCTTCAGGGCTCAGTCGAACGAGGGGCTTTGTTAGGCTAAAAAAAAAAACTAGTGGCCACTAAGTAGTCCGCAGTCGCACTTTTACCCCGGAAATGAGTTCGATCTCACGGAAGTTCACTAAACAATCATCAACTAATCGCCAAAGTCCTCCTTTCCTAATACTTCACCACAACTTTTCTCAGCTAAATTCAGTTTTTTGAACGCTTTTTTCTCGCGAAATTTTCTTTCTTATGGTAAAGCTGGGATTTTACAAAAGTTTTTAGTTCGCCATTTTTTCCAACAAGAAAGTTTTCAACAACTTCTATTTCTTTATTTCTGATAATGGTTTAGTCCCATTGTTTTGTGAAGTATAAACATATTTTGGAATGACCAGAAAATAAATGATCAGAAAATGATAAAAAATTGGCTATTAAGTATTATTACCTTTCTCCAGTCCTTTATAAGCATATGCTTAAAGCAGGTTTTGCATTACCTGTGTAGTAGCCATGAACTCATACTCACACAAAGACCCCACCACTAGACATGTAAACAGCTGGTCAGTCAGTGTAACTTACACGGCCGAAGAATAAAGAGCCTTATAGCTGAAGCGCTGTGTTTTACTTTTAGACCTAACCAAACATGGTGGCAGCGGTGCTACTTCACGCCTAAGAGGAGAAAAATCAAGATATTCACGACACGCAATCGAAAAATAATAAATTATTAAATGGCAGCCGACAACTCCAGCGCCAGAGGGTATTTTACAGTTCAGGCACCAGAGACACTCTCGTTCCAAGCGGAAGAATGGCCACGATGGAAAAGGAGATTCGAAAGATTTAAGGTAGGTGCTGGGCTTAACAAAAAACCCGAAGACGACCAAGTGAATGCTCTAATCTACCTGATGGGGGACTGAGCCGACGATATCTTCTTGTCGCTTCCTATGGAGGCAGCCCAGAAAATTCAGTACAAGGCAGTAATGGACGCATTCGAAAACTACTTCGTAATAAAGCACAACGTTATCTACGAGCGCGCCAGATTCAACTCTAGGGAACAAATGAATGGGGAAAAGGTAGAAGACTTTACTACCGATCTTTATATTCTTTCAGAGAATTGCAAATATGGGGCCCTTCGCGAGGAGATGACACGGCATCACATCGTGGTGGGAGTTCGGGACAAGCGCCTTTCCGAAAAACTGCAGTTAGAGGCCAACTTAACCCTAGAAAAAGCAACATTAGCGGTTCGTCAGCACGATGCAGTACGCAGGCAACAGCAGGAGTTAAGTCATCAAACAGTAGCATCCATCCAGAACGTTCGCACCTCATCGAAGAAAGAGAAACCACACGCACACTCCACACCACATACGAAGAAAGGACACACTAAAATTATACAGCCCGTGGGTGAAAACAATAACACACCAGGCGGCCGATGCACCGGATGTGGTAGTAAAACGCCCCATCAGAAACCAGCTTGCCTTGCATACGGTAAACGCTGTCGAAACTGTAACAAGTGGAACCACTTCGCTGCAGTGTGCAAGAGTAAAAAAGCAAATACTCAGGCGGTAAACGAAATCAACGAGAACCTCATCTCATTCCTTGGATATTTCAATAGGAAAGGTGATCTAGAGAGCCGTTGGAAAATCACAATCTCGGTAAATGGTGCCCCATTGCCGTTTTTGGTAGATACAGGAGCCCCAGTTGAAGTCATCTCATTTGCTACCTTCCAGCGAGTGTTCAGCGGTACAAGATTGAGAACAGCTGATCGTTCGTGGAATGTTCGCCGCAGAAATGTCAAATCGTGAGTGGAAGATGAAGACGAGAATATATGTCGTTGAAAATCTGAGGGCATCTCTACTTAGTTTGACAACGTTCGAGGAACTTCGAGTGGTGTCTCGCCTAAACGTTATAACTAGTGGCGCGAGCAAGGTTAATATCGATAGGGACTACAGCAAGCTTTTTCGTGGCTTGGGGTGCTTACAGGGAGAGTACAAGATAAAATTAAAGCCAAATGCGTCTCCATTTGCCATACACTCGACTCGACGTGTGCCTATTCCTTTGCTGGGAAAGCTTAAAAGCAAGCTAAACGAGATGATCGCCGCGGGAGTAATCAGGCCGGTAGACCAGCCCACAGAGTGGTGTGCACCCACTGTGATAGTCAACAAGCCAAATGGAGATATACGCGTGTGTGTGGATCTCACAAAACTAAATCTATGTGTCGAACGGGAGATTCATCCTATGCCTTCAGTGGAGCACACATTGGCTCAACTATTAGGAGCCAAGTACTTCTCTAAACTCGACAAGAAATCGGGATTTTGGCCGGTAAAACTCGCTTCCGAATCACAGCCATTAACGATGTTCCTCACACCGTTCGGGCGAGTTTGCTTCTGTCGCCTGCCCTTCGGGATTTCTTCAGCTCCCGAGCACTTTTAAAAAACAATGCAGAAAATTTTGAGCGGAGTGGAAGGAGTTGTTTGTCATATGGACGACATCCTAGTCTACGGTCGCAGTATGAAGGAGCACGATAATAATCTTCGGAAGACTTTATCTCGTCTGCAGGAGGCAGGGACGACACTAAATCGGGAAAAATGTCAAGTGGGAATGACATCAGTAACTTTCTTCGGACATCGAATAAGTCAGGAAATAATCGCATCTGAGAAATGTAAAGTGAAAGCGATCAAGGAATTCCCTCATCCAACAAATCTTACGGAAGTCCGCCGATTTCTGGGGATGGTCAATTTTTTGGGCAAGTTCGTTCGAAATTTATCAAATTTATTAAACCCACTAAATGAGCTTCTTCGTAGCGATGTACATTTCACATGGGGACCCAAGCAAGAAGCTGAATTTCAACGAGTAAAAACCATGCTCAGCTCACCTCCTGTTTTAATGCTGTTTGATCCAGCAAGGCGAACGGTAATATCGGCAGACGCCTCATCCTACGGTCTGGGTGCAGTCCTCCTTCAAGAGGCGGCCGAAGGAAACGTCAAACCTGTAGAGTACGCATCACGCTCACTCTCCGAGGGAGAAAAGAAACTAGCCCAAATAGAAAAGGAAGCCTTGGCCTTGACCTGGGCGTACGAGCGGTTTAAAGATTATGTCATGGGCCTCGAATTCGAGCTCGAAACGGATCACAAGCCGCTGGTCCCAATTTTTACAACGAAAAATTTGAACGAGCTATCTCCGAGGTTGCAACGACTCCGAATGCGCCTACTTATGTACAAATTCATCGTGAAGTACATACCAGGCAAATTGCTGTGCGCAGCTGATGCGCTTTCACGTCAACCTCTGCCGGAGATCGAAGAAACGGATCCTTACTTCATTCGTAGCTTTTGTAATCTCGAAGCTACCGACCACAGATGCTAACATCGAAGAAATTCGACAAGCACAAAAATCCGACGAGGTGCTTAGTAAAGTGATAGCCTTTACGAAAAAAGGGTGGCCAGGTAAGAGGAAACTGGACACAGAGACAAAACGTTACTCGAACGACCGCTTCAGCCTTTCCGTTAACGATGATCTGCTTATGTACGGCAGCCGTTTAGTAATCCCCAAAAGTCTACCGTCCAACATTCTCGACAAAATACATGCGGGACATATGGGAATAGTGAAGTGTCGAGCGAGGGCATCGCAATCCGTGTGGTAGCCTGGATGTTCGAAACAGGTCGAAGAATTCGTGCAAAGGTGCCACACTTGCTTGAAGACAACTGCAACCAGACACGAAGAGCTAATGCCCACAAAATTCCTTGAACGACCTTTGGAAGTAGTTGGATTGGACCTCTTTAACGTCAGCTCTAAAACTTATCTCATCGCAACTGATTATTATTCTCGCTATCCCGAGATAGCAACGTTGGAAAGCCAATCATCGATATTTTCTAGGCATGGAATACCAGACGCTGTCAGGAGTGACAATGGTCCTCAGTTTGCTGAAGCGGAATTCAAACGAATTGCCAAAGATTGGAATTTCAAATACATCACGTCTAGTCCACAGTACCCGCAAAGCATCAGTAAAAGCAAGCTCATCGAAGCATCAGTAAAAGCAATAAAACAGCAATTAAAGAAACGCACTGACCCATACCTAGCTCTTATGGAGTACCGAGCTACACCCCTTCAAAATGGACGAAGCCCTGCAGAGTTGCTTATGGGAAGGAGAATTAAAAGTACAATCCCCGTAGCACGAACAGAACTCCAGAAAACACATGTAAATCCCAAAAAGATTCAGACATACGAAGACCAGCAAAAAGAGAAGCAAAACTAAGGTACGACAGTTACCATAGAGTTTGGCGAAGCAAAGAATTTAAATCAGGCAACATAGTCTGGATACGGGACCTTGGAATCTGGGGAAGAGTTAAAGAACGAGGACCCACACCAAGATCATACATTCTAGAAACAAACAAAGGAACTTACAGAAGAAACTCTTTCCATTTGAAGAAATCATCAGAAACGACTCTACCTCATGAACCAGAAGAAGCCACCACTCAACCGGCCGCCTGCAACAGCCCTGAAGAAGGTCACTTCAACCAAGACCAAGATAAGATAGTCAACGGAACCTCGAGTTCTGAACAACAAGGACACTCCAACTAGGAAAATCAACAAACAAATGATATCAATAGTCATCAGGAACCGGTTGGCCAAAAGCACTACGTCACCAGAGCAGGATGAACCGTAAAGCCGGTTGAACGCTGGCAACCTACGTAAACATATTTTCTTCGAAGCCTTGAAATTTGAATTATAGCTGAAAAAAAAAATCAACATAAATTTGTACTTTAAAAGTGGGGATGTGTAGTAGCCATGAACTCATACTCACGCAGAGACCCCACCACTACACATGTAAACAGCTAGCCAGTCAGTGTAACTTAGACGGCCGAAGAATAAAGAGCCTTATAGCTGAAGCGCGGTGTTTTACTTTTAGACCTAACCAAACATTACCTTCTGTATCAACAATCCTGAAGTGGCATTCAGCTTTGCGCTTCGGAACTGGTCCCTCAAATATTGTGTTGGAAATGTTACAAAAAAATTTGAAGAATTGATTAGTCTGAACAGAAAAAGCATCTTGTTATTTGACGAAATGAGTACTGTTCTGTCCGATCTCAAAAAATGAGTGAACGAACACTAAAATAGTAGAAAATTATCTGGAGTTAACAGATCTGTAACAGTTCGCACACAGTCACTCACAATCACTCACAAATGCCTTGAAGTGACGATAAGCAATAAATTTAAGTCTTTGAGAATCTGTTTAACTTAGCAAGTAAATTAACAGACTACATCCGACGTAACGGAATTAACATGTGACCGTTATAACGGTGAATTATGATCAGCACAAAGCTGCTGATCAAGCGAGAAACTTAAAGTGAACAATGTCCTGCTGCTGAGTTGGCGAGCAGGTGAATTATCTTTTGCTCTTGTTCTGAATTGCCCCAAATCAAGAAATTGAATCTTGACTGAGACTTTGTTCAGAACATATAATAAAATTGTACTTACCTGTATCCACTAATGGTAGAGGAGGATAGGGCAGGTAAATTCTCTCGTCTGGTAGTTGCGCAGACGAGTGGAGCAAAATATGGTAGTTAGGAATTTCGGCTTGATAGTTCCTCAAACCAATGGGTATTGATATCTTAATTTGGTCAGGTTCCAAATTAAGTGTTTAAGTGTTAGTAAAATTCGCCTGAAGAGATTTTCAGGGTATTGAGTTAGTTTCTTGATTTAGTCGTTCCATAAATCAAGTATTAGTGAAATTTGCCTTGATCGTTTCTCAAAGCAATGATTGTTAGAATTTGTTCTAGTCACTACCCAGAACAACTAATCTCAATATAGTCAATCCCTATATTGAGTGGAATTAATTCAAATAGTCAATACCATAGACTAAGAAATAACATAAAGACTGTGCATCCCATACAAGAAACTATGAACGCTTTTGCCTCAGCTCGAAATTTCCCAGTTCCAAAGGAGATTCGGGGAATTTTTTGAGGCTCTCTCGGAGCTGCTCGTTCTTAGCTGATTGTTATCTGCGAGGGTAGGGATATTTGGTGCGGTGGGATGCGGGCGCGACAGCAGGCAGCGAGAGCATGTGCAGTCGGCTTATATAGATTCTGTTGTTCGATGATTTTATGTATATGCTTGATTCTGGGATGGGATGGGATGAAAAAATTTATGTGTCGAAATTCCTAGATCTTTGAACGTTTCATTTCATTTTGGCTGTTTGATGAAAAAGGTTAAGTTTTGGCAGCGAAGAAAAATTGAACAGTTTTGCATACTTTATCAGGTGCATAGATTAGTCTGTATATACATATATTTGTAATACTGTGGATTACAACAATATTAATATATACATACATATATGGAATTTTTTTTTAATTATATTTTTTACACTTTTGAATTGTGTTCTTGGGGAACATGGGTATTTTTTGTTTTTTCATTAATTTTACGCACTTGAATTATCATTATTTTTTCTGTTTCTTGAATTAAATACATAGTCAAGTATGTCAAAATATAAATATAATAAGTTATGGGGTGTTAAATGCTGCGCTCCATCATGCCAAACGGACAAGAAGTCTGCACCTGAAGCAAAATTCTTCAGGTTTCCTAAATCGGGGACGGAAAGTTTTGCAAAATGGATGGAGGCACTAGGTATGTCCTCGCCGCCTCATCAAAAAAATGCATATGTTTGTCATATGCATTTCAACTCCAATTGCATTGCTAAAAAGCGTCTAAAAAGAAATTCCGTACCTACTAAGTGCGCACCTTATGTTGAAAGTGTAAATACGTTGAATACTGTATCAAACTTGAATTTTAGCGGTATAGTATATGGTAATAAATCAGAAACACAACCCACTGAGAACCTCCTGCTAGATGAGTTAACTAGACTAGAGCCTGAATATAGTTTTCGTAACAATGAAGGCAATGTTTTTGAAAACACATGTGGCTTTTGTTTAAAATCGGCAGAAAATGTACATTTTTATCGTAAAAGATATAATAACCTATTTTGCAAGATCAGGCGTGTATCAGACAAATCTAAATCCATTGCAAGAAAAATACAAAAGAAATAAGAATATTATAATTCATAAAAACGTAGAATTAAATCGGCAAAAACATAAATTAAAACCTTCCATTCTGTCAATAATTGATAATTTGGAAAAAGTTAATGATTATTCAAAAATTTTTTCTAAAATGTTATTAGTAAAAAAACGTAGAAGCCAATCATGGACTGAAGATGAAAGAGTTCTTGCACAAAATATTTATTACAAGTCACCTTCTGCATATAGTTTTATGCGCGGCACCCTAGGATTTCAACTTCCTTGTGCATCTTCCATACGTCGATGGCAAAAAATAAAATGTGTCCCACCAGGCGTTAGTGTTGAAATTACTGAAGCTCTGAAATCGTTTATGGAGACTTGCGATGAGGTAGATAAGGAAGCTATTATTATATTCGATGAAGTGGCAATTAGACGTGATTTAACATACAACGCTTCTTTTGACGAAATTTTTGGATTTGTCGATCATGGAGATCTAAGAACAAATATAGTTGGCAAAGAAATTTGTTTATTTATGATAAGAGGAATAAGAAACCCATGGAAATTTGTTTTAAGTTATTATGTTTCTGAAACTACAATAAAAGGTGACCAATTAGCCAAAATACTAAAGGAAACTATAAAGTACTGTCAAGATATTGGATTTAAAATAAGAGCTACGGTTTGCGATCAAGGCTCCAACAATAGAAATTGTTGTACATTATTGGGAGCTAACTACAAAAAACCATATTTTTACGTAAATAATAATAAAATATATTTTATATATGATCCACCTCACTTACTTAAATCTGTTAGGAATACTCTTTTGAAGTATGATCTTAAAACAGTAGATGGAATAGTGAGTTGGGACTGCATAAGAGAATTATACAAAATTGAACAAACTACGAAAACTCGTTTGTGCCCAAAACTTTCGTCGAAGCATGTATACCCTAATCAGTGGGAAAAAATGAAAGTAGGATTAGCAGTGCAAGCACTAAGTCGGACATGTAGTTCTGCAATTAGAACAGCACACAAACTAAAAGCTTTCACGGAAAGATCTGAATCTAAGGCTCTCTCGACTGCTAAGTTCTTTGAGAAAATGGATAACATTTTTGATGCTCTAAACAGTTCGCAAGAATTTGATAAAAATTTTTTTAGAAGTGGGCTTCAAAGGAACGGATTTGTCAAACCTTTTTTAGAAAGTGTATCCCCATATTTTGAAAATATTAAAATTAAAAGTCGCGCCCAAAATTACTGTTTTAAAGGGTTGCAGCATAGTATTTTAGCAATTTTAAAATTATCCGAAGATTTGTTTAGCGACCACCCTAGTATTAAGTACGTTATCACCAAACGTTTTCAACAAGATGCCCTTGAAAATCTATTCTCCCTCTATAGATATCAATGTGGTCGCAATGATAACCCTTCAGTTTATGAGTTCAGCCATATAACTGCACGCGTAATATCAACAAAAATGTTGTCAATTCAGACTCAAAACTGCCAAGTTGACCAAGAAGACGAAACTTTTAATATTTTAAATTTAAAAGATTTAGAAAATGCTCCTGATGAGAACAAAACTTACGGTGCAATTCTAGAAAATACAGAAGGGAGCGAAGAAGAGCTTCAAACATTTCACGAAGAAAATGAAATTGATTTAACGTTTGATTGTCAGTTTGATGCAATTCTTCATACAGATAATTTTATGGTTTTGGAGGAAAATTCATTAAAATATTATGTGGGGTATATTATATTTAAATGTTTGAAAAAATTTCAGTGCGTGGAATGTAAGGAGTCTTTACTGAAAAAGGAAGAAGAAATCCATTTTACTGACAATTCAGACATATTTCTGTCTAAAAAAAATTATTCCCATAAATCCAGCTTTGGATCTCTGATTTGTCCATCAGACTTATATTTTGAAATTTCAAAAATACATATTCAAGTTTTTAATTTCGTATTTAAGGAGAAACCTCATATTAAAGGCATAAAATCAAAAATTATTCAAATGTGCATTGTAAAAACTGAAAAAGTAGATAAATTCAAAGATTGGTTTATGAAAAATGTTTGTTATTCTCATCATCTCAAATTATTAGATTTTTTTGTATTAGTTTTATTGAGAAAACACTGTATGTGGAAAACAAAAAATTTTCCAAATTTAAAACAAAAAAAATCTAAATGAGTAAATTGACTTGATGTCCTATAATATTTATTTCGACACATAAATTTTTTCATCCCATCCCATCCCAGAATCGAGCATATACATAAAATCATCGAACAACAGAATCTATATAAGCCGACTGCACATGCTCTCGCTGCCTGCTGTCGCACCCGCATCCCACCGCACCAAATATCCCTACCCTCGCAGATAACAATCAGCTAAGAACAAGCAGCTCCGAGAGAGCCTCAAAAAATTCCCCGAATCTCCTTTGGAACTGGGAAATTTCGAGACATCGCGAATTTCGAGCTGAGGCAAAAGCGTTCATAGTTTCTTGTATGGGATGCACATTCTTTATGTTATTTCTTAGTCTATGTCAATACCTATTTGAATTAAGGTTAAGATTGAGCAAGGAACTTAGAGGTTCGAGGTTAAAGGTAAAAAGGCAATAGGCAATAGGCAAAAGCGCAAGGCAAAAGGCAAGAGAAAAAAGAGGAAGCTATCAGGCAGTGGCTTTTATACCCTGGAAATTGCACAGGGCACTCAAGTTTACTTCACACATTAAAACCACCTTACGGTACCACCCACTGAGTGTGAATATATTGTGAATTTCCCGCCAGTAATTGGCTTTAACTTTGACTCCTAGATGTCCTTCCGTTTACAAGTTCGAAAGTTCGAAAGTGATCTAATGAGTGATCACTATTATTTTTGTTTACGTTTGCGCTTGACAGACATCAAGTGATGGACAGTGCGAGGATAGTACCGCAGGCAAGATTTTGTATTTAGCGTTAAATTCATATAATACATTTTCTTTTTCTTTTTACAGGCTCCGAGCGGCGTGGGAACTTCCCGATATGTTCAGCGAAGGATGCTGATGATAGTGGTGGCGAATAGGGCGCCACAGTACCATGGGATATCATAAGAGATGTTTATAATTTTGATAACGGGAAAATAAGAGTAATGTACAAATTGACTGACACCCATATAAATCCCAAAAATTTTGATAAAATGTCCGTTAAAGTTGCTACTCCAGTGTTAAGTCACACTGTTGCTTCCGCTATTTTAACTGCACTTGGTCTTGGCTGATTTGAAGGAGATAAAAGAGATATCGCTTTAAATACAGCACATATTATTTGTACTCTTAATACTTTGTTTGATAATCTCAACAACGTCATGAAATTTTCACAAAATCCGCACAAAAATGCCATATCTTCAAATAATAATATTATAGATTGTAAGGAAAAGTGAAAGTTTGGGAAATTGATTTTAAGTAAAAACCGCGTGGACAATAAAATCTACTTTATTTTTACGATCTTTACTGCTCCGAGGTTCACCCAAGAAGAGAGCTTACAATTTTAACTTGCTTTGACTAGTACATATATACAGTTTTAAGTGTAGTGTTGAGCGTTAAATGGAAAGTGAATAGATCAGTAAAGTTGCAGTCATTGACAAAATTGGAGATGAAGTTTACAATAATTTTAGGCAAATGAATGAGATCAAAATTAGGATGATGATGAGTTAGCTTCGCTTTAAACATTCCGCCCGCCTCGTATGTCACGACCAGATGTAGAATACTACTAAGCCGCCCGCCATGAGGAACAGTAAGAGCTAGTAAGCCGCCCGCCATGAGGAAGAATAAGAAATTAAAATATCTATTAAGAGAAGATAATAGATAATAAGTGAACATGTAATGAACATGCTATTAGGTAATTAAGTTAAGCTTTTAGCAGTAGCTTTAGTGTGATCTTTAGTTTTCGGCTTTGAGTGTGCTGACTGGAAGGACACAAAGTTTAGTGACTGGACGTTTAAAGTAGCCGTCTTTACAGCGAACAGTAACGACTCGAATTTCGTTGTCTTGTCCAGGATGAAGAGCCACCACTCTGCCCAGGAGCCAGCGTTGAGGAGGCAAATTGTCCTCCTTAATTAGTACCAAATTGTTAAGTGCTATGGGTTCCGTGGGGCGTTGCCATTTATAACGCAGTTGCAGACTATAAAGATACTCCTTGTACCACCTGTTCCAAATGCTCTCATACATGTGTTGCACCATTTGCCAACGATTTAATCTGTTCGTAGATACATCGAGGACACTTGGTTCCGGAATGGCCAAAAGACTTTCGCTTATCAAAAAATGAGCAGGCGTTAGAGCACTAAGATCAGACGGATCATCTGAGATAGCTTGCAGAGGGCGTGAATTGAGGCAAGCCTCGATTTGTGCCAGTAGAGTTAGCATCTCTTCAATAGAGAGTAAATTATTGCAAACTGCACGTTTGAAGCGGTGCTTCAGGGCCTTGACACCAGCTTCCCAGAGACCTCCTATATGTGGCGAATAGGGAGGAATAAAACGCCATTCAGTACCTTCCTTCATGGTAATTTGAGGCAGCGTAGATTCATTCATCACTTGCCGAAGATGCTGAGAAAGTTCTTTGTCGGCAGCTACGAAGTTACGACCATTATCGCTATACATACGGGCACAGCGACCAGGTCGACTAACGAAAAGACGAAAAGCGGCGATAAAAGTTTCAGCAGTCAGATCCATCACCAGCTCTAAGTGAATAGCTCGAGTAGAAAAACAGACGAAACAGGCAACGTAGGTTATAAGCTTGATACGAGAACGGCCTTTAATAAGTTTGATGATGAAAGGACCGGCAAACCCCAGAGTGCAAAAATGGTTTAGCAGGACGAACGCGATCGACCGGAAGATCTTCCATAAGTGGGGTACGAGAGGTTCCTTGAAATCTGCAGCAAATAACACAGCGACGTATAAATTTTTTTACTTTATTCCTGCCATTTATTATCCAGCATCTGCTACGGATATGCTGTATAGTTAGTTGCGTTCCTCCATGTAAGGTTTTGCAGTGGGAATATGCAATTATCAACTGCGTGATGACTTTCAGCGGGCAAAATCAAGGGGTATTTTTCATCATCTGATAAGATCGCGTGCTTCAGGCGTCCACCTACACTTAGCAATGATTTCTCGTCAAGTTTTGGATTGAGAATACGCAGCTTGCTGTTCGATGGTGGAGTAGCTTTTCTATCCTTCAACAGATGCTTGATTTCAGAAGCAAAAGTTCGACGCTGAATTAACCTTATCCATGACTCTGATGCAAAGCAGATTTCCTCACTTTTTAGAATACCAGAGCGTTTAACCTTTGATTGAACCTTACAATTGTTAAAAAATCGATAGCAGTAAGCTGTAACCCGGAAAAGTCGCATTGAGTCTGAAAATCGGTGCAGAAACGTTGAGATGAAATCATCTGGTGCAGTACTCGCCAGAGTGGTTGTCGAAGTACAGCTAATACGAAGCTCTTCGTCATGTTCTCCAGTCTGGGAAATCTCGTTGTCTGTGGACCAGTTGGTAAAAGGATTTCTGAGCCACGAGGGTCCTTGCCACCACAGTTGAAAGAGTGACAAGTCTGCCGCTGATATTCCGCGTGTGATGCAATCGGCAGGATTATCCTTGGAAGAAACATGATGCCACAATGCGTTTGGTAAATTTTCATGTACCTTAGCGACCCTATTGGCCACATAAACTTTCCATTTGGAGGGATGTGCCCGTAACCATGCCAAAACGATGGTGGAATCCGTCCATGTATGCACCGGGACACTATAAAGATTTAAGTTTCTTTGAAGATAGGAAAGAAGCTCTGCTAGCAACTTAGCGCCGCATAATTCTAACCTTGGTAAGGATACTGTTTTAATGGGGCTTACGCGAGTTTTTGACGCCAGCAGATGTACTTAAATGTTGTTATCATCATATAAGACTCGAATATAAACCGCAGCACCATAAGCAACTTGAGAAGCGTCGCAGAATCCATGCAGCTCTATAGATAAGCGAGAGCTTTTTGTACCGATCCATCGAGGTATTTTCAGGTCAGAAGTTGTCGTTTATAGTAGAGCCATTCAGCATTTAAATCGGAGGGTAACTCTACATCCCAGTCAATTTTATTTGTCCACAGTGTTTGAAGTAAAATTTTAGCAGCTATAGTCACAGGAGCTAGCCATCCACAGGGGTCCTAAAGTCGGCTAATATCTGCTAAAACTGACCTTTTTGTAGAAATAGTGGAGTTAGAAAGATGTATATTAAAGCTGAAGGTGTCAGAATCAGGACTCCAACCGGCTCCTAACGTCTTAATTTGAGAATCGCTACAGATTTTCTCCGGGATAGTGAGCTCGCGATCTTCTAGAGGAATACCGTCGAGTAATTCAGCTGAATTCGAAAGCCATTTTCGAAGTTTAAAGCCTCCTTTTCTCAGTAATTCATCCAGTTCAGAGCGTAAGTTTATGGCTTCGTTGACATCGAAAGCGCCAAAGAGGGCATCGTCTATGTACGTAGAAATTTTGAAGTAGAATTTCTGAAGAACTCACATATTCAGTTTTATAATCATTAGCCAATTGCTGCAAAACTTTGCAGGCCAAGTACGGTGCACATGCGGTTCCGTAAGTGACTGTAAGGAGTCTATAGCTTAATACTGGCTCCAGTGGTGAATTCCTCCACAATATTTGCTGGAAATCAGTATCAGACCGATCGACTAGAATTTGCCTAAACATTTTAGCAATGTCAGCAGTGTAAACCAAAGGATAAAATCGCCATCTAGTTAAAACAAGAATCACGTCATTTTGAAGCTTTGGCCCAGTAAGGAGAATATCGTTAATTGAGTGACCAGTTGAAGTTACTTGCGACGCATTAAAGACCACACGCAGCTTCGTAGTTGTACTGCTTGGTTTAAGAACCGCGTGGTGTGGCAAAAAATAAGAGATTGCAGAAATATCATCATCATTATTACTCTGCTCCATATGACCCAGAGATTAATATTCTTGAATAAAATCGGCATATTTTTTGAAAAGCTCCGGATTTCGAAGAAAACGTCTTTCCATGCGAAGCAACGCACCCATGGCTGCATCTTTCGAACTACCTAGCGGGGGATGATTCGACTTAAAGGGAAGTTTCACAACATACACTGCGGGACACTTGATTACCCTCACTCGAAATTTTCGCGTAACACATAACGTTGTGGAACTATTTCTTGGAAACAATTACCACAACATTTCTTATGTCTGGTTACATGCTACCTGAGGACCGAAATAAAAAATTGAAGAAAAGCTGACCTGGAAATTCCAATTTTCAATTTTTGGGCTATTTAAAAAGGGACACTTGATTACCCTCATTTGCAAAAAGGCGTAATAAAACGAAGATTTTTAGTTTTTTTAATAATTTTATTTTATGTTAATATTTTGTAGGACCTCCGTTTTTACATACAACTTCAAAAAGTCTCTTTGGTAAAGAATTGTATAAATTTGTTAAATAATCCAAAGAAATTTGCTCAAAAGCATTATTTATGGCTGCAATAAGATCTTCCCTATTGTCAAATTGCCTTCCTTCTGCATAAATCTTTCGTGAAAGCCATCCCCAAACATTTTCGATAATGTTAAGGTCGGGAGATAGAGCTGGCCAATCCAAAACTTCTATGTTGTGGTGTGCAAACCATTGCTTAACTCTTCTTGTTGTATGGATGGCTGCGTTGTCCTGTTGGAAAATCCATCGTCGACCATTGAACATTTCGTCAAAATTTATTTTTTGGATTTCCAAGAGTTCAATGTAATCGATTGACGTCTGTCGACCTTCTAGAACAACTAAGTCTGTTGCGCCATAACACGAAATTGCAGCCAATACCATGACGGAGCCAACAGCGGTATGACGACGTGATAAAAACATGTCAGATTTCCTCAAATCGTGGAAGTAATGGTGAAAACCATCAGGCCCATCCAAATTAAATTTTTTCTCGTCCGAAAAAATCGCCTGGTGCCATTCGTCCTTCCAATTGAAATGAGCGCGACAAAATTCCAATCTGCTAATTCTATGATGCTGAAGTAAACGTGGTTTTTTTTAAGTTTTTGCCTTCGGAGATGCGGGCACTGTTGAATTACTCGACGAACTGTTCTGACACTGGCTGAAGTCCCAACTTTTTTATTTATTTTTCGAACAGGTGCTACAGAATTTGACGCTTCGCGTAAGATAGACCTACGCTCTCGTTCTGTTGTCGCTCTTGCTGTACGACCTTTTCGGTTTTTACCATAATTTTCGGGATCGTTCAGAAAATTATTGATAGTCCAAGGGTTTCGTTCAATTTTTTTTGCAATTTCCCTATTTGAAAAATTTTCCTGCTTTAATGCAAGAATTTTGCCCATTTCTTGTTTTGTCAGCGTTTTGCCACGACCCATCTTTGCTACGATACAACAAAAATATGATCCACTCTAATGAATAATCTGCTGCAGCTAAATAGAACACACTTTAATTAATTTGGAAGCACCTTTACTCTCTGAATGTTTAAATTAAAGTAATGAGGGTAATCAAGTGACCCTTTTTAAATGGGTCAAAAATTGAAAATTGGAATTTCCAGGTCAGCTTTTTTTTAATTTCTTATTTCGGTCCTCAGGTAGCATGTAACCAGACATAAGAAATGTTGTGGTAATTGTTTCCAAGAAGTAGTTCCACAACGTTATGAGTTACGCGAAAATTTCGAGTGAGGGTAATCAAGTGTCCCGCAGTGTATCTTCCATCCTTAAGCCGATAGTGAGTATTCGCAAAATGCGCTTCACATTCCGCTTCTTCTGGCGTTAAAATCGGCGTTGCCGGAGGTTCTTCTGTTTCCCAGAATTTCCGCACCAAGTCACTAAGTTCACATGAACTATGTAGGCTGAGAGTAGATGTAGTATTAGGAGGAGAAGCATCATCGACTTTGCCAGATAATATCCAACCCAGTGTGGTATTTTGCTCAATAGGAGATCCATTAGGCCCGCGTCGTACTCCAGCTTTAAGAATTCGACTATAGATTTCTGCTCCTAAAATCAAATCTATTCCTGAGGGCTTATCAAACTCTGGATCAGCCAGTGACAATCCTGCAATATGAGCCCAGTTGCCTCGATAGATCGTTTTAGAAGGGATAAGATGTGTCAGCATTGGGAGAATTAACGACTGGACACAATATCTTGCTGATGGTTCAATGCATGACCGAATGTCATGACATACTACAGCCTGAGCAGTACCTGCATCGTATTCCTATTACTGATATAGCTGCCTTTTGTTTTCGTAACCTTAAGATGTTTGCAAGTTTTTCAGTAATGAACGACGACTCTGAAACTTGATCTAGTAAAGCTCGAGCACGGACCGAACGATCATCAGGAGACTGGACTAAAATTAAAGCTGTAGCAAGTAGAACCGAATGTCCAGTCTGATTGTTGCATACATGTGAAATTGCATGACTTGAAGTTGCAGGCTCTTTGTTTCTTGACGTCGAAGGTAAGGCTTCGTATGACTGTGCAGAAGCAGCACATAAAGAAGACTGTGCCGCAGCTTTGTGTATCATCGTATGATGCGGTTGATTGCATTGTTGGCAACGCTTTTGCGACGGAGAGGTTTCAACTGTATGATTGGGCTTTAAGCAGTTTTCGCATATCCTTTTATATTTTAGAAAGGTGACACGATCATAGACGGATTTTGCTCGAAACTTTGGGCAAAATAAAATGAAATGCCTTCCCTGGCAACAGGCACACCCATGTGCTGATGAAGCATGATGCGTATGAGCATACGACTTTGCGTTGGGGAACGACTTGCGACTAGAGGGAACTTTCGCAGGAAGGTTATTTTCCCTTAAAGTACTTAGTGCTTGTAAGCTTGTTTCCAGGAACATCTGCAGAGAAGTAAAGGCTGGAACATTTTTTGAAGAAGTAAGAGATGTCTCCCAGTCTTTACGGGTGCAAGCGTCTAATTTATTAGCCAGAAAAAAGACCAACCAGTCATCCCATTCCTTTACTGGCCGAGATAAGTTTTCAAGAGCTCTGACAGCCTGAGTAAATCTGTCGAGTACTCTTCTGAGCTCGCTAGGACTTTCAGAAGACATACCGGGCAAAGTTATAAGCTCATTGAGGTTCGATTTAATTAATACCCTTTTATTATCATAACGAGCTAATGTGACATTCCAGGCAGCCGTATAATTTGAATTCGTAATAGCAAAATGTTTAAGTAACTTCGATGCTTCGCCAGTAATAGCAGATTTCAAATAGTGCATTTTTTGCACATCAGATAAAGAGGCATTATCATGAATGAGAGATATGTATCATGAAAAGAGGGCCAATCCAAATAAAATCCGCTAAAGCTTGGCAAATTTATTTTTGGAAGCTTTATCATATCCGAAGACGTTTTGACCACAGTAGAATGGAGCAGCTGAGAGTCATCTGCACTACGCGTCTGCTTAGGAACTTGAAAAGCTACAAGCTCCCCCTGAAGCCAACCGATCGCTGCAACATATGTGCATTCCACATCGGAATAAAATTCGGAAGTGAGGAACTCATCTGTTTTAAGAGTTTCCTCGTCAGTGACCTCGAATAAACTTTCATGAGCTTTAGAGAATTGTCGCCAATAAGTTTGCAATAATTGTAACCGCGTTTTTGAAATATTTCATTCCGTTTCTCTTTGCCTGTTTTACTCGCATTTGAAATAAAATTATCAATTCTGTCCGCATTTAATTTCACTGTTCTTGAGCTTTTCCATTATGTTTAAGAGTAGTAAATCAAAGCAAATGTGTCCAAAAAGGTTCCATGTAATGGCAACAATTTCGTCCCGCACTGATTTATTTATTCTTCACTTAAATTAATTAATTAAGCAATTCAAAAACACAAATGTCAATTTTTCTGTAGAATGCTGGCCACAAAATAGTGCGAGAAAAGATTCCCGGTTATGATTTTCAGCCAATAAACTAGTACAAGGATATTAAAACAGGGCTCCGAAGTCGAAAAAGTTTCCACGCGAAAGCTCACCGATAAGTTCGCGATCATATACCCTCGAAAAATTCAGAAGTTACACTGAATCGACGGAAAGATTCAATTATGGAGAAATCGGAAGATGGTCCGAGCTTATGTAAGCTCAAAAGAGCGCTTTCACAGGCTTTCACTTCAATTTTAATTATAGCATAAATTATAAGATTATGTTAGTGTTTAATATCTTCCAAATTATGAATGCTTAGCTTAATCAGAAATTCAAAAATTTAGTAATGCAATTTTGTCTTGTAATGCTTTGGTAACCGTAAAGTTGCGATTTTTACGTGTAGAATGCCTCCTTATGCTGGTTATATGTAGTATCCATGTAGCAGGACAAGATATGTACATGTTGTATGTTAGTATAATAGAGAAAATGGAACAAACTCACAGGAGTCCACAAAAATTAGTGTGCTGAAGTGACGCCCAGGCTGCTTCTCCACAGTTTATCCTAGTGATGACATTGTAGTGGTGCACAGGCGATGAAGCATAAGCACATGGTACGCACTGAATATGCTGATGATACGTTTGTACAGGTACAAATTCAACGTATACGATACTTTAGCTCAAAAAACATGGATCGCGTCAATAAAATAGAAGTTAATGAGTTTTTAAGCGCCACACGAAAGTCTTAGGCGAAATTTCACCGACCCGTTAGACGGCACGTGCGGAGATTATTGTCCGACAATCGTATTGCGACGATCAATTTATCACTTTTAATCGATTTCCCGGCGGACTTATATGACCAAGCGACTCAATATCCGGCTCGAAGGACCAAAAAACTATGTTAGAAAAAGTGAGAGTTCGGGAAATTGATTTTAAGTAAAAACCGCGTGGACAATAAAATCTACTTTATTTTTACGATCTTTACTGCTCCGAGGTTCGCACAAGAAGAGAGCTTACAATTTTAACTTGCTTTGACTAGTACCTATATACAGTTTGAAGTGTAGTGTTAAGCGTTAAATGGAAAGTAAATAGATCAGTAAAGTTACAGTCATTGACAAAATTGGAGATAAAGTTTACAATAATTTTAGGCAAATGAATGAGATCAAAATTAGGATGATGATGAGTTAGCTTCGCTTTAAACATAGATAATTTAAGGGAAGCGAAAATTCACATTGGACATTGGGAACATAAAGGAAGAATGAAGCGCCCGTTCTGTTTTGATGCATTAATTCAAACAATCACAGCAATTGAAATGTTATGGAGCGATCTTCAACAACGGCAAGAATATTTTATTATTAGCCATATTCACCAGGATCCTTTAGAAAATATGTTCTCAATGATACGAGTCTTCAAAGGTTTCTATGAACGCAATCCTTCCGTTTACAGAGCATATAGAAATATAAGACAATTTATGTTCCAAAATGTATCACCTTCCGAATATTCAAGCTATGCTAATTCTCAGTCAGAAAATTTAATTAACTTCAAACCAACTTGTGGAGAAGACGAGCGGGTTATTTCTGAGGATCTAGCTTGTAGTACATTTGCTCTTGAAGATGATATTTCTACTGAAGCATATTCGGAAGTGCTTCAAGAAATATTTGATGCTGGTAGTCCACACGAACAATTAAAAAACAATGCCATTCTTTATTTTTTCGGATACCTTTCGTATAAAATCGTTGATCGCACGGAGTGTGAGGCATGTAAATCACATGTGGTAAATATTTCACCTGATATTTCCAATAAATACCTTTTTATTCAGCACAAATCTTTTAGTGCGTCTTCAAAATCTTATAATTCACTTACTGTGCCTTCTGCAGAGTTTGAAATGCAATTATTTATTATACATTGCGAGTTCCAACAGATGTTTTCTAAGATAATGTGGGAAAACGATATATTTGAAAGGCATCTCTTTCCACCAATTAATGAAAAAATAAAACAGTGGGCAGGTTGTGAACATAAGGCTAATATCTTAAAATATATATTAAAACTTTTAATATGGATAGAGATAAAAAATATTAATAAATCTTTGAAATCGAAATCTATGGCTCCAAAACTAAACATTTTAAAGAATATAGAATAAAAATTACGAATGTATTTATTTTCAAACAAATTTCGCTATTAGTTACAATTGTTATGTAAACTGGATCTCACAAAAATGCAAAGGTGGTCTGGTTAGGCAATGTAACCTTGAAAAGTTAACTCAGCTTGGAGATAAATAGAGAACAAGGTAAACAAAGCATATGTTAAAGCTTTAAACTAAAAGCTGCAGCTCACTCTGCTTTTGCTCATATATTTCAAATCGATACCTTTAACGCCATCCAATGAGATGGCCGCCAATATGTTTTTCCATATCTATGTTCTGTATAATCAAAGGTTGATATTAAAACCCAGTGTCGTTTTTTTTAAAATTTCCCATCCCACCGCATTGCAGCAGGTGCCGTTCCCGTCAAAGCCGCTGCTCCTGCGAGTGCGACTGATGCGAGTTCCCAGAAGAGGGAATACGTAAAAAGGCAAAGAGAAAGAAGCCGCGACCAACAACTATGGAACCTACGTTACAAAGACTGTTCACTCCGGTAATTTAGCTCCTCATCGTTCGTGACCTTGGTACCTGTTAACGCGCAAAGTAGAAATGGGAAATTTGTAATATTGTCGCAGCTCGACATGAAGTCCTGAATCAATACAATCAAAATCTCCTTAACATATAAAGCGACACCTGTACTTTAAACCTAATACTAATATTTGAAAATACTAATCATAGTAGTCCTTGACTGTGACAAATTTTAGTATAAAAGGCGGCGCAAAACAGGAGATTTTTATTCCTGATTCCGACAGCATTCGGTGTAGGTGTCCACCATAGCGACTGCTGTTTGATTGGAGAGTCTGGGCAGGTTTCAACCGCCAGGTAGGTTTTAACCACCAAATTCCCTTACATAACTTGTAGATTTCCACCACAAGTTATCTACTGGGATTAGTTTCACTGGATTCCGATTCCAGGGATGATCGAGTGCAGGTTTCCACCGCAGTTTAGCATTCTTGGAATTAGAACCTAAGCAGGTGTCTACCGCAAAGTACACTTTGACAATCTTCTTTAGGTATTCGCCAAAGAATATTGTCATTGGTACACTAATTAGGGTTCTCTTGTTTTAAGTAATAGGTTGTTTTCTCATACTCAACTTGTTTTCTCATACTTGCTTTTTGCTTACAAGGAAAGAATTTGATTTTGTAAGAGTTGAATTATATACAGTCTCTGGCCAAAAAATTACAAACACTTGCAAATTTCATCTTTACCTGCAAATGTCTACATCCCATCTCCTTGGATAACTGTTTAGGCTATTAATGTTTATTGGTAGGATTTACCCACTTAGTGTGCGGTAATAAAACAATGGGTTGATCCTTTTTCCGGGTTAAAAAAGTATAAAACAACGGTTATTTCATGTTAGAGGTGCCAGTTGTTCAAGTGCTTCAGGTTAATTAACTGTGTTATTTTGGTGTGTTAATTGAAAAGTTTGTCTTAGTCTGGTGTTAATTGTAAAGTTTTTTGGAATTAAACATTAAATTGCTGTGTAAGTAGTCAAATTGTCGCATTTTGAGGCATTATAACGGTACAAAAAGGCAAGATTAACGAAAATCTATATTTTTGTACAGATTTCAGAATGGGACGTAAAGCAGATATCTCCAATGAGAAAAAAAGTGCAATTTCTGCTTTACTTCGAACGGGCAACCACTCAATGAGAGAAATTGCTCGTCTCCAGGGCGTTTCGCCCTATGTAGTGGTCCCTATTTCTAAAAAAATGAAGGAAAATTCTTCGGTAATATCTTCAAAGCGGGAAAACTGTGGACGAAAAAGGAAAACAACGCCTAGAGCAGAACGCAAGGTGGTGTCAATTGCTGCTGCGAATCGCAGGGCACCCTTGCGGGAACTCAATAAGATGGTCCATGATGCTGGCGTAGAAATTTCGGACCGAACTTTGCGAAGGAGATTGAAGGACGCCAATTTTCAATGCAGACGACCGGTAAAAAAACCGCGTTTGACTAACAAGATGAAGAAAGCGAGACTTGGATTTGCTACTGAACATTCACAGTTCAGTGTAGAATACTGGAAAAAGGTCAATATTGATATTCCTCCAGAATCCTTAAATTGACAAGCATTAATTGCAATATTTTGTTTTTTTAAATATTTTTCAGGTTGTGTTTTCAGACGAATCGACGTTCCAATGCCTTACAGAAGCCGGTGGATTTGTGAGAAGACGCCCAGGAGAGAAGTTTCACTCGTCATGCATTCAGAGGACAATCAAGCATCCGCCATCTGTAATGGTATGGGGAGCAATTTCGGTTAACGGACCAGGACCACTTTATTTCGTCGAGGGGACCATGAAACAGGACCAATATAAAAAAGTTTTGGAGACTGTGGCGCTGCCATATTTTGATGAGATCGGCTTTTGGCCATCTTCGTTCACCTTTATGCAAGATGGAGCCCCGTGCCATACCGCGAAATCCGTAGAAAAATTCATTTCTGATAAAAATATTCCTTTACTACCATGGCCAGGTAATTCGCCCAATTTGAACCCGATTGAAAATGTGTGGCATGAACTTAAGAGGCTAGTTTATAAAAAAAGCAATAGTAATCGCCAAATCTTGATCGAAAACATTAAAAAAATATGGTACGAGGCTCCTGAGATAAAGGATTGTATTAAAGCTTGCATAGAGAGTATGCCAAGAAGAATCGATGCAGTTATACTAGTAAAAGGTGGCAACACCAAATACTAATTAATATTATTATTACTATTCACATTACTTTCATAATGTATTGTTCTTTGATGTTATGTATAAATTTTTAATAAATATATAAGTTTTTATACTGTAAAATATATTTGAATGAAAACTTTATGAAATTTTCAAAGTGTTTGTAATTTTTTGGCCAGGGACTGTATAGCTGACATCTGGCATGCCTTAGAGTCTGTTGGACGACCGAAGGTTTGTTATTTAATCCGCATTCAGCCAGTGAATGTGAAGTAGGGAGATCCCCGGCTGCGTAAACACTACTCCGTGTTAAGTAGAGCCCATCTGTATTGGTATGTTCGTGTAGAATTCCCTCAAGATATGCTCTGGTATGTCCAAGCGTTATCTACTTATCACTGAATCACGGTAGTTTTATGTAGTCGCATATACTTAAACGGCTCACCTAGTAATCATACTCTTAAGTATCTTTTATTTCTTTGCAGGCAAAACTCGAGTAAGCGCCGAAAATTACAATTAGTTTTGACATTTGTCTTTCTTGTATGGGAATACATATATCATTAAGAGATTATTAAAGGTTTTATTAGTAATTTATAATATTGTGTAAAAAAGGAAATACATTTTTTTGTTATAGTGCAGTTTACTGGAATCTTTGCAGAAAAGATTTGTCTATTTTCCAAAGCGAGAATTTGATGAAGTTGATATATAATGAAACTCATAAAGCATATAGTGTTTGACTTGGAACCTCTTTAAGTTGTAGCATTAAAAGTAAATTTGTGGGAAAACAAGTATTGAATTATAATTCCATACATCAGATTAGCAGAATTTATTTTTATTATGGTTTTGTACCAAAATGGTAAAGAAAAATGGCTTTAGAAAAAGTAGAACAAATTCCGAAAAATTATTCATTTGTAACTGTTTAATTCGGTGATTATAGCAAGGGTCTTTTTCATTAAACTACGTAGAATCTAACGAGTTTGTATTATCAATACATTTTTTACCAATAATTATGCTAACACCTTTTAAGTGAGAATTTGGTTTAAAAACGTGAGAGAAGACATTTTTTGTTTTTTTGAATAAATTGTAAAATCGTTTTGAAGGGGTGAT
Source organism: Tolmerus cingulatus (assembly GCA_959613345.1). Taxonomy (NCBI): domain Eukaryota; kingdom Metazoa; phylum Arthropoda; class Insecta; order Diptera; family Asilidae; genus Tolmerus; species Tolmerus cingulatus. The sequence goes on from OY390712.1 coordinate 4,918,134, forward strand.
TAGTTTTACTCATCTGAATTATTTTCTAATTGTTTCAATATAATCAATATAGTTTGTAAATTCAATGTGTCAGACTATGTTATACTCGTATTTTATTAACAGCACAATTTTCGCATGAATCATCATGGTGACGAATAGTTTTTAAGATACAATAACCTGCAAAATAGACAGTTGCGACTTCCATTGCACTGATACCATTTTCTTCTATAATAGTAAGTGAAAGAAGTTCTCCTTCCTCTTCCAGGAACACATTCTTGGAGTAAGAATTTAAAACTACATCCCAATCAATTTGAAGACTATGTTCTTGATCGTTTTCACAATTTTAGAATCTGGATAAAAATAGTAGCCTAATGGAAATGATGTTTGAAAATAAATATAAAAATTCCAATAGATTTGGATTGCTCTTATTACAATTCCGAGATCCAACAATAGAAAAAAACTTTTTGCGCGTGAATTTTGTTAATATAATAATAAGTATTAAACAATAATTCTGAAATTTTTAAAAACTATGTTATAGATAAAACAAGTCCCTTGCAACAAAACGTATAGTCTGTCCCATCAGTAGCGGATTTAATATTTAATATATATTTTTTCATACTTTCTAAAAAGATCAGTTCTTCAGATTTTCTGGTTATAGGTGGCTTTCCGTTTAACAACTCAAAAAGTTTATTAAATTGTTCTATATACATATATTGCAGATGAAAGTGCAACATCCCTAGGACCTTCAGGATATTTATTAAAAACAATTAAACTTTTTATTCCGGAAACAACACTATGACTAAATATTTACACTGCCAGGTGAACATTCATTTTTAAAAAATTCGTAGGATAAATGTGCGCAGAAGACAGTCAAGGACACATCTTAAAGGTTTTGTTTTTTCAAAACTAAATAGAAAAACAACTTCCCAGCTAATAATAGCATTTTCATTAATTTTCTTTCATTAAATTATTAGTGAAGCTTTTAAATAAATACGGGACATCGTGTAAACAAAACACGTCTTTATAAGTAAATAGTGCATAGTAAAAGCAAAAACAACATAAGCAGTGATAAGGACTGCTGACAGAAGTGAAAACTTAAACTGGGAAATAATAGTGGTTTTTTTAAATTTTCAAATTAATTGTAGTATCAGTAATTAAAATTTCATAATTTGTAAATTAAAATGTTTAACATTAGTCTGAATTTGACATCACTCCGAGCGACAATTATATACATTTTTATTTGGTTTATTTATTAGTTAAAACAAATGATCAGGGGCGCCTCTACCTTAGGGGCTAGTGGGGCTTAAACCCACCATAAATATTTTAAACACAATTGTATTAAAAATTCCATTCTAAAGAAAACGTCTGAAATGAAAACGAAATGAAATTGCATTTTTCTTTTCAAACGCACTATGAGCCATATTTGTATCTCCGGAATTAACACATTTTGCAAGTTACTACATATGTATAAGGTTAAAATATATTTCCTCTCCGCTACAAGAGCTAAGCAATAAAGAGAACACCGCAAATTCCATGCAATTCCGACAAGAAAGGGCTAAGCAAAACCAGCCCCAAGCACCCCCAGTCACTTTGCAGCAAAATAAAACAAAAAATTTACCCATTAATCGAAAAGAGAGCTTGTTCCAGTTCTAAATTCTCTTTTACATTTCCTAATAAGCAAGAAGAACGGCAGCAGCAAAGACTATGGAACCTACGTTACAAAGACTGCTCACTCCGGTAATTTAGCTTCTAATTTTTCTTGACCTTGGTACCGTTATTTCTCCCAACCCCACGATTTTGCTAGAAGTCGATAGCATGCTTACGCATCGTAGTGAAAACGAAAGAAACAATGCTAAGGCGGGGCTTGGAATTTAGAGGAACTGGTACAGAGGCTACCGGGTGCCGACTGGTGATCACTTAAAACTGAAAAAAAACGTTCATTGAAATAAATAAATGCATGAGCTTTACTAAATTGTTTTTATTGCAAAATAGTTGAATATGTATGTCTATTGTAATTTTTAAGAATATAATATATTCTTTACTAGCTGGGTTACCCGGTTTCACCCGGTGTACGAATATTTTGGCCGCGCAACGTATTTGGTCCGTCATCTTTATTCTCAAATTTTGTACATAGATTCGCAATAAGGACAACTAAAAACCTCCAAACACCAATTTTCATGCCAATCCCTTGATATTTTCAATTTTAGGGCGCCATCTTGGATCACCAATTTTCAAACTCGCAAAAATAGTAACCTATATGTTGGACCGGAATATGTAGTACCTAACTTAAAAAATGAATATGATCGAATCCAGCGTCTAAGCGTTATGGGTTGTCCAGTTTTATCCCGTGTACAAAAATTTTGGGTGCCATATTGAATCCGCCATTTTGAGTTTCCAAGTTTCGAACATTATATTCGCAATTAGAATATCTAAAACCCCCTAAATACCAATTTTCACGCCAATCCCTTACTATTTAATATTTTTGGCCACCGTCTTGGTTCCGTCATTTTGAAATTAGAGAATAAAATGCAGCCTATACATATGCTTGGCGGCAGTATGAAGGATATTCACCCCAAAAATAAATATAGTCCGATCCAATATTCAGGCGTTATGGGTTACCCGGTTTCACTCAGTGTATACAAATTTGCGTCACAGTGTAGGGTCCGCCATTTTGAATTTTCAAAATTTGATAGTAAATTCGAAATAAGCTCAAAATATCTACTTTTCATTTAAATTCCCTGAAGTTCGAAAAATAGTGTACGCCAAATTGAATCCGCCACCTCTGACTGCAAATTTCGAACATGGACTCGCAAGAAGGGTATCCAAAAACCCCCAAACACCAATTTTATGGCAATCCCTTCATATTTTCAAATTTTTGCCATCATCTTAGGTCCGCCATTTTGAAATTCGTGAATTAAAAGTAGCCTATATTTTGGGCCGGAATATGTGGTACCTTCACCCAAAAAATGAATAAACTCGGATTCAGCGCCAGTTTCGCCCGATTTACCAAAATTTTGGCCGCCATATTGAATCCGCCATCTTGAATTTCCAAATTTAGAAAATAGATTCGCAATAAGGACGACTAAAAACCCCCAAATACCAATTTTCATGGAAATCGCTTGATATTTTCAATTTCTGGCCGCCATCTTGGGTCCGCCATTTTGAAACTCGCGAATAAAAAATAGCCTATATGTTGGGCCGGACTATGTACTAACTTCACCCAAAAAATGAAAATGATTGGATCCATCGTTTAGTCGTGATGGATTACCTGGTGTTCAAACATTTAAGTCGCCATATTGAATCCGCCATTTTGAATTTCCAAATTTCGAATGTAGATTCGCAGTAAGAACATCCAAAAGCACCCAAATACCAATTTTCATGGAAATCGCTTGATATTTTCAATTTCTGGCCGCCATCTTGGGTCCGCCATTTTGAAACTCGCGAATGAAAAATAACCTATATGTTGGGCCGGACTATGTACTAACTTCACCCAAAAAATGAAAATGATTGAATCCATCGTTTAGTCGTGATGGATTACCTGGTGTTCAAACATTTTAGTCGCCATATTGAATCCGCCATTTTGAATTTCCAAATTTCGAACATAGATTCGCAATAAGAACATCCAAAAGCACCCAAATACCAATTTTCATGGAAATCGCTTGATATTGTCAATTTCTGGCCGCCATCTTGGGTCCGGCATTTTGAAACTCGCGAATAAAAAATAGCCTATATGTTGGACCGGAATATGTAGTACCTTCACCCAAAAAATGAAAGTGATCGGACTCGTCGTTTAGGCGTGATTGAGCAACAAACAAACAAACAAACAAACAAACAAACAAACCAACTTTCGATTTTATATATATACATGATATACACATTTTTTTTCCTGGAATATACATAAGTATTCTCAGAGATTACATTGTGTAATAAATTGCAAATACGGATTAGTTCTCCGCTGGCTTTAGATATAAGTTCCCTGTAAAGTTTGAAATGAAAACACTGTAATTTTTTCCAAGGAGGAAGAAGCGCATGGCATAAGAAACCTCCTTATTTATTTCAACAACAATAATGTTACAAATTTAACAATGATCAATCTTAAAATACATCACAAACGTTTATTTAAACTAATAATAATTATTTAAGACTACGCGTAATATTTAAAAAGAACAAATAAGTTGAATTAAAATTATGAATCACAAATGCATCACATTTAATAATTCCAATGGAAACGCCTTACAAAAACAATATTTGACAAGTAGTTTCCTAAGTGTCTATAATAATATAAGTTAACAATTAATTTTTGTAACCCTTAATTTATATTGTTCCTTAAAATATTTAAAATCCGCTAATATACATATAAATTTTAAAGCATTATATTGGCCAAAAATTAAGCAACTATGCATTAAAATAATTGTTTCATTGTCTAGTACGGCAACTATTTACCAATTATCTAGAACAAATTTTTAATGAGATGAGAACAGAGTTAGGGGTTCCAAGTACTTGAAAGTTGGACAGTTTTGACCAGTTGTGACGGAAATTTACAAACCATTCGTCAGATTATACAATCGCGATGCTGACAAAAGTTAAGCAACTAGTTTGTTTTCGTTAGTAAAATACACCGTTACCAATACTGGCTGAGAACAATTGCTACTCAGTGCAGCATTGTTATTGTTTACAATAGGACGTGTGCAATGAAGCAATATTTGACCGAAAATGTCGCGAAAAGTTTATTCTTATTATTTAAAATAACAAATAGTGAAAATGTATGGAAAAGGTGTTTGTCAAAAAGAAATTAGTGATCTATTCGGTATTGACAAGTCTGTAATATCTCGAATGATTAAAAGATTTAAGTGTAGGGACACATTATCGACTCTTCCACGTTCTGGCCAGCCGCGTAAAACCACTGTTAGAGCAGACAAATTTATTTTACGCAAAATTAAAACTGATCCTTGGGCATCATCAGTTCAAATAACGAATGAATTAGGTCCAATCATTTCCCCACGTACCGTTAGAAGAAGGTTGGTCAAAGCAGGCTTTCATGCACGGAGACCAGCAGAGAAACCGTTACTGAAACTCAAACACAGGATGGCTCGGTTGAAGTTCGCACGTAAACATCTTCATTGGACACATAGCCAATGGAAAAATGTGCTACTTAGTGACGAATCCAAGTTTAACTTAGTCCATTCTGACGGCATTTGCTATGTGAGACGCCAAAATGGTCAAAGGTTAAATCCACGCTACTATTGCAAGATCGTAAAACACGGACAAGGCAATGTTATGGTATGGCGATGCTTCTCAGGGCATGGTATGGGACCGCTACACCAAATAAAAGGTACAATGGATCGATTTGTTTATAAGGACATTTTGCTAAGCAAAATGCTTCCCTTTGCTGAAGACAACATGCCGCTTAGGTGGTTATTTCAGCACGATAACGACCCTAAACATACGGCTAAGGTAGTAAAAGAATGGCTTAATGCAGAAAAGGTGAAGGTTCTGGAATGGCCTGCCCAGTCACCAGACCTGAATCCTATAGAGAATTTATGGGAAATCATAAACAAGCAAATTCGACGTCGACAGCACAAAGGACATGCAGGAGTTTGCTGGCTAATGGGATTTTAATGCAGACAAAATTGAGGAGGCAGGAATTAGAAGAAGTGAGGAGAGTAGCGCCGAAGCTAGTACGTATGTGCTGCTAGTGTATGCACTTGCTAGACCGCTACATATTTTATTTAATAAATCTCTTTCCACTGGTGTTTTTCCAGACGCCCGGAAGAAAAGTAGAATCACACCTATTTTCAAGTAAGGTTGTAAAAACGATGTTTCAAACTATCGACCCATTTCCATTATGAAATCATTGCCGAAATTGTTTGAAAAATTGGTTGCTCCATTGTTATACGCGGCCTTTAAACCTACAATTGTAAACGAACAACATGGATTTGTCGACAGTCGATCTACTGTATCAAATCTTGCGTGTATTGAAAACTGTATAGTTAGATCTTTAGAAAGCAGAGGTCAAGTAGTTGTCATATACACGGACTTTGCCAAAGCGTTTGACAAAATGCCCCATAATGTACTGCTGTCGAAACTCGATAGACTAGCTAGGTAGCTAACCCAATCCTTGCATGGATCTCTAGCTATTTCAGTAATCGTAAACAACTTGTACATATCGGTGGTTGTAGCTCGCGTGAGTTTGATGTAACGACTGGAGTGCCTCAGGGCTGACATCTGGGACCTCTGTTGTTTATAATCTTTATTAATGATCTCAAATCAGTTTTGAAATTCTCCGATATTTTATTATATGCGGATTTACAAGCTGATCTCGACGAGAATTTACAAGCTGATCTCGACGCTGTTTACTCTTGGTGTAGTTCAAATCAAATGTTTCTTAACATCACTAAATGTTCAGTAGTTAGATATACAAACAAAAAACAACCGTTTCTTTCCGATTACAAATTGGATCATTGTGTTCTCGCGGTGAAGGAGGAGATCAAGGATTTGGGAGTCACTTTTTCGAGTAATGGGTCTTTCAAATCGCACATTGAAAAAACAAAAAACAAGGCTTTGAGAGTTTTGGGTTTTATTAATAGAAACTCGCAAATTTATAAGTATCCATCAACTTATCTTCTACTGTTCAATACATTAGTTCGACCTATTCTCGAGAATGCCTCCCCAATCTGGTCTCCTCACATTTTGGCTTGTGTAAAACTACTTGAATCGGTACAGTCTAAGTTTATGCGTAAGCTTGCTTTCATGAACTGGACCCCACTACCATTTAATTGTCATGATTACTCTGAGATAAAGAGTCAGTACGGGATCACAATGTTCATTCAATTCATACGTTCTTTTTTCTCTACTTAACTATTGCTATTGTTTTTCATTGAATTATTTATTGTCTTTCTTTAATTTACCTTTCACTGGATGTATGAATTTGTCTATAATTTGTTTATAATTTGTTTAAAAGAACTTATCTGTGATGTAAATGCGACATAATTATAAAGTCAGAGATGCTATATGAAATGTATATAGGGAGTATTCCCATCTAATAAATGAATAAATAAATAAATAAATATATCAATAAACAAAATAAAATATTTCATATAAACAATAGGAAAAGAATTCAATTTTTTGAGTTGCTACAAGAAATCGACAGAGCGTCCCTGCATGATGCATAAGCCATTTCTGAGAAGATGATCATCATGAATTTGGATAGCTTAAATTAAATAATATCAATAAACATAAGAAAATATTTTATATAAACAATAGTAAGAGAATTGAATTTTAAATGAAATGTTGATATAAAGAATAGATCATATATCAATTTCTTCTTGTGTAATGAAAGTGTCAATCAAAGATAAAATTGCTTGCATTGATATCTAAAGAGACGTAATCATGTGCAGCTGTAAATATATGCAAAATCTTTCTGAGAAGATCATCAATATAAATTTCGGTACCTTAACCTTGATATATCAATAAACAAAATAAATATTTCATATACCTAAACAAGGGCAAAGGAATTAAATTTTTTGTGTTGATAAAAGAAATCGACAGAGCGTTCTAGCATGATGTAAAAATAACACATGACCAAGAATGGAACCGTATGGATGTTTCTTATTTATAATTACTGAAGGAATCGGAAAAATATATCAAAATGAAATAAAGTGGAAGGAAAAATGATTTTATTATTATTTAAAAAAGATATAAATTCATAAAATATGAAGAATACTACCGTCATTTCAGTAATCAAATTTTTGATTTGTAATCGTAAGTCTTTAATAGTTCCTGTAACAATTTCTTCTTCTATGTTGAAAGCGTCATTCTTTATGTTTTCAATCAAAGATAAAATTGCTTTATAAATCTCAATTTTAAGATGAATCAGCTGTTGTTTGAAATTGATGTTTTGCAGTTGTGAATCTACATATGTTTTTGCATCTTGTTTTGCGCTGGGATTCTTAAGATTTCTTATAAACTTTTTCTGCATATCATAATCATTGCTTTGTGTTAATTTAAATCCCACACCTTCAACCTCATGTAAACCTTGAGGACCTTGAGGACCTTGAGGACCAGAGGAACCTTGAGGGCCTGGTGGTGCTTGAGAGCCTAGTGACCCTTGAGAACCTGGTGGACCTAATGGACCCCGCTTTCCAAAGTCACATTTTAACGATCTTCCAAACTTATCAACACTCATTCTTTAAATGAAGAAATGTTTTCATATGTATACAAATTTAAAGAATTACTTGACCTTCTTTCAATTCTTCGATAATTGATATAATTTCATTATGATGACTATTATTTCCGACAGCTTGAGATGCAATTAGTAATCGTAGTCTATTAACTAACTCATTTACATCATCCAAGTAAACATAATCAATATTAGGTTTTGGTAACTGCATAATACCAGTACCACTAGGAGTAAACATGTTTTTTATTATTTTCATATATTTGCGGCTTCTGTTTCCGTTTATTTGCTGAGTAGCATCATATTTTCGTTTATGTGCATTTGTCTCTTCTAATATATTTTTATATTCATTTAAATCAGTTTTGGTATAGAATTTATTAGATGGACTTTTCAGAAATAATAGTTCAGTAAGACCTGCTGTTAATTCATAGGACTTAGTACTCACATGAATAGAGTCATCATCATATGAAACTATAGTATCTCCAATTTTTGATACTCCATTAGTTACATCATAACGAACTCCATATACTCTGTCTAAGTGAGAAGAGCTTTTTAGATATCTCGAAGAATGAGGCAAAACATCTTCATGATGAGATTGCATTCTTTGAGGAGGCGTTAGGTATGGTAATAAATTATAATTTTCATTATCTTCACCATTACTCTCCAGTTTTATAGATGTTTTATCGTCGAATGGTTCTTTTTTTCTTATCGACTTCTCTACCATTTTATGTAGAGGTGTCGTAATTGGTTTAAATGTTTCTTTGAAATGTTTTTCGAGTGCTACCTTTCCTTGCTTAATGACTTTCAATTTATTTTTGATAACATCACGCGTTTTAATAATATCCTTAACTATACGCCTATCCATTTATCATATTATATTAATTTAGTTGTAGCTTAAACTGATATCTGTACTGCTTAACCTGGTCTGTTAACTATTCTAACAGATCCGTTTACTTTCAAAACTGCTATCTGAACAGGTTTATTAACTGCTTTAACCGATCTGTTTGTTATTCCATTCACATTCCTAAAATAATTTATTAAATATTGAATATAGCAATTGATATAGTAATCACTTATTACAATTTTATTCTGAAACATATGTTCTTTTACTTGAATTCAGTTTGAAATCATCAAACTTCTTTTTCTAAATGATTATTACTACCGCAATTAGTGCAATGCAAAAGTCATTGGTACCCTCTGGGGTTCCCGGTGCAAGGTGTTCCACCCATCTATAAGACTAAATTATCTCTGCCAGGTTCTGTTGAGTTACTTTGCTTTTATATGTTTTCTTCTTTTTTTTTTGTAATAAAGGTATCAAACCCTTTTCTATATCTACCTTTATCTATTGATCTATCCTTATCTATTAATAAAAATCCATATGGATCCTTCCAACATTTGGAATTAAGTATACTAAACTCATTGAAAGACATATCTGGATTTACATGATCATTATAAATATGTCTGAGATTCAACGCATCTTGTTTAAATACAATAATGAAATTAGCATTATCTCGTATTGAATGTTTTGGTATTTTTGTATACGTTTGGCAAAGATAAAACATGTCTATGCCATTGTATCGACCCATTGAAAAGTACGCTTTTATATTATTTTGTTTTTCACATGCTACATCATCGAAAATGAATACTGAATTCATTTTTGCTTGTTCTGGCGGAAAAATTTCGGTACTATCAGAAAATGTATTAAAGTTTAATTCTTTAATGGGTAACATTAGTTTCCTCAAGTACTCATATTTTGGTTGACTTCGAATATATATAAATATTTTCAAATTTCAAGCCATTAGAATGTTCAAGCAGAATTATCATCACTTTGTTTTTCCAAAATTTGAAGGTCCTACAATCAGGCATCTTATACTATTGGGAAGCAGTTTACTATGTTTTTCATTTGATGTTCGCTCATTGCTAACAATATCATAATTTCTCACTGGTAGCGATAGTTCTTGTTTTATAAACTGCATAATGAATACTATATCGAAGCGGTATATATATACTCTTTTATAAGCTGCTCTCATTTTAGTGTGATGTACTAACGTATTAAGGTCGACATGATTTCTCATCAAACAAAGCAAGGAAAAGGATTAATTAATACGATTATTAATAAATTACCCTTTGAATTACATTTACCTGGTTACCAATATTGTCGCCCAGGTACAAAATTAGAAAATAGGTTAGCACGAGGTGATCTTGGAGTCAATCCGTTAGATGCAGCTTGTAAGGATCACGATATTGCATATTATAAATATAAAAATATCAGTGAACGCCATATCGCTGATAATATATTAGCTGGGAAAGCTTGGAATCGATTCAAATCTAGAGACGCTAACTTAAGTGAAAGAGTTAACGCTTTACTAGTGACAAACGTAATGAAAGCAAAAACAAAGTTGGGTATGGGTTTGCGAAAAGAAGGTAATAAAACAGTTAAAAAAGTCATAACCTTAAACAGAATAATTGGAGAAGCTCGGACATCTATGAAAAAGTTGAAACCTACAACAATGAAAGATGCTATTCAAGCAGCACAAAAACATATCTATACAACTTTCAAGAAAAAAAGAAAGAAGGCTTTGAAAATTCCACGTGTTTTATCCGTCCCCAAGACTGGTGGAATTCTTCCCTTAATTCCAATATTTGCAGGCCTCTCAGCCCTAGGTGCATTAGCGGAAGGAGCAGCTACAATTGCTAAAGCTGTAAACGCAACCAAAGAAGCTAGAGACAAATTAAAGGAATCTAAGAGGCATAATACAAAAATGGAAGCAATTACTGCAGGTGAAGGATTATATTTGAAGCCGTATAAGAAGGGTTTGGGACTGTACCTTAAACAATCAAAAAACTAAAAATTAAGTTACCTAATAGACCTCTGAATGAACTTGATTTATATAAATACGCCAAAGACTTACCGCATTTTCGAGGAGTATTTATGCGAAATGAATTACCTAGGTAATCCCACAATCAAGAATGTGACATTATCAATTTAGATATATCATCAGGTCCCGGAACACATTGGGTAGCTTACTACAAAAAAAAAGGATTGTGTGGTTTTATGAAACCACGGTAAAAGTGAAACTTTTTTTCACATTATAGACATTTAACTAAAAATTTTCGGAATAATATTCCATTAAGGGTATAAAAATCGCTTCATCAATCTTAATTTTATACTTGGAAAATGGGAAATTATAAAAGTAGACTAGGTCTCCAACTAATATTTTTATTGAACTCTGTGTCTTAGAGTACGACATACATAATACTTAACTATTATTTAGATGATATACACATATTAAAAAACTGAAAACAATATTTTATAATCGTTGAGTCATTTTGATCCGTTTTTCAATTATTTTCAATCATTCTATTATCAATTCCATCTTCATCATGAGTTTCACAGTTTATAAATGTAACCAATATTTTATGGTAACTAAAATACGTGAACAGTGACTTACATTCGATTTTTTCAATGTATCTAGTAAAAACCGCATCGATCGTTGTACCATATCTCGTGGTGGGTATATTTCTATCATTTATAATTTCAAGATTAAATACTTCTCTCAAGTATTCAATGAGTGGAGCAGATTCTCCTTTCTTGAAGTCTGTATTAAAATCACCAGACAAAATAACAGGCATTCGTGAATATATTTCTCGAGAACGGAAGATTTGTGCCGATGACGTAGCAAATGGAACTAGATGAAAACCTAGAAAATCCATTACATCATCTATTTTTTAATTTACTTTAATATATATTGACAAAAACAAACAAAATAGCGTAGAGCACTGGCACAAATAAGTAATAGTCTATACACTACACGGTCAGCTGATGCGAACTATAGGCCCCGCCATATTAGCCTCGGCTGCTCTGACGAGTGCCTTTCACTTTATCCCTACTCCTCGGCCGACCGTCACGCGACATGCAACACACAGACGAAAAAGTTTGAGACGATGTAATAAAAGTTTCACTTTAAAAAACAATAATGATTTAAGATATTTTGATAGTTTTGGAAATTTGCAACCTCCAGTAGATTTCATCAATTATTTAAGTGATAACGTAACTTATAATTATACACGTCATCAGTCTTACGACACCGTTACATGTGGACACTTATGTCTTTCATTTTTATATGATTGTCATAAATAGACATAAATAAAGATAACTTATCTAATAGAATATCATTCGGTGTTTTACTATAATGTCGCTAACATTAACATTTAACGGAAATACTTCAATTCTCAAGAGTGAGTATTTTCCCCCATTGGAATTATCAAATAAATATGTATGTGGTTTGATTGATTGTCATGCGTATAATTCAATACCAAATATTGAAGATGGTAAAAACAATTTATTTCATATTGGTAATTTGATTCTGGAAATACCAACTGGTTCACATGAGATCGATGATATAGCCGTTTTTATAGAACAAGCGCTTTTAAAGCAACAAAACAATAATTATATTATAGTTTTGAAAATTAATGCTAATAGTTTGAAAAGTGAAATAAAATCAAACGCAGTAATTGACTACAGCAAGGATAATTCAATTGGATCTCTATTGGGATTCAGCAAGAGGGTTCTTAAAGCAGACATTACGCATACATCAGATATTCCAGTTAATAAAATTAAAGTAAATACTATAAGAGTTGAATGCAATATAGTATCGGGATCATACGCAAATAATATTAAAACACATACAATTAATGAATTTCTTCCTAGGGTCGGTTCAGGTTATAAAAGAGTGGAGGTACCTAGTAGTGTTATTTATTTACCTGTTAACACTCAAAGAATAAACTCCATAACCTTAAGACTACTTGGTCAAAACGGAGATATAATTAATTTCAGAAGTGAAACAATTACTATTCGATTACATCTCAAAACAATAAAATGATCGTCTATCATAATAGCATATTTGACAATAAAACATCATTTGATAACAGTTCTTCCGAGACAAGCATACGAGTAAGACATCAGCCAAGTAAAAGGAATTTACATCTTACAGCAGCAAATAAAGACTTTCTCAAATCTGTTAATTTAACTGTAATGATAAAATGTGCGATAACTTAGAAATCGCAGATCACATTGGGTTTGATGATAGCATTTCAAAAATTGAATATCACAACTATTCCCCTTACATAAACTCATTTAACAATAATGATGAAATTCGCATATGCATTAATCAGCAAGATCTATATTGTTAACTAATAAATCTAGAAATTAGAAACTGCTCACATGGCAGCCCGTCGTCGCGGCGTAGTACAGGTCGCATCCCTGCCGCTTGCACTGGCAATAAGGAAGATTACTCTTTTCTTTCTATTAGCAGTTGTTGAGTTGATATCCACGAGTGAAGAGGGTGCACACGGCAGCACATGCGGAATGGAATTGCGCATGGGGCGCGGCGGCGGGTTCGCCCAAGTAACCAGCGTTCATAATAGTTAAATTCGTTTTATAAGTCAGAAGTGGGATATTATCCCTATTGTTTCCCACAAAACGCGAGTGCATTAGTAAATTTATTTTATGGTGCAAGAGGCGTGTACTAGAAGAGCGAGTGTGAAAGATTTAGTTATCGATGTGTGTGTGTGTATTTTCTCTGGTGAGTCGGGGTGAGTGTTTTATGAAGGTATGCATCTTTGTAAGCGGGGTAGGAAGAGCTCCTAATTGGTATTGTGTTCAGGTCACAATTTCCATTAATACGGACCTTCCGCCGTATGAGATGCGTTTTCCTAGAATGAATGAGTGTTCGCAGATTGGGTTCCTTTGTTTTTGCACTGAAGAAGTGGTCATTAGGACGAGACGGGCTTTCTTTTACCCTTAAATTTCATGAGAAATTACATCATCCTCCCGTTTTATATGTAGGTAGGAGAGAAGATAAACGATGAGGGGGTAAATATTCCTTTGTTTCAAGTTTCCATAAGCGAAGAATTTAGAATTTCGTCACTTTGCGAAAGCTTTGCTAGAGGTGAAGACGGTTTTTATAATTGGAAATTAAATAAAGAGTTTTTTTAAAAGGAATATAGTAAAAATGAGAAGAAATAGGAAAAGTGACGATGTAAGTCCGGGTCCGCAAGGAAATAATTTGCCGAGTCCGGAAAGTAGTTTTGATAGGGAAATGCCTCTTCGGATGGAGGAAATATCGGCGTTAATTCCGGAGTTTTCTCCTGGAACTCCAGGTTCCTTGCCCGCGAGTGAATGGTGTCAGATAGTGGATAGTGTTCAGAGGTTGTACAATTTATCAAGCCAGAGAACAATGTTGTATTTAATTTAATTTAATTTAATTTATTTATTCGCTTAATACAAGCTACCACTTAATAATTCATAAAATTACTTAAATTAAATTTACATAAAATTAGCAATGTAGGGGTGCGTTGGGGGAGTTGAGAGCGTGTTTAAGGGTGATTTTGGGAGGGTTATCTTAATATTTAACTTTGCATTTGCGAGAACTCCTACGTTTCGCTTTTTTCTTTAGTAACGCAGCATGGTTTTATTAATTTTTTAGTTGAGAAAAAATGGAGGAAGGGAAGGAACAAGGCAGATTAGGGAAGACTAAATTAGGTGGTGCCTGAGAGAGTTTTTGCTCAGGTTAAAGTCAAAGGAAGGGTAGGAGTTGGCCCTTCGAAGCATTCTTGTAAGGGGCTCAGAAAGACCGTAGTTGGTTCGATGATAAGGAGGGCGAAAGAGAGGGGCTGAGCGGAGGTTACGGGGGTTGGTGTAGATAGCGATCCGCTCGAGTAGAGAAGGACAGTCAATCTCGCCGATGAGTAGTTGGTGAATGAAAGTGATATCGGCAAGGTCCCGCCGCTTCCATAGAGGCAACAAGTTAATGAGCTGAAGGCGGTTTTCGTAGGGCGGAAGGTTTTGAGGGTCAGACCAGGGGAGCTCGCGTAAAGCAAAACGGAGGAACCTACGCTGCACAGCCTCTATCCTGTTGATACTAGAAGATTGGTAAGGAGACCAAACTTGGCTAGCGTATTCCAGGAGAGGCCTAACAAAGGTGACAAAGAGGGATTTGGCGACGTATGGGTTAAGGAACTCCTTGGACCATCGCTTAACGAAGCCTAGCGCGGAGTTGGCTCTGGCAATCACACTGTCAATGTGTTCGCGAAAGTTAAGTTCACTATCACAGGAGATGCCTAGATCGCGAAGAGAGGAAACAGAGGGGATAGGTTCGCCAGACAAGTAATAGACCCTAATTGGGGAAGAGGGGCGTTTGCGGGAATAAGTGATGGATTGGCATTTGGAGATATTGAGCTCAAGGGAGTTTTTAGTGCACCAAATGCCGAAGTTGTTGAGATCTTGTTGAAGCAGACGGGGGTCAGAGGTGGAGGATATCCGTTTAGAGATTTTCATATCGTCGGCGTAAATGGACAGGTCGGAGTGCTTGATAACACACTCGACGTCATTTATGGCTAGTATGAAAAGCAACGGACCTAAGTGGCTACCCTGAGGGACCCCCGAGTTGGCCACGAATGAGTTGGAGAAGGACGAGCAGAAAAGGACCCTGTACTGGCGGAGATTAAGATAGGACTTCAACCAGGAAGAAAAGAGCTGGTTGAAGCCAAGGGAGTGAATTTTGAAGAGAATTAATTTGTGTGAGATTTTGTCAAATGCCTTACTGAAGTCAGTAGCGATGACGTCAACCTCATCACCTTTTTCAAGGGCACACAGGGTTTTGGAGACGAAGTCAGTGAGGTTAGTAATAGTGGATCTGCCTTTAAGGAAACCATGTTGGGATTGAGAAAAGATGGGTTTGCAGTGAAAGAACAAGCAATCGTAAACGATGCTTTCGAAGAGTTTAGGAATGGTGGAGAGTTTAGCAATGGGGCGGTAATTGGATATCTCACTCTTACAGCCCTTTTTATGGATGGGGATGATATAACAATCCTTCCATCTGGCAGGGAAAACACCCTGGGAGATGGAGAGATTAAAAATAGAGGAAAGGGGACCGACCAAGTGTTGGGCACACTCTTTAAGGATTAAAGCAGGGATACCGTCAGGGCCAGGGTTATGATCGGCAGGGAGGGCGGCAATGGCGGTAGCAACCATTGAAGGGTCAATGGTAATGGAGGCAAGGGAGGTCTGTGGACGCGATTCCAGAAAGTGGAAATAGCTAGAGTCGGGATCTATTGAGTGATCACAGAAAGACTGACTGAAATGGAGAGCAAAGAGATTAGCTATTATAACAGGGTCGGAGGAAGAGGTATCATTGAGTTTAAGGGTAGAAGGGTAACCACTGGACTTCTTTTTAATGTTAATAAATTGGTAAAAGCGTTTGGGATCGGAGACGAGGGTGGACTGCATGTAATTAAGATAATCGATATAAGAAGATTCGCTGCGAGCGGAGAAGAAGGAAGCCGCCGAGAGGTAATTAGAGTAGTCGGAGGTGGAACGAGATAGGAGGTAGGATTGCCAAAGTTTGTTCCTTCTATTCCGAAGGGATCGAATTTCTTTGTTATACCAGGGGGGGGAGAAGGCATGATCTATCCGAGGTTGAAAAGGGAAAGTTTGGGTCAGGCACGCAAAGAGCTCACTATAAAAGAGGTCGAGGGCATCAGCAACGGGAAGCTTGGACTCCGCAGAGAGGGAAAGAAGGGACGATTGAGAGAGAAGGCGGTTCAATTTGCCAAAGTCGCCTCGGCGGAAATTGAAGTGGTAAGAAGTCTCAGAGATGGTGTGAAGAGGTGGGGGCACAAGGCCAAGAGTGAGAAAGAGTGGAGGGTGGTACTGATCAAGAGTGGAAAGAAGATGAGGGCTCAGAGAGACAATCGAGTTCACAGGGTCAGAGGAGAAGACCAGGTCGAGTTGTCTGCCAAGATTGTTGGTAATGCCACTAATTTGGTAAAGGCCGGAGTCGGAAAGACGGTCGACAAAAAGGGTTTCCTTATCGGAGAGGATGTTAGAAGGGATATAGTGAAGCTCGTCATCAGATCGAAGCCATACCAGATGGGGGAGATTGAAGTCGCCGAGAACGATGATTTCATCATTGGGCCCAAGGGTACTGAAAATGGAGTCGATCGTATCTGTGGCAAGTTGGAAAGCCTCGAGCGGTTGGGAGGGGCGAATATATGCACAAAGGACATGCAGGAGTTTGCTGGCTAATGGGATTTTAATGCAGACAAAATTGAGGAGGCAGGAATTAGAAGAAGTGAGGAGAGTAGCGCCGAAGCTAGTACGCACAGCCAGAAGTACGCCGCGATTAGAGAGGGTTAAGTTATCGTCGCAGGCATCGGCACGAAAAACGGAAAAATCCGCTGAAAAAAGTTCACTGCTGTAAATATTGGGAGTAAGGTTAGTTTCGGTTAGGGCAAAGATGTCATATGGAAAAACGAGGGAGTTCTGAAAAACAGAGGCAGTCTTGGTGCGTAGTCCTCTGACATTTTGGTAGTATAGGGAAAGACAGCAAGGAAAGTGAGCTTGGGCAGGCGGTGGAAGGGCAGGGGGTAAGGGAGGAATAGAAAAGCCAGAGCCGGTCGGGTTAGGAACTAAAGTAAGATTTGTGATCGTTCCGGGCTCTTTGAAGGTGGGAGATTCGCCGAGAGCTGACGTAGGAGGCAAAAGAGGTAAGGTCAGAGGAGACCTTATCAGGGGAGATACCGAATTCAGCATGAAACTTAAGGAAAAGGTCGCGAAGGGTGGACAAGTCAGTGGGGAGGCCTTCCTGGTGAATTGAAACAAGCACATTGGTTTTAGTTTTTCCGTCAATGCAGACGGAGTCGGGCTTGTCATGAAGGTAGGCAAGGAGGAGGCGGACGTTGTCATAGATTCTATGATCACGAAAGCGGGACAACAGATAGCGACCTTCGGTAGATTCAGCCGATCGCATGGTGAGTTTGACAATAGGGGGGAGGAGAGGGTCAATGAATGAAGGTCTGCTGGGGGGGTTGGAGGGGAGGCGGTCTGGATTGGAGGGAGGTGGGCCCAAGGCAGAAGAGGACGGAGACGGAGGAAGGGGGGAGGGGCGGAATGGCAGGTTGAGAGGGAACTAAGGTATTCGATTTAACAAAGTTAGGGTATTTGGGAGGGATGGAGAAGTTGAAGTTGGGGAAGAGGCTAGCCTTGAACTGCCAGTTGGAGTTAGGATTAGGGGAAGAAGGATTGGCGAGAGTGGGAGGGCTAGAGCGACGCTTAGTCAGCTTGTTGGAGGGATACCCTTTAGGTTTGTGGGAAGGTGATTTAGGGCTGGTAGTAGATTTGGGAGTGACAGAGGCGCTAGAATTAGGTTTAGGTTTAGCATTAGGGCAAGGGTTGACCTTAGCTTTAGTAGTATGACTAGAGTTAGTCTTAAGTATAGAATTAGGGCTAGGGTTAGTCTTAGCTGTAGAAATGTTTCTGGAGTTAGTCCTTACGTTACGAGGGTGACTAGAATTAGACTTAAAGCTAACAGACTTAGACATCCACTTGGTTATACTAATGTTACCGTAGCTAACGGGACGGGAGAAGAGCCACTCGTATTTGCCAAGAAGAGTAACCTTGAATTTGGAGGGTCCATCAGCATTGGGCGGGCGGAGTTTCACACAGTCAATTGGAGAGATCGAGAAGTGTCCTTCGAAGAATGAGCGGATCCAAGCCACATCAGCGAGATGGGGGGCACCAGTCACTAGAAGCACTGAGGAGGTCTCGGAGGCAGCGACGTTGAGGCGGTGGAGTCTTTCCAGTCTAGAGGTCCATTCCTTTTCCGTCCAGAGAGTGCCAAATTTAGAGACTGGAGGGACCAAGTCAGAAGCGGAAGTCTGTACCGAAACGGTAGAGGTATGCAGGGGAGGCGTGGCAGAACATGTCGGCACACGGTCCAGACTAGGGGAGGGGCAGCTGATGACCGAATCACTTGTGGGTCCCGTTGTGGACAAGCGAGAGGGCGGGCGAAGATCAGCGGAGATGGAGCCGAGGAGCGCAGCGTTGGCAGACACAGCCGCAGAGCAAGAGCCGAGGTCATTACTAATCTGCTTCACCGAGCGGCGAACATCATCGACAGCAGGGAGAACAGCCGCAGGAAGATCGGAAGCAGAAAACACAGAGTAGAGGTCGTCTAGGGTACGCGCTGCAGTAGATATTTTAGTAAATATCAAATGCGACTTCTCCAGGAGTGTCTCAGTTTTCCTCTCCATATCCAGGAGTCTCGCGTTGATCGATGAGATTTCATCAGGGACGGTCTGGGAACATGAGCAACTACCCAGCGAGGACTGCACCTTGGCGGCAAGAAGCGATTGCTCGCTAAAGAGGTTGTCTGAGATAGTTGCCAGAGCACGAAGAACGTGACACGGTTTGATGTCGGAGCACTCGTTACAAGTGGAAAGACCAGCGGATGAAGACGAACGGGCGCCGCGCATTAGGCAAGCTGGGTGGAAAAACTGCCTGCAGACCCCATCGCACTCGATCAAGTCGCCGGAAAGAGACCCATTGCATACCTTGCAGGCGCTCATCGTGAAGCTCGTAGTAGGCAGAAGACAGAACGTGATGTTGAAATCCGGGAAGTGGTCGAGGCAGCACAACAGAGCAGAAGATTACACCACGGGAAAAGAGAGCAACGGAGTCGGCAAAAAGTTAGTCACACCGGACAGCAAAGTAAGCACGAACCGAATTGCACAAAGTGTAAACAGCGGGAGGCAATGGGAAAAGCGACTGCACCGCACGACGTCTGAATTGGAATTGTATGCCTCACTGCGACTGCAAAATGCTGCCAGATTTTGGTACCAAACAGTCCAAAACGAAGTGTTGCAATGGACGTCTTTGCGAGAAAAACTTATAGCAAGCTTCCCATCACCGATTGACGAGGCGAGCATTCACATGCAATTAATAAATAGGAAGCGAAAACCAGCAGAGCCTGTGGAGTCTTTCCTTAATGAAGTATCGGCCTTAGCTAAAAGGGCGAAATTGAGCGAGGCTACTACGATCAATTACATAATCACTGGATTAGGTGATCGTAATTTATCTAATATATTGACTGCGGCGAATTGCCAAACTTCTGTAGAACTTTTAAATAAAATTAAATATTATGAAGTTTTACAAGAACAGGAAAATAACAGAAACGTAGTTAACGTTAGGAATAACGCACTCCGTCCGCGGTGTGATCGGGAATACGATCTAAAAAGTAAACCACGCGAGGAACGAGGACTTCAATTACCCAAAAATAAATTTTTAGGGAAGTGCTTTTCGTGTGGCAAAACGGGTCATCGCGCTGCCAGCTGTTACTCAAACAGACGGTAGACAAATTAAAGCATATGTTGATTTAGGTAGTGAGTGTTGCACTATACGGAAACAAGACTGTAGTTTAAACGGATGGGGATATCGTCCAAATTATACCGTACTGAGAGGTTTTGCTGGGGGAAGATGTTCGGCATTGGGGACTATTTCGAAAGAAGTAAAACTAGACGGGGTTAAGCAAACGGTAGAACTTCTGATAGTTCCAGACCAAGCCCAGGATACTCCCGTTATAATCGGACAAAGTTTTTTAGATAAACCGGGGATCAAGGTAATTAAAAGTTTTGGCCGTCTTGATATTTTGAATGTGCATTCAGAAAATAGGGCTCATCGCCAAAATATTATTGAAACTAGTGTGCAGAATCGTAATATGTGACTAAGTATTAAAGAGAGTGACATTAACATAGGTGCGATCAGCGATAACGAAAGACAAGAATTCCTGACGCTAATAAATAAATATCGTGAGTGTTTCGCTTTTAATATTAGGGAGTTAAAGAAAACAAGTTTGGTAAAAATGAAAATCGAATTAAATAATAATCAAATTATTAACTATAAGCCATACAGGGTGCCTTATCACCAATTAAATGAATTAAAAACAATCATAGATGATTTAAAAGAAACAAGTATCATTGAAGACTCGACATCTGAATATGCAAGTCCGGCAATTCTAGTGCGGAAGAAAGACGGAAGTTTAAGAATGTGTATCGATTATCGGAGTTTGAATCGAATTACTCGGCGTGAATGTTTTCCTACTCCAAATATAGAAGAACAATTAAATTCGATGGTAGGAGGTAGTGTTTTCTGTAACCTGGATATGATGAGCGGCTATTACCAGGTACCTATTGAACCAGAATATAGACACCTTACAGCATTTGTTATACCCGGAGGCCATTACCAGTTTAAGAAAATGCCTTTTGGATTAACCAACGCACCAGCTGTTTTTATGCGCTTAATGAGTATAATTTTAAGAAAAATAAACAATAGGCAAGTCTTTAACTACATGGACGACATCATTATAATAGCGAAAACTGTACCAGAGGCAATTAAAATTTTGAAGGAGGTCTTTTCAGTATTGCAAGAAGCAAATATAACTTTAAATATTCAGAAATGTTCTTTCTTCATGGATAGTGTGAATTATCTTGGACACAGGATTGGGAAAGATGGCATCAAACCAGGAGATCAGAAGGTGGAAGTAATTAAGCATTATCCTGAGCCGACTAATGTGAAGGAAGTAAGGCAATTTCTCGGACTTACAGGTTATTTCCGCCGTTTTATACCATCGTATGCTAATATCGCTTCTCCTCTCAACATGTTATTAAGAAAAACATCAGAATTTAAATGGACTCAACAGGAACAGCAAGCTTTTGATAATTTAAAAAGACACTTAATCACTGAACCCGTATTGGCAATTTATGACCCACATAAAAACCATGAAGTGCATACCGAAGGTAAACTTAAGCTTGGAATGGGGGTAAAGGCAAAATTTCAAATAAACGGCGCTAAAGAGAAGAATAAGTTACGCCCCTCTTTTCGTGACGCTGTACGTAATGCGCGGAAAGTTCTAAAGCTGAGGAAACCCAAAGATTTGCTGGAAGCAATAAAAATTGCTACAAGTGCTGCGAGAGATGCCATCAAGGGAAAAAAGAAGATAATTACGACACCACGTGTGATACCTATTCCGAAAACTGGAGATGTTCTACCATTCCTCATCCCACTATTTGCCGGACTTTCAGCCCTTGGAGTATTATCAGGAGGTGCAGCTGGTATAGCTAAGGCGGTAAACGCTGCAAACAGCGCACGTCAGGAGCTTGCAGAAGCAAAGCGTCATAACGAAACTATTGTGGCCATAGCGGTGGGAAAACCTGGTCAGGGATTGTTCCTAAAGCCCTATAGAAAAGGCTTGGGCCTTTTTCTTAAAACCCAGTCAAAAAACTAATAAGCTCGCTACCCAAAAGAGCTCTTAATGAGCTCGAGATGCGTAAATATGCGCAGCATGTACCACATTTTAGAGGAGTCTTTATGCGCGATCAATTACCGAGGAGACCGTGGAAAAATGAGAGTGGAATTATAAATCTAGATGTTTCATCAGGACCTGAAACACATTGGGTAGCATACAAAAAGAAAGGAAGCCTCATTGATTACTTTGACAGCTTTGGAAACCTACAACCTCCGCAAGAAGTTGCGAGATATTTAGGCGAAAACACCACATTCAATTACACAACACATCAAAGTTATGATTCAGTTATATGTGGACACTTGTGGTTAGAGTTTCTATATAATTATATTCAACCTTTCTAATAAGAATTGTATGTATATAAATAAAGGTTTTATATTGAAATGAGGTTATTTTATTCCAAACCATCATGTCGATAACACTCTCTCTTAGTGGTAATTCATCGGTGCTCACTGCCGAGTATTTTCCACCATTAGAACTGGAGGGTGAGTACATCTGTGGACTGATTGATTTCCAAACATACAATTCTATTCCCAATATTGATGAGGGAAACAACTTGATGGATGTGGGGAAGACAGTTATTGAAATACCAGTCGGATCATATGAGATTGATGATATAGCGAACTTTGTACAACAAAGTTTAAATAAGAGTAACAACAAGACAACAATCTCAATCAAAGCAAATAATAATACTTTGAAAAGTGAAGTGAAATCTTCGGAAGTCATTTATTTTGATAAGGAAAAATCTATCGCTCCATTATTAGGATTCGGCAAACAAGTCCTTCCGCCTAATATATTGCATACATCCGATTTACCTGTTAATATCATCAAGGTAAACGCCATAAGAGTTGAATGCAACATTATATCAGGCTCGTTTATAAACAATAATCATGTACATACGCTCCATGAGTTTTCTCCGAGTGTAGGCCCGGGCTATAAAATAGTGGAGGTGCCCAAGAACGTCATTTATTTACCTGTGAACGCGAAACGTATAACTTCTCTCACATTAAAGCTTGTAGATCAGGACGGTGACTTGATAAATTTTAGAGGAGAAACAATTACCGCTAGACTGCACTTAAAGCCTCAGAATGCTTATCTATAATAGTAATATTAATAATAACAATATGAATAAAAACAACAGTAATAAAGAGCAAGTCATTATTCGAGCAACAACCTTGAAACGTACAAGACGTGCGCTGACTGCTGTTAATAAAGAGGTTCTAAAGACATTGGGATTTATTTTGAAAAATGAGTGAAATCTTGGATATTACCCGAAATGTTGGTTATGACAATAGCATAACAAAGATCGATTACCACACGCACTCACCGTTCCTCGCATCATTCAAAAACAGCGACGAGATTCGCATTTCAGTACAGCATCAAGATTTGTATATCCTGCCAGCAGAGAGTTTTATTTATATTGAAGGAGTATTAACCAAAGTTGAGGGAACAGTAACAGATACCGCAAAGCTGGTCAATAATGCTGTAGCCTTTCTCTTTGATGAAATTCGCTATGAGATCAACGGTGTAGAAATTGACAGAACACGAAACCTTGGAATTGCTACAACCTTAAAAAATTATATATCGCTAAATCAAAATGAGAGTGAAATACTATTCAACGCAGGGTGGTCTCCCGAAAAGTTGATTACAACACCCAAAGGATTTTTCAATTAATGTGTACCATTGAAATTATTGCTTGGCTTTGCTGAAGACTACAAGAAAATCATTGCAAATGCTAAGCATGAGCTGATATTAATACGAGGCCGTACAGATTACAATGCAGTTGTATCACCTACTGATGCAATAAGCGTAAACCTTTTCAAACTTCAATGGCGTGTTCCTCATGTAAACGTTGCTGATGACCACAAGTTGATCCTGCTAAAAACTATTGAAAGTGGCAGTGAGATACAAATACCATTCAGGAGCTGGGATATATACGAGTACCCAGCACTCCCATTATCAACGCATCATTCATGGACGGTAAAAACAACATCACAATTGGAAAAGCCAAGATATGTCATCCTAGCTCTACAAACTAATCGGAGAAATGATAAATCAATAAATGCCAGCAAATTCGATCACTGTAAACTGACAGATGTCAAAGTTTACCTAAATTCTGAATCATACCCTTACGATGATTTGAACCTGAAATTTGATAAGGGTAATTACGCCCTCTTATATGATATGTATATAAAATTCCAGCAATCGTACTATGGTCGTCAGTTCCAGCCACTTCTTTCAAGAGAGAAGTTTGCGAATGACGCAGCGATTGCAGTAATTGTTTGTTCGCGTCAAAACGAGAGCATTAAAATTGGACCGGTGGATATTAGGCTGGAATTCAAGACATCTGAAAACGGATCCGCCGATACAACAGCATACTGTCTGCTGCTGCACGATCGTATTGTGGGATACACACTTAGGCCCTCGCTTTAAGTAAAACAACTAAGTTCTACTTGCGTAAGAGCTTGCTTTCATAGATTTTATTTTGGTTCTTATTTATGGTTTTCAAATTTCAAGTGTGACTTATATAATGTAGTAAAATAACAACCTGGTTGCCAAGGTGATATACATCGCAGTGTCGATTGTGAGAATCGATAAACAACCTGGTTGCCAAGGTGATATACATCGCCACAATACTCCCCTCCCAGTGTCAACGATACAATTCTGGAATCTTTACCCGTCGTCCACTTCTAGTTGTTTGTAGTGGTGTTGGAAGTGCTGTTGCATTTGATGATGTTGCTGGGGATTTTTCTGCATTTGTTGGAGATGTTTCTTCCTCTAATTGCTTGCCCAAAATGTGGGCGGGTTTCAGTCTATCTAATGAAATCGTTCGGCGCTGTCCTTTCACGTTAACGTCCAGGTGTTTTTGGGTTCTTGATAGAACCGAATATGGGCCTTCGAATGGTTGCTGTAAAGGTCGCTTAACAGCATCATTCCGTATAAACACATGGGTACACGTTGCCAGATTTTTATGAGTAAAAACCCTGTGTGTACCGTGTCTTCGTGGCTGTTGTGGCTGCAGCTCCCTCATGTACTCCTGGAATCGTTGCAGGACTTCGGATTCAAGCTCTAATTCCTCTGCAGAAAAGAATTCGCCAGGAATCTTTAGAGTTGTTCCAAAAACCAATTCAGCGGGTGATGCTCCGATGTCCTCATGCACCGATGTTCGCAAACCCAATAAAACAAGTGGAAGTGTATCCGACCACTGTTGTGTGTTGTGACACTTAATTGCAGTCTTAAGTGTCCGATGAAACCGTTCCACCATGCCGTTGGCTTGCGGATGGTAGGGCGATGATCGATTCCGTTTTATTCCAAGTAACTTTGCCAATTCCCGAAAGAGAGATGACTCAAATTGTCGTCCTTGATCAGTGATGATCTCCTTTGGGACTCCAAATTTGGCTATCCAACCAGACATGAAAGCCTTTGCAATACTTTCAGCGGTAATGTCAACTACAGGGATGACTTCGGGCCATCTGGTAAAACGGTCAATGCAAGTAAGAGCATATCTGAAGCCGTCGGAGTAGGGTAGTGGACCTATGATGTCCAAGTGAACATGCTGAAATCTACCTTCGGGAACTGGGAATTTGGACACTGGTGTTTTCGTATGCCGATGCACCTTGCTCCTCTGACAGTTGATACATGCTTGAGTCCAAGTGCGGCTATCTCTTCTAATGTTGGGCCAGACGAATCTTTCAGTCAGGAGCTGCGTTGTCTTCTTCACACCAGGATGTGATAGGTTGTGCACAGCATCAAAAAACTGTTTACGGTAAGATGCTGGGATAAATGGACGAACCTTGGATGTTTGTGTATCACAGTATAATTCCTTGGATGAGTTAGGAAACGCTATCCTTTTGAGCCGTAAAGGCGTTGAAGTGGATAGTAGAGTTTTAAGCTCTAAATCTTCCTCCTGCTCTTTTGCTAAGTCATCGTAGTTGATGGGAGATGGCAAAGACATAGCCTGTACTCTTGATAGAGTGTCTGCCACAATGTTGCTTTTTCCTGGAATATGTTGGATGTTGGTTGTAAATTGACCTATGAAACTCAGATGTCTTAGTTGCCTGGGTGAAGACTTCTCAGGTTTTTGGTTAAAAGCAAAAGTCAAAGGCTTGTGGTCCGTGAACAGAATAAACTGCCTGCCTTCCAACAAAAACTGGAAGTGCTTGACCGCGGAGTAAGCGCTAAGAAGCTCTCGGTCAAATGCGCTGTACTTAATCTGAGCTGGTGAGAGTTTTTTAGAAAAAAATCCTAGTGGCTGCCACCCTTTAGAATTTTTTTGTTGTACAACCGCTCCTATAGCAGTGGCCGAGGCGTCTACCATCAGGGCCAGTGGAGCGTTTGCTGATGGATGAGCCAGAAGAGTTGAATTTGCTAGTGCTTGCTTGCACTGCTCAAAGCTGCTGGTTCGCTCCGGTGTCCAGATGATGCGAGTTTTGTCCTTCTTCTTGTTGCCAGAATAACATTCATGAAGAGGTGCCTGCATCTTTGCTGCCCAGGGTATGAAACGTCTATAAAAGTTAAGCATACCCAGGAACTTCCGAAGTTCTTGTACTGTCTCGGGCTTCTTGTAGTCGATGATGGCCTTCACTTTTGATGGGAGTGGCCTGGTTCCCTCTTCAGATACGAGGTAACCCAGGAAACTCACAGCTTTTCCCTCAAATATGCACTTGGATGGATTTATCGTTACTCCATAATCCCGAAAGCGCTGAAAAAACTTCTCCAGATGCTTTCGGTGTTCTTCGACTGTGTTGAAAGCGACAAGAAAGTCATCAATATAAGGAAATACGAAGTCGAGTCCCCGAGTAACCTCATGGACAAAGCGCTGAAAGGTTTGCGCGGCATTGCACAAACCAAAGGTCATCACGGTGAACTCGAAAAGTCCAAATGGGGTTGTTATGGCTGTCTTTGGGATGTCACCGGGTTCCACGGGAATTTGATGGTACGCTCTTGTCAGATCAATGGTGCTAAAGATCTTTTTTCCTTCCAGCTGATGAGAAAAATCCTGAATGTGTGGAATGGGGTAGCGATCTGGTATAGTGATCGCATTCAGACCTCTATAGTCTCCACATGGACGCCAGTCGCCGTTACTTTTTTTGACCATGTGGAGGGGGCTGGACCAACTGCTGCTTGATGGACGACAAATGCCTTGATCGAGCATGTATTGGAACTCCTTCTTTGCTATTTGGAGCTGTTGTTGAGATAGTCGTCTCGGTTTGGCGTGGATCGGCGGTCCTTTCGTCTGAATGTGATGCGTTACACCATGGTTGATCCGAGCAGTTGTGATGGGCCCGGTGATGTCTTTGTACTTCTTCAACAGAGGATGTGACAATATGTTGATAGTGCTTAGTTGTAGCGCACTATCAGCAGATGTTGCATCGAAGATAGTTGCTTGCAACTTTGTTGCATTGTCTATTAGCCGATTGTTTTTTACATCGACCAATAGGTTAAAATGCGCCAGGAAGTCTGAACCGATTATGGACTCAGTTACAGGAGCGACGATAAAAGGCCAGTTGAAGTTCCTTCGTAGACCAAGATTGAGTTGTACCAATCGCTGTCCGTACGTTGGTATCACGGTTCCATTGGCTGCATATAGAATATGGTCTGCAGGGTGTCTTCGTCTTTCTTCTAAGTTTGGTGGAATTACTGACACTTCGGCTCCGGTGTCAATAAGAAACTTTTTGTTTGAAGATCTCTCTGTTAAATATAGACGACTGATGTTAGACGCGGGGTAGCTAGCCGCCAATTGCAGCCCGCACTTTAATTTCCCTGATATTTGCAAGGCTGCTGGCAACGCTTAGCTGCTTTGCCAAACTTTTGGTGGTACCAACAAAGTGATTGGTTCATGGATGCCTTTCTTGATGTTGTTGGTGAACGATTTTTTCCATTAAACTTGCCAGGTTTGCTTTGTCGTGATGAGCTTTGCCGTCTGAGCTGCCCAACTTCAGTCTGCAGAGCGGCTATTTGCTGTTGAAGTTCATTTATAGATGACTCTGGCATTGTAGTAGAGGCGAACAAAACATCTGCACACGATAGAGTTTCTGCTATTTTGTCGGCCATTGGTGCCAACTGACTGGCGTCTTGGCTAGCATTAACCGCCAAGATAGCCTGAATCTGCTGGGGGAGCCGCTGGAGCCACAGGGTACGCAACACCTCAGGAGTGATGCCATCTGATGCGAGCTCCTTCATTTGGTTGAGAAGCTGTGTAGGTCGTCTCCCGTCCAGTGAAACTTGGCTGAGAAGTTTCTGCAAGCGCTTCTGCTCAGACTCCTGGTAGGCCAGCAAAAGCTGTGTCTTCAGCTTGTCGTACTTCTCAGTTGCTGGCGGCTTCCGTACGACATCTCTAACTTCTGTGAGGATATTGGCGTCTAGGTTACCAACCAGAGTGTAGTACTTCGTCTCATCCTGGATTATACCGCTGGTGTGGAATTGGGCTTCCAGTTGCAGAAACCACAGGTCCGGGTTCTGCTTCCAGAAAGGTGGAACTCGTACGCTTACCCTTCCCACTCCTTCGGGCAGCGGGACGCCCCTGGCTTCCTCTGTGGGTGGGTTGCTCATCACTGCGTGATAGGGTAGATAGGACCCCCACTTTGGATGGGCGGTTGCTGCTCGGCTAAAGGGCACCTTACCACTGGTGGGGGGATACCATTTTAGCAACTCCTCTGCGTGTGGGACTTCTATCCTTGATGGGTAGCTGTTGACTAAGTTAAAGGGCACCTTACCACTGGTGGGGGGATACCTCTTTAACCGTCGGGGTCACCACTTAAGCCCGCACTTTAAGTAAAACAACTAAGTTCTACTTGCGTAAGAGCTTGCTTTCATAGATTTTATTTTGGTTCTTATTTATGGTTTTCAAATTTCAAGTGTGACTTATATAATGTAGTAAAATAACAACCTGGTTGCCAAGGTGATATACATCGCAGTGTCGATTGTGAGAATCGATAAACAACCTGGTTGCCAAGGTGATATACATCGCCACAATACTCCCCTCCCAGTGTCAACGATACAATTCTGGAATCTTTACCCGTCGTCCACTTCTAGTTGTTTGTAGTGGTGTTGGAAGTGCTGTTGCATTTGATGATGTTGCTGGGGATTTTTCTGCATTTGTTGGAGATGTTTCTTCCTCTAATTGCTTGCCCAAAATGTGGGCGGGTTTCAGTCTATCTAATGAAATCGTTCGGCGCTGTCCTTTCACGTTAACGTCCAGGTGTTTTTGGGTTCTTGATAGAACCGAATATGGGCCTTCGAATGGTTGCTGTAAAGGTCGCTTAACAGCATCATTCCGTATAAACACATGGGTACACGTTGCCAGATTTTTATGAGTAAAAACCCTGTGTGTACCGTGTCTTCGTGGCTGTTGTGGCTGCAGCTCCCTCATGTACTCCTGGAATCGTTGCAGGACTTCGGATTCAAGCTCTAATTCCTCTGCAGAAAAGAATTCGCCAGGAATCTTTAGAGTTGTTCCAAAAACCAATTCAGCGGGTGATGCTCCGATGTCCTCATGCACCGATGTTCGCAAACCCAATAAAACAAGTGGAAGTGTATCCGACCACTGTTGTGTGTTGTGACACTTAATTGCAGTCTTAAGTGTCCGATGAAACCGTTCCACCATGCCGTTGGCTTGCGGATGGTAGGGCGATGATCGATTCCGTTTTATTCCAAGTAACTTTGCCAATTCCCGAAAGAGAGATGACTCAAATTGTCGTCCTTGATCAGTGATGATCTCCTTTGGGACTCCAAATTTGGCTATCCAACCAGACATGAAAGCCTTTGCAATACTTTCAGCGGTAATGTCAACTACAGGGATGACTTCGGGCCATCTGGTAAAACGGTCAATGCAAGTAAGAGCATATCTGAAGCCGTCGGAGTAGGGTAGTGGACCTATGATGTCCAAGTGAACATGCTGAAATCTACCTTCGGGAACTGGGAATTTGGACACTGGTGTTTTCGTATGCCGATGCACCTTGCTCCTCTGACAGTTGATACATGCTTGAGTCCAAGTGCGGCTATCTCTTCTAATGTTGGGCCAGACGAATCTTTCAGTCAGGAGCTGCGTTGTCTTCTTCACACCAGGATGTGATAGGTTGTGCACAGCATCAAAAAACTGTTTACGGTAAGATGCTGGGATAAATGGACGAACCTTGGATGTTTGTGTATCACAGTATAATTCCTTGGATGAGTTAGGAAACGCTATCCTTTTGAGCCGTAAAGGCGTTGAAGTGGATAGTAGAGTTTTAAGCTCTAAATCTTCCTCCTGCTCTTTTGCTAAGTCATCGTAGTTGATGGGAGATGGCAAAGACATAGCCTGTACTCTTGATAGAGTGTCTGCCACAATGTTGCTTTTTCCTGGAATATGTTGGATGTTGGTTGTAAATTGACCTATGAAACTCAGATGTCTTAGTTGCCTGGGTGAAGACTTCTCAGGTTTTTGGTTAAAAGCAAAAGTCAAAGGCTTGTGGTCCGTGAACAGAATAAACTGCCTGCCTTCCAACAAAAACTGGAAGTGCTTGACCGCGGAGTAAGCGCTAAGAAGCTCTCGGTCAAATGCGCTGTACTTAATCTGAGCTGGTGAGAGTTTTTTAGAAAAAAATCCTAGTGGCTGCCACCCTTTAGAATTTTTTTGTTGTACAACCGCTCCTATAGCAGTGGCCGAGGCGTCTACCATCAGGGCCAGTGGAGCGTTTGCTGATGGATGAGCCAGAAGAGTTGAATTTGCTAGTGCTTGCTTGCACTGCTCAAAGCTGCTGGTTCGCTCCGGTGTCCAGATGATGCGAGTTTTGTCCTTCTTCTTGTTGCCAGAATAACATTCATGAAGAGGTGCCTGCATCTTTGCTGCCCAGGGTATGAAACGTCTATAAAAGTTAAGCATACCCAGGAACTTCCGAAGTTCTTGTACTGTCTCGGGCTTCTTGTAGTCGATGATGGCCTTCACTTTTGATGGGAGTGGCCTGGTTCCCTCTTCAGATACGAGGTAACCCAGGAAACTCACAGCTTTTCCCTCAAATATGCACTTGGATGGATTTATCGTTACTCCATAATCCCGAAAGCGCTGAAAAAACTTCTCCAGATGCTTTCGGTGTTCTTCGACTGTGTTGAAAGCGACAAGAAAGTCATCAATATAAGGAAATACGAAGTCGAGTCCCCGAGTAACCTCATGGACAAAGCGCTGAAAGGTTTGCGCGGCATTGCACAAACCAAAGGTCATCACGGTGAACTCGAAAAGTCCAAATGGGGTTGTTATGGCTGTCTTTGGGATGTCACCGGGTTCCACGGGAATTTGATGGTACGCTCTTGTCAGATCAATGGTGCTAAAGATCTTTTTTCCTTCCAGCTGATGAGAAAAATCCTGAATGTGTGGAATGGGGTAGCGATCTGGTATAGTGATCGCATTCAGACCTCTATAGTCTCCACATGGACGCCAGTCGCCGTTACTTTTTTTGACCATGTGGAGGGGGCTGGACCAACTGCTGCTTGATGGACGACAAATGCCTTGATCGAGCATGTATTGGAACTCCTTCTTTGCTATTTGGAGCTGTTGTTGAGATAGTCGTCTCGGTTTGGCGTGGATCGGCGGTCCTTTCGTCTGAATGTGATGCGTTACACCATGGTTGATCCGAGCAGTTGTGATGGGCCCGGTGATGTCTTTGTACTTCTTCAACAGAGGATGTGACAATATGTTGATAGTGCTTAGTTGTAGCGCACTATCAGCAGATGTTGCATCGAAGATAGTTGCTTGCAACTTTGTTGCATTGTCTATTAGCCGATTGTTTTTTACATCGACCAATAGGTTAAAATGCGCCAGGAAGTCTGAACCGATTATGGACTCAGTTACACGAGCGACGATAAAAGGCCAGTTGAAGTTCCTTCGTAGACCAAGATTGAGTTGTACCAATCGCTGTCCGTACGTTGGTATCACGGTTCCATTGGCTGCATATAGAATATGGTCTGCAGGGTGTCTTCGTCTTTCTTCTAAGTTTGGTGGAATTACTGACACTTCGGCTCCGGTGTCAATAAGAAACTTTTTGTTTGAAGATCTCTCTGTTAAATATAGACGACTGATGTTAGACGCGGGGTAGCTAGCCGCCAATTGCAGCCCGCACTTTAATTTCCCTGATATTTGCAAGGCTGCTGGCAACGCTTAGCTGCTTTGCCAAACTTTTGGTGGTACCAACAAAGTGATTGGTTCATGGATGCCTTTCTTGATGTTGTTGGTGAACGATTTTTTCCATTAAACTTGCCAGGTTTGCTTTGTCGTGATGAGCTTTGCCGTCTGAGCTGCCCAACTTCAGTCTGCAGAGCGGCTATTTGCTGTTGAAGTTCAGTTATAGATGACTCTGGCATTGTAGTAGAGGCGAACAAAACATCTGCACACGATAGAGTTTCTGCTATTTTGTCGGCCATTGGTGCCAACTGACTGGCGTCTTGGCTAGCATTAACCGCCAAGATAGCCTGAATCTGCTGGGGGAGCCGCTGGAGCCACAGGGTACGCAACACCTCAGGAGTGATGCCATCTGATGCGAGCTCCTTCATTTGGTTGAGAAGCTGTGTAGGTCGTCTCCCGTCCAGTGAAACTTGGCTGAGAAGTTTCTGCAAGCGCTTCTGCTCAGACTCCTGGTAGGCCAGCAAAAGCTGTGTCTTCAGCTTGTCGTACTTCTCAGTTGCTGGCGGCTTCCGTACGACATCTCTAACTTCTGTGAGGATATTGGCGTCTAGGTTACCAACCAGAGTGTAGTACTTCGTCTCATCCTGGATTATACCGCTGGTGTGGAATTGGGCTTCCAGTTGCAGAAACCACAGGTCCGGGTTCTGCTTCCAGAAAGGTGGAACTCGTACGCTTACCCTTCCCACTCCTTCGGGCAGCGGGACGCCCCTGGCTTCCTCTGTGGGTGGGTTGCTCATCACTGCGTGATAGGGTAGATAGGACCCCCACTTTGGATGGGCGGTTGCTGCTCGGCTAAAGGGCACCTTACCACTGGTGGGGGGATACCACTTTAGCAACTCCTCTGCGTGTGGGACTTCTATCCTTGATGGGTAGCTGTTGACTAAGTTAAAGGGCACCTTACCACTGGTGGGGGGATACCTCTTTAACCGTCGGGGTCACCACTTAAGCCCGCACTTTAAGTAAAACAACTAAGTTCTACTTGCGTAAGAGCTTGCTTTCATAGATTTTATTTTGGTTCTTATTTATGGTTTTCAAATTTCAAGTGTGACTTATATAATGTAGTAAAATAACAACCTGGATGCCAAGGTGATATACATCGCAGGGTCGATTGTGAGAATCGATAAACAACCTGGTTGCCAAGGTGATATACATCGCCACACACCTTTAACCAACGAAGTCAGGAAACTTGTATCGAATGCCTATCATCATCATTGATTTGCAAGGATTTAAAGACAACCACAATAAATTTATATTGAAAGAGCTGGCAATTTTAACGAGTGAAAATCAAGTACAACACTACGTATTCCAACCTCCATTTCCCTATAAGGATTTAACTCGAGCAGAAAAGAAACAAATTGAATGGGTCCGACACAACCTTCATGGATTTAAATGGGATGATGGACATATCCCTAACCACAGAATTTATGACGTAATAGCACCATTATTGCGGGATAAAAACTTTTATGTGAAAGGAAGCGAAAAGATGAGATGGTTGAAACAGATTTTTGGAAATAAACTAACGCTTTATGATGCAGAGGAAGAGGGATGTCCCAAGCTAACAACTCTGGAAACAAGTGAACCATCTTGCATTCTACACCAAGGACAATGTGCTCTGAAAAATGTGTTTATATTAAGGAATTTTTTGAATAAAACAGTTTATTAAAACGTTATAAATACTCTTTTTATTTTACATTATATCTTAATTGTAATAATAGATACTAATTAGATTAATCTACATTCCTTATACTATAATGACCCCATGGTAGAGTGTCATGACTATTATTATCAACTAAATAACGCTTATTATCGAAAGGGCTTAATGTTGTTTTAGATAGTTTAGTGCTATACAATATATGATTATGTGAAACTATGCTATTTTGTGTATGCGTACTCTCCAGGTGTTCGTTTAAGCATCTCACATAGTCT
The DNA here is from genome assembly GCA_959613345.1 of Tolmerus cingulatus. NCBI lineage: Eukaryota > Metazoa > Arthropoda > Insecta > Diptera > Asilidae > Tolmerus > Tolmerus cingulatus. Next base: position 4,952,512 of record OY390712.1, read on the forward strand.
TCAAAGGTTATCTCCGTCTTTACCACAGCAGTTTTTACGCCCTTTGCCTTCTTTGTTGTTTGATGTCCTCCGGCTTCGTTTTGCACTCTCAATGCATACATTTTAGCGCGTAGACCAACAAACTCCAGCATTATATCACCGCTGTTTTCATCCTTCATAAGGCCTGGTACCTAAATAGAAAAAATTACATAAGTATTTATGTTTCTTTAAAAAATAATAATTTGTAATTGTCTGTACTACCTTCTTATCGACTTGGCATATGTTGTATGGATTATTTTGAGGGTAGTCGGATGTATCAAAACGATGAAGATGTTGCTTCATATCCTCATAAATGTCATCAGTCTGTACATCATATATAAGAGAATCTGTGTCGGTGTAGCACAGCTGACAATTGGTATCATATCGGTTTTTCATATAGTTGTATTGGAACTCGTACAACAAAGTTTTTGATATGTCCAATATTGCCATTCCTACGTAGATGGGCTTATTGAAAATTACTTCTGTTTTAAGTAATTCTACAGCTACCAAGTGATCGTCAAAAATCGAGCGGGAGTGGAAATTGGGCTTTGATATTAGTGCTTCGGCTCCATACCGACCTTCCCACGCTGTAACAAGCTTAATATCTCGGCGAAGGTGAACATTTTCCATCGTTTTACCAAATACTGCATTGCACAATAACTTGAAGAGATTCTTCTCGAAATCGTTCTTGGCATTCTTTCTCAAGTTGGCGTTTAGATCTATGTAAGGCTTTATCCACGCAGCCTGAGAGAATTGCAAGGCACGATGAAATTTTGTAACCTTGAGGCCTTCAGCCAAGTACTGCTTCAAATTTCTGTAGTGTATCACATAATTTGTCTTACTGCATAATGTGGTCAGCATTTTTTACTCCTTGAAACCTGGTGGAGCACACTTTTCTGGAGCCATGGGTAGATCTTTTTGTCTCTCGTGAATATACACTGGATATTCTAAATCAACTTGTAATATGTAGCCAGTTGGTGAGTCATCAGGAATATTAAAGTTTAATGTGCTAACATCGTCCACCCATTGAATATCCTTGTATGGTAAATATTGGGTCATAGCCCAAGAGTACATTGCGTTTATGTCATAGTACATGAAGTGTGACGATGGCTTACTGTTATCGTAGTCCGTCATGTACTTATTATTAGCTCGTGCATACCTTTTTGAGCACTGGGTCATACCACCGCGAATTCCCTTTTCGATAAAGTGAAGAATATTAACGTCGTGCAAAAGTTCGATCTCTGCGTCTGTATATTTTAGCATCGCATCCCATGCAAGCCCGGGTGCGGTATAATAATGCGCTGCATCTAATCCATAGTTGTTGATACATCCATCCCTGAAGTTCTCAAAGACGTCGGCGAGGAGCAGTACATCAGTTTTCAAGTAGAGATCGCTATATTCACCAAGATTTTGCACCTCAAACTCTACCCACACCTTGGCGTGCTCATAATCTTCACTGCTAATTTCGCATTTTCCCAGAGAGTTGTAAAAAGATTTACGATCCGGTAATTGGGTCTCCTCAAGATTTTCCCAGTCCTTGATATGCTCGTATGGAAAGACACCTTTTCTTGTTAGTAGCTGGAACTTATCATCGCTTATGTTTGGAAGTTCAGAGCGTACAATTTTCTTTTCAGCTAGATAAAATGAGAGTTTATCCAGCGATGATGGCATGAAGCGAAAAGAGTCGATAAATTTATATCTGATTTCGCCGCCTTCGATATACTTTATGATTGCAATATAATTTTCCGTATTATTGGGTATTATTTTTAGATGTCCCTGGATGCTGTTTACAACATCTCTAATGAGGAGATGAGCATCGTACTTGCTAAGATTGTGGAATACTATTGGTATCGTTCTGGTGTCCTTGTAATTAATGTTGCAATCTTGATGTGCAGCGCCTCTGTATTTTCCTGTGAGGTGGCAGTGGTCTCTCACCTTAATGTCTGTGGGAGTGAATCCTTTTCCGCAGATATGACATGTTTTTGCAACCACAAAATCTTGAATTTGCTGGGGTGTAAGAGGGGACATTGTTTGAGGGTTTTGAATAATATCTTGAGCTCGACCCGCTATATTCTCTAGTTCTTTTGCGAACCACTCTGCGCAGTTTAAACCTCTATAGCTGTTGTAGTATGAAAGTTGTTCATCATATGAGCATTTTAAGTAGTACCCCACACTGTGCGGCTCATGCTGTTGATATTGTTCTGTCTTTCCGATTTTTATATAAATGGGTTTCAATATGCATTCAAAATCATCATAGATAATGAATGGAACTCGTTCTTAATTTTTGAAGTTCTTAAATTTAACACTTTTCTTAGGTGGGAAAGTAACTCTGTACTCGTTGAGTTTTTCACAATCTTCTAAGTGTTGCTTGAGCTTTTCTTGCTTGTGAAAGTGAAGGCACCGATCGCAAAAATATTTTTGACCATTGTGCTGGGAAAGTTGTGATGAAAGGAGCCGCGATAATTGCTTTATCCATACGTAGTGATAGCGAATGGGTTCATCGTTTGTACTAGAATCTTCCTCCTCCTTCTCTTCATATCGGTCCTGTATTAATAAGAGATTCACATGTTGTTCTTGACGATTTTTCGTTAGACGTGATGGGTTTACCTTATACCTTTGCTTATTCTTTTCCAAAATATATACATTTATGCTGACCTCATTCATTTTCTCAAATTTTGCAATATGTGGTCTGGTAATTGGGAATGTTATTCCGTCTAGTTTCAGGACTGTGGAATAGTGGGGGTACTTAGTTACGCGATGTGGATTCCTCTCTGTCGGATGTAAGGCAGATATTATCGCCCAGACAAAACAAGCATTGTCATTATTCTTTACATTAACACAAGCTTTTCTTTTCTCAATTTCAAGAGGTAGCTCAATATAGGACGATCCGAGCTGTGGTGTATACTTATTGATGTTAATCATCAAATTAATTACTTGTTTGAGCGCCCAGCCTGAGTCTCTTTCTTGGAATTCTTCTAATTCTGACGTAATTTTATTCATTACGTTTTCCGCGAACCATTCTGCTATATTGGTTTCTCCCGATATAACCACATTTTTTGTGCTTATATATTTTATCTCTTCCAATTCTTCACCACTTGAAGCCTTAACAAATTGACCGCAGAATACACTATTAACCTTTAAAAACGCTTCTTTCTTCAAAGCATTTATGATCCTTCGAACAAATAATTTTCCACAATCCTCCAAGAATTCGAGAGGGTCTTTGTGGGCAAGATTAATAATTACCCCTGTTCGAATGCTACAACAAATTAAAAGTATATAGTACCGCCGAATAATAATTATTAAAATTTGTATTAAAAAAATTAACATACCGATTATTAAAGGCTGACTGCACGTCCTCCCACTTTACGTTGGTGCTAACGTAATTAACTCTATTAGGGTGTGGGTTCATATAACCAGCACCAGTTATTTTTAATTTTTTTATATGTGCGCGATATCCCTGCACGTGACTAATACCATTTATACAGCATTGCTTTTCACCCACAGTCTTTGCCCTTTTTAGAGCTTTCCGAAGAGCTCTCAACTCCCTGGAACACACTTTCGCACTTTGATCCACTAGTCCGTGATTAGTTTTAGTATCCTCAAAGGCTGACTTAGCCCTTTGCACACAATCATTTATTTGCACCATTTTTAATTAACTTTAACACTAAAACAACTGTTCTTTTCACATAAAATATTCTTTTAACTTTTCTACTTTTCAAAATGAAACTTAACTGGAGACACTAATTCTTCAAGGGCCGAACAAGAACTGATCCAAATCCGTCATAGCATTTAATATATCAATCAATCCATCAATCAATCCCTCTCAGCAAATGCTGCAGCATCCCTGGAGAAAGGAAAAGTATAAACTATCCGAAATCTCTAGGAGACCTTATGCAATAACAACAATTCCATTAAAAGTAAATATTAAAATAAAAATTGTCAAACGAGTGAAAATATTGCGTGTGTATTCACCATATACGTATAGGCTCATTTACAAGGCTAAGTGTGAAGTATATTGAAGAAAAATTTTTTCTTAGCAAAAATAAAAATAATATGCTAATATCTCGGAAACCGTTGCTCGTAGACGATTTTTGATTAAAATTTGTTCCCCCAACAGTACCAATACCCTAACTGGAAACATCATCTCGAATCCATAGAACTCAAAAAATATATAATATTATTAACGTTAATTATACTTCTAATATTTAAAATTTATCTTACTGCAAAGTGCGAATCATCTCTAGAGATAAGAACCACGTAGCCATAAACTGCTGATAAGATTCCACATAACATAAACAAAGCCACCTGCAACCCAAAAATATTGCAATTCAGCGATCGCATCGTCCAAAGCTAGAGATAAGAAACAAAACCAAATGCCTCACACTCTGCTCATTTCTCCCGATTATTTCGCAATATCACAAGACGTATCACGACGAAGCAAGAACAGGGGCGGGGGACCGATCTCAGCGGGAGAGGGGGAGGGGAATATATCTCAGCGGGGGAGGGGGAGGGGAACAGTTCTCAGCACGTGTGGGGGAGGGGAACAGATCTCAGCGGGGGAGGGGGAGGGGTAAAAATGTCACCCCAAACACAACCCCTAGCGCCTGATGCCACCCCTACCACCTGATGCAACCCCAAACACACACAAAAGAGCTTTCAGCTGATCGTCCAAGCCCAGAAGAAGCTTTCATGACGTCACACACCTCAAAACTGCTCGTCCAAGACCAGAAGAAGCTTTCAAACGCTCCTCCACGTCCAGACCAAGAGCTTTTGGGACCGTTTTGTAGTTTTTTGAGCCCCTGTACATTTCTTATGGGAAAACTGTGCTAGAACCGGCATAGCCTATCTACTGAATAGCGACAAGTCAATGGGATCCACTTTTTTACTATGCATACTGACACAGAAACTCGACAGAGAGACACATCGGCTATATGAGCTATCTTTAACAAATCCTAGAGAAGTGCAATCTCTGAAGGCCTTCTTGGAGTTCATAGAGAATCGCTTCCAGGGTCTGTACTCGTCAAATCACTCATTCATGCATATATTGCAAAGCAGATCATTCCATATATACATGCACAGAGTTCGCAAACCTGACGGTACAACAACGAAGTGACATAGTGAGAAAATCTAAACTATGTGACAATTGTTTAGTGAAGGGACATTATGTGAAAGATTGCAAAAGCTGGAAAACCTGCAAGCTTTGTGGGAAATAGCACCATATTTTACTTCATCAACCAGACAACCCGAGAGAACCGACTAAAAAACCCTTGGAAAAAAAGCCATCCAGTGTGACTACAGAAATAAAGACACACAGAGCAAATTGCACTCAAGGAGTAAACATTTTGCTATCCACAGCCGTAGTGTCAGATGTAGGAGAACTCGGAAGGATGCTTAATCTACAAGCACTAGTAGATCAGGGCTCACAAGCATCTTTCATTACCGAAGATGCTGCTCAACGACTTAGACTGAAAAAACAAAGAACTTACGCACAAGTATCAGGAATCGGAACGACAAAAACAGAAGGAATTCATTCATGTGTTGACTTGACTATTAAGCCAAGATTCCAATCTTAGTTTGGGCTAACAACAACTGCATTTGTCTTGAAGAGACTCACGAAGTTACTACCAGGAGAAAAGGTAAAGCTTAACATCAGCTGGAGTTACCATCAGGAAATCCTGCTAGCTGATCCAGAGTATGCCCTACCAGGACGAGTGGACTTGATTTTAGGCGCGGACATCTGTGGTAAAATTCTGCTTGACGAGGTACTACGTAGTCAGCCATCTGGTACCCTAGCACAGAAAACAGAGCTGGGGTGGATCCTGTCAGGAGAAGTAAGGACGCAAACAAATCAACGGATATTTTGTTTTATCTCGGAAATAGACCTACACAACGATCTGAAAAAATTTTGGGAGTTGGAAGGAACAGAATCAGAGAGGGTTGTAACAAGTGAAGATGCAGCTTGTGAACGTCATTTCAGAACTACCCATCAGAGGCATCCAGATGGATGCTACACCGTGCGCATACCGTTCAAGGAGGATCCTGAGAAAGTAAAAGAACTATATGGTACTCGTGAATTAGCGCTAGCCAGGTTATTCCAGATGGAGAGAAAATTCAAAACTGATCCTGTGTTCGAAACCATGCATAAGAGCTTTATTAACGAGTACATAAAACTGGGACACATGGTACCTGCAACGGATAATTTGTGCAAAATCCATTACTTTCCTCATCATGCTGTGCTAAAGACAGGAAGTACGACAACGGCCCTGAGAGTAGTATTCCATGCATCTGCAAAGCGGCAGTCTACTAAAAGCTTAAATGACATAATGATGACTGGTCCCCAACTACAATAAAATCTTACTCATATCCTCATGAGGTGGAGGAAACATAAAGTACCATTTACAGCAGATATAGAGAAGATGTTCCGTTAGATAAAGGTAGACGTTCAAGACCAGGATTACCAAAGAATTTTATGGTGCGACTCCCCTGGGAAACCAATTCAAGAGTACAAGCTAACTACTGTAACTTACGGAACAGTCGCCGCTCCATTTCTAGCAATCAGGACACTACATCAGCTAGCACGAGACGATGGAGATATGTATCCTATAGCATCACAAACACTGGTAGACGACACTTATGTAGATTTAATTTAATTTAATTTTAATTTATTCGGTTCGCTTAATACAAGCTACAATATGTGACTTAAAACTAAAACTAAAAACTAGACTAAACTAAACAACGAAAACAGACAAATATAAGGGGGATGGAAGGATTAGTTAGGGGGTGGGTTCGGCGAATAAAGAGCTTGCTTGAGGGATGTTTTGTCAATGTGGAAGTCGAAAACAGTAGAGCTGTTGGCCTTACGCAACATTCTTGTGAAGGGTTCGAAGTGACCATAATTAGTACGATAACTATCAAGGTGAAATGTGGGGAAAGATCTAACATTCCGAGGGTTAGTTTTAAGGGATATGCTGTGTAGGAACTCGGGACAATCAATGGAACCAGAGAGGACTTGATGGACGAAGGTAATATCGGCGACATCACGACGCAAGGAAAGGGGCTGAAGGTTGATAAGTTGAAGGCGACTTTCATATGGAGGGAGGTTGAGCCGATCTGTCCAGGGAAGGTCACGCAACGCAAAGCGAATGAATCTGCGTTGAACTGATTCAATTCTGTTGATGATTGAAGATTGTGAAGGTGACCAGACCTGACTAGCATACTCAAGAATGGGCCTAACGAAAAAGATGTAGAGAGATTTAGTTACATAAGGGTTGGAGAATTCCTTTGACCAACGTTTAACGAAGCCTAGAGCAGAATTGGCACTACTGATGATGTGATCGAAATGGGAACGGAAATTAAGCTTACTATCACAGATAACGCCAAGATCGCGAAGGGAGGTGACCGAAGGTATGTGTTGCGTCATAACTTACTAAATATTTTTGATTATTCTTAACTAATAATGTATATCCTAATTGGTTTGAATTCCTAAAATTAAATATTTGAATTTCCCGCTTAAATTGTATTTACCGGTACGTTAAATTAAGTTCAATGCATCGCCTGGCGAATGCGGCTAACTTCAAGCTTATATAATCATTATTGTATTCTGCCTCTTTCGTTTTTGAGCCGTCGAATAAAAAGGATCTTTGGAACGGACTGCTGTTCTTTCATTTGGTTTCGTTGCACAAAATGCAAAAAAGCTTGCATTTTCTACATTTGGCGCCCGAGCAGGGACAGTTTCTCGAAAATCTCGTCGTGTAGCGTAAAATTTGTGAAAACAAATCGTCGCACAGCCGAAAATCTTCTCTTCGCTGGACTCATCGTGCTGATCACCAATTATTTTCGGATCGCTGCATGAGGACTGCGTTGGACAATTTCTACGCTGCTGCAATTTAGTCGTCGTTGGATCAAACATCGAGGGAAATTGTCCCAATTGATCATTTATAATCCTCCTACACAGAGTTCTAGGATATCGTCGCAAGTGAAGTTAACGGTAAACTCGGTCTCGTTATCACACCTCGTGGGACTGTAAAAGGTATTCATTCTTCATTTACCCTTTGGAAATTAAGTTTTTGCCGCGCCTATTTATTAGTATCCTGAAGCGGTTCAGTTACTCAAAATAAAGCAAGTACTTGACAAACTCGTAAGTACCTTAAATTCGGTGCCGTTGCATAGTGCAGCTGCATGGGCTGATTTTTTGATTATCTTGCACCGATAGTTGCCTAGCGAGACGGTCACGCTTATCCATCGTGGCAGTAAGATTTTCATTTTCGGTAGACTCTTTAGTTGACAATTTAATAAATAGTGCGGTCAATATGAGTGAACTCGCGGACTTAAAAACCCAAAGAGCATCAACCAAGGGTTGCATAACGCGCATAAAGAATATTGTCGATACTAAGGGAAGTACCTTATCTTACACGGAGCTAGAGTGTCGCTTAGGAATTCTTGAGTCGTATTTTAAACAGATATTAGCGTTTCAATCTTCTATCGAAAAATTAGCTAGTGAGGATGAAAATGAATTTAAGATTCGGAGTGAGTTGGAAGATTTATATTGCGCGACCAAATCGAAATTGTTGACAATGATGGGTGGTCATCGTGCATCGAGCTCTTTCACCGATAATTCGCTTTTAATGCCTTCTCTGGTTAAAAATAATTTACCGAAACTGAAGCTACCACAGTTTAGTGGCAGATATTCAGAGTTCCCCAATTTCATCGGATCGTTTTCTAAGCTGGTGGATAAAAATGATTCATTGTCACTTATAGAAAAGTTTAACCATCTCGTTTCATGCTTAAGTGGTGCTGCACTGCGCACGGTTAAAGCATTTGAGATAAGTGAAGAGAACTATCCTAAAGCTGTAGCCCAGTTAAAAGAAAGGTACGACAATAAATATTTGACTTTTCAAGAACACATAGTTGATCTGTTTAATTTAGCTCATGTCTCTCAGAATTCGGCCAGTCAGTTACGATGTCTGATTGACAGCACTAACGCTCATTTAAGTGCACTAAGGAGTTTAGGCTCAGAATCAGATATTACGAATGCATTAATAATATATCTAGTGAATGCTAAGCTCGATCCGGAATCCCAAACTAAGTGGGAGGAATCGATGGAACACTCTCAGCTGCCTACTTGGGATGAGTGTTCTAAAATCTTGAACAAACGGTGTCAATTCTTAGAAGCTAAAGACAGTAAATCTGATCGAAAACATAGCCCTTCGATGTCTAAGCTGCATAACTCGTTGAAACAAAGGAAGTCTACATCTAACCCCACATCTTTAACAACCTCACAAGCTCGCTGCCTGTTCTGTCAAGAGTCGGATCATATCCTCTATAATTGCCCAAAGTTTCTTAAGCTCCCTGTATTTGGTAGGTTTGAGTACGTTAAGAAGAAAGCCTTGTGCATCAATTGCTTGTCGAAAGGGCATAATGTAAGGAAATGTACTTCGAAAAAGTGTGGTGTTTGCTCTATGCCCCATCATACGTGTTTGCATAGATATTCTGCGAATTCTACGCCCACAAGCGACTCTAATGGAAGTGTAGCTATAGAGCCAGCAACTGGTGCTGAAAGTGCTAACTCAACTTCGTCGTTGTTAACTAAAGACAGTGCGCAAGGTCATGTCTTTCTGGCAGCTGCTCTTGTTCAAGTGAAGGACCATTCCGGTCGTTATCATCTTGCTCGAACATTATTAGATTCCGCTTCTCAACTTAATTTTATTTCGGAAAGTCTTGTCCAAGCTCTTAAACTGAAAAGGCGTAGATCAGATCTCAACATTAGTGGAATAGCAAATATTGCTTCTGAAGCTAGGTGGTCTACGCAAGCTGCTGTTAAGTCTAGAACCTGCAATTTCGAGAGTGATTTAAAATTTTATATTCTTCCGCATATAACCGGCCTGCAGCCTGAAAGGTCAGTTTCTGTGGATGATTGGCATATTCCGCCTAATATCCAACTGGCCGATCCACAGTTTTTTAAGCCGCAACGGATCGATCTTCTCATTGGGGCTGACGTTTTCTTTGAACTCCTTTGTGTGGGTCAAATAAAATTGGAAGATAATTTGCCTACTTTACAGAAGACGGTATTTGGTTGGATCGTGTCAGGACGATATTCGAAGTCAGCGTCTACTCCGTCGTCCTTGAGCTGCGTGGCTCGCGATCAGAAGGATGAAGATGCATTACTTGCTCAGGATTTGTCCCTGAATGAAATCGTAGAGCGGTTCTGGAAAGAAGAAGACATCGACAAAGCTCCTACCCTAAGTGAAAAGCATAGGAAATGTGAAGCTATCTTTCGTGAATCAGCGAAGCGGTTATCTGATGGACGATTTATGGTAAAATTGCCCTTCAGCGATTGTTCTTTCCAGTTCACACACTCTCTGGAAATCGCTCGACTTCGCTTTTGCTATTTGGTAAAGAAACTGTTGAAAGACACTGAGCTCAAGAGTAATTATTCGCAATTTCTCGAGGAGTATCTGGCTGCAGGACACATGGAGGAGCTAGCTTGGAATAATGTGCCTGAACCACACTATTTTATGCCTCATCGTGGCGTATTGCGTCCTGAAAGCTCAACAACAAAACTTCGAGTAGTGTTCGACGCCTCATGTCGCACTGCATCAAATATATCGCTCAATGATGTGCTACTTGCTGGCCCCACTATCCAAGACGATATTTTTTCAATTCTTAATAGATTTCGTTGCTATAGGTTGGCTTTAACAGCTGATATTTCGGCCATGTACAGACAAATTTTAGTGTACCCTGAGGATCGCAACTTTCAACTTATCCTCTGGCGAGAGAATCCTACAGACGATTTACGCGTCTATAGGCTTAGAGCGGTCACCTATGGTACAGCACCTGCTCCATTTCTTGCCACGAGATGTTTAGCTCAGTTAGCGGAAGATTATAAATCAAGGTTACCCACAGCGTCCCGAATAGTAGCGAAAGACTTCTATATGGACGACCTTCTGACCGGAGCCGATACTCGGGAGGAATTAGTTGAAATTCGTCGTAATGTGGACACAATCTTAAAGTCTGGTCAATTCTATTTAAGAAAGTGGTGTTCGAATGATCCGGAATTTTTAGCGGATATTCCTGAAAGTGAACGAGAACAAACCTTAAGAATTAATAATACTGACGTCGTTAAAACACTAGGAATAATTTGGGACCCTAGTGCAGATGAATTTCACTTCCAATACAAACCGCAGGCCGTCAATTCGTCGAAAATTACAAAGCGGACTATTTTATCGGACACCGCGCGATTGTTTGATCCACTAGGACTGATAAATCCGGTCGTTGTGCGCGCGAAAATATTTTTACAAGAACTTTGGCTACTTAAGCTAAGTTGGGTTGAATCGGTTCCCCAACAGCTAGAATATCGCTGGCGACAATTTAAATATCAATTACGAGGCCTTAGTCATATTCGGATACCGCGGCTAGTTCTCTGTGTAGGGAGGGTTTCCAACATTTCACTTCACGGCTTCGCGGATGCTTCAACTAGAGCTTACGGCTGCTGTGTGTACTTGCAAGCTATAGATGATTCTGGGAATATTTCGGTTAATTTATTAGCCGCCAAATCTAAGGTCGCACCCATAAGGACATGCAGATCCTTACCTTGTTTGGAACTCTGCGCGGCCCTACTTCTTTCGAAATTGTTCGTAAAAGTTCGAGATGATTTTCCTAAACTCCTTAGCGAACAATACCTTTGGACGGATTCTGAGATTGTACTCGATTGGCTGTCTAGTCATGCGTCTAACTGGAAAACCTACGTCGCAAATCGTGTGTCAGAGATACAAACGTTGACGAGTCAGGCAACGTGGCGACATGTCAACTCCAAAGCAAATCCGGCTGATATTATATCCAGAGGTATTGGAAGCGAGGATCTTCTCAGGTCAATTTGGTTTACTGGACCAGCATTCTTAAAACTTTCAAAGGAAAAATGGCCCCCTTCGAAAAAACGACATGTAAGTCCTGAAGAGCTACCTGAGCGAAAGAAAATTACATCTATCTTGGTGTGCACTGTTTCGGATAGCTTCTTGCAGATGGTTTATAACACCAGTAATTTTATAAAAAACTGTCGTCGATTCGCATACGTATTAAGTCCTTACCGAAAGCTTAAACACGCCAAGGAATTCGTTGAGAGCGAAGAATTATCAGCATTCGAAATAGATAATGCTTTCATGCATTTAGTATGGGCCATTCAACAACGTGAATTTGCTTCCGAGATTCAGGCACTAGAACAAGGCAAGGAGATTTGTGGCAAAAGCTGTTTGCGAAAGCTTGCACCATTCTTGGAAGAATTACCTGGACTGAAGCTGAAGTTGCTGAGAGTCGGTGGAAGACTAAAACTTGCGAATGCACCGCTGGACTATCGCTTTCCTATATTATTGCCAAGGAAAAATCGCTTCGTTGAATCCTATGTACGGTTTCTACATATAAAGAATTTTCATGCTGGCTCACAAGCATTAGTCGCGATAATTCAGCAAAGATTCTGGATCGTCAATGCTCGTGATTATGCAAGGAAAATCGTTAGGAGTTGCATTCATTGCAATCGATATCGCCCTCACCTGGCCCAGCAAATCATGGGGAATTTACCCAGAGGCAGAGTTAATGTGTCGCTACCATTCGCACATGCTGGCGTGGATTTTTGCGGACCCATTCAAACTACTTATCGTCTGAGAGGTAAAGGGACTCATAAGTCCTATATTGCCGTATTTATTTGTTTTACCACTCGCGCCATTCATATTGAAGTAGTTTCTGACTTAACTGCTGAGGCGTTTATAGCGGCGCTGAAAAGATTCGTTGGTCGGAGGAATTTATGCCAGCATCTCTATTGCGATAACGCAACTAATTTCGTTGGAGCTCGTCGATTGCTAGAGGAATTTAGGAAAGCCTTCTTCCGAGAAAATATCCAAAAGGATATCGTATCTTGGTGTAGCAATAATGCTATTCAATTTCATCATATACCTCCGAGAGCGCCGCATTTTGGTGGGCTATGGGAGGCGGCAGTGAAATCCGCCAAGACTCACCTATATCGAACGCTACAAAGTGCTCTCCTTACTTTCGAGGAGTTGACCACCGTCATGGTTCAGATTGAAGGCGTACTGAATTCTAGGCCTATAACCCCCCCTCTCTTCCGACCCTAATGATTTTCAAGCCTTGACTCCTGCTCACTTCCTTGCACAAGCTCCTCTGGAACCTCTTATTGAACCTCATTATACTTCTGATAATGTTAAATATCTTCGAAGGTGGCAGCGTGTCTCCGCACTTCATCAGCACTTTTGGGGACGTTGGTCCAAAGAGTACCTTCACCAGTTGCAACAGAGGGGCAAATGGCAGTCGGAGAAAGTCAACATTCAGCCTGGGTCCATGGTATTAATTCATCAAGACGACATTCCATCTTATAAGTGGAAATTGGGTCGAGTACTTCAAACCTTTCCGGGCTCTGATGGCAAAATTCGCGTAGTAGAGCTGAGAACTCCACAAGGTATCATCCAGCGGGCTATACATAAAGTTGCACCTCTACCTATCGAGACTTAATTGAAACTCTGTCATCCTTTCAACGGCGGCGGGATGTTGCGTCATAACTTACTAAATATTTTTGATTATTCTTAACTAATAATGTATATCCTAATTGGTTTGAATTCCTAAAATTAAATATTTGAATTTCCCGCTTAAATTGTATTTACCGGTACGTTAAATTAAGTTCAATGCATCGCCTGGCGAATGCGGCTAACTTCAAGCTTATATAATCATTATTGTATTCTGCCTCTTTCGTTTTTGAGCCGTCGAATAAAAAGGATCTTTGGAACGGACTGCTGTTCTTTCATTTGGTTTCGTTGCACAAAATGCAAAAAAGCTTGCATTTTCTACAGTATGGATTCTCCTGAAAGCAGATAGGATCTGGGAGGGATGGAGGAACGTTTACGGGAGAAGGTGATCGATTGGCATTTGGAAACATTGAGGTCGAGAAAGTTTTTAGAACACCAGGTAGAGAAGTTGTTCAGGACGCTTTGAAAAAGGAAGGAGTCGGATGTGTTGGAGATTTGTTTGGAGATCTTCATGTCGTCAGCGTAAATTAAAATGTCAGAGTGGTTCACAACGTTAACCACATCATTGATGGCTAGTATGAAAAGCAGGGGACCGAGGTGGCTGCCCTGAGGCACGCCGGAATGGGATACGAAGGGATTAGAAATCGAGAAGTCGAAGCGAACCATATAATGGCGGCCATCAAGGTAGGAGTTAATCCATGAAATGAGGCGAGGAGGAAAGCCAAGGCGGTTGAGTTTAAAGGTTATCATCTTATGAGAAATTTTATCAAAAGCTTTACTGAAGTCGGTGGCAATAACATCAACTTCGGCACCGCCTTCCTTGGCTGAAAGGGTACGTGACACGAAGGTTGTTAAGTTGGTAGATGTAGATCGGCCTTTGAAAAACCCATGTTGAACTGATGATATAATGGACTTGGAGTGGAATGACATAGAATCATAGATGAGACTTTCGAATAGTTTGGGAATGCAGGAAAGTTTGGCGATAGGACGATAATTTGTAATATCGCTTTTGCAACCTTTCTTGTGAATTGGGGTAATATAAGAATTTTTCCAGAGGTCAGGGAAAGCCCCCTCGGAAAGTGAAAGTTGGAAGAGGGCGGTAAGCGGTTGAACTAGGTGGGTAGCGCATTTCTTTGGAACAACTGCAGGAATACCATCAGGGCCGGGGTCGAAATCATCAGCAAGAGCATTGATTTTATCGACGACGAGAGAAGGATCGATGTCAATAGTGACAAGGGAGGTTTGAGGACAGCGCTCCATAAAGGAAAAATAGTTGGGATCAGGGGCGGAGTCGGAGTCACTAAAAGATTTCGCGAAAAAATCGGCAAAAAGGTTAGCGATAATTGAGGGGTCAGAAGAAGATACGTCACCAAGTTTAAGGGTAGGGGGGTAGCCGTTGGATTTTCTTTTTAAATTAATGAAATTATAAAATTGTTTAGGGTCAGAAATGATCTTGGACTGCATGTTGTTGAGGTAGTCCTTGTAGAGGGATTCGCAACGTTCAGAGAAAAGAGAGGAGACGGCGGCATACGAGGAGTAGTCAAAATCAGACCTTGAACGAAGGAACGAAAACCACAACTTGTTCCTCTTGTTTCGTGGGGAACGAAGATCTTTATCATACCATGGTGGGGATGTGAAGCGGTTCCTTAAAGGTTCGAAGGGGACACATTGGGATAAGCAGGAGAAAAGTTCAGTGTAGAAAAGATTGGCGCAGTCGTTAATGGGTGATTGGTGGTCACATAAGGCTGAGAGGACGTGAGAATTGCCTAGAAGGAGATTAAGTTTCTCAAAGTCGGCTTTGCGGAAGTTGTAGTGAGCACGGGGCTCGGAATTTGTGTAGTTGAAGGAAGAATCGTGGAAAACTGTTAGGAAGAGTGGCGGGTGATGTAAATCAAGATTGGAAAGAAGATGGTTGCTCTCAATAACAACAGAGTCTAATGGGTTAGAAGAGAAGATCAAATCAAGTTGTCTACCCAGATGATTCTTTACTCCACTAACTTGAGATAGACCAGTGTCAGAGAGATGATCAGTAATTAGGGATTCGGAAGCAGAAGACATGTTAGAAGGAATGAAATGGGAGTTATCATCAGAGATGGACCATTGCAACCGGGGAAGATTGAAATCACCCACGACTATAATGTCGTCAAGGGGATTAGCAAGATCGGACAAGGCATCGATTGCGTCGATTGCTTGTTTATATGCTTCGAGAGGTTGCGCGGGACGAATATAGCAGCACAGAATGAAAAGGGAACGACGATGGAGGGAGATTTTAACAGAGATCCATCCGAAAGAAGTGGAATTCGAAAAGTTAATCAGGGTGGAGCTGAACCGGTTATGAACAGCAAGAAGAACGCCGCGACCAGAAGGGCCAGAGTCATTGGGACTACCATCGGCGCGAAAAACACTGAAATCTGACGAAAATAATTCGTTACTGTTGATACTGGGAATAAGATTGGTTTCGGAAAGCGCAAAAATATCGTAAGGGAGAGACTGTGAGTTCAGAAAAACGTGATGAGTTTTTGAGCGGAGCCCTTTGACATTTTGATAATATAGCGAGAGGCAATTCAATGGTTGCTTGTTAACGGTTGGAGGAGAGAGGAAGTGGGGATTAGAATTAACCGGTGAGTTAGGAACAAAAATAGTTTTTCGAGTCACTGCGAGATTTTTGAAGATGGGAAACACGTTTGGAACTGACGTAAGAAGCGTAGGTGGAAAGGTCCTCTGAAACATTACGGGGAGAGATGTTGAAAGCTTCGTGGTATTTGAAAAATAATTCGCGCAGGACCGTGGGATCAGTCGGGAGACCTTCCTGATGTAAGTCAGCCTTATTATGAAGGTAAGCGAGATAAAGGCGCACGTTTTCATAGATTCTACGATCCCGCAAACGAGATAGCAAGTACCGACCGTTAGAAGTTTCAGCAGACTGCATAGTTAGCTTCACAACCGGAGGAAGAAGAGGATCAATAAAGGAGGGATTGTTAGAACTTGTGGGAGAAGAGGGCAAGGTTTGTGAGAACGTGGAAGATGTGGGGGCTGGGACTGAGGTGTAAAGACCCTGGGAAGATGAAGAGGAGTTATGAGACGACAGAGTGAGTGAGGTAGGAATTTGACTGTTAGTGACTCCGGATGAAGAGGGAGCTGATTCAGAAGGAATAACAGAGGTAGTGGTAGTAGGTGGGGCAGCTGGGTTTAATGTGTGGGAGTAAATAAAATTAGGATATTTTATAGGGGTGGTTAATTTGAAGCTAGGAAATAAGCCGGCTTTTAGTTGCCAATTGGAGGGGGAAGGATGAGAGGTGGGACGGAGATTGATATTTTGGGGTTTATTTGACTTATTGTTAGCCGAAACAATCCTTTTATCTGGTCGAGGAGAGATGGGGTTAGAACTAGGAATACGTTTAGGGGTTGGGTTGGAACTGTGGTTTACAATAGGGGATTGATTATGTCTAAATTTAGGGTTAGAGACGTTAGTATTACTAGAGTAAGGTTTAATAGCGCTAGACTTCAACTTATTAAGGTAAGTACTATTAGTATTAGTATTCGGTAAACTAGTGTTAAATTTAACAGACTTAGATTTAAATTTATAAATTCGAATGTTACCAAAACTAAGAACTTGATTAGAAGTACTGTCGAAAAGCCAGGCGTATTTGGTGGGAATGCCTATCACAAATTTTCCGGATGATGAACTTTTTGAGCAGCTGTTCAAAGTAATGGCAAATTTGCCCTTGAAAAAATTTTGCACCCAAGCAGCATCGGAGTGTCGTGGGACGCCTGCGATTAAGAATAACGGAGGTACGCTTGGTGTAGTGGGAAGGCTGCCCCTATTCAGCCTAGAAAGTCTTTGGTTCCAGTCAGCAAGGGTCCATGTAGTGCCGAATATTTTTAAAGATGGAACAGAGGAGGAGTCCGGAGCAGCATCCTTGTGTTGAAGAGAAGCGTTGGTATTAGTCGGCGAAAGAAGAATAACATCATCGTGAGCCTTGGAAGCATTTCCATAAGACACCGAGGAACGAGCAGGACCACCATCTTTTAGCGGAGGGGGAGTGCAATGCTTAGCCGTGGGAACGACAACACGTTGAGCGTTCAAGGGGGAGGTGGCGGGAGGTAAAACAGCGGCAGAAGCGGCGGGGCTTGTAACTTTGCTTAGAGGTGGAGGAGTAGAATTAGATGCGCTGCGACAAGCGGAAGAAACGAGCACGGGATGAGAGCCAAAGACGGCAGAAATAGAACAAAGAAGCTTAGAATTCGTAGACACGGCAGCAGAGCAGGAAGTAGGGCTGCTAAGAACTTGTTTGAAGTCACGCTGGATGTCCTCAATCACAGGCATGATGCACGCAGGCGAGTCAGAACGTGAGAGTGCATCGTGGAGATCGTCCAGAGAGCTCGAAGTAACGGATAGCTTAGTGGAGAGCCGATGTGTTGATTCAAGCAGAACTTTCGTGCTACATTCGACGGCTGTGGCGATATTTATAATGTTATCGAGCTTCTCGGTGATCGTACCGAGATCATCAGACACCGCCTGAAAGCTGGCCCGGTGGGAGACGATAGACTGCATCTTGTCGGCTAGAAGGGATTGTTCACTGGAGAGGGAATTAGAAATAGCGACCAGCGATCGCAGGATGTGACAGGGCTTGATCTCCGAGCATTCGCTACATGTTGAAAGAGAAGATGAAGTTTGAGAACGGGCGCTACGCTTAAGGCATGTTGCGTGGAACGATTGATTGCAAATGCCATCGCACTCAGTAAGCTCCCCAGTGAACGCTCCATTGCATACTTTGCAGGCGCTCATCGTAGATAAGAATGCAAGCAAAACAGCACGATAACAAGACCTCCGTTGAGTGCAATACGGGGCGGCTGGTTGATTATTACAGCTGAGTGCGAAACTGGCATAGAAAAAACAGCGAACACAGCAGAGTGGCGACCCAGAAGCAAGCAAAGCAATGCAACCGTTGGGAAGACGGAAGACGGAAGACGATAGAGATGAAACGGTCACAAAACACAGATTGCCAACAAGAGAAACGATCACTACAGGCAATAGACAAGAGTTCACCGATAGTTCACCAATAATAAACAGAAAACTGTGCTGGAGATAGGGGTGCAAAAGAAATTAAATTGAAAAATAAAATGAGCGAAGGTAGAAACACGACTGCACCGCACTAAAGCTCGAGCGAGATGATGTAGTATCAGGAGCAGACACCACCAGTCAAGCTGTACAAGCAAGCGAACAACTGATTAACCTACTGAAGGGAGGTGGGTTTAACCTTCGGAAATGGAGCAGTAACAGTAAGGAAGTTCTGAAAGCAATACCCAAGGCGCTCCATGAATCTGTTGATGAACTTGATTTAGACCAGGACAAGGGTATGAAAACTCTCGAATTACTATGGAATCCGAAAACAGATACCTTGAAAATACGAGTAAACCATACAACAGGGTCCAACAAAAATACGAAGCGCCAGGTACTGGCTGAAGCCGCGAAAATATTCGATCCAATTGGTTTACTAGCCTCAGCAACAATGAACATCAAGTTACTTTTACAAGCAATTTGGAAGAAAGGGTCCAATTGCGAAGTACTCTTACCAGAGAAGCTGCTAAGCGAGTGGTCAAAAATCAAGGCTGAACTCCCTTCTCTAGAGAGAATTGAGATCCCTCGATGGATCAAATACTCCAGCAATATTTCCAAGGCTCAATTACATGGATTTTCCGATGCTTCAGAGTCTGCCTACAGCGCGGTTGTAGGGTTGAAGACGTAGTCGTAACTCTAATTACCGCGAAAACTAAAGTTGCTCCACTTAAAGGTACCCTCACGCTCCCACGCCTAGAACTGTGTAGTGCAACACTTCTAGCTAATCTGCTAAAGGAAACACGCCGAAGCCTGGAAATTCCGGACTTAGAGTGCTATGTATGGACTGATTCCACGATAGTACTTTCCTGGATACGAGAAAATGCTCACAAATGGAAGACATTCGTAGGCAACCGGGTGGCACAGATTCAAGCCATACTTGACGCCACTATATGGTACCACGTAAAATCTAGCGAGAATCCAGCAGATATCGCGTCCAGAGGAATTGCACATTTATTTTAACGCTTAATACAAGCTAACATAGATTAACAAGCAAAAAAACTAAAGACTAAAGACTTAAAGTAAGGGGAGAAAAGGGAGAAAATGGAGGAAGGGAAGGAACAAGGCAGATTAGGGAAGACTAAATTAGGTGGTGCCTGAGAGAGTTTTTGCTCAGGTTAAAGTCAAAGGAAGGGTGGGAGTTGGTTCTTCGAAGCATTCTTGTAAGGGGCTCAGAAAGACCGTAGTTGGTTCGATGATAAGGAGGGCGAAAGAGAGGGGCTGAGCGGAGGTTACGGGGGTTGGTGTAGATAGCGATCCGCTCGAGTAGAGAAGGACAGTCAATCTCGCCGATGAGTAGTTGGTGAATGAAAGTGATATCGGCAAGGTCCCGCCGCTTCCATAGAGGCAACAAGTTAATGAGCCGAAGGCGGTTTTCGTAGGGCGGAAGGTTTTGAGGGTCAGACCAGGGGAGCTCGCGTAAAGCAAAACGGAGGAACCTACGCTGCACAGCCTCTATCCTGTTGATACTAGAAGATTGGTAAGGAGACCAAACTTGGCTAGCGTATTCCAGGAGAGGCCTAACAAAGGTGACAAAGAGGGATTTGGCGACGTATGGGTTAAGGAACTCCTTGGACCAACGCTTAACGAAGCCTAGCGCGGAGTTGGCTCTCGCAATCACACTGTCAATGTGTTCGCGAAAGTTGAGTTCGCTATCGCAGGTGACGCCTAGATCACGAAGAGAGGAAACGGAGGGGATAGGTTCGCCAGACACGTTTACGGGAATAGGTGATGGATTGGCATTTGGAGATATTGAGCTCAAGAGAGTTTTTAGTGCACCAAATGCCAAAGTTGTTGAGATCTTGTTGAAGTAGACGGGGGTCAGAGGTGGAGGATATCCGTTTAGAGATTTTCATATCGTCGGCGTAAATGGACAGGTCGGAGTGCTTGATAACACACTCGACGTCATTTATGGCCAGTATGAAAAGCAACGGACCTAAGTGGCTACCCTGAGGGACCCCCGAGTTGGCCACGAATGAGTTGGAAAAGGACGAGCAGAAAAGGACCCTGTACTGGCGGTGATTAAGATAGGACTTCAACCAGGAAGAAAAAAGTTGATTGAAGCCAAGGGAGTGAATTTTGAAGAGAATTAATTTGTGTGAGATTTTGTCAAATGCCTTACTGAAGTCAGTAGCGATGACGTCAACCTCATCACCTTTTTCAAGGGCACACAGGGTTTTGGAGACGAAGTCAGTGAGGTTAGTAATAGTGGATCTGCCTTTAAGGAAACCATGTTGGGATTGAGAAAAGATGGGTTTGCAGTGGAAGAACAAGCAATCGTAAACGATGCTTTCGAAGAGTTTAGGAATGGTGGAGAGTTTAGCAATGGGGCGGTAATTGGATATCTCACTCTTACAGCCCTTTTTATGGATGGGGATGATAAAACAATCCTTCCACCTGGCAGGGAAAACACCCTGAGAGATGGAGAGATTAAAAATAGAGGAAAGGGGACCGACCAAGTGTTGGGCACACTCTTTAAGGATTAAAGCAGGGATACCGTCAGGGCCAGGGTTATAATCGGCAGGGAGGGCGGCAATGGCGGTAGCAACCATTGAAGGGTCAATGGTAATGGAGGCAAGGTAGGTCTGTGGACGCGATTCCAGAAAGTGGAAATAGCTAGAGTCGGGATCTATTGAGTGATCACAGAAAGACTGGCTGAAATGGAGAGCAAAGAGATTAGCTATTGTAACAGGGTCGGAGGAAGAAGAATCATTAAGTTTGAGGGTAGAGGGGTAACCGCTGGACTTCTTTTTAATGTTAATAAATTGGTAAAAGCGTTTGGGATCGGAGACGAGGGTGGACTGCATGTAATTAAGGTAGTCGATATAAGAGGATTCGCTGCGAGCGGAGAAGAAGGAAGCCGCCGAGAGGTAATTGGAGTAGTCGGAGGTGGAACGAGATAGGAGGTAGGATTGTCAAAGTTTGTTCCTTCTATTCCGAAGGGATCGAATTTCTTTGTTATACCAGGGGGGGGGAGAAGGCATGATCTCTCCGAGGTTGAAAAGGGAAAGTTTGGGTCAGGCATGCAAACAGTTCACTATAAAAGAGGTCAAGGGCATCAGCAACGGGAAGCTTGGACTCCGCTGAGAGGGAAAGAAGGGACGATTGAGAGAGAAGGCGGTTCAATTTGCCAAAGTCGCCACGGCGGAAATTGAAATGGTAAGAAGTCTCAGAGGTGGTGTGAAGAGGTGGGGGCACAAGGCCAAGAGTGAGGAAGAGTGGAGGGTGGTACTGATCAAGAGTGGAAAGAAGATGAGGGCTCTGAGAGACAACCGAGTTCACAGGGTCAGAGGAGAAGACCAGGTCGAGTTGTCTGCCAAGATTGTTGGTAATGCCACTAATTTGGTAAAGGCCGGAGTCGGAAAGACGGTCGACAAAAAGGGTTTCCTTATCGGAGAGGATGTTAGTGGGGATATAGTGAAGCTCGTCATCAGATCGAAAAGGAATCTACCCGTCAGCATTTAAGTCACAAACGTTGTGGTGGGAGGGACCTCAATGGCTGAAAATGAGGCAAATAAACTATCATGCCGAAAAAACAAGATTACATGATCAATTATCAGAAACGATAAAGCTGGAGAAGAGAAAGCTAGAAGCACGTGTTTCGATTCAAGAAACTGGAGATATTTACGAAAACCTATTAGAAAGGGTTTCTTCACTAGGCAAGTTACAGCGGATTACAGCCTGTGTAAATCGGTTTACAATGAACACGAAGTTGAAGGTAAATGATCGGCGTAGGGGTCCCCTCTCAGTAAAAGAGCTAGATTATGCTCTTGTGCCATACATAAAATTGCTACAAATCGCCAACTTCCGAGAGGAAATAGACCAGCTCGGCAAAAGGCCACAGCTTGATAAAAGAAGCAGACTACTCTCACTAAACCCTTTCCTAGATGGCAACCAAATATTACAAGTAGGTGGGCGGGCAGGAAACACCACCGTAACATTTGAACGAAAACACCCACTTATACTACCATATAAAGGTAGGCTTGTGTCACTTATAATCGAACATGCACATAAAACAGCGTTACATGGAGGAACCTCGCTTACTCTTGAGATAATACGACAGAAATTTTGGATCATGAATGGCCCTAAAGCTGTGAAGGGATATACACATCAGTGTATCAAATGCCATAGGTACAAGGCGCAAATGGCTGAACATCTAATGGGGATGCTGCCAGCAGCAAGACTAACTTCTAACCCTCCTTTCACACATACGGGAGTAGATTTCGCGGGACCTTTCGACCTTTTAGTTGCTCGTGGTCGGGGGAATCAGAGCTACAAAGGCTACATATCACTTTTTGTATGCCTAACCACTAAAGCATTGCACATTGAGGTAGTAACAGATCTAACCTCGCCAGCTTTTGTTGCTGCATTCAGAAGATTTGTGGGCAGGAGAGGACCTGTAGCACATCTGTACAGTGATAATGCAACCAACTTTGTTGGAGCTAATAGAATCCTCAGTAATCTTTTCAAGGATGAAAGGTATAAACAGGAAGTCAACGATGCCTTATTAGAACAACATACGCAGTGGCACTTCATTCCCCCCTCAGCAGCGTATTTTGGAGGACTATGGGAGGCCGGAATAAAATCCATAAAATACCACATGAAACGAGTCATCGGCGACACCAGGCTCACTTATGAAAAAATGTGCACCCTAATGGCTCAAATTGAGGCGTGTCCAAACTCTAGACCGCTTTGCCCGTTAAACGAGGACCCTGAGTCGCTAGAAGTTTTGACCCCTGGACACTTTATGACCGGACGACCGTTACTCACTGTACCAGAAAAAAGCTATTTGGAAACGAAGACGAACCTTCTGGATAAATGGCAACAAATTGAACGAATGCTCCAAGATTTCTGGCGGAAATGATCGGTTGAATATGTTGCTCGACTTCAATATAGACCGAAATGGGAAAGAAGGCACACTGACATAAAGGTCGGGGACATTGTGCTAATTAAGGATGATCAACTGCCACCAGCAAAATGGTCAGTAGGTAGAGTTGTTGCGTAGCGGTATCGATTAAAATTAATAATTGTAAAATCGATACCGCTGGGCAACCAAAACCCCTTAGCCGGCAATTGGGTGGCCGGAAATACAACACGGGAGGCCGCTCCGGTTTCGGCTGTCCCGTGCAAAAATGTGCAATGCCAGCGGGATCACCCGTTGAGCCGATGGTTGCGCGTGTGGGCGCAAGGCGGAAAACGCGCACTCAGCGCGTCTGCCAAAAAGTCCCGACCGGGAACCTTAAGTTCTCGGCGGCGAAGTCAAGAGAATTGTCAAAAGATCGTGAAGCGAGGAAGTCCCTCGAACTGTCGCCCGTCCTTCCGCATTTAACAAGATTATTTAAAGTTTTAAAATAAAGTCGGGATTATCCGAAAGTAATATAAAAAATAAAAGCGGAGTGTTTAATTTTATATACTACAAGTTTTTGTTATTTATATATAACAGAGTGAAGAAAGTGTATGCTGGAAGTGATGGACTAACGAGAGTAATAAAACTACGTGCAAAAAACTCGGAATTTACACGCCCAATTTCAAAGGTATCACTACTACCGCTCACAGACGAGCAACCCGAAAAGGAGTGTGTAAACGAAGAGCAATGCCCGGAATCGGAGCCTCTAGACCCTGAGGCCATCATTCCACAAACGACACATACGCCGGAACGTATGCACAAAGGAATGAAAAGCAAGCAGGAGGAGACCGACAGCCTAGAGGCTGGGCTAGGCAATACTCGGTCTAAGAAAAAATGCAACCGACGGTTCACGACTCCAGCGACCGCGCAACCCCAAAATCTCATAGGATTTACAGTGTTGTCGTTCCTAGTCGTACTAGTGCTGGGTCAAGACACCCAACCGAATCGAGCACCATATCAGTTGACAAAATTTAACGACAAAGATGGTATTTACTTCGAAGATTTGGGAGAAGCTCAACTAATATGCTAGCGAGTGGAACTTGATTGTATACTATAGTCTTGGCAGTTACTGGAAGGAATTTGAAGGTATCAGAGATTCAGTCTCAAGATTAGCTCACCTCTGTGCAACAATACAAAATAACGATCAATGTAGTTCCACCATCACGCAGCTTAAGTACCAACTGCTCCAGTCCGACCAAAGTAATGAACTTCTCTACCAACAGAATGAGAAAACCACACTCCGCGACAAACATGCTCCTTTAGAAACTATTGGAACAATCTCAAACAAGCTTTTTGGTATCTTAGATCAAGGTTTTGCTGAAAAATACGAACAACAGATTAAGGAAATCAAGGAAAATGAAGGTACATTGCGTGAACTTCTGAAATATCAAACCTCTATTGCGGAACCAGTCGTGACAAGTAACTAATATTGAGCAGTTGTCACCGAGAGCTGTAACCGGAGCCTAGTTTTTGTTTTTTCAAAAATCTTTGAGGACCTATCCTATTTTCTCTTTACGATCGCTTTTTTCCGGGCTAACCTTGGCCTGGCGTGTGACTGTCTTAATTAATTTCTTCGTCGTGTTGTGAGAAAACCGCATTACTACATCGGAATTTTGGCGGCAACAGTGGGTGGGCCACCCAGCTGGCTGTGACTGCAGAGGGACATCTGAAGTGTGATCTTCAGCACCTTCAATTGGCCCTGGGGATTGGATTCAGCAGATATCTCTTTGGACCGGACATCTCTCCCGTAGGATCCTGCCTGGAATTTTTTCATTATTATTAACAGGGACCACGTTCGTCGCTTTTGCATGAGATTCCCCGTGAGGGGAACACCTCGAGCTCAGCTGGACGAGATTGCATGTTCCTCGGACACTTAAGCTACTCACTCCAAGAAGAAGGCACTCTTGGGGCTACTGGCATTAGAATCAACGAACGTGTTACGAACTCTGACTGACTTTCGGAACACGAACAGCTACTGGGAACAGTCCCTTTTTTACGCCTTTTTCTTTTTCCCTTTACCTTCCTTTCTATTTTAGTCTCTTCCTCTGGTCATCTGGGAAGCATATTATAGTTAAGTCCCAGTAATAACGCCAGCCCCGCTATGGCGGCTAGCCCGCCCAACACAAATTATTTTTCAGTCCTGGACATAGTCCCCACCAAAAGGGCAAAAACGCAATCTTCTCATGAAACGTCCCTAAGTGATCAATTTTTCCCATCCCTACCTGCTAAATCCGCCACCAAAAATGAGGCTAATCAGCCGAAATATATTATTTTACAAATATCCAATCCACAGGAAAAGCCCCTTAAGACATACAACCAATTCCTGGTTAGGAAAGGAGTAGATAGCATATCTACGAAACACAGGTCTGCCAGATACATCTTTGGCGATACGCTCCTGTTGCTAGTCAACAACTTTAGGGTAGCTGAACAATTCTTTAAAGCCTCAGCTATTGCAGAGACACCAATTACGGCTAAGTACCACCCAACCTTGAATTGTGTCAAGGGAACTGCCTACTCTCCGGAATTTAGATCTCTGAGTAGGGAAGAAATCCTACAAGGACTCAAGAACTAAGGAGTGACTGACGTTATGCAGTTCACCCGGCCCGGAGAGTCAGGAAAGGTCTCGCCCACTGGTCTTATAATTCTCAAATTCGATAAATATATACTACCAGCAGAAATTCAACGAGCCTGGTCAAAGATTTTGATAAGGGAATATTTCCCGAATCCGATACGATGCAAAACTTGCCAGAAAATTGGGCACACCGCTAAACATTGTGAAGCGCCGAATTCCTGAAACAAAAGGAAATTCTTAAAATCAGAACCATAAGGAAGTGCTGCATGTACGAGGCACGGAAGGAGTACTATGCAACTCACAAGCCAGCCCCTCAAGAATCTTACTCAAACGTCTTGTCTTCCAATTCTAATGCGACCCCCCTGCCTGACCAGGGAACAAAAAATAACCTGTAACGAACTTCCACTGCACATAAATCGTCCCCTGCCCATAAAACCATTTCAACTGCTATCTTGCATCAACCTAACATTGCCACAAAACCAATAAATTCAACTTCAACCTTACCAACAATAACCTCATGCAATGACACAATACCATCCCCCATAAGTTTCAATAACAATGCTTTCAACAAAAACTATAATTACACCACAGAAAAAGAAACCAAAAAAGTAGCCTCAAATGAAAATCCTAATGACCTTTTATATACCCTAACAAACCCAGAAATCGAGAAAAAATTAAATAAGAACCAAACAAAAAAAGAAAGAAATACAAAAAAAACCCAGTGCCAAGGCTAGGATCCCTTATGACCGTGCCGGCATAAGCATTACCTCTTGCTCCAGTGACAATGAGTAAAATTGCCTTAAAACTCCATGCCTATAAATATAAGTGTCCTAAATGAAATCCCCGTACGGACTTTAAAGTTTTTACAATGGAATGTAAGAGGATTGTACAATAACCTCCCCCACCTCGAAATTCTGATCGCACAATACAAACCTCAAATCATTCTAATCCAGGAAACTCACCTACTGGCCGAAGAACAGCCTTCTTCGGAGCTAATACCTCAAGGGAGCATAGACGTGGAGGGGTGGCTATTTTAGTCCACAGCTCCATACCAGCACAACAAATCCCATTGACGACCCCTATAATGGCCTGTGCGGTGTCTGTAGGAACAGCGAAACCTATCACCTTTGGTTCTATTTATCTAGAGAATGTAGAGAGGACCACGGCTGAAGACTTACTATCGATATCTAGCCAGTTTCCCTCAAACACCATTTATGGTGGGGATTTTAACGCTCACAGCCCTCTTTGGGGCTCTAGGCACTGGACTCCTAGAGGAAAGCAAGTGGCCGACTGGATCGAAAGATGCCCCCTCTGCATTCTCAATACAGATAGCCCGACACTGATCTCTACACACGGAACTTTCTCTGCAGTCGATTTGACCTTGGTTCCACCTCAATTAGCCCCCACCCTTAATTGGGTAACACACCCAAATACGGAAGGAAGCGATCATTTCCCGATCATAGTCACATCTCAAATTACCACCGCAAACAGCAAACCTATTATCAGGTATGCTGAAGATCGCGGAAACCGGGAAACATTTGGAAATGCAATTGAAGCTGAGCTTTTATGCCGGCCAATTTCGAGCAACATCAGGAAAGAAGCTGCTCAATTAGCCAGGGTCATTCGATCCGCAGCCACATTTAGCATTCCTATAATTAGGCCTAAACCAAAATTCCAACCGGTTTGGATGAATAGCTCCATTCTCTCCAAAATAAGGAAACAAAATAAGGCTTGGGAAAGGTTCCAAAGGGGACCCTCGACTGTTAATTTTATTGCATATACCATAAGAGGAAAGCGGCAGAGATAAAAAAAATAATTAGAGAGGCAAAGAGGGACTGCTGGGCAAAGTTCGCAAACTCAATCGACCAAAATATCAATCTTTCAGACGCTCAGCGAAAAATTAAACTAGTAGCTGGCAACCACCAACACTGCATTTTACCAAGCCTCACGACCGATGGTTCCACTTTCACTAACTCTAACGATATTGAGGAAAATTTAGCTCGAGCATGGACTAAATATTCTGAAGACTAAACCTTCAGGTCTGACCTCATCCAGGGAAAAAATTCATGGTCCCTGCCAGACGAGTCCTATACCCCCATCCCCATAGGAACATGTCACAAACGATATCCCTTGATGAACTAAGCAACGTTCTTAGATCATGCAAGGGATCAGCTACTGGGCATGACAAAGTGTCATATAACATGTTGAAGGAAGCTCCGGTGGCCTTTAAAATAAGGTTTATTGGACTATATAACCGGATAATCAGCAAAAGCACTTTTCCCCAGGCTTGGAAAAGAGCCGTACTGATCCCCTTAAGGAAAAAACCTGCAGTCTCACCTTCAACATCCCCAAAAGACCTTCATCCTATCTCCCTGCTCCCATGCCTCTCCCGCCTACTGGAAAAAATCATAAATCGCCGCTTTGCAAGCATTTTAAAAAACCTCCTCCCAGATGGACTACACGGGTTCAGAAGACACAGAGGCACTGCCTCGCTCCTGCTAGAAGTGAAGGCCGACATCCAAAAGGCAATAGGAAAAATAAATTTTTCATCTCCTCTCTGTCGACATAGAAAAGGCATATGACAGGGTCTGTAAGAACATTGTGGTCGCTCAACTCCAAAAGTGGGGCTTTCAGGGGACGTTTATCAACCTCATCCTTAATTTCCTCTCCAACAGACGCATACAGGTCAGGGTCAATGGGTTCGTGTCTCATACCTTTTCCACTGAAACCCCCCCCCCACCCAAGGGTGTCCATTATCAACTTCCCTCTTTAATACCTTCATAACCGCCCTTGTACCTGCTCTCAACGACATAGACAAAATGAAAACGTACGCATACGCTGACAATATACTAATTACGACGGACGCTGACGAACCGGCAACACCCTTAAGAAGAGCGGTGAGCATCTGGGCCTACGAAACAGGACCTATAATTCCTACCCAAAAAGCTGAGCTCATAGTCTTCACAAGGCGAAGGAATTGGCAACAACGTCCACTTACAATCGGAGACATCGAAATAACTCCAGCAGAAAACCAAAAAATCCTCGGGTTGACCTTCGATCGCCAAATATCCTGGACGCAGCACTGCTTGAGCGTCGCCACAAAAATGGAAAAATGTAACAACCTCCTAAGAGCCATCGCTGCAAAAACTCACGGAGCCCAGGTACATGCTACAGCTCATGCCGCGAAGGTTCTAATTGCAGGGTATACAGGCTACTGCCTACCTCTTTACACCTCTACTACCATAGGTAACCTGAACAAAATTCAAGTTGCTTCCAACCGGGCCCTAAGAACCGCCTTTGGAGCCTTTAAATCCACCCCCAATCTTTCCCTCTGGGTAGAGGCAGGCCTTATGCCCATCAAGGACAGAGCAAATAAAGCCCGGATAAAACTCTTCGCATCCAATTGGTTGGACCCACCAAGACCCCATTACCTAACTTTACACGCCCTGGATAAAATAAGGACCCGACCGCGAACAACACCAGCGTTAAAATAGGCCCACCTCCTGGCTGTAGCCTTAGGTTTAAGTATTCCGGGACCCAACCCCATCCTTACCCCCTCCCGGAATATTCAACTTGACCCTAACAATTTCGTTTGATTCACCATCGCCACTTCTAGAAAAAACAACACCTCAGCTGAAGAGAAACGTGCCTATCTTGCCCTAGATATCGCCATCTACCAGGATAGGCTAAGACTATACCGATGGATCGAAAGGAGCAAAGCACACCGTGACTGCCTTCGTTGCTTACAAGCCAAATACGCCAAACTCACCGGTGATCGCCCGGTTCAACCTCCCCAACGAAGCGTCCAGCTATGAAGCCGAACTTATGGTTATTCTTAAGGCTATCGAACATATCGGGGAACAGGATACGGCTGCTACTATCCATTCCGACTCCAAGTCAGGCATCCGAGCTATCTTCAACCACCAACAGGAAGAGCCGCTGGTCAAAATATGCAGGACACTCCTCAACAACCTCAAGCAGCCAATTAGACTGGTGTGGATCCCAGCGCATTCTGGAATACCAGGAAACGAAGCCGCGGACAAAGCAGCTAAAGCCCAGTGCGAGCGCCCTTGTCGTGAAGAAGAGGTTCCGGCTGCCTTCCTCATTCCAAGAGTTGGCCTGGAAAAACTAAGACTTTCGACTGAGGAGGCCTTGGAACGCAACCCTACCTTACTGTCTCAACACCATAAATCGACAAATCCGCCGGTATATAACAAGGACCTTTCCCGAAAAGAGGACATACAAATTTTCCGAATACAAACCGGCCACATGATGGCTCACTCACCACAGCCTGGATGCCTTATCTGCCAGAAAAGCCTCAGTGTTCGTCACCTTCTAACAGAATGCATGGTCACCAGAGATTACTTCGGCGGAACCTTCCCTAACCTTTCCTACCTCCTAGACCCATCCAACCGCACGGTCCTCCTAACCCTTATTAAGGAATTAGGCTTATGGAATTTCATATAAGACTGTATTGGGAGAAATTTGTATTGTAGACACTAATTAAGAATAAAACTTTTAGGAATACGTTAAATAGACAAGAGATTAGATTAGCTTTTGTTTTTCTTAGAGTTAATACCGTCCAATTTAAGAATCCTTCAATTAGATTAAGTAAATTAGTTAATTCATTTAAAGCTAATACCGGTAAATTAAGAATATGTTAATTAGAATACCTAGGGTGCACCATATGGGCTCTGTGCCCGAGAGTGCTTAATTTTATGTAGATAGGGTATAAATTTACTTTATACCTTAGCATAATTAAATAAATAAATAAATAAATCTATTGCGGAACATACTGTGAACGTGATCCGGAAGAACACACAGACGGTGCACACTCAACTCCAAATGATACAAGATCACGTGGAAACACTTGAAGGTGGTATGAACAAACGCCAACATTACCTCAAGTCCTCGCAAAGCTTTACAGCTCCGATAATCCTGATCCTGTTGCATTTAAACAATTTCCAACAAATACAAAGAAACCTCCTCTCAGTGGTTATGGACGCGAAACACGGTAGATGGAATACACTCCTTCTTACTCCAGCACAGCTCAACTATCAATTGAGGACTATAAGAGAGCACCTTCCTAAAGACCTCAAGGTTCCTGGAGGTAGAAGCGAAGACTCCTTACTATCGATTTACAAATCCATGAGTGTTAAAATGTGCATAACTAAAAAGAATGTGCTCTTTGATATTAAGCCGCCACTGCTGTCAACGGAAAGTTATCATCTATACAAGTTCATACCTAAACCTGCGCACCATAACGGGCTACACGTCTATATTCAACTTTCCACCAATTTTCTTCTGGTTAATACTCATCGAGACAGATTCAGCCCGGTGACCACCGAGGAATTAAAGGTCAGCAGCTAATCTGCAAGCAAAATCACCCCATCTCCTCGCTGAGCTCAAATGTGTCAAGATGCTGCTCCATCCTAATCAACTGTCATCATTTTGCACGTTACGGAGCAAGAAGCCTGAAACACAGTGGGTTGAATTAACGTCCCCCAGTACTTGGCTTTATGTAATGATCGAGGAAACCCCCTACAACGTCATATGTGAGGGTTACGTTTGGCCAATTATTTTGGACGGCAGTGGAGTTATTCAGCTACTGCCAAAGTGCATGCTCCATCACCCTAATATGCACACCAATTCCAACGACCTGATCCCGATGAAATCGAACTCATCCTTTATACCAGAAAACAACATAATTAAGACTCACATCAATATTGCGACAACAAATACTACGCTTAAAACCACGCCTCGACCGTCTCAACTAATACGAAGTTGAAATGAAGGACTTAGAAGAACTATCTGCTGCAATAGAATCCCAGAAAGAACAAGTGGCTAAACTACCAAGTAAATGGAATTATCATGACCTGCATCATTACACTGGAATCTACCTTCTCGTGGGCATTGGAATCGCATTCGCGCTGTTCTACTGGTGTAAGAACCGAAATTTGAGAACATTACAACCTACTACTGTGGCTGTTGGGATCCCGGTGTCAGTACCTCGACGAGCGCCCAGCTTAGAGCTTCCGAGATTCAATGAGACGGGGGAGGATATCAGTAGCGGCCCGTGGTATCCTAAACAGAGGAGGCAGAAAATTCAATAATCTAATTTGTGGCCCCACGCTCGCCACAAATAGTGACAATCACCTTTGCTACCATTCTCTCCGCTACACTACATATATAAACATATATATGTATTTAAAAAAGAAACAACAAATAATATGAATTCAAATTTCATGCGGTTCTGAATGCATTCTATACATACATACATTTACAGCTATTTATAAATAAAATCTACTCTTCGTTCCTTAATGGTTGCAAAATAATTTATAATATTGTCATACAAAAGCGGGTCTTTTTCCAGTCCTTTAACTAAAGTTTTTTCTATGCACAAAAGAGCCAAATCCGATAGCCGATTTTGATTCATTGTATTTCTACTATAATCTTTAATTCTTTTCAAAGCAGAAAAACTCCTTTCTGTGCTAACTGATGTAGCAGGGATTGTCAATATTAGTTCAAATAATTTTGTTAGCTTCGGCATAACGTCAGCAATATTATTTTCGATTAAATTATTTAACAAAGATGACACTGTATCCCTATCATTCTACAAAGTTTCATTACTATAAAATACAATTAATTCACTTTTTAAGTTTAACAGAGTCGAAATTCGTTATTTTTTCAACTAATGTCGTTATGCAGATACTACTAAAAATTCTGAAACAGAAAATTGAGAACTTTCCGTAAGTGGCAAAAATGAATTTCATACTCATCAAGCTTAACGCGTAAGTTTATGCAGATTCGCTTTTAAACGACCAAAGCTCAATCTCAAAACTTTTGCTCAGATGAGGCTAGCCTCCGGGCACGCACACGCAGAAGTCTCAGGCCCTGTAGTTTCTGCTCAGATAGACACACACAACCACAACTTATTGCATCTCCATGACTTGTGCTTAAAACCTCCTTGAGGCAATTGGCGCACTGCCTCCTCTGGCACGCACACACAAAAAGCAAAGCTGATTTGTCGCGGAGAAAAGAGCTTGCGCAAAGGGAACTTTCTGTTGGATTTGACTTAGAAGTTCCGACTGCACAGCTCAAGCTCTTTTTTCGCATGGAGTGGGTTCTAGAGGCTAATCTCACGTTGATTTCATGCGAAACTTTCATGGCACAGGGCAAGGCGAAAATTACAAATATTACCACAGGATACAAGGAATTTCTTTAATATTTCAACAACTTTACTTACATCAATAGTTCTTTAAAAAATTCTGTTAACGTTTTTTCTTTAATTTACAATTTAAGTACTTAAGAACATTTAAGAATTGATAGAGGAGGCACTGCCTCCCCTGCCTCCTCTGACGAGCCGCCACTGCTATATAGTTATAAAGTCTTTATTATCAACATGTGGCTCGACCCACGAGCTGGACTTGTCCGACTGAGCTAGCCGGAAATAAAAGAGGAGGATAATTCAATAAAAATATGGTGGCTGTGTGTCCACCCGGAGTGGCAGCCACTTCCAGCGTTTGAAGAGGGAATGATGGACATACCGCCGAATCGAAATCCCGAATTCGAGTCAGGTATACTATAAAATTGAGTTAATTACACCTATCCCCCGATTTACACAGTACTCGATTTACACGATTTCACTTTTACACGGTTTTTAAAAATTAAATTTAAAAAAAAAAGAACTAATGGCGGACAAAGAACTAGATGAGAATGATTTAGTTGACATGATTAATGGAACAAATACTAGTGATAGTGATCTTGATGAAAAGGAGTCTGACCCAGTAGTGTTCACAGCAAAAGTTATCCGTGAAGGACTTGGATTAGGGTGAAAATTGGGTAATCATTTTGTACAAAATGACCCAAATGTTGAACGAGCTCTCCTATTTCAACGAAATATTAATGAATGCTTAACTCAATATGAGGAGGTCTATACGAATTTGACCAAAAACCAAACACAATTGTTAATTACGGATTTCATTACCAAGGTTCAGCGATCTGAAATTGTTTCTTATTGATCTAACAACGAAAGTGAATTGCACCAAATACTATCGAGTGATGAAAGTGACATCATAGTAAACTGAAAGAAAAAACGAAGAGTCTATGAAAATGTTAGCAGTACATAATGAAATTTTTGGTTCAATTTTTTAATTTATATTTCTTGTTTCTACACGTAAAATGAATTGTATACAATATTATAATTATTATATTTTGTAAGATGTATTTAGTTTTATTTTACTTTGAAATAAATAACTAAATTATGCACATTTAGTTTATTTTCGATTTACATGGTTTTACGTATAAAAATCATCGATTTCGATTTACACGGTGTAAATCGGGGGATAGGTGTATTAGATTCGAGTGAAAGAAGAAGAGAAAATGAAGGGATTGGAACTACACCCCACCTAGTTTGGTGGACCCATATAATGTTGCATTCCAAACAGACAGATAAAGAGCCGAATAATTAATGATGTGGGGACTGTGATAACAATCCACCAAGTCTCGTTGATCCGTACAACGAGAGGGCATTATGAGAGGAGTAAAGAAATGGGTTAATGATTTTAAGTCGGATGAGAAAAGAAGACACAATTGCGGGGTTGTCATTAAGGGTAATCCTTATAGGCAACCGCTGAACAGAAATGGATGACTATATGTAGATGTAATTGAGTTGAGAAAATGACGAAAACTCGTCATGTCTGAGGAAGGTGAAAAGCGAAGATGAAAAAACCAAAAACATAAAGAAAGTTTATGCGGAATAACTAGAGGGAACCTAGCGACACCGAATGGGATGCGGGAAGATCCTTGAGGAAAGGGAGCCGTACCTTCTCACCCTGCCAGAACTAACGACTGTTGACGACAGGCGAAATGGTAGCTAGCTGAAGAAGCCAACTCCTGCAATTCCAGGGAGCACTCCTGACGTCAACGGGACGTCGGCTGCACAGGTTGAGGTAGCAAGGACCCTCTCGACTTGGTCCCCTCGAAGCAGAAGAATCCCCAAGACCTCGAGTAGGCTTGCTAGCTGAAGAAACCAACATCCTCAATTCTCAAGATGCCCCGGGTCATCCTCAATCCCGAGAGTTGCAAGTCGAGCCTCTTGGATGGGAGGGTGATAAAAAAATGAAGAAAATTTAAAAGGACGGGTGTTGGATGGGATTGGGGTAGGGATAGAGAACTCTAACTAGGATAGCGGAAGGGATTGAGAAAGGGTATGTCCACCGCATAATCAAGCAGAGGCGGCTCTGCGACATCCCTGGTACCAGTTAGGCTGGTCGGATACCTCCTTAGGTTTACCGATACTAAGGTGAAAACCGTCCTAACGGAATACCAGTAAGGGTTTTTCTTAATAGCCTAAAATAAATTAATTGGCAATTAACAGACGACAATAAAATGTATCCGACCAGAAATTTTAAGGGTCAGGGCTTAATATCTTTTGCGTGGAAAGTGCCGATCAATTTGCCTTGCAGGTTCTCCAGCTCATACAGAGAATTTCCCTTTCTTGCCCTAACTCGGCATTTGACAAATTGTTTTCCCAACTTGGCCAACTTGGCCCAAGCCTCTCCCGAAGTTGCTCAACTGAAAATCGCGTCTGAAAACTTCTTGACCTACTTAAAACTCAACGGGTTTAGTCCGTAAGTTATATCGTTGAGATCCCTTGTCAAAAGCCTTGTCTAGGTTTTCGGGTACCTGCGCTCAGATTACTTGAAGTTTGTCGGAAGTGTCAACGTTAATAGGTTAATTCACCCCCCGCAGTTGTCGTAATAACGCGTAGGCGGAGACATGCTGTCATATTATTCCCGAATAAAATTTTATAGGGGGAGTATTTCGTGGCTTGATGAACTGAACTTCGTAGCGAAATGGCAATGAAACTCAACTTTTCATCCCATCTGGTGTGCTCATCTCGCACATATGCTCGGATACCCGAGAGAATCGATTGATTCACGCACTCCGAAGCATTGGCTTGTGGGGAATATACGGCGGTGCGAAGATGGTGCAAGCCATATTTTTTTAGGAGTGATTGAAATTGAGCCGGACGAAATTGGGTTCCATTGTCAGTCACCACGGGTTCAGGGACTCCAAAGTGATGGAAGATATTTTGTTCAACTTACGAGCAGATGTTTGAGGTACTAACTTTCTCAAGGGATTCAATAAGGGATATTTAGAGCAACGATCTAGACCGATAAAGAAGCAAACTTTTCCCTTCTTTATTCTAGGGCAGGGTCCCAGGAGATCGCGAGAAACTAATTGCCAAGGTCGTTCGGGCTTGACCTGTGTGCCCATAGCAGGTCTTAAAGTGGTGTTAGATAGTTTTGCCTCTTTACAGATATCGCATGACAGCACGTAAGACCGCGTATCGACTATCATGCCAAGCCAATAGAAATATCTGCGGAGTCTTTCTAGTGTTTTTCCAATCCTGCTGTGCGCAGCTAAAGGTGGATCGTGCTCACGGGATATGACGTCAGGGTTAATACCTTAGGGACCAATAATTTCCACGCCTCTTCCTCTTGGACGGGATCACCTGACCGTGATTGCGTTCGTATATAAACGTAGTTGTGCGGACCAACAGGTCAAGGAGACGGTCTTTGTTCTTTTCTACCCGTTCCTTAAGTTCTTTATACTCCGGAGAGTGAAAATTAGGGGAATCCAGATCTATTTCGGGTCCAGGGTCTTCCAGAGAACTAGTACTGATCTGATCGCAGTGGACTCGTGATAGAGCGTCTGGCACGATGTTCAGTGAACCTTTCCGGTGTTCAATTGTAAAATTGAAGCCCTGCAACTTTAGGCTCCACCTAGCAAAACGGCCACTAAGGTCTTTTTAATTCATGAGCCACCGCCGAAACGTGGCCTGTTATAATTTTGAATGGCGCGGAATTTTTTTAGACTTACGATGGCTGCAAGACATTCTAGTTCCGTCACCGTGTAGTTGCGGTGAGCCGAATTCAACTTCTGGGACACGTATGCGATTGGTCTTTGTGGGCCTTCGTCATCTCCTTGCATCAGCACACCCTGTTACGTACCCTTTCTACGTAATGCCGACTAACTCAGGGAGGAAGGGCGGGATCAGGAATAGAGTTAACGGGCGCCACGTGATTTTTAGCGGACCAAATCGCGAAACCGTATTCAACGGCGATCGAGGTTAGTATAGGTATGCGGCTCAGGCGGAAAATAAAAAAAAAGTAAGCACGTTATAAGATTTTATTTGGGCGTTTCCTGCCTTACAATAAAATCTTAATGATATTAACTATCGACCGTGAAAAAGTAAAGGAAAATCTACGAACTTATACGGAAAATTTAAACATGCAAAATTAGGCTTATCGAAAAGGAAAAAAATAACTAAGCATGCAAAAAAAAGACAAACTAAAAAAAGGAAACTAAGCGTGCAAAAAGGGAAAAAAAAAGAAAGAATATAAAACAATAAAATGAAAACTCTGTACTCAACTTATAAAAACTCCTGCTGCCTCCCACTAGGATGTCTTGCCTCCTCGTCCGCCTTATTTATATTTTTCCTTTTTTTCCTCCTTGTTTTTTTTCGTACTCCAATCACATTAATTTTTCGAAACGCACCGGCCCTTACAACAAACCACGCTACTGTACACGATCAGGACCACTTGCCGCGCTTACCGGTCACTTTGATGGACACTCCTCGACTGAACATCGAATGGCTCTAGGCTCTCTCGCCCAGCTACCATCCTTCAGCCGGAACTTTATTCGGCAATTCTGGACAACCTGACGGCCAATAACTGGTATAAATAATTACCAGGGCATGATCGGCGTTATCAGCTTAACTTTATTTTTATTTTTATTTTAATTTATTTTTTTGCTTTAGCTATGGAGTATGTTATATATTGTTATTTTATTTTCCTAATTATTATTTTTCTTGTCAATTGTTGATTAATTATCTAGGCGTAGGAGGAGGCAGCTACCGTATTCATTCTACATTTAATTAATTAAATTCATTTAGACCACTATTTCTCTTTATCATAATTTCCTCTTCTCCTCTTGTACGTAGATCATTAGTTTCGATAATATACTTACAAAACCACCAAAACAACCCGTTACATAAGCATCAACGACTGCTAACATCTTTTGAAAATACCTTCATGGTTTAATAAAATATTCTAGCGTTAACATATCTAATCCAATAATTTTAAAGTCTAAATTAGAATGATTCAAAAGGTCCTCCGCGCATA
Organism: Tolmerus cingulatus; assembly: GCA_959613345.1. Taxonomy (NCBI): domain Eukaryota; kingdom Metazoa; phylum Arthropoda; class Insecta; order Diptera; family Asilidae; genus Tolmerus; species Tolmerus cingulatus. The sequence continues at coordinate 4,990,844 of OY390712.1, forward strand.
TAATAACAACCTTACAAAATATAACATAAGTTGATCCAGATATTCACATACAGCTAAATACTTATTCTCCAAACAATCAGTTCTTATTCGCTAAACGACTCTATGGCTGTTTTGAATTAAGAACCTATATCTAAACTAGATTTAGCTTTTAAGAAAAATCTACGCGCCCAAATATTCAATGTACTTATACTACTGTAGCTCGCTCCAAGTGTGTGTTGATAACTAAACGCCTTAAGGTAGTGCCGAGGGATAGTGAGTGTGTGAGTGTGTGAGCCCTATATATGTTCATGTTGCCAACGCTTTCAACGCCTGCTGTGTAGGGACGACACTAAACTCCGTGGAGAGACATAGGCCATGCTGCATGTCAGTGCTGGTGTGAGTGAAGTGATGTGCGTGTGAGATGGTGTGTGTGAAGTGGTGTGTGTGAGATGGTGTGTGTGAAGTGGTGTGTGTGCAGTGGTGTGTGTGAAGTGGTGTGTGTGTAGTGGTGTGTGTGCAGTGGTGTGTGTGAAGTGGTGTGTGAGTAATGTGTGTATGTATTCGGGTCCATATGAGAGCGAAACTCCGGTGACCATTCAAAATCCAGGTACGTAGCAAAACACCTCAAATGTTTGAATTTAATTCTGAAACGAGCACAAATCTTTCTGTAGGCTCAGCTAAATAGACCACCACGGCACCAAGACATTACACCAACGATACTCTGGTAATTACCCCCTTTAACCACCCCTTCACCAACATTTCTTTTAAACAACACTTTTCATTCCAGGCATTGCCTCCCGTGATACCAGTCAAATGAGCATGTAATATTCCCCCCCTTCCTTGCGGGACATTTCCTTGAAACGTCACATATTTACCGAGGTAAACATGCGGCTTCAACTCCTAATTTAGATAAACCACAAAAATCTTATGCCAACATAGGTTTCCGTATATCAACCGTCTATTCTCTTTACTCCAGTGAATTTGTTTTCGGTACAAAACTAATCCCTGGGCCGGCTACGTTCTCGAATTTTAGTCAGAACTAAAATTGGAAGTACCCCATAAAACTATAATGCTTCTATGGTACCCAGTAAAACTGTAATGCTTCTATGTTACTTCCCCTGACATTAAACAGAGTGATTCATTGCGCAAGAGCGAAAGTCAACACAATTTTTTTTTCCATTCGAATTCTCGAACTACATCTATTTCTGCACTGTTAACTTCATCCCGGCGGTCACACCGTGCGAGTGGAGCTGGCGCCCAGAAGACGCTCGGCTGTATCTCCGCTCCCACAGAAGAAAGGTGTTGCCCGAACCTAAGACCGGAGATGGGATGAACCGAAAAATGTTCTCCCCACTTACCAAAAAAACAATAAAGGAACCACCTTGCTGGTCCTTGTCGTGGACAACTCCAACTTTCTAACTGCCGTGCAAGGACGACAGGTTGCAACACCTCAAGTTTAAGAAAAAGGGAAGTCCACAATTATTTCATTTTGACTCTTATGTTTGGGAATTCCCGGGAAGCGGGTTACCGTATAGGATTGAAATACACCAGGCTAAAATTTCAAAAAGAAACAAGAGGCATGTCAACCGCTTAACAGTGCCCGTCATAGGCGGTTTTAAAGACACCCTATAGATTACCAGTTATGCTGGATGGATGCCTTTTTAGGGCCACCAAAAAAAAAACAAAATCGAAATCAATAACTCCCAAAACTCACAATCAAGCTTAATTATCTGGTGCTCTTGGGTGGTACATTTTGAGGTCCTTTGCGTGCCAAACCCCAACATTCTTTCCAGTACTATCGATCAATTCGTAGGTCCACAGTGAAACTACCTTAGCTTTTTTAAACGGGCCTATGTATTTTGGCGCTAATTTTGCATTGAAATATTTCGCAGCCTCCGACAAGACAAAATTTCTTCTCATGACTACATCGTTAACGAACAATTTTTGATCCCTTCTACGCAAATTATAGGAGTGTTTCGAGGCCTGGGACGCTTTCATCAATCGCTCTCTAACATCCTTCCTAACTTCGGCTAGAGCTTCTGACCGCCTCGCAAAATTAAAACTTCCGTTACCTTAAGATTTCTCATGTCGCTTACAATTTATCTTACAGCCGTAACTCTCGCAAAGCCTTATAAACTCTTTACTTTTAAACTGTGGACCATTATCGCAAATGAGAGTGTTCGGATGGTTGGCAAGGTGATTGAGGGAAATTCGCGGATTAACTAAAACACTACTTTTATTGACGCGGATTAAATTTACATATATTGAATTGGCTGCTGGCCCACGTTGCTGGCTGGAGTTCCTCCGTACAACGGCCGAGAATGAGGCTGGAGGTGTCGATCTAGCGGCTGATGATGGGAAAGTGAGCTCTGCGCTCTAATTAGCGATCGTGGGTGGTAGCTGTGCAGCGATAAGGCGTCCTTAATCTCTTCGAACGAAGAGATTACGATGAGATCGCCACTAGCGATGATCCGGCTGGTGTGGTCCGGCTCCAATTTCTCTTCCGCGAAGAGGATAATGTAATGCTGGTTAAAGCTCCTATGAACTCGAACAGAGGGACTTTGGTACACCGAACAAAAGGAAAATATACTCTTCGACATGCTGGCAAATCGAAACAGAGCTGGTCGATCGAAAAGGAAAAATCATTGGAAACTTACTGAATAGGTCGGTCACGGTCAAGATGTATTTAAAGCTTCGGTTTGATCGTGGCAAGGGCCCAATTAAATCCATGCTTATTGACTCCCAGGGTAAATTTGGCACAGCCCGAGAAGCCATAAGCTCCGCAGTTTTCTTTAACTCGGGTTTCGAAGCCTGACAAACTTCGCATCGTTTCACGTAGGCGGCCACGTCACTTTTCATATTTGGCCAGTAAAAATTCTGTGTTAAACGATGATAAGTTATAAAAACCCCACAATAGCCAGAAATAGGTATATCATGCGCTTTGTACAATAGCTCCTGTCTCTGCGGTTTCGGGACAACTTGCTTCCACGAATCACTTTCGAAGCTCAATTTCGGGTACTTACATCCAGTGTGCTTAAATAACACCCCATTCTCATATTTCAAATCAGAAAATTTCTCAGGGAATCGCTTCACCTGGTTCGACATTCTCGCGTACCATTTATCTTCATTTTTAGTGACGGCTTGAACACCGTCAACAACTTGAACAGAACGTGACAGCCTATCTGGCAGTAAATGCTCCTTGCCTTTTCTATGAATTATATCAAATTCATATTGCTGAAGGCGCATGGCCCACCTTGCTAATCTACCTGTAGGATCCTTCAAATTATGGAGCCATTTTAAGGAAGCATGATCGGTTATGACCGTAAAACGACTACCTTCTATGTACGGTCTTAATGTTTCTATAGTCCACAAGACTGCCAAACATTCCCGCTCTGTTGTGGTATAATTACGCTCAAAACGATTTGATGATCGACTGAGATATGCGATAACAGTTTCATCCTCAGCTATTTTCTGTGTTAAAACAGCACCCACCCCATAGCCAGAAGCATCTGTGTGAATTATGAACGGATAATTAAAGTTTGGGGACGATAATATTGGGGCACTCACTAAGCCGCTCTTTACGAGTTGAAAGGCATCCCCGCATTGCTCAGACCAAAAAAATTTGTTTTGTTTCTTCAAAAGTGCGGTTATTAGAGTAATAATCGTGGAAAAATTTGGCATAAATCTCCTATACCAAGCGACTACCCCTATGAACCTTAGCACATCAGAAACGTTTTTGGGACTTGATATTTCTAAGATACATTTAACCTTCTCATGGTCTACCTGTAACCCTTGTTCTCCTACTATATACCCCAAAAATTTTAGTTCCGGGCGGCAGAATTCACATTTTTCGAAATTTATGACCAGACCTGCTTGATGTAGGCGATTTAGTAGAACTTCGGATAATACTCGCTTGTGCTCTTCGAAGTCTTACGTAACGATAATGATGTCATCTAAACTTACAAAAACCTTTTCTTCCAACTTTCCAGCTAACGCGTTATCTATAAGACATTGCCATGTCGCCGGGGAATTACTAAGGCCAAAAGGCATCCGGCAAAACTGATAGAGTCCCCTTCCGGGAATAATGAACGCCGTGTACTGTTTTGATTTTTCCTCAAGAGACACTTGCCAGAAAGCGGATTTAATATTCAGTGAGGACATATAGTTAGCGTCGCGCAATTTGTCGAGCGTAGCGGATACATATGGTAAAGGATATGCGTCTTTCTCCGTCACCTTATTGAGCTTTCTGAAAATCTACACAAAACCGATATTTTCCGTCCTTCTTCCTAACCATAACTATAGGTGGCGACCACGCACTGTTACTTGGCTTTACAACTCCTAATTCCACCATTTTATCTAGCTCTGTATCTAGTATTTTCCTGACCGCTGGCGAAACAGGATAATATCTCTGTTTGATAGACGCCGAATTGGTCCGCATGATGTGTTCTACTCTGTTCGTACGGCCTAAACCTTCTCCCATTTGGAATTTAGCCCTATTCACAATTTCATCCAGCTCGTTTTTCTCCTCAACTGAGAGTTTGGACTGAGATTGTAAAGCACTTACTGAATAGTCGACTCTTGAATCTAAAAACTGCCAAGAATTGTTTGCGAAGTTCGCTTGAATACCCATAGCACGCCAAAAGTCTATACCGAAAATAATGTGGTGTGGAAATTCTGGGATGATTAATACATCTAATACTCTTACTCTGTTATTTAATTCAATGGGAATGCTCACTTTACCGAGCATATCTACTACTCCACCATCTGCCACGCTTACTTTACGCGCCGCAGAGGCCCTTAGCTTCAACTTCGTTTTCTCGAGGATTTTCCAACCTTCACCACCCATTACCGTTCTAGTTGCTCCAGAATCAAGAAGACCACAAAATGTAGACCCTAAAATAGTAACCTCGAGGTGCGGACGCGTATCGTTTTCCAACTGTGTGAAAACATACTCCACTAAAATGTTAAATTCGTCCTTACACTCGAGCCTTCTAGAGAATTTTCGGGTGGCAGATTTACTAGATTGGCTCGGTTTGCCACTTAAATCCGAGCCCCGCTCTCGTTTTCCGATCTCTGAGATGACGGTTCGGCTTTTCAATTCAACAATTTCGCACAATTATTGCAATCAGGCCTTCTCTACTCCTTGCTTCCCACAACCGTAGCATTTTAATTCGGCTTTACAAAATCTCGCTATATGACCCGAATTACCACATTTAAAGCATTTCCTATCACCGATAGTGTAGGTCCGATTGTTAGGATTTGAGACTTCTGATACTGAAGCCTGTCCAACCGAGACATAAGCTAACTCAGGCTCCAAGAGTTGATTGTTTCTCTTAGACGATGGTGGTACGAAAGCCTCCACCGAGGTCCGCACAGCCTCCAAACGACGGCCAAATTCCGTCAACTCTTGCAGAGAGTTCACCTCTTTCAACCCCAATTGAGTTTGGTAAAAAGGGCTTATATTCCTTTTAAGGATACGCAGCTTCTGAGCTTCCGTGAGAGGATCGCTCATACGCGAAAACATATTGCTCATAACGGCAATATACATGCCCATTGACTCCTCTTTACCTTGTGTTCGCTTCTTAATTTCTTCTAACAACCTTTCATCATAATCGGGTGGAAGGAATTCCTTCTTGAGCTCCTTCACTAAGCTTGACCACGAATTAACTTTCGATTTATTTGTTCGGTACCAAACGAGTGCTTTCCCTTTAAAAAGGTCGAGCGCCGATCTGTATAGTTGTTGATTATTAACACCACGGGAATTTTATTTTGAGACCTTTATTTTGTTATTTTTTTGCCTGGTGGTGAAGAGAGGGTGTAATTTTAAAACTTTTTATTATTTCCTTGTTTTTTTTTTATTTATTTTTTGATTTCAATCGTCCAGTACTTTTACTTTTACATCACTTTTTACAATTATGACATCACAACAAATTTTCTTTTATATGGAAATTACAAAAATATTCTTTTTTTTTATTATTTAATGAACCGCTATTAACCCTTTACTTTTACATCACTTTCTTATAAAAAGGGTTTTACAACAATTTTCTGTTATATCAAAATTACAAAAATATTACTTCGTTTTTTTAAACAACGTTGTTCCTTTACCGTGGCTGGCAACCGACTTCACTCATTACTGACACCTCCTATCCGTCAAGTTCCCTATCTTTTCTTTTCTAAGCACATTTTAAAAGATTCTAATTCGTCGTACTGCATAATTATGATGCCATCTGATATTTTATTTCCTTTACCAGGCCATTGGCTTTGGCTTTGTTTGAATTTTGTGGGTGTCCGGTAACGAGCATTTTCTACCACCTTGCATTTCCATGCCGTCTGCCTTCTCTTGGTCAGATTGCATATCTACATATGTAACTCGGGCGTCTGCTAATTCTTGGACCCTATCCAAAAATGAATTCAATAATTGGCCACTTTTGCCGCCAAATTTAATGTTCCATTTGTCCAATTTAACTCTTGAACTCAGATACAACATACCCACAAATGTAGACTGCAACATCGAGTTATCAGCATCCTCAGATGCATCACTACCACTCGTATCTTCACCCTCAGCCTTAGCCCTTAGCCCCGATAGCGCTACAACTAATTCGGCGCGAACTAACGATTTCTCCTTTTTTTCTTGCTCCTCGGTAGCTGTAACGCTTTCGAGCGTACCAAATGCCCATTCAATTTTTGTCGTTATTTTACGGAAATCCGAGCACTCTGTATCACCGGCAAAGCCTGCTATTAGTGCTTTTATTTCCTCCGCTTTGGCTTTTAATGCCTCTACATCTTCCGCGAAGGTGAAAGGATATGGTTCTACATATTACAAGCTGTCGACCTTCTTTTTCGGTCTTCAAATTTGCTCTCAAATTAATTCTCATCTCGTCGACTTTACCTACGGGCAGACCTCTAATGAGAAGCTCATAATTGAGTCATCCTGGCTAAGTCGATTGATCTCCATATTTTATATTAAAAAAAATAGTCAACTTCGCGACAAGAGGCGCGAAAGTAGCCTTACAGCTTTTGAGTGTTCAAACGAAGACGAAAAGATTAAATGTAAATCGACGTAGGAAAGACGACGATAAAATAAAATAAAATAACAATAAGCAAAAGAAGAGAAAAAGTACATAAGGATGCAATTCCAATAATTACGAAAGCCCTAAAAATATTAAAGCCAAAAAAAAATATTAGAACGCCAAAAATATTAAAGCCAAAAAAAGTATTAGAACCCCAAAAATATTAAAGCCCAAAAAAAATATTAAAACCCAAAAATATTAAAGCCCAAAAGCTTCAGACTGCACAAAAAACAAATATATTCAAAGTTAGGACACACTGCAAGCTTTCTACGATCCTTAAAGCTTTTACTAGCTTTTATTCTGCAAAAAAAAGCGGTTTGCTCAACTTCAGGGATTTCATCAATATAGGCAAAATTGTTTATCCCTGGAATAGCGAAAAAATAGGGAAAGGAAAAAAATATATAAATGTATATATCGAGCACAGTGGAAAGGGGAATTATTAGATTTTGCGTCCGTTCAACCATTATTATATTCCGATAAAAGTAGCAAGGCTCTCCCAAATTACGACTTCAAAATATACCAATTAGAAAGCCATTCAACTATTATTATAACTCCACAAGACTAGCAAGGCAATAGCAAATCCGAGCATCGCCTTATATTACTCAAGTTAATAGGAGGGAGCTTTAAAACTTTAACACCGATCTTATCTCAAGTATAATACTTTTCTACCGCGCGAAAGTAAGGAAATTTTAACTCCACATTCGGGCAATATAAAAAAAAATTCCCATTTCGGCAAACAAAAATAATTCCAGGCTCAAAAAAAACGAACTGCCGATCTCCCCCGGAAGGAACTGGGAACGCTAATAGCCGACACCAATGAAACTCGGCTCACTAAAATTTCAAAATAAATTCCATAAACATAACATGCATATTTTCAGCAAACCGAATTTTCAGCTGGTAGCCGCGCTGAAGACGAGAAGCACCTAAAACAACACAAAAGTCTCTTCCAAAACTCGCTCGATGCGGCGAAGATCAATCTACCACAGATCATGAAACCGCAATTCGACGTGCCTCAGTTACGGCAAAACATACGGCACCACAGGCACATACCTAGCGGGACACAATAATAATGCAAATTGCTCCTCAAATTTCAGCTGCTATGATTTTTCGTTTTGAAAATGCAATAATAATTATGATTTAATTCATATAAATACGCGCATAGGCATCAAAAAAAATTTACAATTATTTTGTTCTCATTTTTTCCCGCGCTTACAATTTTCCGCTCAACCAGCTAACATCGATCCCGTTTTGCAGAGAACAAAAATTCGATCATATTACAACTCCTTCGGAAATTCCTACTCTTCCCGATAAAGTTGCTTCATCGCCTTCGGGCCCCACGGTGGGCGCCAAAAATGTTACGTACCCTTTGTACGTAATGCCGACTAACTCAGGGAGGAAGGGCAGGATCAGGAATTGAGTTAACGGACGCCACGTGATTTTTAGCGGACCAAATCACGAAACCGTATTCAACGGCGATCGAGGTTAGTATAGGTATGCGGCTCAGGCGGAAAATAAAAAAAGTAAGCACGTTATAAGATTTTATTTGGTCGTTTCCTGCATTACAATAAAACCTTAATGATATTAACTATCGACCGTGAAAAAGTAAAGGAAAATCTACGAACTTATACGGAAAATTTAAACATGCATAATTAGGCTTATCGAAAAGGAAAAAAAGGAAACTAAGCGTGCAAAAAGGGAAAAGAAAAGAGGAATGCTATGTAAAAGAATACAAAAAAACAAAATGAAAACTCTGTACTCAACTTATAAAAACTCCTGCTGCCTCCCACTAGGATGCCTTGCCTCCTCGTCCGCCTTATTTATATTTTTCCTCTTTTTCCTCCTTATTTTTTTTCGTACTCCAATCACATTAATTTTTCGAAACGCACCGACCCTTACAACAAACCACGCTACTGTACAGGATCAGGGCCACTTGCCGCGCTTACCGGTCACTTAGATGGACACTCCTCGACTGAACATCGAATGGCTCTAGGCTCTCTCGCTCAGCTACTATCCTTCAGCCGGAACTTTATTCGGCAATTCTGGACAACCTGACGACCAGCAACTGGTATAAATAATTACCAGGGCATGATCGGCGTTATCAACTTAACTTTATTTTTATTTTTATTTTATTTTATTTTTTTGCTTTAGCTATGGAGTATGTTATATATTGCTATTATTTTTCTTAAATTATTATTTTCCTCGTCAATTGTTGATTAATTATCTAGGCGTAGGAGGAGGCAGCTACCGTATTCATTTTACATTTAATTAATTAAATTCATTTAGATCACTATTTCTCTTTATCATAATTTCCTCTTCTCCTCTTGTACGTAGATCATCAGTTTCTACAATATACTTACAAAACCACCAAAACAACCCGTTACATAAGCATCAACGACTGCTAACATCTTTTGAAAATACCTTCATGGTTTTATAAAATATACTAGCGTTAACATATCTAATCCAATTATCTTACAGTCTAAATTAGAAAAAACAAAAGCCACTCCGCGCAAATAAGAAAAACCTTACAAAATATAACATAAGTTGATCCAGATATTCGCATACAGCTACATACTTATTCTCCAAACAATCAGTTCTTATTCGCTAGACGAATCTATCGCTGTTTTGAATTAAGAACCTATATCTAAACTAGATTTAGCTTTTAAGAAAAATCTACACGCCCAAATATTCAATGTACTTATACTACTGTAGCTCAGTCCAGGTGTGTGTTGATAAATAAACGCCAATCCGTGATTACTCCCTTAAGGTAACTTGTAGTGCCGCGGGATAGTGAGTGTGTGAGTGTGTGAGCCCTATATATGTTCATGTTGCCAACGCTTTCAACGACTGCTGTGTAGGGACGAAACTAAACTCCGTGGAGGGACATAGGCCATGCTGCTTGTCAGTGCTGGTGTGAGTGAAGTGATGTGCGTGTGAGATGGTGTGTGTGAAGTGGTGTGTGGGAAGTGGTGTGTGTGCAGTGGTGTGTGTGAAGTGGTGTGTGTGTAGTGGTGTGTGTGAAGTGGTGTGTGTGAAGTGGTGTGTGAGTAATGTGTGTATGTACTCGGGTCCATGTGAGAGCGAAACTCCGGTGACCATTCAAAATCTAGGTACATAGCAAAACACCTCAAATGTGTGAATTTAATTCTGAAACGAGCACAAATCTTTCTGTAGGCTCAGCTAAATAGACCATCAGGACACCAAGACATTACACCAACGATACTCTGGTAAGTACCCGCTTTAACCGCCCCTTCACCAACATTCCTTGTACACAACACTTTTCATTCCAGGCATTGCCTCCCGTGATACCAGTCAAATGAGCATGTAACAACGCAACTATTCTACACTAGAGAAGGAGTTGTTGGCCATTGTTTGGGCGACTAGGAATTTCCTATACTACCTTCAAGGTAGGAAGTTCACAGTCTATACAGACCACAAACCTCTTAGAGGAGTCTTTAACGTAAAAGACCTACTTCCCGTTTGGTGAGATTTCACCATAAGCTTTCCGAATTCGATTACACCATCGAATACAAGCCCGGAAAGTATAATACAAATGCGGATGCTCTAAGCCGCATCCCACGGTAAAATAGTGAAGATCGAAACAGCCCAACCTTAACGGTGGTGACCCAAGTACATCGATCTATGAACTCGGCTGCGGAGGAAAATAACCCCGCTCCGCGAGTACACTCAGTTACAAGGGCCCAGAAAAGAAAAGCCCAAGAAAATGATACCGGGGTCATCCAAGATGCACCAGAGACGAAACAGGCGGAAACACAGCCTTAAGAAACTGCTCCCGATCCTGAAGAAAAACCCTCTAAGCCTATAGAAGTAACTGAAGATCAACCTCCATCGCCAGAAGCGCGAGATACCCCTGGACATATCACAAGCCCCGAGGAACTTAAAATCATTTTACATGATTATCATGATTCGGCATTCGGAGGCCATCAGGGAGTAATTAAGACTTATAAGAGGATTAAGCGAAAATTTCGCTGGAAACACATGTTGAGAGATATAAAAAATTATATCAAAAGTTCTCAAAGTGCTAAAGATTAAAATACTCAGCCCAATATAAAATGCCCATGGTCATTACAGACATAGCCGAGCAGCCCTTTGACAAGGTCTACCTAGATATTGTCGGACCACTGGAAGAGTCCAAGTCAGGAAATAAATATATCCTAACCTTCCAGGATAACCTGACAAAATTCGTGGACTGGTACGCAATACCCAATGCGGAAGCTATAACAGTAGCGCGAATTTTCTTCGACACGATCGTCACGCGTTACCGCATTCCCAAAAGAATAGTTACCGATCAAGGTACCAATTTTTTGAGCGATCTATTCAAGCAGTTACGCAAACTGCTAAGGGTGAAGAAGCTGCAAACGTCAGCATACCACCCCCAGTCTAATAGAGAGCTAGAACGTGCCCATAGACCGCTGATTGAGTACTTGCGCACAGTAGTAGATGAAAATCACCAAAGTTGGGATCAATATCTGCGCACAGCAGCTTTCGTGTACAATAATATTACACACGAAGGGACGAAGTTAATTCCTATGGACTGCTTGTTCGGGTTCACGGCAGACGTCCCATCTAATTTAAAAAGGGAACCCGAACCCGTATATAATCACGAGAGCTATTATCATATGCTCCGGTATAAGCTGCAGAAATCTGACACCATAGCTAGAAGAAATATTTTGGCCAATACGAAAAAATCGAAAGAATATTACGACAAAGACGCTAGACACCTATCTTTCCATGTAGGGGATAATTTCCTCCTTAAAAGCGAAAACAGAAAACATAAACTCGCAGAGATCTGGGTAGGACCTTACCTGGTACTCGCTACGCCGTCATCCGTGCATACTACGATACGCATGGGGAGACATAACAAATTGGTGCACAATAACCACCTTAAACCCTACGTAGAGTAGAAAAGGAAGGAATTTTTTTTACTTTATTTTGGCTGATATTAAAGCTCAAAATCGACATTTAAGGAACTGCACTTTAGACTTTTCTTAGCTGACCGGACAAATTGTTAGCGTTAGGAGTGCGAACATTTGATACCGACGCCTGGGACTTGGCCACAGCGGATTACAGAATTTCATTCACGAACCAAATTTGTTTAGGTTGTGAAAATACTTGCAATAAATGCTCAGAATGGTTACAGTAAAGAAATATAATGTAGTGAGAATTAAAGTAGTTTAAATTAAGAAAAAAAATTATAAAATAAGCGCACTACTAAAAAATGATCCATATGATCGACATAAAAATGCACCAATAGTTTAAGCAAATATTGTTTTTTGAAAAAGTTGGTTGCAAAGGGGCGGGCGATATGCCGATTGAGTTCTCTAAAGCCATTTCTCTTCTAAGAATGACTTTCTTTTTTGCGGGGGGAAGGAATGTTGCGTAGCGGTATCGACTAAAATCGATAATGGTAAAATCAATACCGCTGGGCGACCAAACCCTCTTAGCCGGCAGTTGGGTGGCCGGAAATACAACGCAGGCGGCTCCTCCGGTTTCGTCTGGCCCGTGCAAAAATGTGCAATGACAGCGGCATCACCCGCTGAGCCGATGGGTGCGGGGGTGGACGCAAAGCCATAAACGCGCACTCAGCGCGTCTACCAAAATTTCCGACCTTAAGTTCTCGGCGGCCAAGTCGGGACAGCTGCTAAAAGCCCGTTAAACGAGGAAGACCTCGAGACATCGTCCGCCCTTAAATAAAATATCAAAAGTTGTTTTAAATAAAGCCGGGATCACCCCGAAAAATAATAAAAGTGGAGTTTGCTTTGATACCATTTTATGTATACACAACAGCCACACGCTAAACACTTCATAAGACATTTTCATCCCATCTTTCACTCTCACAGCAATTATTAATTAATATCACAAAAAACTATTTTATAATTGGTCCCTTATGCCAAAATATCAGTTTTAATGCACAAACAATTTCAACACAAAATATTATAATTTTCAAAATCACGCGCGTAATTTCAAAAATTACACAGAAATTCAAGTAAAACATAATCGAAATCAATCACCATGTCCTTTGAAGCGAACGAGCTACCGCTGCGTATCGGCACACAATCGCATTTGATTAGCATTCGCCGCCCATACGCATAAGGAAAACCTATGAAGAAAAAACGTAAACAAACTTATATGTGAGCCCCTTCAATGTGTCAGGCAGGAGTTCGAATTTCGGCAGTTCCTATCTGAAAAGCCCGGCATATCGGCATCAACACAATGACAGAAAAACCCAATGCTTCGCCGATACGCAAAGTAATAGGTGAACTCTTGTTGCGTAGTGTTTGTAGGCACCTTGTAACTGCTGCCGTCCCTCTTGCTTATTATTATTTAAACGAGAATTTGGAACTGCAATCAGCTCCCTTTTCGACTAATGGGTAAATTTTTTGTTTTATTTTGCTGAAAAGTGACCATAGAGGGGGTAAACTGCGTCGCAAAATTAGAGTGAACATTCTTTGTAACTAGGTTCCATATTCTTTGGTTTTAGGCTCAGACCCCATGGATGTAGTTGTGAGTCGTTTATATGAAACGCTCTCAGCAACTGAGTCGGGGCTAAATTCTCTTTGGCCTTTTCCGTATTCCCTCTTCGTGGAACTCGCATCAGTTACACTCGCTGACGCAGCGCCTGGGACAGGAACGGGACCTGCTGCAATGCGGTGGGATGAGCTCTTTTATAGTTTTGTGATCATATCGAATCGAGTTGTTGTACTAGCTAGTTGGCTTGAGTTGGATTAAAATTGGCTGTTTTATTTTTATTTATTTATTTATTTAATTGAAATTACATGGAAGTACATAAGAATTCTAATTTTCTTTTGTGCATCTTTATATAAGAAAATACAACAAAGAACAGGAACTTAAAACTAACAATTACACTAAGTAAATCAAAAACAAGTAAAAAAAATTGTAAATTAATTAATAGCAGAAAATAGTAAAATTATAAAAGAATAAGAAATTAACAATTGAAGTAAACTAAAAAGATGAAAAAAAATAAGTAACAAGTTATTTAATGAAGCTATTAAAAAGAGAAGCTCGCAAGTACAACACAAAAATCTAAAAAGGAACCAAGTAAATATGAAAATTTTCTAAACGTCAGTGTCACTCAAATGCTCAAGGAGCATCCTCCTGAAACCACCATGACTGCGAGCTCTTTTAAGTGCATCAGGCAACCCACTCCAAAGCCCAATAGCGTAAACGAAGAAGCAACGTTCGCCTTGTAAACAATTGCTATTTGGTACGAGTAGGTTAGGCACACGAGGAGACTTCAAGAATTTAACATTGTTAAACAAGTGCTCCGGCTCACTAGTCAAGATTATTTTGTGAAGAAAATTAAGCATTACATATTTAACATAACATTTAAATGACATCCCAAGGAACTGACGACTACAGAAGACACATGATCATACTTTCGAAGGCCAAAAGCAAAACGTATTATTGAGTTAAAAGCCACTGTAAGAGTTCTCATTGATACACTGTCCAGCTTCCCAACTAACGGGAAAATTGAATAAAAATGTGGCATTAAAAGGGATTTTGCTAGCATTATTCTAATAGGCTTGGGCGTAAGTGACGCAGAATGCCATAGTGATCGAAGGGTTGAATAGATTCTACCCACCACACTACAGACATGATCATGCCAGGTCAGAGTTCCATTTAATATTGTCCCTAGGTTTTTTACCGTGCTCATATAAGGAACCAACACTCCATTCACTTGGGGGACATCCAATATGTCTGTCATTCGCCTCGAGACCAGCAAGCATTGGGATTTTTTGGGATGAAGAATAAGTTTATTTGATATAGCCCACTTTCTCACTGAATCCAGGTCATCATTGATTTTACTGACCAATTTGAGAGACGACAGATACAATTGTACATCATCTGCATATATATGAAAACCACAATACTTAGTAAAGCACAATGCCAAGTCGTTCACGAACAAAGAGAACAACAAAGGACCAAGTAGAGAGCCCTGTGGAACACCACTGGAAACATCACTAACAAATGAAAATGAATCACTAGATAACACAACTTGACGACGACCGGACAGATAGTTCTAAATTAATTTGAGAGCATACTTATCAAAACCAAACAACGAAAACAGTTTCTTGCACAACAAGACCGCATCCACGGAGTCAAAAGCTTTTAAAAAGTCAAGAAATGTTAAAATAGTAATCTTATTGTCATCTAACGCAGTCCGAATATCGTTAGTAATCTTAAGCAGCGCAGTTGTACAACTATGTCTTTTTTTATACCCAGATTGATATGGAGTCAGTAAGTGATGTTTCGTAATATATGCAGTAATTTGATTGGACAATATTTTTTCAAAATTTTGGAAATGTATGGGAGAATACTGATTGGACGATAGTCTTCAGGCTGTGTTGCATTTCTAAATTTTGGAACTGGTACAACCTTCGCTATTTTCCAAGCGTCAGGAAAATAATACACCGTTATGCAGGCATTAATTATATTGATTAGTGCGTATAGGCAGTAAGATATTATTAATAAAGTAAATTTCGGACTAACCTCGTTAATACCTGTTGAATACGATTTGATGTGTCCTATAGCGTCTAATATCTCTTTGGTACCAACTATATTGAAATTAATTCTTGAGGTTGCCTCAACTGACTCCATCAGACATTGCGCAAAAACGTTGTCAGTGCTCCTAGAGAATATAAATAGATGCGAAGTAATTATTTAAGTCGTTGGGATCGATCGGGCACTCCTTCATGCCTCCCTTACCAATCCCCATTGAGCGAATCTTGCGCCATAATTTCGCAGTACGGATGTTGGTTTGAAATTGAGAGGCATAGTATTCTTTCTTGGCCTTTCTTATAGCATAGACAACCAGGATACGCTTTCTCCTATACGACTCTCGCAATGAATCAGTTTGATATCTTTTCCATTTTCGCAGTTCTTTATATCGTGATTTTACTAGATTTTTAATTTCACTACTCCACCAAGGATTAATACCTCGATTTACACGTTTTGTCTTTACAGGTATATGTGTATTATAAAGGTCAGTAATAAAATTATTGAAAATTTGAATTTTATCATCCACAGATGCGGTATTCAAGATGCAATCCCAATTTGTTAATGCTGCATCTTAAAAGTATTTATTTGGGGTTTATAATTTAGCTCAATGTTTAGTGTTAAGTAAATTAACTCATGGTCACTGAAACCTGTAGATATTTGATTATAAAATAGAACATGGGTAGAACTGCTTACTAAACAAAAGGTCAAGGAGAGATGGTGTAGAGTTATCATCAAACCGAGTAGGATAGTTGTTTATAATTTGCAGATCAACCGCAGCATAACTATTTGTAAACGCTACCGTTTTACTGTTCGTTTTCAGCAGGTCGACATTAAAATCACCAGCCAAGACGCAGTGCCGGTAGGCACACGATGCCACCTCAAGGAATTGGAACATTTTCAGAGATACATTTACTTGTGGGGCATTATAGACGCACCCCAAAAGACATGTTGCGCTCATCACTTCAACAAATACAAACTCAGTACCAAAACATGAAGAACACGTGACAAGTCTTGACGGAATATTACGTCTAACATAAATAGCAACTCCACCACCACGCCGATCAACACGGTCATTCCTATATAGGCGAAAATCAGGTATCTCAACCAAGGCATCTGTAATCGACTGAACAAGTCATGTTTCGGAAACATAAATAATATGAATATCAGAGCGATGCAGCATAGCCCGCACTTCATCAATCCTAGGTGAAATACTTCTGGCGTTGAAATGTATTATGCGTAGTCCAGTTTTTTGATTTTTAAATATTTTTAACAGTGTATTAACCGAATGGAATGAGTTGCCAGAGAACTCTATACTATCCAGATTGAACAATTAGCCCGCATTGTAGGTCTAGGAGGAGAGAAACTTCCAACGAAATATAGGAGTGTTGCTTGCAATATTTTTTGGTTTGAAGTAGTAAGGTTTTCAAAGGCACTAATTACGTTGTCAGAAGTGAACTTTCGGTTTATCTGTCTCAATTGCACTGGAGCCGTTACTCGGAACTTGTGTAGAAAAACATATCTCTCATTGACGGAAGAGAATTGAATTATTAGCGGTGCCGAAGTAGAAGCGTTAATATCAGTTGCGTGTGGAATGCCCGTGCAGTAGTATCCGTAAGCCTTTGTGTGCGCTGCAAATCCTCCTCGGCGATTTGCATTGATACAAGCTCCGCTTTGAGAGTTTCGACAGTGTTGGACAATAATTCAAGATCGGAGCGAAACTCTCTTTTAATATCGTTGATCTGTTCCACGATCTGCTTCCCCATTTCATCAAACCTCTCATTAATTAGCTTGGAGGCCCGACGGACAGCATAACCCCAGACAACCTAGTCGGGTTGTGCTGCAGTATGACGACTTCTGGCGGAGGGTTGCCTCATTCGTGAGGGGGATCCTCCGCCAGAAAGAAAGAGATAACAACAGGGGTTCCTAAGGGAGCCCCTGTTGGATCGTTGTGGCGGGGATTCGTTTGCGTAAAGGGCCCCACCCCGAAGTAATGTCTAATAAGACGGTTCCGGGGTGGGGTTCCTGGAGGGGGGAGTGGGGTTTTAGCCGGTAGGCCCGGCCTTCTGGCCAGGGAGTCCGGCACAGCGTGCGTAACTGCATTTCCCCACTTCCCTACATAAAAAAAAAAGAAAAATAGCTTGGAAAGGCTAGAAAGGAGCTTCCTTTCGAGCATCTCAAAAGAGTCTCGTGAACGCACTGAATTTGATGGGTTAATATTGGCTGATGTGGGTGTGTGTGTCTTTCCTTGCCGATGTGGACCCTGACACACTTCTAGTAACTATGTTTCGAGGTTGTGTTTGGGAGAGATTCTTTTCATGCACTTTCACATGTACATTCGATCCGTTTCTCGCTGGCATACTGATCAGTATTAATTTTTTTTCACTTGATGGATTTGAAATTTAAACATATAACGTTGGAATCTGTTTGGATGCGAACAGAAATATAAGGACTAGAACGAACAAATATCGACCGATCGTTCCAGCGACAAATTTAGATTGATTTGGATAAAGAAATCGGTTTAAAACACGAAAAACTAAGGAGCGCTGATTAACTTGATTACTCAACTAGACACATACAATGATACATTTTACTATTGCAAACTAAAATAGTTTTTTGGGTTTTCTTTAAATATAGCTAAGGATTTGAGAAAATCAGGAATCAAATGCTGTGTGGTGAGTTGTTACAGCTCTAAAAGGGGAAATCATAATTTGAAATTTTTTTCAGTTCCTAAAGAGGAAACTGCAAAACAATCTTGGGTTGAAACTTGCGGTCTTGAAGGCAATGTCATATTTCGCACTAATTTATACCTTGGACACACTATCCCGTTATTATGACGGCAACCATCATAATGACGAATACCAATGACACATTAGCTGGGCGTAATTATTGATGACAGTTGTCTGTGTGTTGTCATTGGAGTTTTTTAATAAGCAGTTTTTCGTGTCCCGTGAGTTTTTCAAGATTTCAAGATTTCAGTGTTAAAAACAAAGTGTTGTATCGAAAAAATAAACGAAGAAAACAGTGATGTTGTAAGTAATATGCTTATGAGGTATGTGTCGTCTATTCAAGAGCAAAATATGCTAAGAAAAATATTGTTGGAAAAGCGGCGGAAAAAATCAAAAAATCCTGATGGGAACGCCAACGAAAAACTTTCAAAAAGCTTGTTAGCTATTTGAGCCCAGATGGCGATACTTACAGTGGTGTCTGTGGTGAAGCGTAATTTTCACAAAATGAAAGTCAATTTGCTTCATTTTGATGCCTTAATAATTAAGGGTTTGAGGTTTAATAAGGAGGGTTGCCGTAATAATTGCGGGTAGTCTGTCCAAGGTATTATGTATATGCGAGCGTCATTTTGAAGACCATGGCATAGGTCGCAAATATTTATTTGAAGAAGGGGGCTATACCATACTTCCACCCCGCTAATTCAAATATTCAACCTTCTGAGGAGGATTATTTGGATTTAGTGCAATGTCTCTGCAATCTCCTTCAAGGAAACGCAGAAGATCGAGTGACGGTTTGTTTGTTCATCGTGCTTGAAGAACATTAAAAATTTGAATTATTATAAAAGAAAATATCTCAAAAACAAAAATGTATTACTAAAACTAGAAAAAACTGTTGCTAAGCTAAAGCGGATCAATAAAAAGCTTTCGATTAAAAATTTTACATTATCCGAAAAGAACAAAAACGTGTCCAATGTTAAGGGCGAAATATTAGAGCTAAAAATTGGTACATTGGAAGTTAGTGCGCATGCAAAAACTTTATGTAAAATGTTTCAGTTCGAAAATACATGGATGAAGAAAAAGTAATTTCGCAAAATTTATTTTTCAGATCTCAATTGATTTATCAGTTTATCCGGCTTTATTTTAATCTTAATTTACCTTACGTAAGTACCTTGTATAGGTGGGCTCCCGTTAACAATTTGCAACCTGGATTCAACAATTCCGCTATAAGCTATACAGGATGTTCAGAGGTGGGAGGGGCAATATTTTGAAGCCCTTTCCAAAAAAGTTAACATCACCCCCCTACCCCCAACCCCTTGGCCAGAATCACCTTGAAAATTGATAAGTCAACTTTTATTTCCCGATTTTTCACATTACGCCCCACTTTTTTCCGAAATTCACATTATTAACATTCATACTTTTTATTTTTTTTTTTTGTTACCTATCTAATTACCTTTCCAAAAGGGTCCTAAATGCCTAGGTAAAAGGGGTTGCAAAACTTCTGAAATTAAAACATCCTCACAGGTACCTAATTACTTTATTCCACCATAATGGAAAAGTCGTTAAGTAAACAATTTTTATAACAGCAAAGTCGGACATGTTTGTTTAGGAAACACAGGTAATAAATTTTTATTTTTTCAGCAAAACTGTTATAAAATTATTATTGTAATCTCGTTAAATGATATCCAATATTGATCCCTAAGTATCCTGACGCTCCTTTTCTAATACCTCCTATGAATTATGGTATAAAAATGGGTAAGTTTGAAAGGGCATTGGCAAAAGTCGAAGAAGCAATCGTTAAGAACAGGTGTTTAATAGCAACAAATAAGAAGAAATTGCAGAATTCAGTGTCGAAGAGTATGCCGATATAATTTACGTATACGATTTATTAGACAGAAATGATAGTGAGGCCATACGGGAATACCAAAGGAGATTTCCGAATCAGCGTGTACCCGATAAAAGGGTATTTTCAAGGACTTTCTGGAGGTTAAAAGAAACCGGAAGTATAACCGCTCCTAGAGCAGAAGCGCGATCAGGAACATCGGCCAATTCAGCGGACACCGACCAACAAATCTTCAATATCATCAGGAACAGCCCTGAGATAAGCATCAGGCAGGTCGCACGACGGTTAGGATTGTCTTCAGGGAGAGAGAGCTTGTTTCGTCGTGAACCTAGAGGGACTACATCCATACCACCATATCCATTTCCAAGCACTACATCAAGGAGATTCCGAAAGACGATTGTAGTTGTGCACTTGGCTGCTCGAGGCTGAAATCGAAAAGAGAAGGTTTCTAGACCGAATTCTGTGGACGGATGAATCGCAATTCACCCGGGATGGTAACACAAACTTCGACAACTTCCACACCTGGTCAAATGTGGACCCACATAGGACAAGGTGTGGGTCCTTTCAGCAAAAATGTAGTATCAATTTCTGGGCTGACATCACTGGCAACCAGTTGATAGGACCCTTCATCTTGCCCCAAGTGCTGAATAGTCAGCTATATTCGGACCTTTTGGAGAATACGCCTCTTGATCTCTTGGAGGACATCCCCCTGGACACCAGAAGCGCAATGCATTTACAGTTCGACGGAGCACCAGCGCATACTGGCAACATTGTTAGGGCAAGGGCGAATAAACATTACACGGAGCGCTGGATTGGACGAGATGGACCAATTCCTTGGCCTGCTAGATTACCGGACCTTACTACACTGGACTTTTTCTTATAGGGAATGATGAAAGATGAAGTCCACTCAAGATCAGTCAAGACCAGAGAAGAATAAGTTACCAGGATTGGAATTGCAGCGACAAAAATACGGGAGAGACTGGTTATCATAGACCTCAAACGCGGAATAAGATGACGGCTGCTTGCATGCATCGAAACTTGGGGAGAATATTTTGAATAGCTTTTGTAGCACATAAGTTTTAATTGTTGGTACTCGCACTAAACAATCTAATTTAATATAATCTGTGTTACTTGAGAGATACATTGTATTTTCATGCGATGGCCAAGTCAATCTATTTATTTAAAACATAAAATATTTTTAATATTGATATGATCACTATAAGGTGTTGTTAGGTTAGCTATTTACGTAATAACTTAAGATAGAAGGACCCTTAAGTAGGTACTGAATAAATTAGCCGACTTGGTATTACATGGATTTCACAACTTTTTACAGTAGAAGAACTGAGTTGCGAGACTTGGGTTTCTTTACAAGTTATGTTTTAAATGGCATCTCATTTCTTTTTGTAGTCCTACATTTTTTCCCTTCCGGTACCTTCAACTTCTTCAATACTAACAAACAACAGATTTTCTTAAAGCCCACTCTCTGTCTTATGAGCTTTTCTTATTTTTGTAGGTAGTCTTCCTCTTTTTCTTTTCCGGTACTACTTCTTGAGCTTCAGCTACAGTTTTTCTCAAAGCCCACTCCCTGTCTCTATGGGTTTTTCTCAAATGCTTTGATTTTACAATTGTTGACAAGTTTGGACGGTAAATGCTTCTCAGTCTATTGTATTCACAAATTGAGGATTCCTGCGCTTTGATACTTCCAAAGTCGACATTAATTAGATGTAAGCCGTTCAGGCTTGTAACTCTCGAAAGTGCCACGTAAGCTTGACCGGATGTGAATACTGCAGAACCGATATCCATCAGCGCATTATTTAGACTTAGGCCCTGACTTTTGTGTATAGTTATAGCATAGACTATGCATATGGGAAACTGTTCGCGGTGAACATAAGCCCTATTAATTATTTCAAATTTAGTTTTGACCGGACTAAGCTCGTAAACATGTTCTTTATTAAATGTAATGTATATTTTCTTAATTATTTTTGTATTTTCCGGATCAACCTTTACTCTTTGCACTATACCGATAGAACCATTAACTAAACCAAGACACGTCAATATTTCGCCTTAACATGACTTTTGCTCCTATTTTTATAATTATGTTCTCTTCCAGGCCCGCAGTCATAGAAGCATCGTCTTCATATTGTTTTATGCATTCACGACCTCTTTTTGTTAGGTATCTGGGGCAATCTATGCTATCCACAGCTGTAAGTTTTATTTCAGAATGTGGGAGAGATCTAAGCATTGCAGTATTTAATAGTTGACACATGTTTATTGTAGGTAATAAGCAAACGGTATCATCAGGAAGTTTCGAGAGGTGTTCAATTATTTCAATTAATCTGTTTTCATTTTGTTCGGATTTGAGAGTTATTAATCTAGTCGAGAATAAGTCGCGGTCTTTTTGTGTAGTTACACCTAATCGCATTCTATTTAGCATTTCAACAAAGTCAGAATCATTGAGCTGTCGCATGTTAATTGTAAGTTCATCGTATATGAACAGTTCAATCCACAGATTCGACATACTGAGGGAACCTAACAACTTGTTAGTTTCAGCAGTTGATAGTTTTTCAAAAGGTGACTTTTCTCCTACCGGCGGAAGCTGTAAGAGATCCCCGAAAACTACAGGATGTTTTTTTCCAAACCACCCATTCTGATCGTCGCTTGTGTCGAATATCTCAGACAAGCGTCAATGAATATATGTTAAAGTAATATTGGATATCATCGACACTTCGTCTATGATAAACAACACTACTTCTTTCAAATCTGATCTCAGAACTTGGAGCACTTCATCAGAAAGTGGCTTGTACTTCGGTGTTTGCTTGTGTTCCACAGGCAGCTGCAATAGTCTATGCATAGTCAATCCATTCACATTAAATGCAGCTATTCCTGTTGGAGCACTAACTGCCACTTTTTTGTTTAAATATGTCTTAACCCAAACTTTCAGAGTTTGTATTAAAAAGCTCTTTCCAGTGCCACCAGTTCCACTCACAAAACAACGTAAAAAGTCAGCGTTATTATCAATTGTGTTCAATTTATTTGTGATCATATCGAAGACTCTTTTTTGATCGGCATTAAGTTTTGCGATCATACTTTGAAGATCAGTCTGCTCTTCTACAAGATTGATTCTCTGAAAGTCATCCATTGCGTTTGCAGCTTCCACAGTTTCAAAATCTAAAGGGTTTTCAGGACCATCGTCACCATCAACAATTTCCCTTTCTTCGTTTATCTCAGCAACTTTGGATTGTATCATTTCAAATGCTTTTTGCATCTTGTATCTTGACTCTGTCATTGAATTGCCATTATCGATTCCTTCTTTTAAATCTTATTTCGCCAAATTAAAGGCCTCCGTGTAAGTATCACACCCCATTTTGAGTTCATCTAAGGAACGTCATGGCTTGAATAAAAGAAGTAAAGAGAAGAAGTATTTCTCTGGTACTTGTTCTCCGTCGTAGAAATAGTGATTGATCAATTATGGGTTAGCTCTTCTTTTCAGGAACTTTTTACCGTCATTTATCTCGTAGCACTCGACTTTAGAGGAGAGTGGACGTGTTTTAACAATATCGTAATTTTGAGCGAAACTGTACATGTTAGTAGTCTCCAACTCTTTAGGCCGTTTAATATAGTGGTCATCAATCCAAGACTCGTAATAAATATCGGTGGACTCCGGTTCTAGCATCATCATATCAGATTTAGATTTAACGCGCCGGTTGCGAAAGATGTTGACGTCCAGCCATCGAATTGTTGTGGTAGGATCTGTACTGTACAAAGGAATATCAAGTAGAGTGTCACTGGCTTCCAAAGAGCCGAGCTCTCTACTAGATAGAACTCTAAGGCCAATGTTAAACAGGCGGCTTCTTAAAGGTTTTGTAGAGTTTATGTCTTGAAACTTATCAGCAACGTGAGTTTTCTCGCTTTTGGTGGTATATTTAGTGATGTAATAATTTAAAATAGCTGTTTTTTCTCCTACATATTGAATGCCTGTATTGCCATTCCATGCTAGCAAAATCGCGGGATTATAATCATTAACCATAACCCATTCTTTTTTGCGTACAATATAGTAAAGTCTACTGTTAGGTGACAATGTTTTTCTTGCAGCTATTGATTCTATTATATCTCTAATAGTAAGTACGTCTGTGACCGGGCGGGGGAATCCGAAACGACAAACTTTTACGAAACCTCTTCTTGTTTTCTTTTGGCGCATGCAATACTTATTATGTTTATGGGTCTGATATGACGTAACTCGTTGATAGACTGTTGGTGAAACATTCTTGCCAGGTATAGCACAAGTTACGTACCTTGAAATGAATGATGCAACCTCATCAAGCGAGGAATCGTGAAGAATGGGGGCGTCTTTTACCCATAACATTAAATGAAAGTGTTGCACTCCACACGATTGATATTCTCGTCTCCAAAAGTAATGTATTACTTTTCCAAGCGGCTCATCGGATGACATAATGAAGTCCAACATAGCTTTAAACTTGTTATCAATAAATCGAGAAATGGAGACAGGATCTAGTGCAACTAATTCACTTATGCTCTTGTTCGCCATTTCAGGACCATTAACTTCCTTAAGGTACTCACCTAAATCATCCCACATCCATTCTGAAGGACTCATGGTGAAAAACCAGGTTGCTGTCCCGTAGTGTTGTGTAATACAGTTGTCATCATTTCTCGGTTTTTTCCAGAACTGTTCCGTATTTCTTAACCTACCAAATATCGCTGTTAAGTCATCTTCTAACTCATCTTTATTGAGCATCTCAAAATACTGTTCAGCTGTAATTTTTTATTTTTGATTAATGCAATTCATTTTATAGTTGCGAGACTTGGTTTTTTTAGAAGT
Source organism: Tolmerus cingulatus (assembly GCA_959613345.1). Taxonomy (NCBI): domain Eukaryota; kingdom Metazoa; phylum Arthropoda; class Insecta; order Diptera; family Asilidae; genus Tolmerus; species Tolmerus cingulatus. The sequence goes on from OY390712.1 coordinate 5,015,831, forward strand.
TATGTTTTTAATAGCTTTCTATTATATTTCGTTCCAGTCCTAGTAGTAATGTGGGGAAATATTGTGTCGCGGTAGGGGAGCATTAAGTTAAAGTAGAGCTTCAAATTTCAAAGAAAATATTTTTATAATTTAGTTTAAAAAGGAGTGCAAAATGTTGTCAAACTCCCCCTCTTTCCTATGCCCCTTCCATTGCACATTAAAATAATTTTACAATATGCCTTATTCACATTTAAATTATTTTTGTATATATTACGCCGTCGGGGCAAGGGAGAAGGAGAAGAAAGCACTCATCGCTCGGTCTTAAAATTAATTAACTTCAGAAATGTTTCCCCGCTTTTCATTATCATACATTCCTCCCCTCTCTTGAACCTTTTCCTTCAATACCACAACCCCAACGTGTGCTTTACATAGTTGAAGACGATGGCAGTAAGAACGTATCGGAGGGGTAAGGGGTGGATAAAAGGATCATTTATCCTTTTGTTTTTTTATTTTTGAAGAAAATGCCTCTGAAGCTTAAGGTGCCGCACGTCAATTCTTCTCAGAGAAAGGGTTTCGGGTGGGGAGGATTGTGATAGGGGAAGGGAGGACTGGAGCAGGGAGTGTTGAGATAGGGGGATTGGGGTATAGATTCTTTAAGACAATAATACACTTTCATCATTTCAGTAGGAGAATATCACTGCATAATTTCTGTGTGCCTTGTATGGATTTAAGTTTAGAATTTTGAAGTATGAATGGAGAAGGGGGATACATCCGGATATGTTGGGGTGGAGATACCTGCAGAAGGGGCATGCAAATTATCTTGTGCAATTAGATGCTCTTAAACGGAGTGGAGCTCTAGACTAAGTCTGAGGGGAATTTGACTTTAATGGGGTCGTCACCTGTCCCCTTCAGACGTTACATACCTCACTACATCCAAAACAAAAACGACTGCGCTGTGCGATAAACATCCCATGTAATCATACGCCCTTATCAAAGCGTTTGAAGGAGTGGATGGTGGAGGGGAGCGGGCCAAGTGTTCTTAATTACACAAGGAGACAAATTCCTATAGTACAATGTGCGTCTTTTATTTTAATTTATTTATTTTTAATCGGGGGAAAAGAACCCTTAAAACATGTGAGAGTCCACCCAGCTACCACCAATGACCTGACCACTTGGGGGTTTTCTGCTAAGTGGGCGAAGGAGGGGGGAACGCTCGAATGCGGAACTTTCCTTTTTCAGCTATCGCTGAAAGTTTTAAATTGTCTTTTTTTGCTTTTCCAATAAAATAAGAATAAAATGTTCACTGAAACAGCCACAATAAGAAAAAGCTGGTGTTTTATTTAAGGAGTTTTTTTCTTCACTCTTTTATCTTAACCCTCCCATTCGTTCTCCATCAACGGACGTATTCAAAGCCCGAGTACAGACGAATTTTATTTAATTATTATATATTTTTTCTTAAATTTCTGTTTTTATTCTTGATTTTCTCGTAATTCTTCTATTTTCCTTTTGTGTTTATGCTTCTTAAATATTTAACGCGTGGACTTATTTTTATTTTTTAGGCAAAGTAAAAATTTGGAAATAAATGTCTGAAAGAATCAATTTACGAAATGTAAACCAAACCCTTTTCTCCCCTCTCGTCTTGTTAAATGCTAAATAGGTTAAAAAAACCTTTTCGCCTAAAAAATAAAAATAATGAAACATGAAAGATGCTGAGATGAAGCTTGGAAGAAAGAGTTTTTAAGAGGATGGTGGGCTTGTTCGCATGTTGGGGGTTTCGCGTCTCGTTTTAACCTCTCTCAGGCGAGACTTTTTTTAATTTTATTTTATTACATTTTTTTTAAAAAATCCCAAATCTTTTTCCCTTTTTTACCCTTTTATTGCAAAAACCCCCGAACCACTTGAAACATCGCCTAGCAGTTTGTATGTGCGTATGTCTTTTTTCACTGTTGTATCTCTCTCCTTGTAATCAAGTCAACTATAAATTATAAATAAACAATGCGAGACTCGAATAACAAACCTTGCTTTATTCCTCCCTTCCATCCTCGCTCCCTTCTGACATTAGTGTTTGATTATACTAGAAGTGTCGTGGGAAGGAGGGTTGAAGGATGCTCGTTGGCATAACAAGGGAACATAAAATTCCTACATCTTTTTTTGTAGAACGTAATATTTGGAGGGAGGAGGACGAAGAGAAGAAATCAGAGATGGAATTGTTTCGTAACAAAATTTTTCAAATTTAAGTAATCCTCGGCTTCTTAAAAGACACGTTAACACCGTCAAAAGTACTCTCCCCTGATATATTATAATTAATCAATTAATTTATTAAACAAACAAATAATTATAATTATAATGTGCCGGCAACTTGCCTTGAAATGAACGTTTCTTGAGTTTTTGGTGATGAAATTGCTGCCTACCTTTAGGAACTCGAAAAATTTGATGATGCTGTGCAAAACGGGTACAGGGCTATTATGAGAAGGAAGGGTATTTTTAGAAGTTCGACGTTGTAAACGAAGAATAACACGAGTCGTATGTGGCTTTACCGTTATATCAAATTAAAAAGTAGGAAAGGGGAAGGATTGGAGAAGCAGTTGAAAGAGATGGAAGAAGACAACGACACTAAACATTCACACGGCACGGCAGAGGAAAATCTTTTCGATGATTTCTAGACATACGACGTGTTTTCTGAAGTGGTACTGTGGAGTGATAAGGGGTAGAGTTCTGAAAAGAAAGGGGCAGGAAGGACACATCACCTGGGCAGAAATACACAAACAAAAAAATTCAAATAAAAATAGAGCCAGCAAGCCAGGTAAATGTGTTCATGAAGGGGAAAATGTGCGGAAGAGTGGAGAGAAGAACATTGTCGAGAAGAGTGGGAAGTGGGTGGGGGGGCTTGCGATTGTACCTTGACAATGACATGTGTATCTGATAAGAACGATGGTTTTTAAGAAATTTTGCATATATTTTTTTATGCTTTCTCTAATTGAAATGAAAAAAAGGGTGCCACTCTTGAATACATGTAGTTCCCTAATGGGGAAGGGGTTAAGTGATGGGGAGCAGAAGGAGGAGGCGATGAAGGGCGTCGAGACAAAGAGCCTGGAATTTTTTTCCGTGTGCCACGTCAGTTGATGAAGGAAATGTATAAATATGGGAAAAGAAATGGAATTTTATTTTTCTTTCTTTTCATTTTATTTTTTGCCAGACATGTACAGAAATCCTTAAAAGTATTCCTTTCATAGTACTTAAAGGGCAGCCTTCCCCTTTGCCTCTTTCTCCTCCACACTTTGTATTTAATTCTTTCTGCAATCGACCTCTGTCCACCAAATGAAATAAATCAATTACAAAAGGAAGTTCTGAGGAACCGGGAGACGGAAGAGAAGGAGAGAAAAGGTGTTGGGTAAAATATTCGTGACAATTTCAAGGTCAGATCGATCACACAATGATCCCCACGTTTTTCCACCCCTCCTACTTGTAACAAATACTTTTCTTGTTTTTGCTTTTTTTTTAAGTAGTAGGAATTTTATTCACTGGTACGGAAGAAAATTGCAAGATAAGATTTTATTTATTCCTCCTCTTCAGTTTCCACCCCATCCTCTACTCTCCCCAACTGAAGCCAATGTAAAAGGATGATCGCATATAGAGGATAAAAAAAAAACTGAACAAGAACAAAAAAATTATAATAATAATACCTAGGAAAGACGTGGTTTTTCCCATCATAAACCAACTTCAAATCTTTGTAGAAGCAAAGCAACGGTTGGAGGGTTTCTGATGACGACGATGTTGTCCCTGTGGGTGGCAAAGTTCTCTAAATGCGCTAATGAGAAATTTCTTAGTCATCCCTTCTTTCTTTTTATGCCAGCCTTCTAACCATCGTCATTACTATTTCGCATATATGCAAATTGTAAAGGTGGAAAAGGCGGCCTACTACCTTCCGATTTTCTATAGAACATTAATTTTGCACACGATGCAGTAAGAGCAGCAGCTGTGCTGCAACTAAAGCACCACTCTCATGCACCACCAGTCAAGAGGGGTATGGGATGGCAGGGTTGATTAGAGGTTGGGGAAGGGCGAAGAAGGAGGCATAGTGTAGCGGTAGTCAGTGGCGTGTGTTTTCACAAGTGACTGCTGCTACTGATGTAAATAAAACCGTCTACCTTGCTTGGAAAATGCAATGTCAGGGGCAGGAGAGGGGGTGTAGCAGGGGAAGAGATGAAATAATACGTGCCACTTGGGGCTCTAGTCTGTGCATCTCTAAACATTTCACCCCCTCCCCTTTCACAGGGAAGTATCAAATAAAGCCAAATGTGGCTCTACATGTTCTTGTTTTCCGTTTGGGGGAAGAGAGGGGATGACGAAGGAGAAGGGGTTAGGTAGGTTGTTTGAGGCAGAAGACGCTTCAAATTGTTAGGTATACTTTTTTGATGACTATGGTGGTGGGGTAGGTAAGGGCCCTCCCTCACCTCTTCCAATACCCTAGCCTATCCTCTCCCGAGGAGATAAAACAGAAAAGGAGTTTTGTATAAGAAATATAAGAGGAAAGTTTGCCATTCCCTCTCCCCTTCCTAAAACCAAAAGAGTTATCCCCTGTAGGCTGATGCTCTTGTAAAATATTTTACAGTTAAACTACCTCTGAAATCTGATAATTCCAATTGGGTACAAAAGTGTTCCAAAACAAGTAAATATTTTCTATTATATTTTTTCTCGTTTTTTACAGTTGCCGGAACAGGCGTAGGGTAAGGATAATTTTTATGTTGAGCAGTGATAGAGGTTTAATCCTATTTTAATGAATATTAGAACAACGGCAGACTATATACTTTGTTTTGTCGATGTTGTGTTTTTCGCCATCATCCCCGTCTAGCGCTTAGCATTTGTTTCTGTTCAAATAAGCACGATTTCTGGATTTCTTGAAATATGTGTCAGAGTTTTTTTTTTCGTTAGAGGATCAATCTAAGAAAAATTAATAGTAGGTTAACCATATTATTCATCTCCTCACTCCTTCCTAATTTCCATGCTAATTTTCTGCTTTTAATGAGGTGACACCACGCAATGGAAAGCAAGCAAGCCTGCAAACAATTTTTCTGATTATTTTTTGGAATACTTTGCTCCAGAAAGGGGTGAAAGTAATCGAAGGGAAGCGGTTGGGTAATCTAATGATCCAAGTAGTCGTTAGCTTTTTCCGGTTCCCTCCTCCTCCCCCCAACTACATAGTGCGCACGTTTAGATCATATTTAACGATTCAAATACTTATTTTTTCATTATTCTGTTTAAGGGGAAATTTAAATAGAAGGGTCGTGGGTGCAATAGTTTTATGTTTTATGTGTGTTTTAAATTTTCAATTTTAAAATTTTAAAACTAACAACTCTCCACCCTAGAGGGAAGGTTATGCGGGGTATTATTTCAGGGTCCTTAAGTACAAAATGCGGCTATTTCGATTCGTAATTATCACAGACTGTATTTTAACAACAGTTAACAACAATTTAAAAAACAAAAATGTTATAAAAATTCACTTTTTTTAAATATTATTATAATTATTTTTCGATTTTACTAATTTACGCATTTTTGATTTAATCATATTAAATTGTTTTTTACAAATACGTAAGTTGGAAAGTGTTCAGAGCACATTGGCAGGATTTAGAAACTGAGGTTCTTTTTTTATTCTTTTCTATTAATTCATTGTGGAAACGGGTATCAGTTTCTTATTTTTAAAGTTTTACAATAGAGAGAAATATTATTTGTTGTGTGTATGTTAGTTTATTATTTATATAGGTAGTTTTTCATTTTTATACAAAAACAATAAAATTTTAAATTTGTTTTACTTCATGCCTACGTATTTCTAGCTTTTTAAGGTTATTTGAGAATTAATATAAAAAATAAAATGATTTTTTTGTGACTTTTCAGACCTACGTTAAAAGTTTTATCTCTTTTCGTAGACGGGTAACGGCACAAAACAAATAAATGCATTATCAACTTCTGAAATGTATCAAATTTTTCTCGGTTAGTTGGCGCTGCGAAGAAAATAAAATAAAATATAGAACGAGCGATTTATACTCTCAGAGGTGGACAAAGCCAGAGAGAGAAGAGAGATGTAGTGATTTTGTTTTAGAAAAAGTTAAAAAGATGAAGAGACATATTTATTACGAAAAATAAAAATAAAAAGAGTTAGACAAGCCACTGTTGGGCTGTTTGTCCCTTTTTAACTGATATTAAAAATTCTTGTCGTTGCTGTCGTCGTTCTTTTGACTTTCCTACGTGACGCTTTCTTTCATCTTTTGACCAATAGCGGCCAACTTTAATTTCGGAAAATGTTTCGTCTTCTGTTGTTACGGAACCATCCCCACCACCACCACCTTCTCCTCCTTCGCCTCCTCCGCTTCCCCCACCACGCTCCTCGCTGATTCGACGACCACGCTTTTGGAGGAGTTGATTTTTATTAACGGGGCGACGGACTATATAGCGGGACCCATCGGACCGTTTTTTTACTTTCCAAACCATTTGCTCCCCTTTTTGCTCTTGCTGTTGTGAGGGAAAAAGGCGAATATATGGATTTTGAATTAGAACCTTTAAAATTTCTTTTGGGAATGTGGTACCTATCTTTTTTTGTAAGAGTTAAAAAAGTGTTTCACCTGTTGACTTCCAATAAATTGATATTGGCTCAGATTTGGTGCGATGAACGGCCTCTTGGTACTACTGTTAGCTGGCTTGAAAGTTTGCTGCTGTTGTTGTTGCTGTTGCTGCTGTTGATGAACGGTTTTTGTCGTCGTTGTTGTTGTTGACCCACTGTTCTGCCTTATACAAGTGTTACGAAAAAGTTTCTGCTGCAATTTCACAGTTTGTTGGATATTTTCAGCAATATTTGTATATAAAATTTCCCCTACAGGCAATTGGTGTGGCATCAAATTTTGCTGCTGAATTAAGTGATGAGTTGTTCGCGAAACAGCTAATCGTTTTTTTATGATTTAAATTAAAAGGAAATTAAATTGTAAATTTTTTTTTTCATATACTAGTTTTGAGTATGGTAAGGGTTTTTAAAGGGAGCGTGATAATTGGTTTTTCTCACTAAATTATTTATATGAATAAGTTTTGTAACTTAATGATTTGGACAAGGGAATTTTAGTGATATTTTGGGGACTTCAGCCTAGCAACCAAATGACACCAGGTGGCCAAGGGATCGCTCTACACTATTTGACATCAGTACCAAGAGGTCTAGGAAGCAAATTCTACACGGAAGCCGCGAGGCAATCTTTTTTTGGTCTTATTCTTTCTCAAGACAACCGTTAAAATAACGCGACGAGTGGAAGTGTCAAATACAATAAAATTTAGTAATCTGTGTTCATTTGGGGAAAATTTTGATCTAAAAAAGTAAATAACTTTTAGTATGATATTTTATTAAATGGAAAGGTACAAGGAAACTCCCCACAGTATACGTATTTGAACAAATACAAGCCACAAAATCTAGGGAAAATCATTAATATATGCACCACCGTTAAAAACCCTTATTAAATTAAGCTTTATAATTTTACCATCGTTACTAGCAGAACTTTTTGAAACAGTTTTCTTATGTTTAGGACTGAGTTTCTCTTTTCGATACCATTGAAATTGCTTACAATTTTCAACTGTATCTAGTTGTCTACTAAATGGGCGGAAAACAAGGGTTGAACTGCTGTTTATAGAAAAGAGAAATAAAATTAGAGCCTATTTTCATTCTTGAAGTAAACAATTGATATCTCGGTATTCACCTCTGATTTTTGTCATCATTTTTAAGCTCAAATGTGAGAGGGTTGCTGTTGCACGAACCCCCGGTATTATAAGCGCTTGAGCTGTTTTCATAATCGTCTCCGCTTGAATTATTTTTGTAAATTCGATTCGAAGTCGCGTGGTGATTTAAGTAGAAGTCTTTAATAGTTTTATGCATTGCTGTTGTCATTGATGTTTGAAAAATAGAGCCACCAGAAATTGCGGAGGGTGCTCCGCCACTTGGAGGGCATGTCGTCATCAAAGATGTCGCTGCTCTACAACCCTGCGATTTTAGCCATTGTTCGACGCGACTTTGTTCCTTGCTCTCGTACGGCAGGCAGTAATAAGAATCGGTTTCAGAATCTTCGGGGATTGTTTCATAAATATGTTCCACATTGGGAGCATTTATAATAACAGCCGCCTCAACGGGGGGTGGAATGAAGGGGAGTTTCGGAGGATCACGTTCTGTTGTTGGATTTTTAGCACCCCCTTTAGTCACACTATCCCCTCCACAAGTACTACCAACTATGACTAAACCACTTCCAACAACGTCCCCATCCTCAACGAAGCCACTTCCAACTCCATCATTCTGTTGAACAAAGACGGGAAGTATATTAGTAGTAGTTGTTATTGCAGATGTATTATTAGTATTTTCTCCTAGGCCCCTCTTCTTATTAGAATTTTTGAGTATTGTCGGGGAGGCTCTAGCTGTCGTTGTTGTTTTTTGTAATTTCATATGTGAAATTTGTGAATTCAAAAGTGAAATTTCCTTATTAACAGACTCAAGTTGGGCCTTAATTTTATCATGGGTCAAATAATCACACATCGCTGTATCGAGCAGTGGCACCAGTGGCTGTAGTCTCGTTTTACTTGCATCTGATTTTGATGATTTTGATGAAAATGACGTGTTTTGTTCGCAATCACAAAACGTTTGTCCAGGATTATGTTCCTTGTCATCACAGTAAACTGCTGAGTCCAAAAATTCATCATCCTGTAAATGTAATTTAATTTAGTGCTTAGATTAACCGAACACGTTCCACAACTTAGGGTAATTATAGATGGTTTTGAAGCGTTTCTAAGTTAGAAAATTGTAACAAAAATTCTTTTGAGATAAAAGATGTTTTAAGAGAAGGTTTTATGGCTATCCCAAAGTTGCGGAACGTATTAATTAATTAATCACTTACTGTATAAAGGCACCGGCTAACTAGCAAAGTTACAGCGTTTTTATTCTCAGCAAAAAGGGACTCGGTTTCGTCCTTGTTTGAAACATCCCTTCCATTTATCTTTTTTTGTTTTTTTTTGTTGTTTCGATAAAAGAGAGAAAATGAAAATACCTAAAATAGGCGAATCGGAGATGTGTTTTGGGTCGCTATCTCACCTGCAAAATTTGATCACCTTGGCGCAGTCTACCATCGCGAGCAGCCAAACTGTCTGGCAAAATGTCGCTTATATAAATGTCCGCGCAGGTGTCATCCTCGTCGTCGTTATCTTCATCCTCTTCTGATCTTGAATTTGATGCTGAACCGTTACCCGAACTGTAGCTAACAGTAAATCCTAATTTTTCATCACTACGTGATTTATGCAAAGTTATCTCCTGAGCATGTTTTTTATTTCGTGTGAGAAGTAGGAATTTTATTTTAAAAAATTTTTTAATTTTTAGGTTTCTTAAATTTAAAAACTTACCTCAATATCGATTTCTGGGACGATACACTCGTCAAAAATATTTTGAGCAGGTCCGTCACTGTGAATCGCGCAGCAGTGATGGGACCTGCTAGATAAAGTGGCAGTGCCAGCTTCCTCGGCTAGAGGTAGCAGCTGGTGATGTTGTTGATGACGAACACCACCACGTTGACCACTATCAAAACTACTAAAAATTTCGGTAGATGTCCCTAGTGTGATGTCCGTTTGGCATCCAATTGATGATGACAAATTTTCAGTTACTGTCGTCGTGGAGGGGGTTGTGGTCAATTTTGAGGCATCTAGCAAATGTTGAGCCATGGGAGTTTCGTCAAAAAAACTTAATTTATTTATATCTTCTGCTGTTTTCTTACGAACCTCAACGATTATTGGTTCTTGAGCATTAAGAAATAATTGAACAGCTTTCTCGTGGGGAAAGTTGTTTACATCGACTCCATTTACCTGGTTAAAAACGGTTGAGGAATGGGGGAGATGTATTTATTTATGTTTTATTAGTTCAATTGATACGTAATTATTTATATTTATTTTTCTAATAAAAGAAAGATCCATGTGGTGAGCTTAATTCCCGTATTCAAAAATAGGTAGGGTTGTTAATTATTATAACCTCTACGGGTTTAAAAAAAAAATTATTAATATGCTTATCGCAGCGTTAACTAGGCGGATTTTTTTAAAGAAGACCTTCCATAAAAAATTACAGCGATAATGGGGCTGGGTTGGGGGAAATTGGTGCCCTAGTCCTGCTCTAGTTCTCACCACCTATCTCCAAACCAACCTAACCACCTAAAAGCCGCTGAGCAAACAACGATTTTTTCCCCAATTGCCAGACCCAAAGAGCGCCTTTTCCATTCTGTTTATCGTCTGTAAAGTTTGTATTCACTCTTTACATTTTTTACCCTACCGTTTGCTGTCAAATCAACTCTCCCTTGAACAGAAATAAAAATTTATATATATTTTTATATGCAAAAATAAAAAGAAGGAGGTGGACCAAGAAGACCTATTTGCACCCTTTTATAGTTCGTTTTATTTGTAACTAGTATAGGCTCGCGGAAAACCGAATAGGCTGCTTTGGAATGATTGTGAATGAGTGGGGGTGATGGGAGCAAATTTTCCGCAGAAGGTTTTGTTTTTTAATTCAATGGAAAACTGTGAGATTTTGAGAATTGCCCTGAAAAATAGCCCAAATAAAAGAATTTTCTATTTTTTGGTGGGAATGGAGAGGAGACATTACACGATTCTTTTAAGAGAGAAAGCGTTTTCAAGTCTATTGTTTGAGGCTCATAAGTTTTATTGTTTGGTTTTAATTTACTTTTGAGGTTGATAAAATAAAACTACTTTTTTCTCTTTTAACTATTCAGCATGCTTTATAAAGGGAAAATTGCTTTCATCCCCTCCACCCTTGTTCCCTCTCTTCCACTCCACCGCCATCATTCATTTAAGTAGTGTAGAACCAGTAGCTCAGGGACCTTTCCTGTTTCTATGTTTCTATATTTGTTCATCAAATGGAGCTTCCGCAAAGGAGGTCATATCTTCTTTTAATATCTTCATTCAAGATTGCGTCGAGATAACCACTGAAAAATGAGCATTTCTTTCTCTTTCCTTTTATAGAAAATCCACGGGTCCAAGGCGCCTGGAGTGTGGAACGGTGAAAGGGTAGAAAATGGTTTGTTTACAACTCAAAACTACTGTTTGTTCTGATTAAAATTTAAAATTGAAGGGAGTTTGAGACTGATTCAAGATGATGATGACGATGACGATGTTTTAATGACCTCGTCTTCTAATGAAAGATAAAAGAAAATAAAGGGATCATAATTAAAACAAATGCATCCTCATTTCCCTTGCCTTCACCTCAACATCAACCCCTTTTAACAAGTGACACTTTTTCTAATCTCGGTAGTGAGCAATGCACTCTTTTTTATTTTATGTGTTATTTTTAATTTTAATTTAAGGAAGTGAAGCCTCTTTAGTGGTATTATTGAAGTAGAGATGAGAAGAGGTAGTACTTATGCTCTTTTCTTCCTCCCCCACACTTATTCTTGGAAAAGCCCTCAGAAACTATGTCTGGTTTTTAGATTTGTCTTAAAGATGTTTGATAAATAAACTGCTTATTATTATTATGGCATTTTTTGCATCAGGTTGTGGATAGCGGATAAGGGAGTGGGAGCAAAAGCAGATAGGAAGGAGTTAAGTGGAACTTGTAGAAAAACAGCAAACATTAGGTTGACAACGAAAACAAAAAAATTAAAGAAATATGAAATAAAAATAAAATAATGATTATAAAAACTCACATTTTTTTCGCTTTCAGCAACCATTAAGAAGAATGTCGGATAAAATGAAACAATTCACACCCCCCTCTCACCCTCACCATGAAGCGATGTGAAAACCCGCAGTTATTATGTCTCAGATGTGTTTTGCTTTTTGTTTTAAATATTTCCTTCTCTTAAGTGTCGACTCCTACCCCCTCACCATACCATCTACTATCACCAAAGCAAGAAGCATTCCCTTTATTTAAATACTAGCTGGGTTACCCGGTTTCACCCGGTGTACGAATATTTTGGCCGCGCACTGTATTGGGTCCGTCATCTTGATTCTCGAATTTTGTACATAGATCCGCAATAAGGATAACTAAAATCCCCCAAAATACCAATTTTCCTGCCAATCCCTTGATATTTTAAATTTTAGGGCGCCATCTTGGATCTGCCATTTTCAAACTCGCAAAAATAGTAACCTATATGTTGGACCGGAATATGTAGTACCTAACTTACAAAATGAATTTGATCGGATCCAGCGTTTAGGCGTGATGGCTTACCAGGTTTCACTCCCTGTACTTTTGATCACCATATTAAAATCGAAATTTTGATTTCCAAATTTCAAACATAGATCTAACAACCCCTAAAATACCTATTTTCATACCAATCCCTCGATTATTCAATTTTTGGCCTCCATCTTGATTTCACCATTTTAAAATTCGCGAAAAAGTATCCTATATATTGTATAACCTTCACCCAAAAAATGAATATGATCGAATCCAGCGTCTAAGCGTGATAGGCCGCCCGGTTTTACCCCGTGCACAAAAATTTTGGACGCCATATTGGATCCGCCATCTTGAATTTGCAAGTTTCGAATATATATTCGCAATAAGAAAATCTAAAACCCCTAAATACCAATGTTCACGTCAATCGCTTACTATTTAACATTTTTGGCCACCAACTTGGTTCCGTCATTTTGAAATTAGCGAATAAAAGGCAGCCTATACATATGGTTGGGCACAGTATGAAGTAAATTCACCCCAAAAATAAATAAATCCCAAACCAATATTCAGGCCTCATGGGTTACCCGGTCTCACCTAGTGTACACAAATTTGCGCCACCGTGTAGGGTCCGCCACTTTGAATTTCCAAACTTTGAAAGTAAATTCGAAATTACCTCAAAATATCCATAGTACTACTTTTCATTTCAATTCCCTGAAGTTCGAAAATTAGTGTACGCCATATTGAATCCGCCACCTCTCACTGCAAATTTCGAACATGGATACGCAAGAAGGGTATCCAAAAACCCCCAAACACCAATTTTATGGCAATCCCTTCATATTTTCAAATTTTTGCCATCACCTTAGGTCTGCCATTTTGAAATTCGTGAATAAAAAGTAGCCTATATTTTGGGCTGGAATATGTGGCACCTTCACCCAAAAAATGAACAAGCTCGGATTCACCCGATCTACCAAAATGTTGGTCGCCATATTGGATCCGCCATTTTGAATTTCCAAATTTCGAAAATAGATTCGCAATAAGGACAGCTAAAAACCCCCAAATACCAATTTCCATGCCAATCCATTGATATTTTCAATTTTGGACCGCTATCTCGGGTCCGCCATTTTGAAAATCATGAATAGGAAGTAGCCTATATTTTGGGCCGGGACATGTAGTACCTTCACCCAAAAAATGAAAATGATCGGGCTCGGCGTTTAGGCGTGATTGAGCAACAAACAAACAAACCAACTTTCGATTTTATATACATATATACATGTTTAATTGGTGGGCAAGAGTCGGGGGTAAAGAGAAAATGCGTGAATAGTTTTTTGATCGAAAAAAATCGTTTAAAGGGTATGAAACACAGACCAAGCGATGCAGAGGAAGAAGGGGGTTGGTGGTTTAGAAATAATTGGATGATATAAATATTTTTTTCTCCATAACGTCCACTGCCACGGTCCTTAACTTAAGATTTGAAAGGAGGATACTTATGTGATAAAAGAAAAACATTAAAAAAAGGTGCTTTGCTCCTTCTTCTAAAAATCCATTTGACCTGATTGAAGGATTTTTTATATTTTGTCACCTAGGACGTTTCTCTTTTCACCTTTCCTGTCTCCTTCTTCCTTTGACACTTCACCCTCACAACCTGACATCACATGTGGTGCATTTTTTATGAACATATGTCTACTTACGGTCTTTTCTCCCCTCCCATTACCCAACCGTAATGAGTTTTGTGCCTTCAATTTAATTGCTTCAATGGTGTGAAAACGGTTAGTTTTCTTCAAAGGGTGTCATTTTTCTTGCGTCATTTTCGTTTTTTCTGTACACTTTTTTCTCCCTTAGTAGAAGAAATATTGAAGGGAGAGGGGGTAGGAAGGAATAATGATTCTGTAAGCCCTTTTGTCTTTACTTCTGCCATAGACTGAATTAAGGAATTAAAGAGAGGGGTCAAAAGAATGGGTGATGGAGGAAGAGAGCTAAATTCAATATCAACAATTTTTATATATTTTCTCTAAAGATTTAAAAATAAAAAAATACAAAGTTTAGTTTACAACGCACTTCTTTTACTTGCAAAGGTACTTATAGAGGTTAAAATGAAAAGGATGGACATTTGCAAAAAGAAGTATAAAAATACAATCGAACCGGAAGGAAAGAGAAAATATATAAACGCAAAATTCTCACGATGGTGCCTGATGTAATGTCTGTCACTTCCCTACGCCCGCAATACTGTTCTTCATCCAGTGAGCAGAAATGGGTTGTTGGAAGGGGGAGCGAAATATGAAAGTGTTACGTATGCATAGCGGCGAACGAGCGTCTTCTCCCTTGGTAAGGAGGACGGCGTATCTTGGAGTGAACAACTGCACTTATCCATCTATTCACATAATTGATTCCTCCCCCACCTAGCAGCTGTGGGAGTTAGGATATTTGTGTAGTTGTAAAAATTCTACGGTAGACTATCATTAACGAAAGAAATCTTCTCATCTCCTCCTTCCCTTCCCATCCACGTTGTTAAGTTCTCCACCGTCTCCCCCACCCCAAAACTTATTAAGCCAGCTTTTCGACTTAAAACGAAATTGTCTCGTGCAATTATATTTAATTTTTTTTAAGAAAAAGTCTGTACAAAAGTGAGGCACCTACATCGAACTGGCCAATGAAAAAAATTAGTTCGTGTTCAGTTCGGTGCTTTTGTTTTTACTTATTAATATAAAACGGTGGAGGTTTTACCCCTTAGCCTGCCTATTCGCTCCGGCCAGTTAACGTAATTTTGAACTTTGCTTAATTTTGGTGCATCTTTAACTTACCTTAAGTATGATAAAATTCAAGCACGACATTTTCGAAAACCGCCTCTTTACTTCTGGTGGTCCTAAAATTTTGAAATTTGAACACAAAATTTTGAACACTTTTCACCGCAGTTCGAATGTTTGGGCATTGTTTTAATTTTTGATTGTTGTTTTTGACATGTGAATTCCACTTTTTAAAAATTGTAATTTAATTTTTGCAAGTAAAGTAAGATTTTTATTTATTTTTATTTTTATTATTATATTGTAGCTTGTATTAAGCGAATAAATAAATAGAAAGATAAAATAACATGAGCGAGAATATTTTTACGCCTCCACCACGAGACACTTTTTTGGGGTCAGAATATCTGTTTTTCTGTTTAGGATTTTTTAGATTTTTCAACTGTTTAATTTAATTTTAGGATCACATTTATACAATTAGAATAAAAAATAAAAGAACTGCTATTTTCATTTTTTATTTGTAACCGTGAATTTTATTTTCCCTTACAATTAAAGAAAACAAAAAACAAAAAAAGAAACCTTTCCAACCGTTAGATTCACACCCAAGACACTTTTCTACTATGTTCACTAATTTTCACAATAAGATAAATTACCTTTAGCGATAATGGTAGCTGTAGTTGCAACAGTAACGGTGATAAAAACAGAAATTGTCGCGGCGGCATTTCGAACAAATTTCGTTATTTTTGACAAATCGACATTAAAAAAAGAAAGAAACAAAACTAGGAGTATAGGGAATTAATTTTATTATTTATTTATTTCCGCGGGCCTAAGATTGTTTTTTGGAATCTTATACATATGTATATACATATATATAATAATTTTTTTTTCTGGATATTATTTTTGTGTTTGGTTGTAAGGGACGCCTTTTTCCCGGCAGAGCAGCAGCAGCACTTTCGCTGTGAAGCCCTGGCTGCAGCTGATTCCCGCAACGCATGGGTATCTTCCTGCGGGAGAGTCTGCCGGGATAATCATGAATCTGTTGAGGGAGGGAGGAGGGGAAAGTTTGTGGAACTTAATCCGGGAACATGGGACATTGCATGTAAAGGCCCGAGCCCATAGAGTCCAGAATTCGTCCGACTGCGGAAAACGTAAGTTGAACTACATGCTTCCTTATGGGGGTGCACCCATAGAAACGCGCTGCCGCTGTCGCAGCCGAATTGAAAAGTTGAGCATTTCTTATCTTTTTATCCGTACTACATGCGGCAAGGAAAGCATCAAAAAGCATCATAGCTTTGCTTAAACGGTTTGAGCCTTAGCTAGAAGTCAATTATTTTTTACAATAAA
The DNA here is from genome assembly GCA_959613345.1 of Tolmerus cingulatus. Lineage (NCBI taxonomy): Eukaryota > Metazoa > Arthropoda > Insecta > Diptera > Asilidae > Tolmerus > Tolmerus cingulatus. Next base: position 5,032,064 of record OY390712.1, read on the forward strand.
TCAGGAGGTTTTTTATGCCAAGTGCTTTTTCCTCCTTGCAAAAAATAACAGTATTTTGTTTCGGCAATTTTTGATTTACTGCTACTTATTAACAGTTTCTCTGAGTAAGGATTTGGAATTTGCATCAATATTACGTCGAATTGCCATGATTTTAATTAATAATGCCAAACTTCAAAATTTGAACTGAACAGATTACAGATTAATTTTTTACTTCAAAGTGAAGAAAAATCAGTACGACTTGATGCTATCTTTAGGATTTTAAATCTTTGCTGTAGGAAATTCATATGATAAATTTCAAATCAATGAGAAATCTCCTGTTGTTCTGGATAGACGAAAAGAACACAGCTATTAATTGCTAAGAATGGTGTTAGAAAATGAAATAAGGGTGATGTTTTTTTCTGAATTTGAACAACTTTTTCTCCTTAGTACCAACTCTTTTCACAATTGTTTCTTTTCAAAGCCTGCTCTTTTTCTGTCTGCTGAGATGAAAAGATGCCTACTACTAAAACTATTGGAATATTGCAAGAAAATGGTCAGCATAGAGTCCCAACATAAAAGTACTGTATAAGTCCCGAGTAAATTTCTAAATAAAAAACTATTATTCTTCCAAGGAGGAAAAAGCACTTGGCATAAAAAACCTTCTGATTTATTTTAAAAAATTGGTCGCACCCAAAAGCGGCGCCTTCTCTCCAATAGAGTCAAACATTCATCGGCTTCTGTAAGTAGAAGTCCTATTAATAGAAATTTAAGTACTCTATTAATATCCATCGTTGTCCTTTCAATTGCTTGTTGCTTCCTTCTTTGACTTTGCCTTTTTCAATAAAATTCCCGCGCTTTGTTTGAACAAACTGTCAAAGTCAAGATGAGAACCACTTTGAGCGCTTTTAAGTCAAGATGACAAAAATATTGAAAGCTTGTCGCAGAAATTCCGGATTCTATGGACGATACCTCTGATTTCCGGACGTCAATAGCTTTAAGCTTACCGGAGTCGAGCAAATTCCGCACAAATTCCGGACTCTATGGGCGCGGGCCTTAAGGGTAATAGGAAATTGTTTGCCCCACTCCTGGGACCAGAGAGACGATTTTTGCTACAAAAGCATCGCTCTCCTCAGAGGGGTAAGAAGTGGAATCCCAGTAGGGAAAATGAGAAGCTCTTACCAATGGAGTGCATTACTTCAGCGCTGATTTTACTTCAAAAAAGTAAGCGCTTGAAATGTAATGCATTCAGAATCCAACTACGTAAATGAACTATGAAACCTATTTACTTTCCAAATTCCCAGGTAATGCTGAGGGTAATGCCTCGATGCATCTTGCGCGTTCATCTGCGCTGTTCTTCGCAGTTTTAGGAAAATTCCAATTTCCAGTTTTTTAACTTTTTGTAAGCATAAAGGGCGGATGCGCACTTCGAGATTAATTTTTGTAACGACAAGTTGTGTTTGATTTTGTTTTGGTATTGTGAAAGAAAGTGCTGCACATCAGGAGCTATCGATGCGGCGTGGCGGGAAATTTAAACTTTTTGCCGCATTGGGCCAAAGTTGCACCCTAGGGCTAATGTACCCCGACCTCACGGTATTTCATTATCCTTTTTACCTAAACGTACTGCAAAGTAATCTTTAGAAGGCATTACATTTGAAGAAATATTTGTTAAATGTAATGAAGGAAGTAAAGCCGCTGGTAATGGGCAGTATTTACCTAATCATGTCTTCTGCACTAATGCGGTAACCTTCCCTGGTAATGCACAAGGTAATGGCTCCCTCAAAATTCTTTTGATTCTACCCTCATTTACCAAGTAATGACCTATGTAAGGCCTTCCGTGGCTATGACATTTCTATGTTAAATGTAAATAACAAAATCATGCAGCTAGTAAGGCCTTCCACTTACAAAATCATGCATGCAGCATTAATGTGTAAGCTCTTCCATTTCCTACTGGGATGTATGTTCGCCGGCTTGGAAGCTCTAAATAGCCTCTCAAATGAGTTAAGCTTTCCTAAGGGTTTTGCATCCACTTAGCCGAGTTAAATTCCGCATTTTATACGTTTTTTGAAATTAAAAATCTGAAATAATTTTTTGTTTTGTTTTTATTTTTCGAAGTGTTTCCTCTTATAAAAGTAAATAACACCAACATTGTAAAGTGCATATAAAAGCCATATTTTAATATTTTTTAGTATTATAGAGTTGTCATTCATAAAAAGCTTGATGTCATTTTAATTTCCAGTAAATAGACATTTCATAGGACGTCTGTCAAGCCGCGGAAGTGGTTTAGGAGAAGTTGTTGTCCTTTTTATTTTGTTTTCAATCGAAAATAGCGATAAAATGTTTTTTTTTTGGTAATTACACAATTTGAAAATTTTCAAAGAGTCGCTCCCTGAATAAAAATGATACAGAGTTTAAGGCGTGTCGTGATAAGATCCAATAATTTTTCGTCTAATTTTGGATCGTAAAAGGAGTGCTGTGTTTTTTTTTTATCTCGGTGATGGAAAAATCTTGCTGGTGTTTCGGAAACTAGAAAAGAAAATGTCTACAATTTTTGTTTTAGCGAGAGGGGCGATAAAGTTTTAGAAAATTTGTTCATTTTATTTTGTTTGGCTGTGTGTGTGATTTTTGTTTATTGGAGAGATGACATAATTTTGCTGGCTTATTTCACATTTGAGGAGTGCACACCGAACACACCACGGATCTTCTTTTTTTTGGGTGTGTTCTACATTTTGTTTTATTATGAAATATTTATTTTTATTGGTTTTGTTTTAAATGACATCAACCCGTGGTGTCTCTTGCTCTGTGTTCAGAATTTGCGTGAAACATTTCTCGGAACGCTACCCAATTGAATAGAGCGGAATATGCGTTTTTTTTTTTAAAGTGCAGAGTAAAACTTAATTGTAATAATAACCAAAATATCGGTATCAGACGTTAAATTAAAAAAAGTGGAATTCATTTAATTTAGTAGTTTTTGGGTATATTTTTTTCGAAACTGTACAATAAAAACCTAGAGAAAATGGTTAAAGTGATTTCAGCTTACAATTTTCTTGAGCAGAACACGTATTCAACATGTGGAGAAATAACGGCGACATGTCTTCTGAATGGATCAAATCGATTAGCGATTGCCCATCGTAATCATTTAATTGAAATATTTACCCTAAAACGTCGACTGGAACTAATTAATGAGGAAATTAACAACCAAAGTGAAGATCAATCACCACCAAAAATTTCATTTCCCACTGTTGATCAAGTTGAGCAGATCGCCTACTGTTTAAATGGTAATTATTTAACTAATTACTAAAGTAATTAAAAATGTAAAACGTCTAAATATTTAGGAAATTTCTTAGTGACCTTGGAATCAAAGGGTAGTCAAACGGATAGTGCTAGATCCCGTTTTGTCCGGTGCTACACTAATTTCGATGTCGTCCAGGGTGATAATTGTTTTACAGTACCGATGAGGGCTCGAATTGCATCAAAAACTACCCCAAAAACATGTTCAAATTCTTGCATTGAGGTCATCGAATTGCCAATTAATGGAAAAATGCCCGAATTGATCGGTTGTTGTCAGGTCTGAAAAAAAATTTTCAGAAAATTAATTTTAAACTCTATTTTATAAAGTACGATAAAACACAATTTATTTTTTTATATTCAGTCATCTGGAACGATTATCTTCACCTGTGCAAATTCTCTATATTTTTTCGAAATGCGTCTACGTTCAAATGAGAATCAAAAATTTACATTCATCGACTTTTTTGAATTTCCATTTAATATTAAATTGGAATTTTCGCCAACAAAAATTTCAATTTCTGAACACGTGATCGCCTGTTTAAGCGATACAACGGCTATTGCTTTTAAAATTGTCGATTTAAGCGAAACAAACACGGAAGACGGGTCGACTAGTAATAGCATGGTGACTGGTAGGGTTTTTTTTATAATTAAAATACTTTTTACCCAAAAATATTGAGTATTGTACCAATATAGCTTCTTTTTAAACCATTGTTGAATACACAATCTTTTTGGACACCACTTAAATTCCACCATCTTTAAAGACGCGACCTAGTAGGTATGTATGTATGTATGTATGTATTTAAGATTTTAAATATTTGGTACAAAATTCTTATTTTTGGGACGAAAAGCTATAGTTTTAGTGACTTCAAAACAATATATAAATTTTGTACATATATGTAGATAGCTCTGTAAATTTAATTCACAATCGAGCGAATGAACCGATCGATTTTGAGGTTGCAAAAAAATGCAATCAAGTTAACGGAATCGAACTAACTTCGGATATGCGCTCAAATTGGGAAACATCCAATAATCGTCGGTCAAGCTTCTCTGAGGAGCGTCCAGTTCTTGTGAACGATGTTAAAATTGATCTCCTTTATGCAGATTTAATAAATATCGTAAGTAATGATACTTTTTAATTTAAACATGCTATAAAAGTATAATTGTTACAGCCAAACGATAGACTTTATTATTCTCTCCGATCTCTGGTTCAAATGAGACTCATACAAAATAAGGGTGCAAAACAAGTCCACGAGAAGTTTCGGTGTTTAGCTCTTAAACCGATTTATCATCGTAAACCTAATCTCGAGGGTAATGACAAAGGACCCTATTACAACATTTTGAAATCACCCTTAAATCCCTGCTGTGTGGGCTTCTCCCTCCTTCTGGCAACCGTCTCAGATGGGTATTTATACCAATTTACAAATCAGGGTAATGATTATTTTAGTCATAAATATTAAAAAGAATTCAAATAAATTATTTCAGGAAAATGGTACACTGAAAACATGAAGTGTCTTGCAACATACCCCTTTACAGCGCCAGTGATAGACGTAATAATTGATAATTATGTAATTCATGCAATTACTGAATCTGGAATTGAGACATTCTCGTCTCGGATTGGGCATAAACTTTTTTCAAGCTATTTTGAATATCCAATGATGAGTGATCCTTATCCAAATGAGGTGAAGTATTTAGTTTTTGTACCAGTTAATTAGAAATAATTATAAATAATCACGAGTAGTTTTTGAGTAATTAAGAGTCATTTTAAGTAATTAATTTTATTTTAAATTATTCTAGACAAGCCCACTGGTCGATATTCCGATTTGTGTTATGGGAATTTGTGGATTTTTTGGTGTTAAACATGTCGTCGCCTCTAATAAAAAATTGGTTCTTCTATCAGCGGATAAAGAAAGAAATTCGATATTACAAAAGCAAAAAAAATCCTTACACGAACATTTTGACCCAGAGTGGACTATTTACGATTTACAGTTACCAACTCCAGATGCTCTTGTCAGAGATATTTTAAATCTTGCTAATATGTATAATCCTTCGAGCCCCGACATTTATTTCGAACTACTTGAAGAGGCTCATATCATCGCTCGTATTGCTAGAGAGTTAAAAATTGATAAAAACGATTCTGATGACATCTCAGCTATGATGGACGACATTTACATGGACACATGCAAACTATTAGCTGATTTTACAATTAAGTAAACAATTTTAATTTAATTTAGGGAGGGGAATAAAATTTACTTTTTCTTAAGGTCTGAGCGAAAGGAGATTTATTCTCAAGCAATCGCTTACTACCTCATGTGCAAGCAGCCAACTTGGGCTGTTTATGAGCAGTTCAGCGCCACTATATTAGGGGGAGCAGCGAAACCAGAACAGTTTGTTGGGTTGATTTATACTCTTAAATTGCTTCTTTCGCGGACTGAACGGAGTAAGAGCACCTCTGAGTTTTTAAATATTTCAGTGGCACCAATTATAAATGCCCCCCCTAATAATGCCGCTACTGTACACACAGTCGCAGAAGAATTGTTTAATCTATATAAAATTTACGCACCATCTGAGTTAGCGCCAATTTCTTTAATTTCGCCTATATTCAGAGACATTCTCCACGATAAGTTGCTCGAGTGGTGGACGCTTAAAGAGGATTTGTAATAAGAAATTTATTAATTGATAATTTATAAATTAGTTATTTTATAATATATTTAGGAAACCCGATGAGAAACTCTGCTTTATTTTAAGCTGTTGCCGATTAAACGATATAACGAGAGCGGTTAAAATTCTTGAAACGATGAACCGAAAGGAGATTTTTAGGGTTTTGAAGGAATATTGGACTCTATTATTTGAAAATTATTGCCCGGAAAATTATCGAAGGGCATCATTTTCGGATTTAACTGAAAATGTTTTATTTTTTAGCGATAAATTGCCGATTATTGAAGCAATTTGTGATGTTTTCATTCATCTGCTTGTCGTTGTCCAGTTAATTGATCTTGATTTTATTTTAAAATTATTTATGAATTATTTTGCCGTATATTTGGGAAGCAAAGGGTATACAATTTCACAAAAAATACTTGAAATTATTTTACAAGCATACTTTTATGATCTTTATAACATGTTTAGGCCTTCGGCTAAAATATCAGATATATCGACACAAAATTCACAATCTCAAATAAGTTTAGGTCATGAAAATTCAAATGATAATCTCAAAATACTATCTCCGAATTGGATTGCGAGTAGTATGCAAATAAATCAAAATAATTCACGATTTTCTGAGGATTCACCAACAACTTCAACGACAGTTGATTCGAATTACGAAGATCCAGAATTTGAGGGTCTTAAGGTACTTTTTCGAATGTATCTTGGGCTGTTGAAGCAATTCTCAACCGAGTCTGGAAATTTTCACAATTCGGGGGAGCCAAACATTTTGCCAGATATAATGGGATATCGACTTGCATTTATCGATTATATGTCAAGAAATATAAAAACGATTAAATCTGTGAAATCGAAACTCGATCGTAAATCGATCACATATCAACCGGCAGAATTTAACAGTGTACTACCGAATTATGACGTCGTTGACTCAGATGAACTTCAAATGAAACCTTTCCGGAGACCGATTTTATTTTTTGAAAAGCGTGAATTTTACTTGAATAAAATGTCGCCGTGCGACGAGAATAGCTTTAAAATTGACTCTGACGGCGTTTACTACTTTGATGACTGGGACAAGGAGGTGAATGTCATCGTTATTAAATTACAAGCGCTGTTAAATAGCGGCCGTTTGGACGGTTCATTTATCGACGATTTCATCGCCTTCACTCAATCAAATCCTAACGTTGTTGGAATTGATAGCCTCATAACAATTCTTCTCCCAAAACCAGAAGGTATCGAATTTTTAATACATGTTAAGCCTCAGTATCTTTTGGCCTACACAAATGTAAGTTGATTAATAAATTAATTGATTTAAACTGAAATTAAAATAAAAGTCCTTTTCACAGTCCCGCCTTACAACGAACAACCAGTGGCAGGTACTTTTTAAAAGAATCGTTAAAAAGAAACGAGAGCTAAGCATCGATGAAAAATATGTCACTTTTTATGACGGAATTATTCGAGGTAATTTTAAAACTATTCGATCCCTAAGAACAAATTTTAATTATATTGAACCCATAAAGAAAAAAATTAATAATTAAGAAAGCTAAACTGATTACTAAATTTCACACAATTTTCTTGAATACTTTTCTTTTTGTTAAAAATGTTATTATGTACTTTCCAGTCAATAGGCTTCTAAAAAACTAAATTTAGTAAAATTTTTTGTGGTTCTATTTTTGTTAAATTTTTCTTTAATTTCTTTTATAGTTTATTTTAATAGTACACTTGAATTTACTTTTTCTGCGGCATTGGAACTAGCATCGGAGAACATGTTTTTTTTATTATTTTTAGTTGATTTTAATACTATCCCCGTTTAAAATCTGTATTCCCTTAAATCCCAAAGGGGTTTGATTTGTGGTTCTGTAGCTCCCCAAGTGGAACATAAGTCAATTGTTGGGTAGTTAAAACATCGATTTATTTAGGGTTCTTACTATATTCCTCCTTGCAAAATAGATCTTCCTCTGGGTTAAACTCCGAAGTATTGGATCATTCCTCTAAGTACCTATTTTCATGATATTTTCCTAACTTTTAAAGAAAATTCCTATGAGGTCATTTATAAGAGAATTTTTAAAATTAGATATTTTGAGGAGTTTACTCCAAGAGAAGCCCCTCGAAGAATTCCTTGCCTGCATTCCAAACCAGGAGGTGAATCCCGATTATTTGGATGAGAAAGATTCAAACAAATGCCAGCCGAATAATTCGTTTTCGGAGCACGCCCTTTCGCAGGACGGTGTTGACGAAAGGAACCCTTTTCAGGTCATGATCCGAGAGGCTGTGGCCAAACAGCGCAGCGATGCCCTGTGTGCCATGATCCAATCGACAGGGAAGCAACTATTTGATGCCATCAACAATTATCAACTGCATTTAAATTAAAACAGAAAATCTAATATCAAAAGATACAAAGATTTAAGGAAGAAAACAGAACTTAAAGAACAACAATAATGTGTATAAGGGAAAATTTAAACATATTCAACATTCTTAGGCGGGTGAGAAAAAATTAAAAACAAAAATGTAACGTTCATTCCTTGTGATATTAGTCTTTTTTTTAAAAAAAAAATTAAAAATGTTATATAGCTCGTCTCTATTTCTATTATAATTTATGTAGGAATATTTTTTTCAACTCAACGAAAAAAACATACAAAACTTAGGCAAATGTTTTTTGATTAAATGAATTTCAAAAATAAAACAATATAAATTAAGATACATTACAAAAAAAAACTAAACTTGTTGATTGTAGCGATAGAGAAAGAAATAGCAGGAAAATATAGAAAAAGAATTGTGTAATTTTTAAATCTATGTTACTACCGAAAATATACCCAAATTGTTTAGCAGTTTAGAATATAAATTTAAAAAACAAAAACAAATTGCAGTAAAAATTTCAAAGTTGATCTACGGGTTTTTAAATTCCTCATTTCATTTTCCCACAATTGAAATATCAAATGTAAACTGATTTAAAAAAATTAATTTTAATTTTCATGGCATTTTTGAACTTTAAAAAAAACGTTCTTGCAAAAATCCCTATATCAAAAAACTCCTACGTACTTTTGAAGCTATTGTCCTAACTTCAAAATTAAAAGTGCTGTTGAACCTGTACACTTTCAAATAAAATTTCATTGATGAAAATTTATAGCCACCATTTTGTTTTGAATTGCTTTAAAGAAATAATTTATTTTTCAAAATGTATTTATTTTATTTGTGACTGGAATGGTCCATGGAGGAAAAAAAGCTTGGAACAAATTGTAGATCCGTCACACCTCATCTCATTTTGATTCAGTCGTCGTTAAACCATGGATTGGTACGGTTGACTTTTTGAGTTCCTAGAGCGCTTGCTATCAGTTTTTAGGATTCGCGTTTTGTACCCGCCTTTCACCTCATTGGAAGTCCCCAGGCTTAGCGCCACTACTGGAGGCCCCATTTTCATCCTCAATGGAGATGACGGCATAATTTCAGAACAGACATTTCGGTCGGATTCCGATGAAATGTGGCCTGCGCATTCCGTTGGGGCCGAAATGGAAGAATCCGAAAGAATTTTTCCGCGGCGGCCCATATTTTCGGAAATATTTAACTTTCAAATTTTGACCAACTGTCAAAACTGAAAGTTAAATTTTTCCGAAATTCAACGCCACATTCCATTAAAAATCGACGCGGGGTCGCGGATCCAGGTGTTTGCACTGAACTCCTCACTTCACACACAATATCTTGCAAAAAAATTAATATTTTTAATTATAAAAATGTAAAAAACATACCATTTCTTTTCCCTCGCTGCGTCAGCCGCTTACGATGTCCTTGGTGACGCGGTTGTCACTACATTCTCAATTCTTTTTAGTTTCTTGCAGATGCCCACATTGTCATCCTGCGTTCGAAAAATGTGTTTCAGCTCCTTATCAATCAGAAAGAATTTTCGGCATTTTACGACATATTTTCCCTATTAGATTTGCAATTTATTTGCATTGTTTATTCTTCTAAGTGCTTCGAAATATAAATATATATACATATATATACATGTACACATATATATCTATATATATGCATATATATAGATATATATATGTATATATGTATATGCATAGATTATAATTATCTATATATATATATAGATTTAATTATAAAGGTATATTCATATATGCTTGTATTCTTATATAGGCGAATGTGCATATGTATTATATATGTGTACACGCACACACACACACACACACACGCGCGCGCGTGTGTGTGTGTGTGTGTGTGCGTGTACACATATATAATACATATGCACATTCGCCTATATAAGAATACAAGCATATATGAATATACCTTTATAATTAAATCTATATATATATATAGATAATTATAATCTATGCATATACATATATACATATATATATCTATATATATGCATATATATAGATATATATGTGTACATGTATATATATGTATATATATTTATATTTCGAAGCACTTAGAAGAATAAACAATGCAAATAAATTGCAAATCTAATAGGGAAAATATGTCGTAAAATGCCGAAAATTCTTTCTGATTGATAAGGAGCTGAAACACATTTTTCGAACGCAGGATGACAATGTGGGCATCTGCAAGAAACTAAAAAGAATTGAGAATGTAGTGACAACCGCGTCACCAAGGACATCGTAAGCGGCTGACGCAGCGAGGGAAAAGAAATGGTATGTTTTTTACATTTTTATAATTAAAAATATTAATTTTTTTGCAAGATATTGTGTGTGAAGTGAGGAGTTCAGTGCAAACACCTGGATCCGCGACCCCGCGTCGATTTTTAATGGAATGTGGCGTTGAATTTCGGAAAAATTTAACTTTCAGTTTTGACAGTTGGTCAAAATTTGAAAGTTAAATATTTCCGAAAATATGGGCCGCCGCGGAAAAATTCTTTCGGATTCTTCCATTTCGGCCCCAACGGAATGCGCAGGCCACATTTCATCGGAATCCGACCGAAATGTCTGTTCTGAAAATGTTCCGAGATGACTGCATCCCGGTCATCCCGGACCACCTAAGGCCTAGCACTAAATGGAAACGTACCTAACGTAAGAATTTAACGAGGCGAGCTTACGGACGTCAAAACGGACATTTCCCTTGAAATAGAAATGCAAAGTGACGTGAAACTTGAAGTTTGTAAAGTAAGGTAGGTTTTGGTTTGGAATACAAAATCGTTTCCCCCCTAACTGCTACTATTAAATTCGTGCAAGAGTCATCCCCGATATTCATTTTTCACAATATTTCACACAATAACCTCTGACACTTTTGACGTTTGTTTACGTTGCGCGATTCTTACGGCTAAAGTGCCGAAGGTTCGTCAAATGTGGAAATGACACTTTAGCCGTACGTAAAGGTGCTGTAAAAATCGCACAACGTAAGCAAACGTTGACATTTTTTACGTTACGTTATGTCCCATTTAGACTAGGGCTTAAATGGCACGTTACGTTCCATTTAGGGTAGGCCTTAACTGGGAAGAGTCGAAAACTCCCAACAGCGATAGGTGGAAGTCGAGCGCCCGGTCTGCCGTATTAGTCCCCCTAAGTCCAACAATATTCAGGTAAGGTATATCACCCTCTTCGTTCCGCTCACTCAGCAATGATCGGCGCACCCCTGGGAAGAGTACATGTGTGTTGGTTGGATAGGCGGCAGCCACGCGCTCCGGCTGTCATCTACACCAACAGCCACGTCTTTCGGCGGTCAGCTGGGACAACATTGAGAGCTACATAGCTGAAAACTCCACGAGTGATTAGGCAACACAGAGGACACTACCGAACAAAACTGTTACATGTACTCCACGGACAGAAATCTTCCCATTAAATAAATTAACTCCTCCCCTAGCAAAAACAAGTCTTTTACAAAAAAAAAATTAATTAAGAACACTAATTAAAATGGCGGCTGCTTCGACAGGCGCCAATCGTTTTGCGGGTCTGGAAGGGCCCCCGCGTCTGACCAAGACGGCAAAAAAAGCCGCCAAACGGTCCGAGGCTCCCACTTCACTCCATGACGAGCTCTTTCCCACCCTCCCAAAAAAACGGGCCCCAAAACCAGGCTCCAACCAGCCTTAATATATCACTGGAAGGTTCTTCATCTAGAGCTCTCCATTTCCCTGAGAAAACATTTTTACCTGATGTGTGTTAAAAATATTTAGACTTAAGTTTCATTCTAAATTTGAATTTGAATTTTCCCGCCAATCACTAGAGCGCATTGAACTTTGCTTGTAATTGTCCGATCCTGGCCCGTCGACCGCAGTTGGCTGTGGAACCAGAAACAAACGAATGATTAATAAAAGTTGGTTCGAGTGAAGTTCAAGTCTCTTATTTTTCTTCCCATTTTTTATTCTCTACACGCATTCCCATCGCTTTCCCCGAGCAATTTTCGACATTGGTGCCGAAACCCAGGAACTTTAAGGAATTGCAGAGAATACGGATCGATTGGAGGAAAACGGGCGCCTGTGCGAATTGTTTGAATAAGTATGGAGGCTTCCAGTCGTGGAGTGTATCGTGGCCAGATTACCAAGCTGACAAAAGGTGCTTTAGAATATTTAGCCACTCCGGAGGCGCAGGCGAAGAAAGAAAATCAGGAAAATTTGGAAATTGCCATAGAGGATTTGGCAGCTATGTTATCGCGCCTGACGGCGGCCAACGAAAATTTGCAAAAGGCCAATCAGAGTGTTCTTTCCGCTGCTAAAGGGGACGAAAGGGAAAGGGAGTATGAGGCAATCGCAGAGTACGACGACAAATTTGTAAATTGTGTATCGCGCATCAACAGCAGATTGGAATGTCTCAAAAGACTGAGAAGTCAGCAATTCGAATCGCCGGATGTTCGAGCGGTGAGTAGAGAGGAATCAAAGTCTGCGGTTAAATTACCAAAAATAGAGCTGAGAACATTTTCGGGCGATTACAAGGATTGGTTGCCCTTCTGGGACCAATTTAAGTCGCTCATACACGAAAACGCGAAGCTAAGCTCAAGTGATAAGTTCAGCTATTTGAAAAATGTTATACATGGAAAGGCGGCTATAGCAATATCAGGATTTCCCTCAACCGGAGCCTGCTATGATGCTGCAATAGGACTATTGCAAGAAGAATTTGGGGATACCGAGCGCTTGGTAGACAAACACATGCAGCAGCTAATGTGTTTGACTTCCGTTACTTCTCGTCATGATTCGGTCGGGTTGCGGAAAGTGTACAATACCGTTGTAACAAACTCAAGAGCGCTAACTACTCTCGGTGTGTCTTCTAGTAGCTATTACGTGATGCTAAAAACTTTGCTGCTCCAGTGTTTGCCCTTGGACCTACGTACTGAGTACCATAAAATGTGCAGCCTAAATATCAAAATAGCTGGTGGCAATGAAAGCGACCGCGATGACTCAAACGAATCTGTTGTTTCTTCTTCCAGTTTTTCTCTAGACATTGACAGCGGTGTAAAGGGCTTGCTGAAATTTATCAAACGGGAAGTTGAATCTCTAGAAAGAGCCGCAGTGAGTATTACGAATTCGGGAAAATCGACGGTTCCGAACGCGAAATTGGTGAAAACCGCGGCCGGGCTTGTGGTACCCACAGAAAGCAAGAGATTTTGTGTGTTTTGTAAATCCTTCAGCCATTATTCGGATCGGTGCGACAGTAATCAAACTTTAGCTGAGCGCAAAGAAATATTAAAAGGGGATAGGCGGTGTTACAAATGCACTAGGAAGGGACACACATCGAAGAGTTGTTCAATGAAGTTTTTACGGTGCGGCAAATGTAACGGTCGACACGCGACGCCTATGTGTGACCCAAATTTTTCAAGGAAAGTAGTTCAAAGAAAGGACTCGAGTGCAATACCGGCTACTAATCTTTGCTCGTCCAGCTTTCACTTTTCAAATGTATTTCTACCGACCGCCTGTGTTTTCGCTTCGCCATCGTCAAATGAAATAGAGCCTTCGCTTTTATTGAGAGTGGTCATCGATAGCGGCAGTCAGCGGTCCTACATAAGAGAGAGTGTAGTCCAAAAATTGCAGTTGCCAATTCTTGATCGGGTGCGGATTAGAATTCTGCCCTTTGGAGCTTCTGGTCGGGTTCCTGCTCAGGTCTGTAATCGTGTGAAGGTATATTTACGTAACATACGTGACAATCTTCAAATGGTAGGCATAACAGCTGTCGTTGTTCCCGAGATTTGTTTAGATACGCTACCTATACCTGACCTAAATATTACAGAGATTTCTAATTTACCGTTAGCGGATTCTCGAGAACGAGGGCAGCCCGAAGGTGGTATTTCTATCCTGATAGGATCTGACTGGTACTGGAAGGTAGTTTCTGGAGACATCCAACGATTAACGCCGGGGCTGACAGCAGTGCACACTAAATTTGGATGGGCTATACAGGGCCCAGAATGCAGTGAAAGTTCCAGTGCGTGCCTAGATGCAGCATCCATGTCTCCTCGAGAAGACAGCTTTGTTCCAGACATTGAGAAGATGTGGGACCTAGAAACAATAGGTATTGCAACCTCCTTTCCTAAAATGACTAGCGTAGATATTGATCGATATGTAAGAAAATTGGAAGAGCGATATGAGGTATCCCTCCTATGGCATAAAACTGATGCGCCTCTAGATAGCTACGGTGGCGGAGCTCTTCAGCGGTTACGCAATTTAATTAAAAGGTTGTCTCGACAGCCTCAAGACCTCATAGATTATGACAGGGTCATGCAGGAGTTACTTTCGTCAAATGTAGCAGAAAGCGTGGAAAATATAGCTGCACCTGCAAATCGAGTCTACTACATGCCTCATAAGCCTGTGTACAGAAAGGATAAAGAGACCACTAAATTGCGAATTGTTTTTGATGCATCGGCTAGGGCGACTGGATGCGCTTCCCTTAACGATAATTTGGATGCCGGTCCAAACTTGCTACCGAATATCTTGACTATTCTACTAAAGTTTAGGATTGCTAGGTTTGCCCTGACCGCAGATGTGGAAAAGGCCTTTCTACAAATTTCGCTGTCTCGCGAGGATCGAGATGTTCACCGATTTTTTTGGTTTTCTAAACCGTTGCAGTCCATTGAGTCCATCGAAAATCTACCCAGTTTTCAAGAATATCGAATGACCAGAGTTACGTTTGGTGTTAAATGCAGTCCTTTCCATTTAGGAGCTGTCTTAATTAAGCTTTTCGAAGCCGAAGGTTCCAGACATCCCGAGCTGTGCAAGCTACTAAAAGAGTCGTTTTACATGGATGATTTAGTTCTGAGCGTTAAAGACCGAGTTCGCGCGGAGGAAGTATATGATAATGCCTGTGCTATTATGAAGGGAGCTTCGATGAATCTCAGAAAGTGGAATTCGAATGATGCGAGTCTAAGGGCGAAAATAGCAAGGAATGGTCATCCCCCTCCTACTAAGCAAAAGGTTCTCGGTGTTGTATGGTATTGCCTCCCTGATGATCTCGCCGTAAATCTGAAGCCAGCAGAAGAATTTATTTCCAAGATAGGAGCCGGCGTCACCAAAAGAAGTATCTTGCAGTTAATGGCTCGTATATATGACCCATTAGGTATGTTGGGACCCTTCGTTGTCAAACTTAAAATATTATTTCAGGAAATTTGGCGATTAAAGTTACCCTGGGATACAGTACTACCGGCTGAATATGGCAGAGTTTGGCAAAAATGCGGTGAAGAGTTTGAACTGCTAAAGGACATAGTGCTTCCACGATGCATAACGAGCGAAACTGAGATTTGCTCTTATCAGCTTCATTTATTTGCAGATGCCAGCCCATCTGCCTACGGTGTAGTGGCATACCTAAGAATACAGATTGATGACTCCGTATCGCTAAAATTTATGTGTGCTAAGAATCGTGTAGCGCCTTTGAAAGAAAAAGCGGATAGGCAATCGACCCTTCCCAAGTTGGAGCTTACGGCGGCGCTAATAGCAGCTCGCTTACGTAATTACCTCACTGCTACCTTAGACCTAAACTATGAAGGAATCTTCTTGTGGACCGACTCCAAAATCACGCTCCATTGGATATGTGGAGACGTGAGACGCTGGGACGCTTATGTATCGAGAAGGGTCAACGAAATTAGAAATTATGGACCAGTTAGCGACTGGAATCACTGCCCCGGCGAACTGAACCCGGCAGATTTTCTCACCAAAGGTACCTTTGGAAAGCGGCTTGCTTGCTCCGAATTTTGGCTTGACGGACCCAACTGGCTTTCAAAGGGTATGAAGGATTGGCCTAGGGAGAGGATCGAAAGTTGCACATTTGAAAGTTCATCCCTTACTGCCGCCCAGCTATCCATGTCGGAGGAACCTCCTAGTTTTAATAATGTAGCAGTAATGGATTTGACCAAATTTAGTTCGTATACTCGTCTCTTGCGGATTACAGCCTACGTCCAACGATTTGCGAGAAACATGCGCAAGGCACCTGTAAGTACTAACGAATTTCTCGTCGGTGCCGAATTGCTCATTGCTGAAAGATACTGGATAAAACTTATTCAGCAAGAATATTACGGACCAGAACTGAAGGCACTCCAAAGAGGAAAACCGATACCAGCGAGCTCAAAGATTTTGACCCTTAATCCCCGATTAGATCCCGATAGCATAATACGACTTGGAAGTCGTCTACGTTTGATGGGCATTAGTTACGAGTCTGTCTTTCCAATTATTATACCGAAATCTACTCTTCTGACAAAGCTGATAGTCGTCGACATTCATCAGAGAACTCTACATGGAGGCGTCAATACCATTTTATGCCGACTACGAGAAAAATTCTGGGTACCATGCGCTCGCCAGCTGATTAAAAATATAGTCCGAGGATGTAAGGTATTTGGAAAGCCCGCCGAGCAACCCTTTGCACCCTTGCCAAGAAGCAGATTGGTTTCTTCGAGGCCATTCCAGACTACTGGGATTGATTTCGCTGGCCCCCTTTATGTAAAAACGCCAGTCGAAAATTGCGGTACGGAAAAGGTTTACGTTATGCTCCTAACATGTTCGGCTATACGAGCGGTACACTTGGAACTTGTGCCAAGTTTAACTGTACAAAGCTGTATTTTAGCTTTGAGGCGTTTTTTCGCCAGAAGAGGATTACCGAAGAAGATTATTTCAGATAATGCCCGCACCTTCCAACGTTCGTCGAAGGAGTTACGAGAGCTTGCTAACGTTATCTATGCCGAGGAAATTCAGGGGTATACCACTAACCAAGGCGTGTCTTGGGAGTTCATTGTGGAAAGAGCTCCATGGTGGGGCGGTTTTTGGGAGCGTCTAGTCCGCAGTATCAAGAATGTACTGAAGGTAACCATACAACGAACAACTCTCACGTCAGAGGAGCTCCGAACCTTATTAACTGAAGTGGAAGCGGTAATAAATAATCGCCCGTTGACCTATATAGCTGATGACCCCTTAGATCTGACGCCTTTAACGCCATCGCACTTTCTACAGACGACTATTCCTGATGTTCCGTTCAACGTTTTTGGTGGACCCGAATCTTTAAGTGGTGAAGTTTTTAGAAACCTTTGGAAATCCCGTTTGAAACTGATAAGCTTTTTTTGGAAACGCTGGCGGCTGGAATACGTGCAGTTATTGCGATCCTTGCACCATTGTAAAGGAAAATCGGCAGAATCTACTCTACAGGACGGTGAAGTCGTGCTGGTGTATGACCAACGAGTACCCAGGGTTTTCTGGAAATTAGCTGTCATCGAACGAGTTTACCCTGGACGGGATGGCAAAATTAGGTCTTGCGAGGTGCGTTTCCACGACGGCTCTAGGATGAGAAGACCTATCCAGTTACTTTACCCTTTGGAGCTGACATCAAGTGCAGCTGGCGGCCCGGAGGATGTTAAAAATATTTAGACTTAAGTTTCATTCTAAATTTGAATTTGAATTTTCCCGCCAATCACTAGAGCGCATTGAACTTTGCTTGTAATTGTCCGATCCTGGCCCGTCGACCGCAGTTGGCTGTGGAACCAGAAACAAACGAATGATTAATAAAAGTTGGTTCGAGTGAAGTTCAAGTCTCTTATTTTTCTTCCCATTTTTTATTCTCTGCACGCATTCCCATCGCTTTCCCCGAGCAATTTTCGACAATGTGCCCCATTTTAAACAGCCGAATACAGAAACAGTCACCTTGGAAGATTGTACTGAGTCCGATAACGAGGAGTCAGAGTCACATGGGAGTCCCTCTCGAGCAGTTACGATCCTGAAAAGGCCTGAACGGCCCGTAACTATTCCGGTTTCAACACCGGTCATTTTCTCACGCAAGCCATATCACCTGCGCTTGCAAGATTATCGAGCTGCTCGGGAGAGAATCTTCATGTCGGCTTTTGAACGTCCCGAACAATCGGAACCTAGTGTGCGAAATATTGTGAAAGTTAAACGCTCATCACGTCGAATCCGTTCCTTCTGGAGACGACTGATGACGACCCGACCCAAACTAGTTAGCGCTTTCGTGTCAATGCACCCGGACGTAAGGCCTTACGCCAAAGTCCAAATTTTGAGGGAAGAAAATAACTGGCTTTCTGGACAGCGGAGCCAGCGTGAGCATACTCGGTCAAGGCTCAGAGCAGTTATTAGACGGAAAAAATATAAAATGGATAAAATATCGCTCCGCGATCGAGGTAGCCAATGGTGCCAAGCCTGAAGTGCACGGGCACGCGGACCTCCAAGTCACCTTTCGTGGCCAAGCCACGCCTATCCGCTTTTACATTGTCCCCACTCTGGCACAGGCTTTATACCTAGGGGTTGATTTTTGGAAAGCCTTTGGTCTGGCTCCCGATATACTAGGGTCGTTGGCGTCATTGGATGCCCCGATCGCGGAGTCAACCGACTCCAAACTTCACGACCTTCCCGCTGAGCAATGTCGGTTAGAATTTGTCAAATCTCTTTTCCCATCTTTCGCCACACTGGGTCTAGGAAACACTCATCTTCTGGAACACGCGATTGATGTCGGCGAAGCCACCGCTATTAAACAAAGATTTTACCCAGTTTCGCTTGCCGTTCAAAAACTGATTAACTTGCTAATATCATTTAGATGAAAGTTAAGGATCGTTTCCTCTGGCAAATTCCATCAGAACGAATTTCTTAACATTAGACTACTGACGAATTCCAATAGTGTCGTGAATAACCTGCCAATATTTTTTGGACGAAAGTTAAGGATTGTTTCCTTTGGCAAATTCCATCAGACCCAATTTCTAAACTTTATATTACTGGCGAATTCCAATAGTTTCGCGAAAGCCCTGCCAATACCTATTAGACGAAAATTAAGGATTGTTTCCTCTGGCAAATTCCATTAGAACCAACCTCTTAATTTTATACTACTGGCGAATTCCAATAGTTTCGCGAAAGACCTGCCGATACCCTTTAAACTAGAATTAAGGACTGTTTCCTCTGGCAAATTCCATCAGAACCAATTTCGTAATTCTATATAACTTGGCAAATTCCAAAATAAAGGTTTCTTACCGTCGCTTGTGGCGACTCACTACTTGATTACCAATCCTCGTTGCTGTCACTTATCGGCAAGAAAACTGACATTGGACACTCTCACCTGTTTACTAGGAGACAAAATATTTGGGATACATAGTAGGAGAAGGGGGCGTCAGGACAGATTCAGACAAAATCGCAGCAATGATCGAATACCCGTCGCCTAAAACCCTTTAACAGGCTCGTCGTTTCCTCGGTATGGCCGGTTGGTACCGAAAATTCATACGCTGATCTGACTTCGCAAATTACAGACACGCTGAAGAAACCTAATAGATACAGGTGGACTGCCGAAGCTCAGACAGCCTTTGAGGAGCTTAAAAAACTTCTCACATCTGCTCCACTACTGACGAGTCTTGACTTCAAGAAACCTTTCATAATACAGGGGTAGGGGGTTGTTACATGCTCATTTGATTGGTATCACGGGAGGCAATGCCTGGAATGAAAAGTGTTGCTTAAAAGGAATGTTGGTGAAGGGGCGGTTAAAGGGGGTACTTACCAGAGTATTGTTGGTGTAATACATTGGTGTCCTGATGGTCTATTTAGCTGAGCCTACAGAAAGATTTGTGCTCGTTTCAGAATTAAATTCAAACATTTGAGGTGTTTTGCTACGTACCAGGATTTTGAATGGTCACCGGAGTTTCGCTCTCACATGGACCCGAATACATATACACATTACTCACACACCACTTCACACACACCATCTTACACACACATCACTTCACTCACACCACTTCACTCACACAAGCACTGACATGCAGCATGGCCAATGTCCCTCCAAGGAGTTTAGTTTCGTCCCTACACAGCAGTCGTTGAAGGCGTTGGCAACATGAACATATATAGGGCTCACACATTCACACACTCACCCAATCACACACTCACTATCTCTTGGCACTACAAGTTACCTTAAGGGAGTAATCACGGATTGGCGTTTAGTTATCAACACACACCTGGACCGAGCTACAGTAGTATAAGTACAGGAGGTGTTCAAAAAATTAGACGCACATGGAGGATAAAAGCAAAATGATACAAATGTAAAAGTTTTGAACTGTTAGAAGTATATTTTCCTAAAAAACAGTTTACTTTATATTTAAACATATTTATGGTGACAATTTATTTGTATTCAAATTAAAATTCGGTCACTCGTCCTCTTTGTTTCACAACATTTTGAATTCTTCTGGGAATGCTGGCTATATATGCCTTTATCATGTTTTTCAGACCTTTGTTGTTACTCCAAATATCCTCAATATTTTGTTTTTTTAAATGGAGACTGTTGGATTCGGGCGATTGTAGACTTTCGATATTAAATAGGCCCAACAATTTTCAATCGGGTTTAGATCCGGAGAATTGCCGGACCAAAACAGAACTTCGATTTCCTCATCATTTAGGAAATCTTTAATTATTTTTGGGGTATGACAAGGTGCCCCAACCTGCATAAATATATAGTTTGATCTTGTATATTGTAGTGAATTTAGATATGGTAAAAGGACATCTGTTCAGAATGCAAAGTTCCATCCACAAAATATATTGGGCCCGGACCTTCTCCACTAATGCAACTCCATCATAACGGAGGGCGGGTGTTTCACTGTTCCTTGTATACAGTCCTCATTGTAACATTCTCCTGGACGTCTCCGTACGAAATTCAATGCTTCCGTTACCGCCTCAAAACGACACTCGTCGCTAAACATCACCTATAAATTTTAAAATTTAGAGTAATTTTGTGCATTTTACAAACCACAATAAAATAAAAATTTGTGAGTATATTTTAACCAACTTACATTTCGCCAATAATCAATTGAAAGGTTCTCATGTAGCCTAGCCTATTGTAACCTACCCAATCTCATTTTTTCTGTTAACTTCGGCTTCTTTGCTGGTCGTCTACATTTTAAGTTTGCCTCATAAAATCGTCTGCGAGGAGTCATCTTAGAAATATCCACCCATTGATCTCTAAGTTGTCCATGAATAGTGCGAACAGGTGCTGGATGTTTTTGTAATGCTATAGGCGGAATTTTCCTATCGGTCCTCTTGGATGTTTTCCTATTTCTTCCACAATTTTTCCGCTTACTTTCCGACGCAGAGGTTGAAAGATTCAGAGTTCGTGCGATCCTATCCCCTGTAGATGCCGAAATCTTTTCCTGACGGGCGAATTCTCGATTGGAGAGGTATTTTAACTTCACTAGTCGTACTAAATAAAGGGTGTTCCAATAGGGACTTGACAACTTTAAATTCAATTTGTGAACGCACCTTTTCACTAATCATCGAACTGTCACTGTCAATTTATTCAGTAAACTTAACATTTTCATCATGGTAAAGTACACAAACGAACAACGTCTGCAAATTATAAAAATTTACTACAGAAATTCGGCGTCGGTGACCGCTACTTTAAGAGCGTTAACTCCGATTATCGGTCGTAATTCTTGCCCTTGTAGACAGGTGCAAAAATTTGAGTCTACATATTCGTTGTGTGATGTTGCCGTGCCAGTGAGACAACGGGTTGGTCGAAGTGTCGAAAATATCGCAGCCGTTGAAACGTCCGTAGCAAATGATCCAAAGCAGTCAATTCCACGGCGCTCTCAAGAGTTGGACATCGCCCAGACTACTTTATGGCGAATTTTGCGTAAGGATCTTGGTTTACACCCATACAAGATCATGCTGACTCAAGAATTGAAGCCGATGGACCATTTGAAGCGACGTACGTTCTCCGATTGGGCTCTGGAAAAGATTCGCCAAGATGATCAATTTCATCGCAAAATCCTTTTCAGTGACGAAGCTCATTTTTGGCTCAATGGGTTCGTCAATAAGCAAAATATGCGTTATTGGTCGGGTGAAAATCCACATGTGCTTCATGAAACACCACTTCATCCACAAAAAATAACTGTTTGGTGGGGCTTGCATGCCGGCGGCGTCATAGGGCCATATTGTTTCGTCGACGATTATGATCGTCACGTTACTGTGAATGGTAATCGTTATCGCGCCATGATTACCGATTATTTTTGGCCCGAATTGGAAGATATGGACTTGGACAACATGTGGTTTCAACAGGACGGCGCCACAAGCCACACAGCACACGTTACAATCGATTTATTGAAGAGTAAGTTTGATGAGCGTGTTATCTCAAGAAATGGGCCGATTGGCCGCCTCGTTCTTGCGATTTAACGCCTCTAGACTTTTTACTTTGGGGCTACGTCAAGTCATTGGTCTATGCCAACAAGCCGACGACGTTGGAAGAGCTCAGAGCCGACATTGGATGCGAAATAGCAGCCGTTTCGGCCGAAATGTTTGGCCGAGTCATCGAAAATTGGGTCCAACGAATCGACCGCTGCAAACGTGCCCGCGGTGGCCATACGAACGAAGTCGAGTTCCATTCATAAATGTTTTGATTGTACTTCAACCCGATAATAAAGTTTTTGGAATACCTCAAATGGTTTGCATTTTATTTTGAAAAAAAGTTGTCAAGTCCTTATTGGAAAACCCTTTATTACCCTCAAATGAGGCAAAAATTGAATCGATTTCATTTATGTACCTCCCAACGTTTATCAGGTAGATGTGGGATTTCTGTAATTACCCAAATATCTTGCACTCTACCTAACGACAGTTACTGTTGACGAAATTTCCTGGGAAAGGGTTTTATTGCGGGAAAATCTCATTTTATATGGAATTTCTTCAAATACCTGACTGCGTCTAATTTTTTGAACAGATACTGTAGATCGGCACTACCTTAAGGCGTTTATTTATCAACACACACCTGGACTGAGCTACAGTAGTATAAGTACATTGAATATTTGGGCGTGTAGATTTTTCTTAAAAGCTTAATCTAGTTTAGATATAGGTTCTTAATTCAAATCTGCGATAGATTCGTTTAGCGAATAAAAACTGATTGTTTGGAGAATGAGTATTTAGCTGTATGCGAATATCTGGATGAACTTATGTTATATTTTGTAAGGTTTTTTGTATTTGCGCGGAGTAGCTTTTGAATCATTCTAATTTAGACTGTAAGATAATTGGACTAGATATGTTAACGCTAGTATATTTTATAAAACCAAGAAGGTATTTTCACAAGATGTTAGCAGTTGTTGATGCTTATGTAACGGGTTGTTTTGCTAGTTTTGTATGTATATTATAGAAACTGATGTTCTACGTACAAGAGGAGAAGAGGAAATTATTATAAAGAGAAATAGTGATCTCAATGAATTTAATTAATTAAATGTAGAATGAATACGGTAGCTGCCTCCTCCTACGTCTAGATAATCAACAATTGACGAGAAAAGTAATAATTAAAAAAAAAAATAATAATAATATATAACATACTCTATAGCTAAAGCAAAAAAATAAAATAAAATAAAAATAAAGTTAAGCTGATAACGCCGATCGTGCCCTGGTAATTATTTATACCAGTTGCTGGTCGTCAGGTTGTCCAGAATTGCCGAATAAAGTTCCGGCTGAAGGATAGTAGCTGAGCGAGAGAGCCTAGAGCCATTCGATGTTCAGTCGAGGAGTGTCCATCTAAGTGACCGGTAAGCGCGGCAAGTGGCCCTGATCCTGTACAGTAGCGTGGTTTGTTGTAAGGGTCGGTGCGTTTCGAAAAATTAATGTGATTGGAGTACGAAAAAAAATAAGGAGGAAAAAGAGGAAAAATATAAATAAGGCGGACGAGGAGGCAAGGCATCCTAGTGGGAGGCAGCAGAAATTTTTATAAGTTGAGTACAGAGTTTTCAGTTTTGTTATATTCTTTTACATAGCATTCCTCTTTTCTTTTCCCTTTTTGCACGCTTAGTTTCCTTTTTTTTAGTTTGTCTTTTTTTTGCATGCTTAGTTATTTTATTTCCTTTTCGATAAGCCTAATTTTGCATATTTAATTTTTTCGTATAAGTTCGTAGATTTTCAGGTACAGGTTTATAGGTGCTTGATCTTGCACCACCAGAATAGGGTGGGTGATAGCATTTGTATGCGTCAGATAGTCACCCTTTAGGTGGAATATGTCGTTGTATTCCTGATATAATTCCAAATTTTTCCCTTTCTTGACTGCTTAAAATGGGGCTCAGGTTGAGTTCTTGCTCTAACCTGGCTACACACTCCTTTACTGGGTCAGTTGTATGTCGATCCGCCTGTGGGGCTCGTACATAAACTAGATTGGCTGTTTAGTCGCCTGGACCGTTTGATTTCGACTTTTGGGAGCTTGTTGCAGTCTTTGTGCTATCATTTATATTATTAATGGTATTGTTTGGGCTCTCGGGCTCGGGTTCGCGAGCGCTGTGGCTGCTTTGGCTCTTCGGCCATTCTCCGTCGGTTTTTTTACCGCGTTTAATTATACTTGGACTGCTTGGTCCCTTCTTCCGAGCTAAAGTAGTAAGTAAAGGTAATTTTGCCACCAATTGTGATCGTGCAGGTACGCATATTGGCTCCCTCAGAGCTACTACATGCCGCCTGATTTCACCTAATAGAGGTGCTTTCGCAAAATTTTCCCTACTGTTTCTCAATTGGCAACTTACTTCCGCCTCTAGGGAAGTTTCTATAATGTGGCAGGTGGACAGCTTAACCCCTTCGGATTCCATCTCTTCTGCCTGTATATCGTTTTTTGTCGCCTTTAACCGTTTGTTGACAAAATCTTCATTGTCTTTAGCTCATTTTAAATTATTCATTTTCCAAGTACAATTTTTTCGCAATAAGACAAGAAGAAAGAATTCAAGAATCTTAATCCGATGTGAGTAGCAAGGATGGTCATAATGATACCAAATTTCTAATTTAATGGAACAAATATTGAGAAGATTTTTAATTATATTTTCATGATGTGCATTATTTTAAAAATATTCCTTGAAAATTTGTACTTGAGTTTTACAAACTTGGAAAAATTCTTCTGTAGGAATAATTAAAGCTCCAAAATCCGAAGTGCTGGAAAAGTTTTTGTAATAAACCAACAATTCTGAGGATCTCGATAGGTTAGTAGATTTGAAGTTGTGCATGATTTACATATTTCACAGTTATCAAATGATCCTTTTTTGAAAATTTGTGATAGGACATATCCAGCGAAGTACATCGTTGCGTTATCTGAAATGTTATTTTCAAATGAAGTACTTGCTGAATCTAAATTTTCTTCCGTTAAAGTAAAAGTTTCTAAGTTTGATTTCATTTCTAACTGTTGATGTGTTTCATTAATTTCTTCAAAATTTGTCTCTTGCTCATTAACAGGATTAACAACAGCATTCGAGTCTTATAAAGGATTTTCGGTATCATCTTCACAGTTTCCAAACTTAGACGAATAAATTAGTTTAACTGATACAATTTTGCTGATAATTTCGTTAAACTCGCCGAATGTGGGATTTTTCTTTTTGTAACGTACCACGCTAAATAAATTTTCTAATCTATCTTAATTCAATTTATTGGTACATAAAACGAATATTTCTTCAGAGTTCGAAAAGATTTCTTCCGATATTTCCAAAATTGCTTCAATTGTTTGTGACAGACAATTAAGGCAGTTTATTTTTACTTTATTAGATCCGGTATCAAAATGAAGTTGTTTAACATTATCCTTCATTTCTTTCAAATAGTTCTTCGAAATATTATTTTCCATTAACGCAGATTTGTAAGGACTCTTAGCATATGGTGATTTACTGTTACAGCAATCGGAAAGGTTATTTAATTTTTCGAAACAGTCTGCAGTTGAGAGAGCGTGTTCCTTTACATTATCACTAAATCTTCCCAATTGAAAAGTGGTTTTAATGGCTGCTACTGTACTATTACTAATAGCCTGCACAGCAAATTTAACACTCATTTTTTCAAATCTATTTGGATGAATATGTTTATTAGTAAGTTTTGGGCGCCTCTTTGTATTATAGGTTTTTTCAATATTATATAGTTCCCTTAAAACATTCCACGTAATCGTTACACCATGAGACGTTACTAATTTGTATTTCATAAGATTGTTCCTGATTGATTTAAATAAATGTGGTATGTCAAACAAACAAAAAACTTTTTTATTACCATGTTTATATGTTTTATATGGCTCTTCTATTGTTATACCCAGAATTTTATATGTTTTTTGATTTGCTGTTGCTTGATCGCATACAAGTGCTCTGACAGTTGGTCCCATAAAATCGCACATATTAATAATTTCGAACAATTTTTCTTTAAGTATATTTGTAGGTGCATTTTTTTCTACAATTATATAATAAATAACCTGCTTCCAATTTCCAAAAAGTGAACTCAACATAAAAACACAAATAGATTTACCAATTTCAGGTTTGCGACCGTTACCTCCTTTTCCAAAATCTATAAAACCATCGATTCTATCATAATTTTTGTTATATCTAAGATCTCGTTTTATGCTTATTTCTTCAAACATTAACACAACTTGCCTTGATTTCTCGTCAAGTCCACTTATGGATTCTTTGACCACTTCAAATAGTTGAAAATTAGGTACGGGTGTTAATTCCCCGGAATGTGTATATGGAGCTCAATGACGACAAACGCAATTTCAATGTATCCCTTAAGAAATTGTACACAGCGTTGGATTTAAAAAAAATTGCTTGAGAGAGAATTTTTTCATCGCTACTGTATTGCCTATTTAAGCCTAATAGCATTTTACAAAAGGTTTTCGTGTTAGAATTAACTTCCAAAGAATCCACTTCATTCATAATATTTTGGGAATATGCTTTATTAGATCTTCTATCAGATTTTGTTTTTATTCTCTTTATTTTACATTTTAAATTTTTGCATATTGTTTAGAAATTCTTGATTAATGATCTTAACCTATTATTTTCTTTTAGTAATGTACCTTCTCTGCGCCGATAGTATTGCAAATTTTCCTCTCTCTTATGGCAAAACTTGCAAGGAGCCTCAATTACAGTTAAAGTTGATGAAGTAGGAAATGAGGAAGAGAGGTAACGAAAATCTTCCAAATTTAAATCGTTGCATTCAACATCCTGATTTAAGATTTCCTCCACCTGTTCATCAACTTCCGTTAATTTAAGTCTTGGCATCGCATAATGGTATAATTTCTTTTTCCAAAATATTGTGATTCAAAATGTAAATCACAAATTTTTGGTTGCTTTCGGATCGAAATATTTTCAAAAGATTCCCAACATAATTTAAGCCACTCCTCATATCGTGGCGTATTTTTGGGTGGAAAAGAAAAGAGCCTTCTTCCAGTATCAGTTGAAGTAGTATTACAACCAATAATACAACATATACGTTTCTGGGAAGACATTATGAGATATAAAAAATCGTAAACTGTGAAAAGTCAAGTCAATGCCAAAAAAAGAAATGCTTAGAACCAAAGCAAAATATATTTAAAAAAATACACACTCAAATCCAATTTCAATAGCAAATAGTCAATAACCAGAAAAGCCAATAATTCAAAATCCAATCCGAAAGTCCAAATCGTTGCCAGAGTCAATCGCACAAAAAATTCGTTTATAAAACACCCAATAAATTCAACGCAGCCAAAATCTCCAGAACAACCAAACGCAAAGGCCTTCTAGAAATTGCAATAACCAAATGGCACAGTATCGTGCCGAGGAAAGTCCGACAGGCATGCGCTGCATAAATCCCCCACGCCCCGCATCCTCCTTCCAAGTCCTACACATCACATCAGTCATTTTCTATAACTCCCTGCTTGTGAGTCTGTGTGAGTGGCATAAACCAAGAGCGAGAGCGCAAGCCCCCGTCGCTCGCAAAAGAGCTTTAAGGCCTGCGCCCATAAGATCCGTCAGAGTCCGTCATACGTTAAGCTTTAAAGCACTCAACGGATCTCGACGGATGTTGCTGTATGGCAACGAAGAGGTGCGCCCATAAGATCCGTCATCTGACAAGTGAAAATTGAAGTGACAATCGAAAAGACTGTGTTGTATTACACAATTTTGTCAAAATGCATGATGGCAGCTATATTCCGCATAACTATGTGGATCGGTTCAATGGAAACGAAATAATCCATGGACTGTGGAGGACGGAAACACCCAATCCTTTGAGAAGAGCTGGGAGGATATCGAGCAGCAACGCTGCAAAAAATGCCTTCAAGTTGCGGGAGCAGCTGAAGGACTACTTGACTGCGCATCCCTGCGGGAACATCAGGAACAGTGGTTTAGATTTTTATATTAGTTATTTACATAGCTAAATAAAACACTCGTATTTTTTCCAAGGAGGAAAAAACACTTGGCATAAAAAATCTCTTTATTTATTCAAAAAATAAAAATATCACATAATTCAATACAAAAATTTCTTATATCTAAGAGAGGCCACTTCTCTTTACAAAGAAATAACGATCAATTCAAATACAAATAACAAATAAAAATTAAATTAAAAAATTAGCACATTTCAAAGTGAGCACAAATATGTTTTAAAACTAACAAATAAAGCAATAAAATACTCCTTGTTTGCCCGCAAATAAGGAGTAGTAATTCAATCATACATATTTGTGCTCAATTTTAAATGTTCAATTTTTTTTTTCATACACCAGGTTGCGGATAGTAGATAACCTATGCCGGTTCTAGCGCAAAATCCCATAAGGTTTATACAGGGGGTCTAAATTCACATAAAACGGTCCCAAAAGCTCATCGTCCACGTTTAGGAGCAGTTTTGAGGTGTGACGTCATGAAAGCTCTCATGTGTGTGTGTGTGTGTGTGTGTGTGTCGTGCTTGGGTGTATGGGGTATCACCTAGTGTTGGAGGTCAAGGTCACGATGCAGATCAACCCCTCACCACCCCGATGAAAGCTTTACCCCTCCTCATGCTATTAGGAAGAGATTTTTCCTAATGCGCAGGCGGCATTGTTTATGTTATGTGGAGGTTTATCAGTAGTTATGCTGACGAGGCTCTTATCTCTAGCTTTGGACGGCTCGATCGCTAAATTGCAATATTTTTGGGTTGCATGTGGTATTGTTTATGTTATGTGGAATCTTATCAGCAGTTTATGGTGACGTGGTTCTTATCTCTAGAGATGATTCGCACTCTGCAGTAGGATGAATTTTAAATATTAGAAGTATAATTAATGTTAATAATATTATATATTTTTTGGGCTCTATGGATTCGAGATGATGTTTCGAGTTAGGGTATTGGTGCTGTTGGGGGAACAAATTTTAATCAAAAATCGTCTACGAGCAACGGTTTCCGAGATATTAGCATATTATTTTGTACAGGTATCTGTACAGGCTGTACAGGTAGCTGTACAGGCTGTACACGATTTTTGATTAAAATTTGTTCCCCCAACAGTACCAATACCCTAACTGGAAACATCATCACGAATCCATAGAACCCAAAAAATATATACTATTATTAACATTAATTATACTTCTAATATTTAAAATTCATCCTACTGCAGAGTGCGAATCATCTCTAGAGATAAGAACCACGTCACCATAAACTGCTGATAAGATTCCACATAACATAAACAATACCACATGCAACCCAAAAATATTGCAATTTAGCGATCGAGCCGTCCAAAGCTAGAGATAAGAGCCTCGTCAGCATAACTACTGATAAACCTCCACATAACATAAACAATGCCGCCTGCGCATTAGGAAAAATCTCTTCCTAATAGCATGAGGAGGGGTAAAGCTTTCATCGGGGTGGTGAGGGGTTGATCTGCATCGTGACCTTGACCTCCAACACTAGGTGATACCCCATACACCCAAGCACGACACACACACACACACACACACACACATGAGAGCTTTCATGACGTCACACCTCAAAACTGCTCCTAAACGTGGACGATGAGCTTTTGGGACCGTTTTATGTGAATTTAGACCCCCTGTATAAACCTTATGGGATTTTGCGCTAGAACCGGCATAGGTTATCTACTGGGTTGTAATGAGCAGTTTTAAAGATACAACGAAATTGCTGAAGGAAGAGGCTGATAAGGGAAGTAAAGCAAAAGAATTGCAGTATAAGCTTAATTCTGTTTCACTTAAACCAGCTACAAAATCAAAGACTATATTTGAAAGTAAGAATAGTTCAGATATACACCACAAACAATTGAAAGATAAATAAAATGTAAGTATGTATTGCAAATAAACTTGATGCCAATATAAAATTGAAATTCAATTGTAAATAACAGATGAATATCCCGGTATTTGTTGTGGTCAGGGGGAAAACCAGTCTGGCCCCATTAATCCGCCCGTGTGATAAAATCACAGAAATGCGGAAATTTTTGTTCTCCGCCTATGGGCTTCGGCGATAGCTCAGGGGCTCGGCCGAGACTTCACGGCGGCTCTGGACGGTACCGCAAGGGATTGCGTTCCTTGGGCTGCTGGCGACGAATTTCGTGCACGAAAATGCACAAAATTCGTCGATCGCAGCTCAAGGCCAAGCCCAAGCTAGGAAGAAATCTCCGGCGCGAGCCCTGTGACCGAGCCTCAAGCGGTGCCACAGATCTCGGTCCCATACAAAAAATTTTCAAGACCGAGCCCCGGGCATCGCCACAGATTTCGGTCCCATGCAAAAATTTCAGCGACCGACGGGCTGGTGCATGGCTGCGGGAGGCTGAAGATGAGCGGGCGGCGTCCTCGGTGCACGTTGCCATCCCAGCGCAGCGGGTTCCTGCACTCATCGGGGTCTGCAGTGGCAGCGGCGGTGAGTGTGGGAGTGCGCTGCAGCGGGATCCGTAACGGTCACCGGGGCGCGTAGATTTTTCGGCGGGCGTAAGGCAGATTATTCACGGGAGTCGAGTTGGGATCACCGAGCCATAAGGAAGGCATTAGAAAAAAAAAAAAGTTTTTTTTTTTTTTTTTTTTTTTTTTTTGGCTGCATCGCTCGTGGGTGGAAAAAGTTAAACAAGTTTGCGATAGTGCGGATTAATTTTGACGGATTATTCATGGGGAGTCGAGTTTCGATCGCCGTGCGGAAAAGTGGAGTTTGGGAAATCGCGTCGCCTGGATATCGGAAAGTCTTTTACGGAATGTTTTCTAATTAATCGCCGCATCAGATCAATTACCAAGTTTTCCAAGTTTCGAAGTTCATAAATCTCGGATGAAATTAATCTCGTCTCGAGACAGTCATTTTTTTTTTTTTTGCATCGGGTTAATCGAGTGCTAATTTTTACTGGACGCATAAAAGTTACTGTCCCAACTCATTTATGGTGATGCGGATAATATACCTGCGGTTTTCCGGCCGCATAATAGATATACAGTGATATCCCTTTAGCACATAATTCTTACTTGTGTCACAAGTGTCCAAAATTCTGCCGGCAATTAATTTTCTGACGCGTGGATTAATTCTAAAAGAAGAAAAGGAAAAAAATGTAAAGTTAATTTTTTTTTTTTGAAAAGCTCTCAAGTTATGTATTAGTGAACACTCACCGGTAATGTTTTTTCTGGACCGTTGTATAATCCTAAAAGAAAAAAAAAAAAAAATTTGAAGTTAATTTTTTTTGAAAGCTCTCAAGTTATGTATTAGTGAACACTCATCGGTAATTTTTTTGGACCGTTGTATAATCCTAAAAGAAGAAAAAAAAAAAAATGCAAAGTTAATTTTTTTTGAAAAGCCCTCAAGCTATGTATTAGTGAACACTCACCGTTAATTTTTTTGGACCGTTGTATAATTCTAAAAGAAGAAAAGAAAAAATGTAAAGTTAAATTTTTTTGAAAAGCCCTCAAGCTATGTATTAGTGAACACTCACCGTTGATTTTGTTTTTGGACCATTGTATAATTCTAAAAGAAGAAAAAAAAAGGAAAAAATGTAAAGAGGGTGGCTAATCCCCAAATATATTCTGGACGTTATTAAAAATCAAAAAAAAAAAAAAAAAAAAAAAAAAAAAACAACCAAGAAAAAAAAAGAAGTTTAAAGTAAAATTTAAAACAAAGAATACAAATTTTATTGGAGTCGGTTGGACCGGGTTGCTGCGATTCGCCAGCGGAGGGCACCACGACGGGGCCACCTGAAGAGGCAGGGTGCCTCCGCCAACGTTCCATCTCATCGCTTCTCCGCGGGAACCCCCATCATAGGCGGACTCAACAGATCAGCACGGCGCCCAACGAGCTCCCACGTAACTATAAGTCCATGTATTTTTGAATAAGAAAAGATAAAAGAAGGTATGTTTCCATAAATTAAATTTTTTCTTCTCTCGGTTCCCCCTCTCCCATTCTCCGCTGCAGCCATGAGATACATGTGAGTTCGCAGGGTTGAAAAGGGACCTCCCAATTATTAAGGCCGCTGGGAGGTCACAGGGTGGTTGGGGCAACAGGCCAAGGAGGGTCCATCGCGAACCGGACCCCCCCTGAGAGTCAATCACGGGCAGCTGCAGGGGTTCAGCCTGCACCGTCGTTTTTCCCCCCTTCGCGATTCGTCGTCTCCCGTATGCGAGAGAATTTTTTTTCGTTATAGCCGGTGGCCGTTCCGGCGGCTGAAGGCGGTTTTTTTCGGCAAACCCCCCCACACTACCGCAAATGCTAGCCTGCCAGCTCTCGCGGCCGCATACCGCCGGACGGGGTGCTTTAGCCGGGCCCCCGAGTCCACACGGCTCATAACAAAATATGGCGCCCAACGTGGGGCCTTCCTTTCCCTTCCCTTTGGAGCGAAAGGCTCCCCAATTTTACTCACCTTCATGTTTCTTCCTTCGAGGCCCTATCGGCGACTCCCGTGGCTGGGGTCTCCCGGAGGCCTCTTGAGAATTGAGGATACTGGCTTCTTCAGCCAGTAAGCCTACTCGAGGTCTCGGGGAGCACCCCATCCTAGGGAGAAGCTGATAGCGGGGGGTCCTTACTAGCGGACCCTGCCGGGCCTGCGTGGCTGAGACGTACGAGGTTCCTCCCTGGAATTGCAGGGGTTGGCTGTTAATAGAGCCAGCCTCCTGACCGGGAGGACACCTCGTTCGTTCTCCGCCTCGCAGTCCCTGCAGGTGAAACTGGGAAGGGCCCTTCCCTCAACTAACTTCCTTCGCAGGCTGAATGCTCGGTGGCCTGGAATTGGCTCCCAGTTTTTTTTAAAAATTAACGGAATTTTAACCATTGTCTTCCCATGGCTGTAGAAGAGAGTGGGAGTTGGGACCAGAGATTTTTATGAAGTAATATAATTGGTATCATTTTGAAAAATTTATATATCAATTCATTTTGTATAACTAAAATTTGGGCTGTAACTTCCTGTAATTATTTTTGCAAGATGCATTTTGTTGTACATAAAGTTTTTTTTCTGTAACAAAAGTTGATCATAGACAGATGTATTCAATTGTAACTGATATAAATTTATCATCTTGGAATAGCTCTTAAAGCATAGGTTTTGCTTTCATGAAATTTTGCATTAGGTTGTTTTGAATAAGGTTTAAATAATCTCGGCCGCAAACACCGGAAATATAAAAATTCTGAGTAAATTTCTAAAAAATTAAAATCTAGTTATTAGCTTATAAGAATATTAATAATTAACGAGTGATGAGTACTATAATGTTTCTTATTCAGTTTTAGTTTCACTTTTTCTCCTTTTTGCCTAATATTTTTTATGCTTCAATAGATAAAAGTTATTTTAATTTACAAGATAGCCATAATTGAGTAATATTAATAGCAACTAGTTGTAAAAAATTATTGTAAGTTTGGGTCACCAGCACGTAACGTTTTGCTTGCCACAAAAATTTTTTTCCTTTTTTTTGTATTCTCTTGAAGTCACATTTCGGTTTTATCGCCCGCGTTTGGAGAATCGGCGCGCCACGAATACGAAAGAACCTTCGGCGTGCCCTAATATCCTTCTTTCCGTCGGTTTTTTACATTGGTAATTTGATCGCTCCGCGTATTCTTCATAATGCCTAAGCCTAACTCACCAACGAAAAATCCGTATAATACCCGGCAAACGGGGAGACGACAGCTTTTCCTTTCGGACGCACAGGAAGAGGCGGGAGCAGCTAGCCTGCTAAACCCGAATAATGATTCGCGAACCGTAGATGCACCGCCGGTAGAACATGTTCGCGACCAAGAAATAGACACTCCTTTGCTGTCTCAAGCCGGCGCCCCGCCCGCGCAAGCCCAGACTTTCCGCCCACGTCGAGAGCCCCCAGAAGTCGCTCTGGCCCCACCTGAGTCGGGATGGATTCCAACCCAATCTCTGTTGGCGGGTCTTCAGCAACAAATTTCAAGTCTCGTACGAGACGAGGTTGCTAGAGGAGTCAAAGAAATAAAAGACCAAGTGTCGAGAGACGCTTCTAAGCATAGCTTCACGACTCCATCTCCGCCAACAGCCACTCAGCAACCCCCTAGCAGACAATCAGAAGGCCCGGGCCTTCCAGGTTCAGTGGTTTATAGGCCCCCTCCAAATTACGACCATCTGGGGCACTATCCACCCCCCCGACGCAGTAGCAGCCCGATCCGTAACTGGAAGCTGCAGTACGATGGGGATAACAAAAAGCTGAGCGTGGAAGAATTTATCTTCCGGGCAGAAACGCTAACGCATAACACCCTGCGTAGTGATTTTTCCCTGCTAGTCAGGAATTTCCACCAGTTGCTGAGCGACTCTTTAGTCAATTGGTATTGGACTTACTTAAGAGGTGTACCCCGCCCAACTTGGGACCAAATAAAATACGCTCTGAGAGCTGATTGGGGTGATCGCTCGCGCGACGTCGATATCCGTAGGCAGATGCTGAGTAGGCGGCAGCAGCCTCGCGAGACTTTCGTCTCATACTATCAGTCCCTCATTTCGCTCCGGAATCAGCTTAAGAGTCCGATGGCCGAAACAGAATTCGTCGAGACGGTGAGAGCAGGTTTGCTCCCTTACATACAGGAGCAGATTTGCCTTCATCGTGCCGACACCATAGGCCAGTTGCGTATGCTGGTTACGGAGGTGCAAACTACGAGGGAGCGGTCTCGAGCGGCGCTGTTGTCGCCTGCTCAACATCGTGCTAGGGTGGAGGAATACAGTCCGCTCGTCGTTGAGCCACCAGAAAGTGGTGAGCAGGTGGTCGACGCGGTTGGGATGGTGACGAGATACCCACCACCGAAGATCAAATGCTGGAACTGTGAAGCCGAAGGGCATTTTTACCAAGACTGCGAGAAGGAGCCAACGGGCTTCTTCTGTTACGGCTGCGGCCGGAAGGGAACAGTCAAACCCCGATGCCCCAGCTGTTCGCAAAAAAACCAGTCTCGGGCCGGGAACAACAACACCCGTTCCCGACCCCAACGAGCGATGCTGACAGCTGCGACATCGGGCGAGACTCTTCCCTCCCCTCCGCTGCCCTGATGGGAGGACCGGAGGTTTCCCCTGTTGTAGGCAAGTTGCCGAATTCCTCTGACTTAACGATTTTACCTGACGTGTCCATTTTCCCAAAATCAGATGTCGAAATAGTTACGGTGGAAGATTGTGCTGAGTGCGATAATGAAGAGACAGAATCACATGCCACTCCCTGCCGAGCAGTTACGATTTTAACACGGCCTGAACGGCCAGTAGGAATTCAAATTTCCGCCCCAGTTGTTCACCCGCGAAAACCTTTCCATCAGCGGTTGAAGGAGTATCGAGCTGCTCGGGAGAGAATATTCGTGTCGGCTCTTGACTCTCTGAATCATTCCGAGTCCAGTGTGCGAAATATAAAAAAATTTAAACGCTCGTCACTTCGTCTACGTTCCTTTTGGCGACGCGTAATTTCTAATCGTCGTAGACTAGCTACAGCTTTCGTGTCAGTTCACAAGGACGTAAGGCCTTATGCCGAAGTCCAAATTTTAGGAAGAAAACTGACCGGTCTATTAGATAGCGGGGCCAGCGTGAGCATACTTGGCCAAGGATCGGAGCAGATGTTGTCCGAGAAGAAAATTGCTTGGACGAAATATCGCTCCGCGATCGAGGTGGCCAACGGCGCCAAGCCTGAAGTACATGGGCATGCCGACCTAGACGTCACTTTTCGCGGACAAACCAAGCCTATACGTTTCTATCTCGTTCCTAGTCTGACTCAATCCTTGTATTTAGGAGTCGACTTTTGGAAGGCTTTTGGTTTGGCTCCCGATGTGCTAGGGTCTTTGGCTTCGTTGGACACACCGATCGTGGAGTCGACCGAGTCCAAACAACATATTCTCCCTCCTTCTGAACACCGTCGGCTAGAATACGCCAAGTCTTTATTTCCATCTTTCGCCACACTGGGTTTAGGTAAAACCAATCTTCTTGAGCACGTGATTGATGTCGGTGAAGCCGCCCCAATTAAACAACGTTTTTATCCTGTGTCACCTGCCGTTCAAAAACTGATGGACGCCGAGCTGAGCCGAATGCTCTCGCTTGGGGTGATAGAGGAAAGCCAAAGCCCGTGGAGCTCCCCAGTGGTACTTGTGCGAAAGCCCGGCAAGGTCAGGCTGTGTTTCGACGCCCGGAAGGTGAACTCCGTGACAAAAAAGGATGCCTATCCTTTACCGCAGATCGAGGGCATCCTGAGTCGCCTTCCGTCAGCTAAATTTATAACCAGCTTAGACCTTAAAGACGCTTTCTGGCAGATACCACTGGAGGAAAGCTCCAGAGAGAAGACCGCTTTTACGGTGCCTGGCCATCCCCTCTATCACTTCACAGTGATGCCATTCGGGCTCTGCAACGCTCCTCAGACAATGTGCAGGCTCATGGATAAAGTGATCCCATACAATTTGCGCGAGAATGTCTTGGTCTATCTTGATGACCTCTTAGTCCTATCCGAAGATGTCGATACCCATTTAGAACTCTTGTCTCAAGTGGCCAGTTGTCTGAAAAAGGCAGGCCTTACGATCAATGTAGAAAAAAGCAGATTTTGCTTGAAAGAGACTAAGTACTTGGGATACATCGTCGGAGAAGGGGGCATCAGGATGGACCCAGACAAGATCGCTGCAATAGTAGACTATCCGTCGCCTAAAACTCTTAAACAGGCTCGTCGTTTTCTCGGTATGGCCGGATGGTATAGAAAGTTCATTCCCAATTATGCAGACCTGACTTCGCCAATTACAGACACGTTGAAAAAGTCGAACAAGTATACGTGGACTGCCGAAGCTCAAGCAGCTTTTGAAGAACTAAAGAAATTACTTACCACCGCTCCATTACTGTCGAGTCCTGATTTTTCTAAACCCTTTATCATTCAGTGCGATGCGAGTAGTCAAGGGGTAGGAGGCGTGCTTCTTCAATTAGACGACGAAGGGAGAGAAAGACCAATCGCGTATGTATCACAGAAATTAAATTCTGCCCAGCGTAACTATACCGTAACGGAATTGGAATGTCTGGCGGCAATAATAAGTCTGAAAAAATTCCGTGCGTATGTTGAACTAATGCCGTTCAAGATTATTACTGACCATGCTAGCTTGCAGTGGCTCATGACCCAAAAAGATCTTAGTGGTCGTCTGGCTCGTTGGAGTTTAAAATTACAAGGCTTCAACTTCAGCATTGAACACCGTAAAGGAACACTGAATGTTGTGCCAGACGCCTTGTCTCGAATCCATTGCGACCAAATTGACGCTAGCCCTCTAGAAAACCCTGGTCCAGAAATCGATCTTGAATCACCTCACTTCCAGTCTTCCGAATATAAAGAGCTTATCGAACGAATTGAGAAAAATAAAGACCGTTTCCCTGATTTAATAGTTCGTGATGGTTACGTTTATATCCGAACTCAACCTCGATCAGGTGATCCCGTTCAAGAGGAAGAAGCTTGGAAATTATGGGTCCCTAACGCATTAACCAACGACGTAATATCGCGAGCTCACGATCCACCTTTGGCAGCTCATGGCGGAATTGGCAAAACTTTAGAGAGACTTCGTCGACATTTCTATTGGCCGGGTATGACTGTAGAAACCCGTGCATATATTCTTTCTTGCGACATCTGTAAAGAGGTGAAACCCTCTAACACCACATTAAGACCACCCATGGGCACACAGGCCAAAACTGAACGGCCTTGGCAAAGAATCTATCTCGACCTCCTGGGTCCCTACCCTAGAACCAAAAAAGGTAAAGTCTGTATTTTGATCGCTCTTGATCACTTCTCAAAATATCCTCTTCTTAAACCTTTACGAAAAGCCAGTACCTCAAACATCTGCACATATGTCGAAGAACAAATTTTCCATCACTTCGGAGTTCCTGAAACCGTGGTGACTGACAATGGGACACAGT
The DNA here is from genome assembly GCA_959613345.1 of Tolmerus cingulatus. NCBI lineage: Eukaryota > Metazoa > Arthropoda > Insecta > Diptera > Asilidae > Tolmerus > Tolmerus cingulatus. The sequence goes on from OY390712.1 coordinate 5,070,397, forward strand.
TCCGTTCGGCTCAATTTCAAAACCTTTTGAAAAAATATGGCGTGCATCATCTTCGTACTGCTGTATACTCGCCACAAGCCAACGCCTCTGAGCGTGTGAATCAATCCATCTTATCCGGCATCCGAGCATACATGCGAGATGAGCACACCAGATGGGATGAGAAATTGAGTTGCATTGCCAGTTCATTACGGAGTTCAGTTCATCAGGCCACGCAGTTCTCCCCCTATAAAATTTTGTTCGGTAATAATATGATTGAGCATGGCTCCGCCTATGCCTTATTACGACAACTATGGGGTGTGAACGAACCAATGGACGTGGATACTTCTGACAAACTTCGACTGATACGTGCGCAGGTACAAGACAATCTTGACAAGGCTTTCGACAGAGGAGCAAAACAGTACAACCTGCGATCTAAACCTGTTGAGTTCAAGGTAGGGCAAGAAGTGTATAGAAGAAATTTCCAGTTGAGCAATTTCGGGAAGGGTTTCAATGCCAAGCTCGGCAAGAAATTTGTTAAATGTCGCGTCAGAGCCAGGAAGGGCAATTCACTTTACGAACTGGAGAACCTCCAAGGCAAGTTAATTGGCACATACCACGCTAAAGATATTAAACCGTGACCCATATATATGTTTGTCTGGTCGGAGTAACTTATTTCATCAATGTTAATTTATTTTAGTTTAAGTAGGAAGACTTCGCAGCGGCAATCCGCACTGGAGTTTTTCCACTTAAGGTTCGGTAGCCTTAATAAGGCATCCGACCAGCTTAACTGGTAATACGTGTGTCTTAGAGCCGCCTCTGCTACGCCACGCGGTGGACACACTCTGTTTTCATCCCTTCCCTTTCCTAGTTAGAGTTCCCTCTCCCTAACCCTATCCCATCCACCACCCCTCCTTCAAATTTTCTGCGTTTTCTTCACCACCCTTCTCTAACCAAGAGGCTCGGCCTGCAACCCTCTGGGTTGAGGATGACCCGGGGCCTCTTGAGAATTGAGGATGTTGGCTTCGTCAGCCAACAAGCCTACTCGAGGTCCCGGGGATTCCTCTTCCTCGAGAGGAACAGGCCGTGAGGGGCTTTGCTTGCCCACTCTGTTGGACTGGCGTCTCGGAGACGTCAGGGGGGCTCCCTGGAATTGCGGGAGTTGGCTGTGCTTCGAGCCAGCTACCTGACCGGGAGATTTCTCCTGTCGTCGCCGGTCGTTAGCTCTCGCGGGGTGGGTTGGTACGGCTTCCTTTCCCTCGAGGATCTATTTCTCTCTCCCATTCGGTGTCACCAGAGCTTTTCTCTGGCTATTCCGTGTTTGCTCACTATTTCATCCTTTGCTTAACGTCCTCACGATATGACGGTTCGGCCGCCATCTTGACAATTCAAAATTTTATCTCTAAATTCAATTAGATTGTTTCCTTGCTTCTCTTGCTCACACCTGATTTTTTATAATATTATTCCTACTTTAGATATTTACCGTCATAAACTTTTCTAACCAGGTAGCCTACATTTTACTTTTGCAGTACCACCATTACGTTCAACGGGTCTGGATGCCATTGGGTGGTCCTATAGTTCTACGGTTTTCTTATATTTCCCGGTCACACACGCCTACCGTACCTTTTTTTTTTTTTCTTTTTCTTCTCTTCCCTCGTACACCTTTTGAGTTTCGACACCACCCCAATCGCTCTCGGAATATCCTTCAGCACACTTATCTCGGGTTTTCGAACCGTCACACACGGGGATGACCACGTTACGGTCATAACGTCCAGCTTAATCTTTCTATGGCTCAGTAGAAATTTCATTTCCCTTATACACCCATTTTTACCCTCCCATTTCATCACCACCCCGAATAATTTTTTTTTGATTTGGAGCTTCAACACTCCAACTGCTCTTCCCCAACTAAAGACATCTTGAACATCCTTCTGGACTCGTCCCCCACGAGATTCGGGGCTGGGCCGAGATGAGTTGGCAACTCCCTCTCACGGACGGGGAGGCCTGCCTCTCATTAGGGCTGGTCTCTCCGCCATTGGGAGTGAGTGGTCAAGTGCGTACTGGACCAGCTGACCTCTCATTAGGGTCAGGGAAGTCCAGTGCTGACTTTGACCGGCTAGCTCAGTCTCGGGCTAGACTCGGGTCGTGGGTCGAGCCACATGCTGGGCACCTCCACAGCCCGACCATTCTTCAGCTCCCTTGTTCTCGGGAGCGAGTACAACGGACCTGTGTTGTTGTGGTCAGGGGGAAAACCAGTCTGGCCCCATTAATCCGCCCGTGTGATAAAATCACAGAAATGCGGAAATTTTTGTTCTCCGCCTATGGGCTTCGGCGATAGCTCAGGGGCTCGGCCGAGACTTCACGGCGGCTCTGGACGGTACCGCAAGGGATTGCGTTCCTTGGGCTGCTGGCGACGAATTTCGTGCACGAAAATGCACAAAATTCGTCGATCGCAGCTCAAGGCCAAGCCCAAGCTAGGAAGAAATCTCCGGCGCGAGCCCTGGGACCGAGCCTCAAGCGGTGCCACAGATCTCGGTCCCATACAAAAAATTTTCAAGACCGAGCCCCGGGCATCGCCACAGATTTCGGTCCCATGCAAAAATTTCAGCGACCGACGGGCTGGTGCATGGCTGCGGGAGGCTGAAGATGAGCGGGCGGCGTCCTCGGTGCACGTTGCCATCCCAGCGCAGCGGGTTCCTGCACTCATCGGGGTCTGCAGTGGCAGCGGCGGTGAGTGTGGGAGTGCGCTGCAGCGGGATCCGTAACGGTCACCGGGGCGCGTAGATTTTTCGGCGGGCGTAAGGCAGATTATTCACGGGAGTCGAGTTGGGATCACCGAGCCATAAGGAAGGCATTAGAAAAAAAAAAAAAAAAAGTTTTTTTTTTTTTTTTTTTTTTTTTTTGGCTGCATCGCTCGTGGGTGGAAAAAGTTAAACAAGTTTGCGATAGTGCGGATTAATTTTGACGGATTATTCATGGGGAGTCGAGTTTCGATCGCCGTGCGGAAAAGTGGAGTTTGGGAAATCGCGTCGCCTGGATATCGGAAAGTCTTTTACGGAATGTTTTCTAATTAATCGCCGCATCAGATCAATTACCAAGTTTTCCAAGTTTCGAAGTTCATAAATCTCGGATGAAATTAATCTCGTCTCGAGACAGTCATTTTTTTTTTTTTTGCATCGGGTTAATCGAGTGCTAATTTTTACTGGACGCATAAAAGTTACTGTCCCAACTCATTTATGGTGATGCGGATAATATACCTGCGGTTTTCCGGCCGCATAATAGATATGCAGTGATATCCCTTTAGCACATAATTCTTACTTGTGTCACAAGTGTCCAAAATTCTGCCGGCAAGTAATTTTCTGACGCGTGGATTAATTCTAAAAGAAGAAAAGGAAAAAAATGTAAAGTTAATTTTTTTTTTTTGAAAAGCTCTCAAGTTATGTATTAGTGAACCCTCACCGGTAATGTTTTTTCTGGACCGTTGTATAATCCTAAAAGAAAAAAAAAAAAAAAAATGCAAAGTTAATTTTTTTTGAAAGCTCTCAAGTTATGTATTAGTGAACACTCACCGGTAATTTTTTTGGACCGTTGTATAATCCTAAAAGAAGAAAAAAAAAAAAATGCAAAGTTAATTTTTTTTGAAAAGCCCTCAAGCTATGTATTAGTGAACACTCACCGTTAATTTTTTTGGACCGTTGTATAATTCTAAAAGAAGAAAAGAAAAAATGTAAAGTTAAATTTTTTTGAAAAGCCCTCAAGCTATGTATTAGTGAACACTCACCGTTGATTTTGTTTTTGGACCATTGTATAATTCTAAAAGAAGAAAAAAAAAGGAAAAAATGTAAAGAGGGTGGCTAATCCCCAAATATATTCTGGACGTTATTAAAAATCAAAAAAAAAAAAAAAAAAAAAAAAAACAAAAACATAACCAAGAAAAAAAAAGAAGTTTAAAGTAAAATTTAAAACAAAGAATACAAATTTTATTGGAGTCGGTTGGACCGGGTTGCTGCGATTCGCCAGCGGAGGGCACCACGACGGGGCCACCTGAAGAGGCAGGGTGCCTCCGCCAACGTTCCATCTCATCGCTTCTCCGCGGGAACCCCCATCATAGGCGGACTCAACAGATCAGCACGGCGCCCAACGAGCTCCCACGTAACTATAAGTCCATGTATTTTTGAATAAGAAAAGATAAAAGAAGGTATGTTTCCATAAATTAAATTTTTTCTTCTCTCGGTTCCCCCTCTCCCATTCTCCGCTGCAGCCATGAGATACATGTGAGTTCGCAGGGTTGAAAAGGGACCTCCCAATTATTAAGGCCGCTGGGAGGTCACAGGGTGGTTGGGGCAACAGGCCAAGGAGGGTCCATCGCGAACCGGACCCCCCCTGAGAGTCAATCACGGGCAGCTGCAGGGGTTCAGCCTGCACCGTCGTTTTTCCCCCTTCGCGATTCGTCGTCTCCCGTATGCGAGAGAATTTTTTTTCGTTATAGCCGGTGGCCGTTCCGGCGGCTGAAGGCGGTTTTTTTCGGCAAACCCCCCACACTACCGCAAATGCTAGCCTGCCAGCTCTCGCGGCCGCATACCGCCGGACGGGGTGCTTTAGCCGGGCCCCCGAGTCCACACGGCTCATAACCTATTTCTGGAGGAGTTTTCCGAAATATTGCTGGATGAGCATAGAATCAAATTGAAGCAAGCTATCAATTTCTCAAACAATATGAGAATATAGGTAAAATAAAATCAATGTATGGTGAGCATTATATGTACCAACTGTCCATGGGCGTATGATGATGCAACTGAGGGACCAGATACATGCGGATGTCATGATGTGCAACGATGTAACCGGGAAATTCAACACCTCATGAAATTTTATATAAGGTTGACGAAAAACAACTGTAAGGAATGGCGAAAAGGGTTCGATTTGTCCTAATAGCCCAAGTGCTCATTGAATATTTGCGGGAGTTTGCATACAGAGCCAGCCGTGAGGGAACGTGGCATATATGTGCCGTCGATAGGATGAGGTTTCAACAGAGAATCTACAATATAAGTAAAGTTCTGGAGATAATATTAAACCAACCCCATCGGGATACAATATATGGTACAATACAAAATTTTATATAAGGAGATTGAGAAATAAAACGCTGATTTAAACTTTTTCAGAAACAAGGATTTTTATAAAAATACATCCTTAGCAATTATCCAAGAGTTGTGCTTCGATGAAAATCCCAACCATTTCACGTAAACATTATCGCCTTTCGTCTTTAAAATTTTCTAAACAAGGTAAAGGTGGGGATGTTTCACTTTCAGCAACTCCATTTCGTAAAATCCTCCTTTTACAGGGTTACCCTCGTAGTCCTCTAGCAGATATGTTACAGGATCAGTCACTTGAATTTTTGTAACCTTGAAAATTTCCGATGTCCAGTTTGGTGTATAACCTTTCTCAAATATATGCTTATATGTGCTTATACGGACATGGTCTCCTTCTTTATATTTAGTTGAATCAGCAATCTTTATGTGATTATACACTGTACCGAGAAGATGCTTTTCATTTTTTACATTTACATCACAAGGACGCATCCTAATTGTTTGATGTTTTTTCATATTATATTGAGATAGCAATGTTTTTATCATATCAAGCCATATGTAATAACCATTCATGCTAAACTACTTCCACATCATGCTCTCACTATCGACGCTTTGAGTGTAGTAAAGGTGGAGTAATGATTAATTTTTAGCTTACTCATCAATCGTTGAAAGTGTGTGTTGAAAAACTCCTTTCCATCGTCTGTTTGTAAGTTTTTAGGTCTTCGGCCCTCTTGGAATATAGTTTGCATGGCTTCAGTCACCTCTGTACCGGTTTTTGTTTTAATTGGCACAGCCCATGCATATTTGGAGAAAGTATCTAAAACAGTAAGCAGGAAGCGGTAACCTTTATTCGCATGCTTATAAGTATCCATTTCCACTAAATCCGCTTGCCATAGATCATCCAGCCCTTCAATAATGACTCGACGCCTTTTAAAATTTCGACGAGCAGGTTTGTGAAGCTCAGCGACAACTCGTCTCTTGCTCATACTGTAGACAAGTGAAGGAGTTTGTTTTTAACATTAAATTTTATGAAGGTTTAAGCATACAGTCCATCTTCTTTCTTTTGGTTTTTATTAACTATGTTGGAGAAGAAATAATTGTCAATCTTTGCAATTTCATCATTAATATATAGTGTAAGGTTTTTCACACTCAAGTTAATATGTTTGCGTATTTCACCATCATATGATAACATTTTTACATCGATATAATTTTTAGTTGTAGCATCAGTATTTTCTAGCGGTTCTCCTAGATGAGTAATATGTTTGAATTTCAAATCGCAGTCGCCTTTAGGAGTTAAATTGAAACCATCTCCTTTCGGTCCTGGGGTTCCTTTAGGTCCAGGAACCCCAGCTGCTCCTGAAAGACCCGGAGGACCAGGAGGGCCGCGTGGGCCCTGTTGAAACTTAGTACTCCTTATTGATCGACCAAACATGTCAACGCTCATTTTCAAAATGAGATGTAATTTTTATGCATGGATATTTATACAATTATTTCAGCCTCCCGCAGCTCCTCAATGATTGATATAATTTCATTATTATGACTATTATTTCCAGCTTGTTGGGATGCTATTAGTATACGAAGTCTATCAACAAGTTCATTAGGATCATCCCAATAGTGGTAATAAATGTTTTCTTTAGGAATTCTCATGATTCCTGTTCCAGTACGCAGTGTAGGAGTGTTCACTAACTTTTTTATAACTTTTTTATATTTATAGGTATTTGTTCCTTTTATTTGTTTATTTTCATTAAAATCACGTCTGTGCGCGCTTGTATCGTTTAAAATTGACCGATAATTGTACAAGTCTTCTCTATTGTAACCAGTAGGATGTTTCATAAAAATCAGATCAAATAAACCTTTGGTTATCTTATATGGCCTGCCTCCAATATCAAAACTTTCATCTTCAACTTTTAGCGATGAATTGCCCATCTTCCAGCCATCGCTGTAATACACTCCATAGGTTTTATCAATTTGTGTACTGTTCTGACTAACCAGCTGCTTATATTTTTTTAGTATTTGGCTAGGCGATTCTACTATACGTGAACTATGTTCTTTTAATGTTGTTGATTGTATTGGTGTAGCAAACTCATCATCATCATCATCATCGTCACCCGGAAAATCATCCAGTGAATAATCTTCAAAGTGGAGAGGTGTGCTAGTTGATTCCATCTTTAAGTGTTTACGGGCTGGTGGGGTGTATATATCATCATAGCTTTGCCTCTTCTCTTGTTCGGTCTCTGTCTTAATTTGTTCTTTAGGCTCAAGTTTTACCGATGTCGTTAGCTCTTTTAGCGTGCTGGTAATTGGCTTAAAGGTTTCCTTCAATTGAGCTTCCGTTTCTATTTTACCAGTCTTGAGAGCTTTATACTTTTTACGTATAGCATCGCTCGTCTTTATAATATCCCTCGTAAGCTTTTCATCCATGTTGTTGTTGTCGTGACGGCAGCCACAGCTATACTGATAAACAGCAGGTCTGTACATCCATACATACAGGTAGCTATACAGACAGCTGTACAGGTAGCTGTACAGATAGCTGTACAGGTCTGTACAGGTAGCTGTACAGGTCTGTACAGGTAGCTGTACAGGTCTGTACAGGTAGCTGTACAGGTAGCTGTACAGGTCTGTACAGGTAGCTGTACTGGTAGCTGTACAGGTCTGTACAACTATTGAGGGTAATCTGTATTGTTGCTCCTTTTTCATAGTCTCATGAAGGCGTCAAAGCCTTTCCGGTATCGCCCTCTATCCATAGGACTATCCTTATCAATTACCAAGAATCCATACTTGTCTTTCCAGCACTCGGCACATGCTTTCCGGAACTTTTCAAATCTCATATCAGTATTCACGTGGTCGTTGTAAATATGTTTCAGGTTCAGGTCGTCTTGCTTGAATATTATGAACAAATTTGCATTATCCCGAATCAGATGCTTTGGAATATGTGTGTACGTCTGACAGAGGTAAAAACTGTCTACATCATTATGTCGACCCATGCAAAAGTATGCTCTAATATTATTCTGTTAATCGCAAGCCACATCATCAAAAATGAAAATAGAGTTTCGCTTTGCTTCTTCCGGCAGTATGACGTCACAGTTGTTGGAAAATGTATAATAGCCTAATCCAGATATACGTCCCACAACTTTTCTCAGATACTCGTATTTTGTCTGATTTAACGATTTTGAGTAAACGTAAATATTTTCAAATCCTAGTCCATTAGGATGTTCCAGTAAACTCATCATAACATTTGTCTTGCCGCAATTGGATGGACCAACAATAATTCCCCTTATGCTGTTTGGTAACAGCCCTCCATGTTTCTTCCTCTCTGCACTTGTATTTGATGCTTCAACATTTCTAACAGGCAAGCATTCTTGTTGCTTTATAAACTTCATGATGAGTACTAACCAAATTCATATAAAAACAGCTGCTTTTATTGGGTACCCATTATTCTTGTCACAAACGTGTATAATGAATTATCATACTAATAATCAACTCAGTCGGCGAAAGGTCATCAGAGGGAAAGGAATATTCAACTCTCTAATCAACAAGTTACCGGTAGAATTGCATTTACCGGGCTATCAGTACTGCGGTCCAGGAATAAAGTTGGCTAAAAGATTAGCCCGAGGTGATCCCGGTATTAATCCCTTGGACGCTGCTTGCAAAGAGCACGATATCGCATACTCGAAGTACCGTGAAACAAGTGATCGTCATATTGCCGATCGTATACTAGCAGAAAAAGCTTGGCAGCGCATGAAATCCAAAGAAGCTTCTCTAGGAGAACGCGCCAACGCTTTGCTGGTAACAAACGCTATGAAAGCTAAACTTAAGCTTGGAATGGGGGTAAAGGCAAAATTTCAAATAAGCAGCGCTAAAGAGAAGAATAAGTTGCGCCCGTCATTTCGTGACGCTGTACGTAATGCGCGGAAAGTTCTAAAGCTGAGGAAACCCAAAGATTTGCTGGAAGCAATAAAAATTGCTACAAGTGCTGCGAGAGATGCCATCAAGGTAAAAAAGAAGATGATTACGACACCACGTGTGATACCTATCCCGAAAACTGGAGGTGTTCTACCATTCCTCATCCCACTATTTGCCGGACTTTCGGCCCTTGGAGCATTATCAGGAGGTGCAGCTGGTATAGCTAAGGCGGTAAACGCTGCAAACAGCGCACGTCAGGAGCTTGCAGAAGCAAAGCGTCATAACGAAACTATTGTGGCCATAGCGGTGGGAAAACCTGGTCAGGGATTGTTCCTGAAGCCCTATAGAAAAGGCTTGGGCCTTTTTCTTAAAACCCAGTCAAAAAACTAATAAGCTCGCTACCCAAAAGAGTTCTTAATGAGCTCGAGATGCGTAAATATGCGCAGCATGTACCACATTTTAGAGGAGTCTTTATGCGCGATCAATTACCGAGGAGACCGTGGAAAAATGAGAGTGGAATTATAAATCTAGATGTTTCATCAGGACCTGGAACACATTGGGTAGCATACAAGAAGAAAGGAAGCCTCATTGATTACTTTGACAGCTTTTGAAACCTACAACCTCCGCAAGAAGTTGCGAGATATTTAGGCGAAAACACCACATTCAATTACACAACACATCAAAGTTATGATTCAGTTATATGTGGACACTTGTGTTTAGAGTTTCTATATAATTATATTCAACCTTTCTAATAAGAATTGTATGTATATAAATAAAGGTTTTATATTAAAATGAGGTTATTTTATTCCAAACCATCATGTCGATAACACTCTCCCTTAGTGGTAATTCATCGGTGCTCACTGCCGAGTATTTTCCGCCATTAGAACTGGAGGGTGAGTACGTCTGTGGACTGATTGATTTCCAAACATACAATTCTATTCCCAGTATTGATGAGGGAAACAACTTGATGCATGTGGGGAAGACAGTTATTGAAATACCAGTCGGATCATATGAGATTGATGATATAGCGAACTTTGTGCAACAAAGTTTAAATAAGAGTAACAACAAGACAACAATCTCAATCAAAGCAAATAATAATACTTTGAAAAGTGAAGTGAAATCTTCGGAAGTCATTTATTTTGATAAGGAAAAATCTATCGCTCCATTATTAGGATTCGGCAAACAAGTCCTTCCGCCTAATAAATTGCATACATCCGATTTACCTGTTAATATCATCAAGCTAAACGCCATAAGAGTTGAATGCAACATTATATCAGGCTCGTTTATAAACAATAATCATGTACATACGCTCCATGAGTTTTCTCTGAGTGTAGGCCCGGGCTATAAAATAGTGGAGGTGCCCAAGAACGTCATTTATTTACCTGTGAACGCGAAACGTATAACTTCTCTCACATTAAAGCTTGTAGATCAGGACGGTGACTTGATAAATTTTAGAGGAGAAACAATAACCGCTAGACTGCACTTAAAGCCCCAGAATGCTTATCTATAATAGTAATATTGATAATAACAATATGAATAAAAACAACAGTAATAAAGAGCAAGTCATTATTCAACCAACAGCTTTGAAACGTGCAAGACGTGCGCTGACTGCTGTTAATAAAGAGCTTCTAAAGACATTGGGATTTATTTTGAAAAATGAGTGAAATATTACCCGAAACGTTGCATATGACAATAGCATAACAAAGATCGATTACCACACGTACTCACCGTTCCTCGCATCATTCAAAAACAGCGACGAGATTCGCATTTCAGTACAGCATCAGGATTTGTATATCCTGCCAGCAAAGAGTTTTATTTATATTGAAGGAGTAGTAACCAAAGTTGAGGGAATAGTAACAGATACCACAAAGCTGGTCAATAATGCTGTAGCCTGTCTCTTTGATGAAATTCGCTATGAGATCAACGGTGTAGAAATTGACAGAACACGAAACCTTGGAATTGCTACAACCTTAAAAAATTATATATCGCTAAATCAAAATGAGAGTGAAATACTATTCAACGCAGGGTGGTCTCCCGAAAAGTTGATTACAACACCCAAAGGATTTTTCAATTAATGTGTACCATTGAAATTATTGCTTGGCTTTGCTGAAGACTACAAGAAAATCATTGCAAATGCTAAGCATGAGCTGATATTAATACGAAGCCGTACAGATTACAATGCAGTTGTATCACCTACTGATGCAATAAGCGTAAACCTTTTCAAACTTCAATGGCGTGTTCCTCATGTAAACGTTGCTGATGACCACAAGTTGATCCTGCTAAAAACTATTGAAAGTGGCAGTGAGATACAAATACCATTCAGGAGCTGGGATATATACGAGTACCCAGCACTCCCATTATCAACGCATCATTCATGGACGGTAAAAACAACATCACAATTGGAAAAGCCAAGATATGTCATCCTAGCTCTACAAACTAATCGGAGAAATGATAAATCAATGGATGCCAGCAAATTCGATCACTGTAAACTGACAGATGTCAAAGTTTACCTAAATTCTGAGTCATACCCTTACGATGATTTGAACTTGAAATTTGGGTAATTACGCCCTCTTATATGATATGTATATAAAATTACAGCAATCGTACTATGGTCGTCAGTTCCAGCCACTTCTTTCAAGAGAGAACTTTGCGAATGACGCAGCGATTGCAGTAATTGATTGTTCGCGTCAAAACGAGAGCATTAAAATTGGACCGGTGGATATTAGGCTGGAATACAATGCAAAGGTTCCAGCCGATACAACAGCATACTGTCTGCTGCTGCACGATCGTATTGTGGGATACACACCTTTAACCAACGAAGTCAGGAAACTTGTATAGAATGTCTATCATCATCATTGATTTGCAAGGATTTAAAGACAACCACAATAAATTTATATTGAAAGAGCTGGCAATTTTAACGAGTGAAAATCAAGTAACAATACTACGTATTCCAACCTCCATTTCCCTATAAGGATTTAACTCGAGCAGAAAAGAGACAAATTGAATGGGTCCGACACAACCTTCCTGGATTTAAATGGGCTGATGGATATATCCCTTACCACAGAATTTATGACGTAATAGCACCATTATTGCGAGATAAAAACATTTATGTCAAAGGAAGCGAAAAGATGAGATTGTTGAAACAGATTTTTGGAAATAAACTAACGCTTTATGATGCAGAGGAAGAGGGATGTCCCAAGCTAACGACTCTGGAAACAAGTGAACCATCTTGCATTCTACACCAAGGACAATGTGCTCTGAAAAATGTGTTTATATTAAGGAATTTTTTGAATAAAGCAGTTTATTAAAACGTTATAAATACTCTTTTTATTTTAAATTATATCTTAATTATAATAATAGATACTAATTAGATTAATCTACATTCCTTATACTATAATGACCCCATGGTAGAGTGTCATGACTATTATTATCAACTAAATAACGCTTATTATCGAAAGGGCTTAAGGTTTTTTTAGATTGTTTGGTGCTATACAATATATGATTATGTGAAACTATGCTATTTTGTGTATGCGTGGTCTCCAGGTGTTCGTTTAAGCATCTCACATAATCTTCGAAGGTTATCTCCGTTTTCACCACAGCAATTTTTACGCCCTTTGCCTTCTTTGTTGTTTGATGTCGTCCGGCTTCTTTTTGCACTCTCAATGCATACATTTTAGCGCGTAGACCAACAAACTCCAGCATTATATCACCTCTGTTTTCATCCTTCATAAGGCCTAGTATCTAAATAGAAAAAAATACATAAGTATTTATGTTTCTTTAAAATAATAATTTGTAATTGTCTGTACTACCTTCTTATTGATTTGGCATATGTCGTATGGATTATTTTGAGGGTAGTCGGATGTATCAAAACGATGAAGATGTTGCTTCATGTCCTCATAAATGTCATCAGTCTGTACTTCATATATAAGAGAATCTGTGTCGGTGTAGCACAGCTGACAATTGGTATCATATCGGTTTTTCATGTAGTTGTAGTAGAACTCGTACAACAAAGTTTTTGATATGTCCAATATTGCCATTCCTACGTAGATGGGCTTATTGAAAATTACTTCTGTTTTAAGTAATTCAGTAGATAGGCTATGCCGGTTCTAGAACACTTTTCCCATAAGAAATGTACAGGGGCTCAAAAAACTACAAAACGGTCCCAAAAGCTCTCATGTGTGTGTGTGCGTGTGTGTGTGTGTGTCGTGCTTGGGGGTGTGTATGGGGTATCACCTAGTGTTGGATGTCAATGTCAGGGTCACGATGCAGATCAGCCCCTCACCACCCCTATGAAAGCTTTACCCCTCCTCATGCTATTAGGAAGCGATTTTTTCCTAATGCCCAGGTGGCATTGTTTATGTTATGTGGAGGCTTATCAGTAGTTTATGCTGACGAGGCTCTTATCTCTAGCTTTGGACGACGCGATCGCTGAATTGCAATATTTTTGGGTTGCAGGGGGCATTGTTTATGTTATGTGGAATCTTATCAGCAGTTTATGGTGACGTGGTTCTTATCTCTAGAGATGATTCGCACTCTGCAGTAGGATGAATTTTAAATATTTGAAGTATAATTAATGTTAATAATATTATATATTTTTTTGGGTTCTATGGATTCGTGATGATGGTTCCAGTTAGGGTATTGGTACTGTTGGGGGAAGAAATTTTAATCAAAAATCGTCTAGGAGCAACGGTTTCCGAGATATTAGCGTATTATTTTTATTTTTGCTAAGAAAAAATTTTTCTTCAATATACTTCACACTTAGCCTTGTAAATGAGTCTACGGTAAAATAAAATCAATATATGGTGAACATTATACCAACTGTCCATGGGCGTATGATGATGCAACTGAGGGACCAGATACCTGCGGTTGTCATGATGTACAACGATGTAACCGGGGAAATTCAACACCTCATGAAATTTTATATAAGGTTGACGAGAAACAGCTGTAAGGAATGCCGAAAAGGGTTCGATTTGTTCTAATACCGCAAGTGCACATTGCATATGTGTGGGAGTTTGCATACAGAGCCAGCCGTAAGGGAACGTGGCATATATGTGCCGTCGATAGGATGAGGTTTCAACAAAGAATCTACAATACTAGTAAAGTTCTGGAGACAATATTAAACCAACCCCATCGGGATATAATATACAATACAAGATTTTATAATAAGGAGATTGAGAAATAAAACGCTGATTTAAACTTTTTCAGAAACAATGATTTTTTATTTTTAAATTATAATAATACATCCTTAGCACTTATCCAAGAGTTATGCTTTGATGAAAATCCCAACCATTTCACGTAAACTTTATCGTCTTTCGTCTTTAGAATTTTCTCAACAAGGTAGAGGTGGGGATGTTTCACTTTCAGCAACTCCATTTCGTAAAATCCTCCTTTTATAGGGTTACCCTCGTAGTGCTCTAGCAGATATGTTACAGGATTAGTCACTTGAAAATTTCCGATGTCCAGTTTGGTGTATAGCCTTTCTCAAACACATGCTTATATTTGCTTATACGGGCATAGTCTCCTTCTTTATATTTAGCTGAATCAGCAATCTTTATGTGATTATACACTGTACCGAGAAGGTGCTTTTCATTGTATGTATTTACATTGCAAGGGCGCATCCTAATTGTTTCATGTGTTTTTATGTTTTATTGAGATAGTAATCCTTTTAGCAATTCAAACCATTTGTAAGAACCATTCATGTTGAACTCCTTCTACATCATGCTCTTTAAAGCTCATTTGAATTGTCCCACTATCGATGCTTTGGGCGTATTAAACGTCAAGTAGTGATTAATTTTATGCTTGTTCATCAACCTTTTAAAGTGATCGAGCTTGCCGTCATCCAACGTTTTATCATTTCTCTGATTAGTTTGTAGAGATAGGATATGACAAAATGAATGTATTCATCGTATATGTCAATATTTATGTAATTATTTCAGCCTCCCGTAGCTCCTCAACGATTGATATAATTTCATTAGTATGACTATAATTTCCAGCTTGTTGGGATGCTATTAATATACGAAGTCTATCAACAAGTTCATTAGGATCATCCCAATAGAGGCAATCAATATTTTTCTTAGGAATTCTCATGACTCCTGTTCCAGTACGCAGTGTAGGAGTGTTCACTAACTTTTTTATAATTTTTTTATATTTATAGGTATTTGTTCCTTTTATTTGTTTATTTTCATTAAAATCACGCCTGTGCGCGCTTGAATCGTTTAAAATTGATCGATAATTGTACAAGTCTTCCCTATTGTAACCGGTAGGATGTTTCATAAAAATCAGATCAAATAAACCTTTGGTTATCTTATATGGCCTGCCTCCAATATCAACATTATCATCTTCAACTTTTAGCGATGAATTGCCAATCCTCCACCCATCGCTGTAGTACACTCCATAGGTTTTATCAATTTTTGTACTGTTCTGACTAACCAGCTGCTTATATTTTTTTAATATTTGGCCTGGTGATTCTAATATCCGTGAACTATGTTCTTTTAATGTTGTTGATTGTATTGGTGTAGCAAACTCATCATCATCATCGTCATCCTGAAGATCATCAACATCGTCACCACTACCACTACCACCTCTTTCATCCAATGAATAATCTTCAAAGTGGAAAGGTGTGCTGGTTGATTCCATCTTTAAGTGTTTACGGGCAGGTGGTGTGTATACATCATCATACCTTTGACTCTTCTCTTGCTCGGGCTCTGTCTTAATTTGTTCTTTAGGCTCAAGCTTTACCGTTGTCGATAGCTCTTTTAGCGTGCTGGTAATTGGCTTAAAGGTTTCCTCCAATTGAGCTTCTGTGTCCATTTTACCAATCTTGAAAGCTTTGTACTTTTTTCGTATAGCATCGCTCGTCTTTATAATATCCCTCGTGAGCTTTTCATCCATGTTGTTGACGTGATGGCAGTTACAGCTATACTGATGGACAGCTATACAGACCTGTATAGACCTGTATAGACCTGTATAGTTGCCTGTACAGACCTGTATAGACCTGTACAGACCTGCACAGACCTGTATAGACCTGTACAGAGCTGCACAGACCTGTATAGACCTGTACAGAGCTGCACAGACCTGTACAGACCTGTACAGACCTGTACAGACCTGCACAGGCCTGTACAGACCTGTACAGACCTGCACAGACCTGTATAGACCTGTACAGAGCTGCACAGACCTGTATAGACCTGTACAGAGCTGCACAGACCTGTACAGACCTGTACAGACCTGTACAGACCTGCACAGGCCTGTACAGACCTGTACAGACCTGCACAGACCTGTATAGACCTGTATAGACCTGTACAGGTCTGTGCAGGTTTGTGCAGGTCTGTACAGGTCTGTACAGGTCTGTGCAGGTCTGTACAGGTCTGTACAGGTCTGTGCAGGTCTGTACAGGTCTGTACAGGCCTGTGCAGGTCTGTACAGGTCTGTACAGGTCTGTACAGGTCTGTGCAGCTCTGTACAGGTCTATACAGGTCTGTGCAGCTCTGTACAGGTCTATACAGGTCTGTGCAGGTCTGTACAGGTCTATACAGGTCTGTACAGGCAACTATACAGGTCTATACAGGTCTATACAGGTCTGTATAGCTGTCCATCAGTATAGCTGTAACTGCCATCACGTCAACAACATGGATGAAAAGCTCACGAGGGATATTATAAAGACGAGCGATGCTATACGAAAAAAGTACAAAGCTTTCAAGATTGGTAAAATGGACACAGAACCTCAATTGGAGGAAACCTTTAAGCCAATTACCAGCACGCTAAAAGAGCTATCGACAACGGTAAAGCTTGAGCCTAAAGAACAAATTAAGACAGAGCCCGAGCAAGAGAAGAGTCAAAGGTATGATGATGTATACACACCACCTGCCCGTAAACACTTAAAGATGGAATCAACCAGCACACCTTTCCACTTTGAAGATTATTCATTGGATGAAAGAGGTGGTAGTGGTAGTGGTGACGATGTTGATGATCTTCAGGATGACGATGATGATGATGAGTTTGCTACACCAATACAATCAACAACATTAAAAGAACATAGTTCACGGATATTAGAATCACCAGGCCAAATATTAAAAAAATATAAGCAGCTGGTTAGTCAGAACAGTACAAAAATTGATAAAACCTATGGAGTGTACTACAGCGATGGGTGGAGGATTGGCAATTCATCGCTAAAAGTTGAAGATGATAATGTTGATATTGGAGGCAGGCCATATAAGATAACCAAAGGTTTATTTGATCTGATTTTTATGAAACATCCTACCGGTTACAATAGGGAAGACTTGTACAATTATCGATCAATTTTAAACGATTCAAGCGCGCACAGGCGTGATTTTAATGAAAATAAACAAATAAAAGGAACAAATACCTATAAATATAAAAAAATTATAAAAAAGTTAGTGAACACTCCTACACTGCGTACTGGAACAGGAGTCATGAGAATTCCTAAGAAAAATATTGATTGCCTCTATTGGGATGATCCTAATGAACTTGTTGATAGACTTCGTATATTAATAGCATCCCAACAAGCTGGAAATTATAGTCATACTAATGAAATTATATCAATCGTTGAGGAGCTACGGGAGGCTGAAATAATTACATAAATATTGACATATACGATGAATACATTCATTTTGTCATATCCTATCTCTACAAACTAATCAGAGAAATGATAAAACGTTGGATGACGGCAAGCTCGATCACTTTAAAAGGTTGATGAACAAGCATAAAATTAATCACTACTTGACGTTTAATACGCCCAAAGCATCGATAGTGGGACAATTCAAATGAGCTTTAAAGAGCATGATGTAGAAGGAGTTCAACATGAATGGTTCTTACAAATGGTTTGAATTGCTAAAAGGATTACTATCTCAATAAAACATAAAAACACATGAAACAATTAGGATGCGCCCTTGCAATGTAAATACATACAATGAAAAGCACCTTCTCGGTACAGTGTATAATCACATAAAGATTGCTGATTCAGCTAAATATAAAGAAGGAGACTATGCCCGTATAAGTAAATATAAGCATGTGTTTGAGAAAGGCTATACACCAAACTGGACATCGGAAATTTTCAAGTGACTAATCCTGTAACATATCTGCTAGAGCACTACGAGGGTAACCCTATAAAAGGAGGGTTTTACGAAATGGAGTTGCTGAAAGTGAAACATCCCCACCTCTACCTTGTTGAGAAAATTCTAAAGACGAAAGACGATAAAGTTTACGTGAAATGGTTGGGATTTTCATCAAAGCATAACTCTTGGATAAGTGCTAAGGATGTATTATTATAATTTAAAAATAAAAAATCATTGTTTCTGAAAAAGTTTAAATCAGCGTTTTATTTCTCAATCTCCTTATTATAAAATCTTGTATTGTATATTATATCCCGATGGGGTTGGTTTAATATTGTCTCCAGAACTTTACTAGTATTGTAGATTCTTTGTTGAAACCTCATCCTATCGACGGCACATATATGCCACGTTCCCTTACGGCTGGCTCTGTATGCAAACTCCCACACATATGCAATGTGCACTTGCGGTATTAGAACAAATCGAACCCTTTTCGGCATTCCTTACAGCTGTTTCTCGTCAACCTTATATAAAATTTCATGAGGTGTTGAATTTCCCCGGTTACATCGTTGTACATCATGACAACCGCAGGTATCTGGTCCCTCAGTTGCATCATCATACGCCCATGGACAGTTGGTATAATGTTCACCATATATTGATTTTATTTTACCGTAGACTCATTTACAAAGCTAAGTGTGAAGTATATTGAAGAAAAATTTTTTCTTAGCAAAAATAAAAATAATACGCTAATATCTCGGAAACCGTTGCTCCTAGACGATTTTTGATTAAAATTTCTTCCCCCAACAGTACCAATACCCTAACTGGAAACATCATCACGAATCCATAGAACCCAAAAAAAAAAATAATATTATTAACATTAATTATACTTCAAATATTTAAAATTCATCCTACTGCAGAGTGCGAATCATCTCTAGAGATAAGAACCACGTCACCATAAACTGCTGATAAGATTCCACATAACATAAACAATGCCCCCTGCAACCCAAAAATATTGCAATTCAGCGATCGCGTCGTCCAAAGCTAGAGATAAGAGCCTCGTCAGCATAAACTACTGATAAGCCTCCACATAACATAAACAATGCCACCTGCGCATTAGGAAAAAATCGCTTCCTAATAGCATGAGGAGGGGTAAAGCTTTCATAGGGGTGGTGAGGGGCTGATCTGCATCGTGACCCTGACATTGACATCCAACACTAGGTGATACCCCATACACAACCCCAAGCACGACACACACACACACACGCACACACACACATGAGAGCTTTTGGGACCGTTTTGTAGTTTTTTGAGCCCCTGTACATTTCTTATGGGAAAAGTGTTCTAGAACCGGCATAGCCTATCTACTTAATTCTACAGCTACCAAGTGATCGTCAAAAATCGATCGGAAGTGGAAATTGGGCTTTGATATCAGTGCTTCGGCTCCATACCGACCCTCCCACGCTGTTACAAGCTTAATATCTCGGCGAAGGGGAACATTCCCCATCGCTTTACCAAATACAGCATTGCACAATAACTTGAAGAGATTCTTATCGAAATCGTTCTTGGCATTCTTTCTCAAGTTGGCGTTTAGAACTATATAAGGCTCATCCACGCAGCCTGAGAGAATTGCAAGGCGCGATGAATTTTTGTAACCTTGAGGCCTTCAGCCAAGTACTGCTTCAAATTTCTGTAGTGTATCACATAATTTGTCTTATTGCATAAAGGAGCAAGCATTTTTTCCTCCTTGAAACCTGGTGGAGCACACTTTTCTGGAGCCATGGGTAGATCTTTTTGTCTCTAGTGGATATTCTAAATCAACTTCTAATATGTAGCCAGTTGGTGAGTCATCAGGAATATTAAAGTTTAATGTGCTAACATCGTCCACCCATTGAATATCCTTGTATGGTAAATATTGGGTCATAGCCCAAGAGTACATTGCGTTTATGTCATAGTACATGAGGTGTGACGATAGCTTACTGTTATCGTAGTCCGTCATGTACTTATTATTAGCTCGTGCATACCTTTTTGAGCACTGGGTCATACCACCGCGAATTCCCTTTTCCATAAAGTGAAGAATATTAACGTCGTGCAAAAGTTCGATCTCTGCGACTGTATATTTTAGCATCGCATCACATGCAAACCCGGGTGCGGTATAATAATGCGCTGCATCTAATCCATAGTTGTTGTTGCATCCATCCCTGAAGTTCTCAAAGACGTCGGCGAGGAGCAGTACATCAGTTTTCAAGTAGAGATCGCTATATTCACCAAGATTTTGCACCTCAAACTCTACCCACACCTTGGCGTGCTCATAATCTTCACTGCTAATTCGCATTTTCCCAGAGAGTTGTAAAAAGATGTACGATCCGGTAATTGGGTCTCCTCAAGATTTTCGCAGTCCTTAATATGCTCGTATGGAAATACACCTTTTCTTTTCAGCATCGTACTTGCTAAGATTGTGGAATACTATTGGTATCGTTCTGGTGTCCTTGTAATTAATGTTTGCAATGTGCAGCGCCTCTGTATTGTCCTTTTCCGCATATATGACATGTTTGTGCAACCACAAAATCTTGAATTTGCTGGGGTGTAAGAGGGGTCATTGTTTGAGGGTTTTGAATAATACCTTGAGCTCGACTCGCTATATTCTCTAGTTCTTTTGCGAACCACTCTGCGCAGTTTAAACCTCTATAACTGTTGTAGTATGAAAGTTGTTCGTCATATGAGCATTTTAAGTAGTACCCCACACTGTGCGGCTCATGCTGTTGATATTGTTCTGTCTTTCCGATTTTTATATAAATGGGTTTCAATATGCATTCAAAATCATCATAGATAATGAATGGAACTCGTTCTTAATTTTTGAAGTTCTTAAATTTAACACTTTTCTTAGGTGGGAAAGTAACTCTGTACTCGTTGAGTTTTTCACAATCTTCCAAGTGTTGCTTGAGCTTTTCTTGCTTGTAAAAGTGAAGGCACCGATCGCAAAAATATTTTTGACCATTGTGCTGGGAAAGTTGTGATGAAAGGAGCCGCGATAATTGCTTTATCCATACGTAGTGATAGCGAATGGGCTCATTGTTTGTACTAGAATCTTTCTCCTCCTTCTCTTCATATCGGTCCTGTATTAACAACAGATTCACATGTTGTTCTTGACGATTTTTCGTTAGAAGTGAAGGGTTTACCTTCTACTTTTGCTTATTCTTTTCCAAAATATATACATTTATGCTGACGTCATTCATTTTCTCAAATTTTGCAATATGTGGTCTGGTAATTGGGCATGTTATTCCGTCTAGTTTCCGGATTGTGTAATAGGGCGGGTATTTTGTTACGCGTTGTAGATCCCTCTCTGCCGGATGTAAGGCCGATGTTATCGCCCACGCAAAACAGACGTTGTCATTATTCTTTACATTTATACATGCCTCAGGGCCTTTGATTTCAAGAGGTAGCTCAATATAAGACGATCCGAGCTGTGGTGTATACTTATTGATGTTAATCATCAAATTAATAACTTGTTTGAGCGCCCAGCCTGAATCTCTTTCTTGAAATTCTTCTAATTTTTTGTGCTTATATATTTTATCTCTTCCAATTCCTCGCGACTTGAAGCCTTTACAAATTGTCCGCAGAATGCACTATTAACCTTCAAAAACGCTTCTTTCTTCAAAGCATTTATGATCCTTCGAACAAATAATTTTCCGCAATCCTCCAAAAATTCGAGAGGGTCTTTGTGGGCAAGATTAATAATTACCCCTGTTCGAATGCTACAACAAATTAAAAGTATATAGTACCGCCGAATAATAATTATTAAAATTTGTAAAAAAAAAATATATTAACTTACCGATTACTAAAGGCTGCTTTCATGTCCTCCCATTTTACCCGGCTTGACGTCCAAGAAGAGCGGTTGGAGTTGTGCCCTGCACCGTCCCTCACTTTTAATTCTTTTAATTGGGACCTATGTTCTAAAATAGTGGCGATTCCCGCTAAAATTTTATTTTTTATCCCATTGTTTGTCGCCCGGTCCTGCTCTTGTTTAAGCACTCTCAACTCCCTCGAACACACTTTCGCACTTTGATCCACTAGTCCGTGATTAGCTTTAGCATCCTCAAAGGCTGACTTAGCCCTTTGCACAAAATCATTTATTTGCAGCATTTTGAATTAACTTTCAAATTGAACTTTAACACTAAAACAACCGTTCTTTTCGCATAAAATAATCTTCAAAATATTCTTTTCTACTTTTAAAAAAGAAACTTAGCTGGAGACACTAATTCTTCAAGGGCCGAATAAGAACTCATCCAAATCCGTCATAGCATTTAATATTGTTACCAAATCGGGCTGCTGGTAACTTTTGGCCGAGCTAGTTCAGCCCGAGAGGGAGTCTGTTTTTCTGAACGTGCTACCGCGACGTCTGGCAACGACGTTTGTGTCCCTTTCGCTATAGGATCAGACGCCACGGCAACGCGCCTCACGCTGAACAGTGGCGAGCTTTCCCTGTCAGTGTCGGAGTGACGCGCGAGTGCTGGCTCGGCTGCGCGGCGGCGTAAATAATCCTTGCCTGTTTACTGCCAGCGCTGAGTAAAATCGGGAGTGTAGTGCGTTCCGCGAAAATGTAGGTGCGTGTTGGGAACAGTGCAGTGAAGAATAATTGGGTGGTAGTAAAAGTGATTTTGTTTGTCTTGCAGGTGCCTTATCAGGCGGGACAACAGGCGCAACAGGCGGCGTGGGAAGCAGTGGAGCGGGTCGAGGACCCCGCAGGACTTACGGCTCGCCGATTCCACACCTAAGTTTTCCCCTTTTGTCGATTCAGTGCCCGTGAATTTCGCCGTTCAGTGATCCCAGAGTGATGTGTAATTCGGGTAATCTCGTTCCCTTTTTCCGCGTGGTGAGGTGCGCGTGGGTGTGATTCAGCGGGATGTTGCAATTCAGCTCGATGTTGCAGCACCCGGTGATGTTGCGCAACACAAGTCGCCTCGGCCGACGGGGCTCAGTCAGCGGAGCTCCTGGCACAGCTGGTCGCACGACAAGGTCAAGGGCGCGGGAAATTGGCCCGAGCAGCAGATGTGTGCGCTCGCTGAGGACTTGCGGCAGATTCTTTTGCCGTCCTTTTTCGGGGAAAATTTTGCGCCGCGGTAATTTTCGTGTCCCGAAATTTCGGCAATACTCCGCCGGTGGGCCAGAAAATTCTCGGTTCCTTTCGCGGAGTCGCGACAGAAATAGAGAATTGGGCACGGCAGTTACCTTTTTGACCCGTGGAACTCTCCCCTGCGGGGCCCGTCGAAATCGAAGCCAACAGCTCCCTTCGCCACAAATAGCACCACCCTTCAGGGCTCGGTCGAACGAGGGGCTTTGTTAGGCTAAAAAAAAAACCAGTGGCCACTAAGTAGTCCGCAGTCGCACTTTTACCCCGGAAATGAGTTCGATCTCACGGAAGTTCACTACACAATCATCAACTAATCGCCAAAGTCCTCCTTTCCTAATACTTCACCACAACTTTTCTCAGCTAAATTCAATTTTTTGAACGCTTTTTTCTTCTTGTAAGAAAACTACCTCGAACCGTACCGATCTGCTGCCAAGGTCGATCTGTCGGTCATCGACCGCGTTGCCCTTCCGGCCTTGCCCCGGCATGGTGTTTTCTTCGCGCGCTAGGGGGCCGGGGCAAGTACTAAAAATTTCCCACAAGAGGTAAGCTCAAAATTTGCCAAAAATAAAGAATTCTTAAATAAAATCTTTTTTGTTTTGCAGGGACTCAGCAAATGCTGCAGCATCCCTAAACAAACAACCCTTTGTTTTAAATAATTCATTCCTTTCTAATCTAATGTAAACAAAGCCACCTGCAACCCAAAAATATTGCAATTCAGCGATCGCATCGTCCAAACCTAGAGATAAGAAACACAACCAAATGCCTCACACTCTGCTCATTTCTCCTGATTATTTCGCAATATCACAAGACGTATCACGACAAAAAGAGCGGTGGCGGGGAACCGATCTTAGCGGGGGAGGGTAACATCTGAGCGGAGGAGGGGAGGGGCACAGATCTCTGCGGGGGAGGGGGAGGGGTAAAAATGGCACCACAAACACAACCCCTACCGCCTGATGCAACCTCAAACACACAAAAAAGAGCTTTCAGCTGATCGTCCAAGACCAGAAGAAGCTTTCATGACGTCACACACCTCAAAACTGCTCGTCCAAGACCAGAAGAAAGTGAAAAGAAGAGCAAAAGTGAGAATTTTTTGGCCCTGTACATTTCTTATGGGAAATTTGCACCCGAACTCTCATAGCCTATCTACTGTACGATGATTCGTACTTTCGGTACCAAATTTCTCGAGCTTGATCTTGGTCCACGAGGGAGATTCGTGCACTTTTTCATTATAGCAAATTGCACAATCCCTATCCTAGGCGCAGATTTTTTAACAAAGTTCAAACTGGCTCTCGATTTAAATAATAATCAGCTGATCGATTCGGAAACTAGACTTCGGGTAGAAATCCACCTTAAAAACACACCGAGATCAGTTGAAACGCAATATATGGTCGACAAGAAGTTTAAACAGCTACTAACAAAGTATGCAGAGCTTACGAAGCCAGCAAACTTCAACTTGCCCATCAAACATAATGTGCTATATCACATTTTGATACAAGGCCAATTACCTTTTACTACAGCTAGGAGAGTTCATCCCGCGAAAATGAAAGTGGCCAAATTAGAGTTCGAACACATGGTCGAACTAGGCATTTGTCGACTATCTTCATCGCCAGCAGCTTCACCACTTCATCTGGTCCCTAAAAAGGACACACATGATTGGCGACCATGTGGCGATTATCGTCGCTTAAATGCAGTTACTATACCGGATAGATATCTGATACAGCGTGTTGTCTGTAGTATATATATTACAGCCTCTTATAGCTGCAATATGAGTTCAATTTAAAGATAACAAACTGAAAGAGTTGGATCTAAAATCTATAACTTGAAACACGCTTGTTTTCATAATACACAACTAATTTTAATACAATTTCAATTAATAACAATATATATATAATTCAACTCTTACAACTATCAAATTCTTTCTTTGTAATTATCTGGAAAGAAGAAAAAAAGTTGAGTATGAGAAAACAACCTATTACTTTGCAAAAGAAGAGAACCCTAATTAGTGTACCAATGACAATATTCTTTGGCGAATACCTAAAGAAGATTGTCAAGGTGTACTTTGCGGTAGACACCTGCTTAGGTTCTAATTCCAAGAATGCTAAACTGCGGTGGAAACCTGCACTCGACCATCCCTGCAATCGGAATCCAATGAAACTAGTCCCAGTAGATAACTTGTGGTGGAAATCTACAAGTTATGTAAGGGAATTTGGTGGTTAAAACCTACCTGGCGGTTGAAACCTGCCCCGGCTCTCAATTCAAACAGCAGTCGCTATGGTGGACACCTACACCGAATGCTGTCGGAATCGGGAATGAAAATCTCCTGTTTTGCGCCGCCTTTTATACTAAAATTTGTCATAAGCACGGACTACTATGATTAGTATTTTCAAATATTAGTATTAGCTTTGAACTACAGGTGTCGCTTTTTATGTTAAGGAGATTTTAATTGTATTGATTCAGGACTTCATGTCGAGCTGCGACATTCTCCCCCCTCAACTGTGAAATGTATGTATACTTACTAGTCCTTGGTAAAATTAAACCAGACAATTTTGGACCCCTTCATTGTCATCCTAACTTTACCTCCTCGTTCAAGGAAGACCGTGTACCGCTTTCGTCTTGAGGCTCTTATTTCTGCATAAGGGATCCGCTGCAGATCATTTTGCGTCATCTTAAACAGAACTTCCTCTCTCGTCGTGAGTTCGTAGAGCCGAGCTGTTCCGTCTGTCTTCTCTGCATCCCTACGCGGTGCCTTCCTGGCTTCCTCGAAGTTTTCCGGTCCCCGGTTATCTATACTTCCGTGTTTCCTCTTGTTACACCCTGGAACACCTGAACTGCTGGCTTATTTTTTGTGGTAGTCACCAACACACTTGCCACAGATCTTGATGCGGGAACTGCAGATTCCTCCAAAATCCTCTTTTTTCCTGTCCACAGTCTTGGTTGTGTTCGACGCCTTGTCGGACAGAACGCAACTTCTTTTTTTTTCTGCCTTTTCCCTGGGTTTCTTCTTTGGGACTCCCCGTTTCTCCTCCTTCATCTCCTTTCGCGCAACCCAATTTATAGTTTTCCCCGGTGTTGGCGGTAGAGTTCCTGGCGGTGGCGTGGGAGTTTTGAGCCCAAACCTTAAATCTTCATCGGTGATTTCCAACATGTCCTCCATCCTTTGTTCACTTTCTACTAATAGAGGAATTATTTTATTAATTGGTTTTTGTATAATGTTATTTTTTGTTGCTATAGTAACTATTCGGACTTTCCCATCATTGCCAGGATGGACTTTTTCGATTCAATCTAACTGCCAGTTTTGGGGTGACAATTTCTCATCTTTTACAATTACAACTTGCCCTATCTCCAAATTTGGTCTACATAAATTCCACCTTTGTCGTTTTTGCAACTCAAACAGATATTCATTGCTCCATCTTTTCCAGAAACCCTGTCTTAGTTGTTGAATGTATTTCCATCTATTGGTTATAGATGTTCTTTGATCATTCATCACAGGTTCTGGAGGAGACAATAAAGCTGTGCCTATTAGAAAATGGCCAGGGGTTAACGGCTCCAAATTTGCTGGATCTGCATATATTGTAGTTAGAGGTCTTGAATTGACACAAGCCTCGATTTGTGTTAGAAGGGTGTTTAATTCTTCAAATGTGAGCGAAATACCTGCCAAAATTCTGTTTAGATTATATTTTGTTCTTTTTACAGCAGCCTCCCAAAGTCCTCTCATATGTGGGGCGTACGGTGGATTAAAATGCCATTTTATTCCATTTATTTTTGTCTTTTCTGCGACAAATTCGACTGCATCCCTTATATCCTTTTGGAGCTGTTTGTTTGCCCTTATAAAGGTCGCACCATTATCCGAAAATATTTTTGAGCATAGACCCCTTCTAGCAGTGAAGCGTTTGAACGCGGTCAAAAAAGCATCAGTGGTGAGGTCTGATATTACTTCCAGATGTATAGCCTTAACCGCCATGCAAATAAATACGTAAATGTATCCCTTGTATTCCTTTGATCCTCTGTGTTTTGACATTTTGAGATTTATGGGACCAGCGTAGTCCAAGCCGACATTCTGAAAAGGTCGAGCTTGAGTTACTCGTTCAGCTGGTAGCTCTCCCATAACTTGTGTCAACGGTCTATTTATATATCGTTTGCATTTTACGCATTTATGTATTTTGCTTTTCATTGCGTGCATGCCATTAATTATCCAATACCCATGTAATCTCATAGTGTTCAATACTAGTTGAGGTCCACCATGTAAAGAGATTTTATGGAAATATTCGATAAGCAATTCTGTAAACTGCTCTCTTTTTGGTAATATCATTGGGTGTCTACTACTAAATGGGAGCATTGATTTTGCAAGCCTTCCTCAAACTCGCAAAATTCCTTCGTTATCTATGAATGGAGATAACTTGAGTTGTGCTAGATTTTGCAATCAATTGATTTGAATTTAATCTTGTAACTTACTCATGAAATGTTCTTTCTTGCACACATCGAACTATTGCAATCTTCGCTGCAGTGAGCTCTTTGACAGTCAATTTCCCTTTGAAACGTGTCTTTTTATCTCTGCAGTTCTTTGCAAATCTTAGACAATACGCGGTAACGCGTATTAATCTTTCAAACGATGAAAATCCTGTTAATAGGACATCATCATGAACAGTCGTGAAGATTGTACTTTTCATTGTTCTCTTTTCTACTATTGTTTCAATATCTTTCAATTGAATGTCATGCCAACTTTCTTTGTTTTGTCAAAGCCAGTCTGGTCCATTCCACCAGCTCGAGCAATCTATTAAATTACTCGTGTTTATACCGCGAGTTGCCAAGTCTGCTGCGTTGTCCTTTGATGAGACGTAACTCCAAGATCTTTTATTATTATTAGATTGGATTTCATCAACTCTATTAGCCACAAATACCTGCCAGTTATGAGGAGGCTTATTCAACCAAGATAAAACAATTTTGGAATCACTCCAGCAATAAGAATGTATGTTCTTTAAATCTTTAAATCCATATCAATTGTGACCTGCTCAACCAGTCGACTCAGCAGAACAGCAGCACAGAGTTCCAGTCGGGGTAGTAATGCTGGTTTGATTGGAGCTATCTTCGTCTTGGTTGTCAACAATTTTACATGTACATCATGGTTCTCGTCCATGATTCTGATATATACTGCTGCAGCAAATGCTTTTGTTGATGCATCAGCAAAGCCGTGCAATTGACAATTGATCTGCGATGAACTTGTATTTATCCATCGCGGTATTTTAATGTTATTGAAATGAAATAATTCGTCTCTGAATCGTTTCCATTCTTCCCCAAGTTCTATCGGAATTGGATCATCCCATGAACTGTTGCACAACCACAAACGTTGCATTATGATCTTTGCAATAATTATTGATGGTGCTAACCAGCCTAACGGATCGTATAACTTTGCAATTTCTGAAAGTATATTTCGCTTTGACACAGGTGGTTTGTTAAATTCCTTCGGATCTATTGTGTACGAAAAATAGTCCAAAGCTGGATGCCAGCAAATTCCGAGTGCTTTGATTTGTTTGTCTTCGTACAACTTTAATGGAAGCTGAATCTCTCTATCATTTTCTGGAATGTGTTTCAGAAGGTTGTCGTTGTTTACTGTCCATTTGCGTAAGCAAAAACCTCCTGATTCTATTAAAGAGAGTAATTCAGCTTGAAGCTGCCTTGCTTGCTGAATAGTATCAGCGCCCGTTAATAAGTCGTCCACGTAGAAATCTTGTAGAACTACCTTTGAAGCTTGAGGATACTTAGCTTCCTCGTCTTGAGCTAGTTTGTGAAGCGTACGAATGGCGAGATATGGAGCAGACGTTGTTCCAAACGTTACTGTCGTTAATTCGAATTCCTTAACTTGTGTTGAGGGATGATCTCTCCACAGAATTCGTTGGTATTTTCTGTCCTCAGGATGCATTTTGATCATCCTATACATTTTTTGTATTTCCGCGGTCATAGCATATTTATGCTTCCGCCAAATAGCTTAGGCTGTATGGTAGGGCCGTTCATCAACTGTTCGTTTAAACTCATCCCATTGCCTGACTTAGCTGAAGCATCGAATACTACACGTAATTTCGTAGTGGTACTACTTTCCTTTATTACAGCGTGATGTGGCATGTAATAAGAGTCATAACCATATGAACTTTCTTCATGTGGTATTGGAATCATGTGGCCTTGTTGCTTATAATCGTTGATGCAGTCAGAGTACTCTTTGTAAAGGTCCTGTTTTTGGCTCAAGTAGATAGGCTATGCCGGTTCGGGGCCACTTTTCCCATAAGAAATGTACAGGGGCTCAAAAAACTACAAAACGGTATCAAAAGCTCTTGGTCTGGACGTGGAGGAGCGTGTGAAAGCTTCTTCTGGTCTTGGACGAGCAGTTTTGTGGTGTGTGACGGCATGAAAGCTCTCATGTGTGTGTGTGTGTGTGTGTGTGTGTGTGTCGTGCTTGGGTGTGTATGGGTCACGATGCAGATCAACCCCTCACCACCCCTATGAAAGCTTTACCCCTCCTCATGCTATTAGGAAGCGATTTTTTCCTAATGCGCAGGTGGCATTGTTTATGTTATGTGGAGGTTTATCAGTAGTTATGCTGACGAGGCTCTTATCTCTAGCTTTGGACGGCTCGATCGCTAAATTGCAATATTTTTTTGGTTGCATGTGGTATTGTTTATGTTATGTGGAATCTTATCAGCAGTTATGGTGACGTCGTTCTTATCTCTAGAGATGATTCGCACTCTGCAGTAGGATGAATTTTTAAATATTTGAAGTATAATTAATGTTAATAATAGTATATATTTTTTTGGGTTCTATGGATTCGAGATGATGTTTCCAGTTGAGGTATTGGTACTGTTGGGGTAACAAATTTTAATCAAAAATTGTCTACGAGCAACGGTTTCCGAGATATTAGCATATTATTTTTATTATTTTTTGCTAGGAAAACATTTTTCTTCAGTATACTTCACACTTTACCTTGTAAATGAGCCTATACATATATGGTGAATACACACGCAATATTTTCACTCGTTTGACAATTTTTATTTTAATATTTACTTGTAATGGAATTGTTGTTATTGTATAAGGTCTTATAGAGATTTGGGATGGTTTATACTTTTCCTTCTCACTCTTTAGGAGGACTTTATCTCCTATGTGGAATGATATTAGCTTGGCACTTTTGTAATAGCGTTCTATAGATTCTTGTGATATTGCGAAATAATCAGAAGAAATGAGCAGAGCGCGAAGCATTTGGTTTTGTTTCTTATTTCTAGCTTTGGACGATGAGATCGCTGAATTGCAATATTTTTGAGTTGCGGGTGGCTTTGTTTACATTAGATTAGAATGGATTGAATTATTTTATTAATAATAATATTGCATAATGTAGATCTTGTCTGAGTATATTTAAATCTATGAGGATGCTTGATGCAGATTTTCTCAGGAGGCAATTATCAATCGCACGATCATATTTTCTTAACAAATTGGATTTAATTTTGTCTAATTAAGGATATTCATAAAACCCTACATACAATTTTCCTTCGATATACTTCACACTTAGCCTTGTAAATGAGACTATACATATATGGTGAATACACACGGCGAATTTATTGGTCTAGTATTCTGTAGTTCCATGAGTTAAAACGCTGTTAATACGCAATATTTTCGCTCGTTTGACAATTTTTATTTTAGTATTTACTTGTAATGGAATTGTTGTTATTGTATAAGGTCTTATAGAGATTTGGGATGGTTTATACTTTTCCTCTTAACTATTTAATGGGACTTTATCTCCTATGTGGAATGATATTAGCTTGGCACTTTTGTAATAGCGTTCTTTAGATTTTTGTTCTTGCTTGTTATGTTATTTATTCATGACAGCTTGCCGTTTACAATTTTTCTTATTAATAGCAAGGTGAGGGAAACATTTTTCACTGGAATTTAGACCTTAATGTTCATTACAGTGCGCTCGATATAGAATTAAGCTTATGGTTGAATCAATTTTAAAAATCTAGATTGAGAAATAAAACGCTGAATTAAACTTTTTCGCAAAAATTATTTTTATTTTAAATTATAATACTACATCTTTAGCATTTAACCAAGAGCTTTGCTTTGAAGAGAGTCCCAGCCATTTCACGTAAACTTTATCGCCATTCGTTTTTTAGAATTTGTTCAACAAGTTAGAGGTGGGGATGTTTCACTTTCAGTAACTCCATGTCGTAAAATCCTCCTTTTATAGGGTTACCCTCGTAGTGCTCTAGCAGATATGTTACAGGATTAGTCACTTGAAAATTTCCGATGTCCAGTTTGGTGTATAGCCTTTCTCAAATACATGCTTATATTTGCTTATACGGGCATAATCTCCTTCTTTATATTTAGCTGAATCAGCAATCTTTATGTGATTATACACTGTACCGAGAAGGTGCTTTTCATTGTATGTATTTACATTGCAAGGGCGCATCCTAATTGTTTCATGTGTTTTTATGTTTTATTGAGATAGTAATCCTTTTAGCAATTCAAACCATTGGTAAGAACCATTCATGTTGAACTCCTTCTACATCATGCTCTTTAAAGCTCATTTGAATTATCCCACTATCGATGCTTTGGGCGTATTAAACGTCAAGTAGTGATTAATTTTATGCTTGTTCATCAACCTTTTAAAGTGATCGAGCTTGCCGTCATCCAACGTTTTATCATTTCTCTGATTAGTTTGTAGAGATAGGATATGACAAAATGAATGTATTCATCGTATATGCCAATATTTATGTAATTATTTCAGCCTCCCGTAGCTCCTCAACGATTGATATAATTTCATTAGTATGACTATAATTTCCAGCTTGTTGGGATGCTATTAATATACGAAGTCTATCAACAAGTTCATTAGGATCATCCCAATAGAGGCAATCAATGTTTTTTTTAGGAATTCTCATGACTCCTGTTCCAGTACGCAGTGTAGGAGTGTTCACTAACTTTTTTATAATTTTTTTATATTTATAGGTATTTGTTCCTTTTATTTGTTTATTTTCATTAAAATCACGCCTGTGCGCGCTTGAATCGTTTAAAATTGATCGATAATTGTACAAGTCTTCCCTATTGTAACCGGTAGGATGTTTCATAAAAATCAGATCAAATAAACCTTTGGTTATCTTATATGGCCTGCCTCCAATATCAACATTATCATCTTCAACTTTTAGCGATGAATTGCCAATCCTCCACCCATCGCTGTAGTACACTCCATAGGTTTTATCAATTTTTGTACTGTTCTGACTAACCAGCTGCTTATATTTTTTTAATATTTGGCCTGGTGATTCTAATATCCGTGAACTATGTTCTTTTAATGTTGTTGATTGTATTGGTGTAGCAAACTCATCATCATCATCGTCATCTTGAAGATCATCAACATCGTCACCACTACCACTACCACCTCTTTCATCCAATGAATAATCTTCAAAGTGGAAAGGTGTGCTGGTTGATTCCATCTTTAAGTGTTTACGGGCAGGTGGTGTGTATACATCATCATAGCTTTGACTCTTCTCTTGCTCGGGCTCTGTCTTAATTTGTTCTTTAGGCTCAAGCTTTACCGTTGTCGATAGCTCTTTTAGCGTGCTGGTAATTGGCTTAAAGGTTTCCTCCAATTGAGCTTCTGTGTCCATTTTACCAATCTTGAAAGCTTTGTACTTTTTTCGTATAGCATCGCTCGTCTTTATAATATCCCTCGTGAGCTTTTCATCCATGTTGTTGACGTGATGGCAGTTACAGCTATACTGATGGACAGCTATACAGACCTGTATAGACCTGTATAGACCTGTATAGTTGCCTGTACAGACCTGTATAGACCTGCACAGACCTGTACAGACCTGTATAGACCTGTACAGACCTGCACAGACCTGTATAGACCTGTACAGAGCTGCACAGACCTGTATAGACCTGTACAGACCTGCACAGACCTGTATAGACCTGTACAGACCTGCACAGACCTGTATAGACCTGTACAGAGCTGCACAGACCTGTATAGACCTGTATAGACCTGTATAGTTGCCTGTACAGGTCTGTGCAGCTCTGTACAGGTCTATACAGGTCTGTGCAGCTCTGTACAGGTCTATACAGGTCTGTGCAGGTCTGTACAGGTCTATACAGGTCTGTACAGGCAACTATACAGGTCTATACAGGTCTATACAGGTCTGTATAGCTGTCCATCAGTATAGCTGTAACTGCCATCACGTCAACAACATGGATGAAAAGCTCACGAGGGATATTATAAAGACGAGCGATGCTATACGAAAAAAGTACAAAGCTTTCAAGATTGGTAAAATGGACACAGAAGCTCAATTGGAGGAAACCTTTAAGCCAATTACCAGCACGCTAAAAGAGCTATCGACAACGGTAAAGCTTGAGCCTAAAGAACAAATTAAGACAGAGCCCGAGCAAGAGAAGAGTCAAAGCTATGATGATGTATACACACCACCTGCCCGTAAACACTTAAAGATGGAATCAACCAGCACACCTTTCCACTTTGAAGATTATTCATTGGATGAAAGAGGTGGTAGTGGTAGTGGTGACGATGTTGATGATCTTCAGGATGACGATGATGATGATGAGTTTGCTACACCAATACAATCAACAACATTAAAAGAACATAGTTCACGGATATTAGAATCACCAGGCCAAATATTAAAAAAATATAAGCAGCTGGTTAGTCAGAACAGTACAAAAATTGATAAAACTATGGAGTGTACTACAGCGATGGGTGGAGGATTGGCAATTCATCGCTAAAAGTTGAAGATGATAATGTTGATATTGGAGGCAGGCCATATAAGATAACCAAAGGTTTATTTGATCTGATTTTTATGAAACATCCTACCGGTTACAATAGGGAAGACTTGTACAATTATCGATCAATTTTAAACGATTCAAGCGCGCACAGGCGTGATTTTAATGAAAATAAACAAATAAAAGGAACAAATACCTATAAATATAAAAAAATTATAAAAAAGTTAGTGAACACTCCTACACTGCGTACTGGAACAGGAGTCATGAGAATTCCTAAAAAAAACATTGATTGCCTCTATTGGGATGATCCTAATGAACTTGTTGATAGACTTCGTATATTAATAGCATCCCAACAAGCTGGAAATTATAGTCATACTAATGAAATTATATCAATCGTTGAGGAGCTACGGGAGGCTGAAATAATTACATAAATATTGGCATATACGATGAATACATTCATTTTGTCATATCCTATCTCTACAAACTAATCAGAGAAATGATAAAACGTTGGATGACGGGAAGCTCGATCACTTTAAAAGGTTGATGAACAAGCATAAAATTAATCACTACTTGACGTTTAATACGCCCAAAGCATCGATAGTGGGATAATTCAAATGAGCTTTAAAGAGCATGATGTAGAAGGAGTTCAACATGAATGGTTCTTACCAATGGTTTGAATTGCTAAAAGGATTACTATCTCAATAAAACATAAAAACACATGAAACAATTAGGATGCGCCCTTGCAATGTAAATACATACAATGAAAAGCACCTTCTCGGTACAGTGTATAATCACATAAAGATTGCTGATTCAGCTAAATATAAAGAAGGAGATTATGCCCGTATAAGCAAATATAAGCATGTATTTGAGAAAGGCTATACACCAAACTGGACATCGGAAATTTTCAAGTGACTAATCCTGTAACATATCTGCTAGAGCACTACGAGGGTAACCCTATAAAAGGAGGATTTTACGACATGGAGTTACTGAAAGTGAAACATCCCCACCTCTAACTTGTTGAACAAATTCTAAAAAACGAATGGCGATAAAGTTTACGTGAAATGGCTGGGACTCTCTTCAAAGCAAAGCTCTTGGTTAAATGCTAAAGATGTAGTATTATAATTTAAAATAAAAATAATTTTTGCGAAAAAGTTTAATTCAGCGTTTTATTTCTCAATCTAGATTTTTAAAATTGATTCAACCATAAGCTTAATTCTATATCGAGCGCACTGTAATGAACATTAAGGTCTAAATTCCAGTGAAAAATGTTTCCCTCACCTTGCTATTAATAAGAAAAATTGTAAACGGCAAGCTGTCATGAATAAATAACATAACAAGCAAGAACAAAAATCTAAAGAACGCTATTACAAAAGTGCCAAGCTAATATCATTCCACATAGGAGATAAAGTCCCATTAAATAGTTAAGAGGAAAAGTATAAACCATCCCAAATCTCTATAAGACCTTATACAATAACAACAATTCCATTACAAGTAAATACTAAAATAAAAATTGTCAAACGAGCGAAAATATTGCGTATTAACAGCGTTTTAACTCATGGAACTACAGAATACTAGACCAATAAATTCGCCGTGTGTATTCGCCATATATGTATAGTCTCATTTACAAGGCTAAGTGTGAAGTATATCGAAGGAAAATTGTATGTAGGGTTTTATGAATATCCTTAATTAGACAAAATTAAATCCAATTTGTTAAGAAAATATGATCGTGCGATTGATAATTGCCTCCTGAGAAAATCTGCATCAAGCATCCTCATAGATTTAAATATACTCAGACAAGATCTACATTATGCAATATTATTATTAATAAAATAATTCAATCCATTCTAATCTAATGTAAACAAAGCCACCCGCAACTCAAAAATATTGCAATTCAGCGATCTCATCGTCCAAAGCTAGAAATAAGAAACAAAACCAAATGCTTCGCGCTCTGCTCATTTCTTCTGATTATTTCGCAATATCACAAGAATCTATAGAACGCTATTACAAAAGTGCCAAGCTAATATCATTCCACATAGGAGATAAAGTCCTCCTAAAGAGTGAGAAGGAAAAGTATAAACCATCCCAAATCTCTATAAGACCTTATACAATAACAACAATTCCATTACAAGTAAATATTAAAATAAAAATTGTCAAACGAGTGAAAATATTGCGTGTGTATTCACCATATATGTATAGGCTCATTTACAAGGTAAAGTGTGAAGTATACTGAAGAAAAATGTTTTCCTAGCAAAAAATAATAAAAATAATATGCTAATATCTCGGAAACCGTTGCTCGTAGACAATTTTTGATTAAAATTTGTTACCCCAACAGTACCAATACCTCAACTGGAAACATCATCTCGAATCCATAGAACCCAAAAAAATATATACTATTATTAACATTAATTATACTTCAAATATTTAAAAATTCATCCTACTGCAGAGTGCGAATCATCTCTAGAGATAAGAACGACGTCACCATAACTGCTGATAAGATTCCACATAACATAAACAATACCACATGCAACCAAAAAAATATTGCAATTTAGCGATCGAGCCGTCCAAAGCTAGAGATAAGAGCCTCGTCAGCATAACTACTGATAAACCTCCACATAACATAAACAATGCCACCTGCGCATTAGGAAAAAATCGCTTCCTAATAGCATGAGGAGGGGTAAAGCTTTCATAGGGGTGGTGAGGGGTTGATCTGCATCGTGACCCATACACACCCAAGCACGACACACACACACACACACACACACACACACATGAGAGCTTTCATGCCGTCACACACCACAAAACTGCTCGTCCAAGACCAGAAGAAGCTTTCACACGCTCCTCCACGTCCAGACCAAGAGCTTTTGATACCGTTTTGTAGTTTTTTGAGCCCCTGTACATTTCTTATGGGAAAAGTGGCCCCGAACCGGCATAGCCTATCTACTGGCTCAGCTTCTTTTCCAGCTGAAGGAACCTTGACATTGCTTGTCTCTTTGAATCCCCTAGTTTTGGGGTGCAGCTATTTTTGAAGGGTAAGCGTACTTGGTACTCTCCTGTTGGCAAACGATTTACTGTTCTTTTGTAAAACTTTTCACATTCTTCCTCTTCTTGCGAATAACGTCTACTAGGTATTTCTTCACATTCCCAGAAGTTCTTTAATTGTTTGTCTAGTGCTTCGAGAGTGGAGCTTTCATTAATGAAAGTTGAAAAATTAGAGCTGTTTACGTAATTTTCAAATGATGGTATTTCTCCAAAGAGGATCTATCCTAACTTGGTCTTTTGTGCTGTTGGTGTACCACAGCTAATGCCATCTTGAAGTATTTTTGAATATACATTCACTCCCAGTAATAAATCAATATGTCCTGGTTTGAAATATTCTGGGTCTGCCAATTGTAAATCTTTAATGTATTTAAGATCCTTTAGTGGCAGATGTTTGGGAGGAACTACGTTAATTATCTTTTTAATAACGTATGCTTTCATTGGTAATTCAAACGGTGTTGTGTTTGAATGTAACGTAAATGAAACCTCCTTTTTTGAGGTTGCTAGCCTTGTTGATCCAAGGCCTGCAATCTGTAAGTATGTGGGATCTCCTCTCATTCTTAACGCTTGAAATGCGGCTTCTGTTATGAATGAACTTTGGGAGCCCAGGTCTATCAGAGCACGAAGTGTCACAGATATCCCCTTGTTGCTCCTGATAATTACTAATGCCGTGGCTAGCAATGCTTGCGTATGATTTCTGTTGAAATGGCAGTTGGATTTAGGTTCTTGATGTGATGAAGGAGGGTTCGTTTTTCCTTCATTCCATTTATCATTGCTTATTGACTCTTCATGTAGCAATGTATGATGTCGCTTATCACATTTAAAACATGTATTATAGCTAGGATATGCTATTTTGACATGTTGTCTTAAGCAGTTATAGCATAAGTTGTTCTTTGCTAAAAACTTCATCTTGTCCGTTCTGGACAATTGTTTAAATTTGTCGCATTTCGTTAATGCGTGTGATTCTTTGCAGAGTGCACAATAGTTTGCTATTCGATAGTTTCTCGAATCGTGTATCTCAAGACATTGAACACAAATTTTATGCTTACGCAAAATGTCCTTTTTAGCATTTGGATGTAATGCTTCGAACCTTCTGCATGTCTTGAGATAATGTTTTGTTTTGCATATGACGCAATATGTTTGTTCGTCGATATGATAGTTGTTTGTCTTTCTTGGTTTGTTGAAAGACAATTGTTTGCTTGAATCAGATATAGCTTCTAATGTACGAAACCTTGATTCAAGAAAATCGTTTAATTGTTTCAGCTTGGGCATATCTCTTTGGTTCGAGATTGTTTGTTCCCACAGCCTAAGTGTTTCTTGAGGTAGTCGTTGTACCAAAATAATAATCATCGGGTCCCAGTCCGACGTGTTAATGTCTAGAGCTTTAAGTTCATGAAGACATTCTTTTGTGCTATCTAACAGAGCCTTTAAAGCGCTTTGTGATTCTCCTCTGATTAGAATTTGGCTAAAAAGTTCTTTCAATTGAGCCGTTATTAAAACTCTTTTGTTATTGTAGCGGTCAATTAATGTTTGCCATGCGGCAGTGTAATTAGATTCTATCATATCAAATTGTTTAATCATCCGTTCAGCTTCACCGCTTAAACATGATTTAAGATAGTGCAGTTTTTGCACATCTGGAATTCTGTTATCGTTATGGATAAGTGAGCTGATCATGTCATGGAATGATCTCCATGTTTTATAATTTCCCTTGAATTTCGGAAGGTCTATACGTGGCAATTTCAACCTTTCCTTCAGGCTGTGTTTTGCTTAGGGTTTTGGTTGTTTCTGGTTGTTTCGAAGAATTTCGTATGGACTTTTTCTGTCCAAGGAGCTCTTCTAGTTCCCCGACGAATTCGAAATATGATTTTTCGAACTCGTCATAGATTTGGTTTTTGTTGTATTTTTCAACCAATTCTAGAACCTTTTCGTCCGTTTGTTCATCTGCTGTTTCTATAGCCAGATGATTTTTCTGAAATTGTAGCCAGAACTTGGAAATTTCTTCTATGCGACCTAATATATATTTAGGCGTTTTCCTACTATCACCAGTCTTTGAATTGTTTATCTGAGCTTTTTGAAGCGAAGTTTTTAACAAGAACTGAACTTTTAACCTGACTAACATTTTTTTAGATAAAGTCACTTAGGTTCAACTGAAATTGTTTCTCAATATATTATGTCTTCTAGCAAGCGTGTTTGGCTGTAGATATATCCGGCTCGAAGGACCAAATGATACAGCGTTTTGTCTTCAGGACTTCATGTCGAGCTGCGACAATATCCTATCCCACATATGCAGAATTTGTCGCAACACCTATAAGGATGCAAAATTTTTTCAAAAGTGGATTTGGTACGAGTTGACCATAATATTCCGGTAACACCGGAAGATATCCTCAAGACTGCTATTATCACTCCTTTCGGTTTATTCGAATTTACTCGAATGCCGTTTGGTTTCAGAGATTTATGAATGCAGTTACAAGGGAGCTAGACTTCGCTTTTGTTTATTTAGATGATATTCTCATCGCAAGCAGAAACGAAGAAGAACATTTGACCCACTTGGATCAACTTTTTAATAGACTGCAGAATTTCGGATTCACCATTAAATTGGAAAAATACGTTTTCGGAGTTCCAGAAATCAACTTTCTGAGCCATCAGGCCACTGCCCAAGGCATTCTTCCATCGAAAGACAGAGTTAAAGCAATTTCCGAACTTCCGCCTCCGACATCGGTCAAGCAAATCCAAAAATGTCTTGGAACGGTAAATTTTTACCACCGCTTTATTCCAAGACTGGCAGATATTTTAACGCCAATTTACGCACTGTTGAAAGAATTAGTCAACTCAAAGACACCAAAGAATTCTAAGACAATCCCTTGGTCTACGCACTGCCAGACAGCCTTCGAAAAGGTTAAAAATGCTAT
The DNA here is from genome assembly GCA_959613345.1 of Tolmerus cingulatus. NCBI lineage: Eukaryota > Metazoa > Arthropoda > Insecta > Diptera > Asilidae > Tolmerus > Tolmerus cingulatus. The sequence goes on from OY390712.1 coordinate 5,110,247, forward strand.
GGCACAAGCAACTTTGATCAATCATCCGATTGATAATGCCAAGAGCAGGATTTCAACTGATGCGTCAGATTATGCACTAGGCGCAGTATTAACACAGACAAACAACAATCAGTGGCAACCACTGGCTTTTTTTTTTTTTTTTTTTTTGAAGAAACTTTCTTCAACGGAACAGAAATACTCTGCGTTTGATCGCGAATTATTAGCCATCTACGCAACAATTGAACACTTTCGTTATGCTGTTGAAGGTCGAGAATTCATTGTATTCACAGACCAAAAGCCCCTGATTAGGGCAATTCCGTCAAAGACTGATAGATCACCGCGACAAGCTCGACACCTTGACTGCATAGCGCAATTTACCAATGATATTTATAAGACACATATCTGGTGAAGACAATGTGGTCGCGGATTATCTTTCACGTCCTCTATCGGCTGACATGGTCAGTGCGATTAAATTCGACCTTCCAATTCTGGAAGAAACACAAAAGGACGATGAAGAACTTAAAGTATTTGTGAAATCACCTAAAAACAACTCTAGTTATAAACTAGACATAACACAAACACTGTTTACTTCGAACAAAGTCTGGTGTGAAGTAGGCTCACAAATAACACGCCCGTATATCCCGAAGTCTTTGCGAAGATTAGCTTTCGACTCAGAGCATAATCTTGCACATCCCAGTACTCGAGCAACACGACGTGCGGTAACTTCCAAATATTTTTGGCCAAGTATGAATAAAGACTACAACGAGTGGTCACGTTCATGCTTGGGTTGTCAGAAATCTAAAGTGTCCAGACATATCAAATCGCCATTAGAGCAATTGAATCTGCCGAACAGTCGTTTCGAGCATATCCATATGGATATTGTGGGACCTCTACCGCCATCGAAAGGATATGCTTATATCCTCACGATCGTTGATCGTTTTTCAAGATGCCCTGAAGCATATCCTATTAGGGATATTTCTGCACACACAGTGGCTAAACGTTTCGTGACAGAGTATGTCCCTAGATTCGGAGTACAACTTGAGATCACAACAGATCAAGGTGCACAATTCGAATCAAAACTGTTCACAGAAATCACAAAACTCCTGGGTACTCACCGTATTAGAACCACAGCATACCATCCACAAGCACGCAGGATGGTCGAGAAATGCCACAGGACTCTCAAAGCTGCCCTAAAAGCAAGAGACAACACTTCACATTGGAGTGAAGAATTTCCCTTTGTTTTATTAGGACTTCGAACAGGAGTTAAAGTGGATTTAAACTGTTCACCCGCAGAATTAGTTTAAGGACAAAATCTCAGGCTACCAAGCGAGATTTCATTCTCTGCTAAAGAAGAAATCACACAGTCTTATTTTCTTGAACGGCTACGTACATACGTTCCAAACCTCCGGGCTAGTCAACCGCGGTTACTTACCGCGCAAAGGACTTATGTACCCACATCGCTTGAGGACACTGATTACGTTTTCGTCCGAGTAGATCACACACAAAACTCTTGATCAACCTTACACAGGGTCCAATCACGTAATCAAACGACTGCGAAAAAATTATGTCATTGACATAAACGGGACAAACAAGTCGATATCTATCGACCGTCTTAAACCAGCCTATATTCATACAGACGACAATAAAACATAATTTCTTTTTTTTTGGCATAGACCGCTGTGCTGCAGGGGGAGTATGTAGCAGCATTGCTGCTTTGGCAATACAGTAGACACTGTCTATTGTCTAAGACTACTTTGTCGTTAAATGACTTTAAGTTTTTTAGCATAAAGCATAGCAAGCCAAACTAAAATGTTGAAGATTGTTCCAAACTTTTCTGACCTCCAGTCGTGCTGTGAAAATAAACTTCTTTATGAAATTAGTAGATAGGCTATGAGAGTTCGGGCACACTTTTCCCATAAGAAATGTACAGGGCCAAAAAATTCTTACTTTTGCTTCAAAAGCTCTCGGTCTGGACGTGGAGGAGCGTTCTGGAAAGCTTCTTCTGGTCTTGGACGAGCAGTTTTGAGGTGTGTGACGTCATGAAAGCTTCTTCTGGTCTTGGACGATCAGCTGGAAGCTCTTTTGTGTGTGCTTGGGGTTGCATCAGGTGGTAGGGGTGGCATCAGGCGGTAGGGGTTGTGTTTGGGGTGGCATTTTACCCCACCCCCTCCCCCAGCTTAGATCTGTTCCCCTACTCCTCCCGCGCTGAGATCTGTCCCCCGCCCCCGCTCTTACTTCTCCGTGATACGTCTTGTGATATTGCGAAATAATCAGGAGAAATGAGCAAAGTGTGAGGCATTTGGGTTTGTTTCTTGTCTCTAGCTTTGGACGATGCGATCGCTGAATTGCAATATTTTTGGGTTGCAGGTGGCTTTGTTTACATTAGATTAGAATGGAATGAATTATTCAAAACAAAGAGTTCTTTGTTTAGGGATGGTGCAGCATTTGCTGATAGGGATTAATTGATTGCTGATATATTAAATGCTATGACGGATTTGGATCAGTTCTTATTCGGCCCTTGAAGAATTAGTGTCTCCAGTTAAGTTTCATTTTGAAAAGTAGAAAAGAATATCTTGACGATTATTTTATGCGAAAAGAACGGTTGTTTTTTAGTGTTAAAGTTCAATTTGAAAGTTAATTGAAAATGGTGCAAATAAATGATTGTGTGCAAAGGGCTAAGTTAGCCTTTGAGGATGCTAAAGCTAATCACGGACTAGTGGATCAAAGTGCGAAAGTGTGTTCGAGGGAGTTGAGAGTGCTTAAACAAGAGCAGGACCGGGCGACAAACAATGGGATAAAAAATAAAATTTTAGCGGGAATCGCCACTATTTTAGAACATAGGTCCCAATTAAAAGAATTAAAAGTGAGGGACGGTGCAGGGCACAACTCCAACCGCTCTTCTTGGACGTCAAGCCGGGTAAAATGGGAGGACATGAAAGCAGCCTTTAATAATCGGTAAGTTCATTGTTTTTTAATACAAATTTTAATAATTATTATTCCGCGGTACTATATATTTTTAATTTGTTGTAGCATTCGAACAGGGGTAATTATTAATCTTGCCCACAAAGACCCTCTCGAATTCTTGGAGGATTGTGGAAAATTATTTGTTCGAAGTATCATAAATGCTTTCAAGAAAAAAGCGTTTTTAAAGGTTAATAGTGTATTCTGCGGTCAATTTGTTAAGGCTTCAAGTGGTGAAGAATTGGAAGAGATAAAATATATAAGCACAAAAAATGTGGTTATATCGGGAGAAACCAACATAGCAGAATGGTTCGCGGAAAACGTAATGAATAAAATTACGTCAGAATTAGAAGAATTCCAAGAAAGAGACTCAGGCTGGGCGCTCAAACAAGTAATTAATTTGATGATTAACATCAATAAGTATACACCACAGCTCGGATCGTCCTATATTGAGCTACCTCTTGAAATCAAACGTCGTGAGGCATGTGTTAATGTAAAGAATAATGACAATGCTTGTTTTGCCTGGGCGATAATATCTGCCTTACATCCGGCAGAGAAGAATCCACATCGCGTAACAAAATACCCCCACTATTCCACAGTCCTGAAACTAGACGGAATAACATTCCCAATTACCAGACCACATATTGCAAAATTTGAGAAAATGAATGACGTCAGCATAAATGTATATATTTTGGAAAAGAATAAGCAAAAGTACAAGGTAAACCCATCACGTCTAACGAAAAATCGTCAAGAACAACATGTGAATCTGTTGTTAATACAGGACCGATATGAAGAGAAGGAGGAGGAAGATTCTAGTACAAACAATGAGCCCATTCGCTATCACTACGTATGGATAAAGCAATTATCGCGGCTCCTTTCATCACAACTTTCCCAGCACAATGGTCAAAAATATTTTTGCGATCGGTGCCTTCACTTTCACAAGCAAGAAAAGCTCAAGCAACACTTGGAAGATTGTGAAAAACTCAACGAGTACAGAGTTACTTTCCCACCTAAGAAAAGTGTTAAATTTAAGAACTTCAAAAATTAAGAACGAGTTCCATTCATTATCTATGATGATTTTGAATGCATATTGAAACCCATTTATATAAAAATCGGAAAGACAGAACAATATCAACAGCATGAGCCGCACAGTGTGGGGTACTACTTAAAATGCTCATATGACGAACAACTTTCATACTACAACAGTTATAGAGGTTTAAACTGCGCAGAGTGGTTCGCAAAAGAACTAGAGAATATAGCGGGTCGAGCTCAAGATATTATTCAAAACCCTCAAACAATGTCCCCTCTTACACCCCAGCAAATTCAAGATTTTGTGGTTGCACAAACATGTCATATATGCGGAAAAGGACAATACAGAGGCGCTGCACATTGCAAACATTAATTACAAGGACACCAGAACGATACCAATAGTATTCCACAATCTTAGCAAGTACGATGCTGAAAAGAAAAGGTGTATTTCCATACGAGCATATTAAGGACTGCGAAAATCTTGAGGAGACCCAATTACCGGATCGTACATCTTTTTACAACTCTCTGGGAAAATGCGAATTAGCAGTGAAGATTATGAACACGCCAAGGTGTGGGTAGAGTTTGAGGTGCAAAATCTTGGTGAATATAGCGATCTCTACTTGAAAACTGATGTACTGGTCCTCGCCGACGTCTTTGAGAACTTCAGGGATGGATGCAACAACAACTATGGATTAGATGCAGCGCATTATTATACCGCACCCGGGTTTGCATGTGATGCGATGCTAAAATATACAGTCGCAGAGATCGAACTTTTGCACGACGTTAATATTCTTCACTTTATGGAAAAGGGAATTCGCGGTGGTATGACCCAGTGCTCAAAAAGGTATGCACGAGCTAATAATAAGTACATGACGGACTACGATAACAGTAAGCTATCGTCACACCTCATGTACTATGACATAAACGCAATGTACTCTTGGGCTATGACCCAATATTTACCATACAAGGATATTCAATGGGTGGACGATGTTAGCACATTAAACTTTAATATTCCTGATGACTCACCAACTGGCTACATATTAGAAGTTGATTTAGAATATCCACTAGAGACAAAAAGATCTACCCATGGCTCCAGAAAAGTGTGCTCCACCAGGTTTCAAGGAGGAAAAAATGCTTGCTCCTTTATGCAATAAGACAAATTATGTGATACACTACAGAAATTTGAAGCAGTACTTGGCTGAAGGCCTCAAGGTTACAAAAATTCATCGCGCCTTGCAATTCTCTCAGGCTGCGTGGATGAGCCTTATATAGTTCTAAACGCCAACTTGAGAAAGAATGCCAAGAACGATTTCGATAAGAATCTCTTCAAGTTATTGTGCAATGCTGTATTTGGTAAAGCGATGGGGAATGTTCCCCTTCGCCGAGATATTAAGCTTGTAACAGCGTGGGAGGGTCGGTATGGAGCCGAAGCACTGATATCAAAGCCCAATTTCCACTTCCGATCGATTTTTGACGATCACTTGGTAGCTGTAGAATTACTTAAAACAGAAGTAATTTTCAATAAGCCCATCTACGTAGGAATGGCAATATTGGACATATCAAAAACTTTGTTGTACGAGTTCTACTACAACTACATGAAAAACCGATATGATACCAATTGTCAGCTGTGCTACACCGACACAGATTCTCTTATATATGAAGTACAGACTGATGACATTTATGAGGACATGAAGCAACATCTTCATCGTTTTGATACATCCGACTACCCTCAAAATAATCCATACGACATATGCCAAATCAATAAGAAGGTAGTACAGACAATTACAAATTATTATTTTAAAGAAACATAAATACTTATGTATTTTTTTCTATTTAGATACTAGGCCTTATGAAGGATGAAAACAGAGGTGATATAATGCTGGAGTTTGTTGGTCTACGCGCTAAAATGTATGCATTGAGAGTGCAAAAAGAAGCCGGACGACATCAAACAACAAAGAAGGCAAAGGGCGTAAAAATTGCTGTGGTGAAAACGGAGATAACCTTCGAAGATTATGTGAGATGCTTAAACGAACACCTGGAGTGCACGCATACACAAAATAGCTTAGTTGCACATAATCATATATTGTATAGCACTAAACAATCTAAAACAACCTTAAGCCCTTTCGATAATAAGCGTTATTTAGTTGATAATAATATCATGACACTCTACCATGGGGTCATTATAGTATAGGAAATATAGATTAATCTAATTAGTATCAATTATTATAATTAAGATATAATGTAAAATAAAAAGAGTATGTATAACGTTTTAATAAACTGTTTTATTCAAAAAATTCCTTAATATAAACACATTTTGCAGAGCACATTGTCCTTGGTGTAGAATGCAAGATGGTTCACTTGTTTCCAGAGTCGTTAGCTTGGGACATCCCTCTTCCTCTGCATCATAAAGTGTTAGTTTATTTCCAAAAATCTGTTTCAACCATCTCATCTTTTCGCTTCCTTTGACATAAATGTTTTTATCTCGCAATAATGGTGCTATTACGTCATAAATTCTGTGGTAAGGGATATATCCATCAGCCCATTTAAATCCAGGAAGGTTGTGTCGGACCCATTCAATTTGTCTCTTTTCTGCTCGAGTTAAATCCTTATAGGGAAATGGAGGTTGGAATACGTAGTATTGTTACTTGATTTTCACTCGTTAAAATTGCCAGCTCTTTCAATATAAATTTATTGTGGTTGTCTTTAAATCCTTGCAAATCAATGATGATGATAGACATTCTATACAAGTTTCCTGACTTCGTTGGTTAAAGGTGTGTATCCCACAATACGATCGTGCAGCAGCAGACAGTATGCTGTTGTATCGGCTGGAACCTTTGCATTGTATTCCAGCCTAATATCCACCGGTCCAATTTTAATGCTCTCGTTTTGACGCGAACAATCAATTACTGCAATCGCTGCGTCATTCGCAAAGTTCTCTCTTGAAAGAAGTGGCTGGAACTGACGACCATAGTACGATTGCTGTAATTTTATATACATATCATATAAGAGGGCGTAATTACCCAAATTTCAAGTTCAAATCATCGTAAGGGTATGACTCAGAATTTAGGTAAACTTTGACATCTGTCAGTTTACAGTGATCGAATTTGCTGGCATCCATTGATTTATCATTTCTCCGATTAGTTTGTAGAGCTAGGATGACATATCTTGGCTTTTCCAATTGTGATGTTGTTTTTACCGTCCATGAATGATGCGTTGATAATGGGAGTGCTGGGTACTCGTATATATCCCAGCTCCTGAATGGTATTTGTATCTCACTGCCACTTTCAATAGTTTTTAGCAGGATCAACTTGTGGTCATCAGCAACGTTTACATGAGGAACACGCCATTGAAGTTTGAAAAGGTTTACGCTTATTGCATCAGTAGGTGATACAACTGCATTGTAATCTGTACGGCTTCGTATTAATATCAGCTCATGCTTAGCATTTGCAATGATTTTCTTGTAGTCTTCAGCAAAGCCAAGCAATAATTTCAATGGTACACATTAATTGAAAAATCCTTTGGGTGTTGTAATCAACTTTTCGGGAGACCACCCTGCGTTGAATAGTATTTCACTCTCATTTTGATTTAGCGATATATAATTTTTTAAGGTTGTAGCAATTCCAAGGTTTCGTGTTCTGTCAATTTCTACACCGTTGATCTCATAGCGAATTTCATCAAAGAGAAAGGCTACAGCATTATTGACCAGCTTTGCGGTATCTGTTACTGTTCCCTCAACTTTGGTTACTACTCCTTCAATATAAATAAAACTCTCTGCTGGCAGGATATACAAATCTTGATGCTGTACTGAAATACGAATCTCGTCGCTGTTTTTGAATGATGCGAGGAACGGTGAGTACGTGTGGTAATCGATCTTTGTTATGCTATTGTCATATCCAACGTTTCGGGTAATATCCAAGATTTCACTCATTTTTCAAAATAAATCCCAATGCCTTTAGAAGCTCTTTATTAACAGCAGTCAGCGCACGTCTTGCACGTTTCAAAGCTGTTGGTTGAATAATGACTTGCTCTTTATTACTGTTGTTTTTATTCATATTGTTATTATCAATATTACTATTATAGATAAGCATTCTGGGGCTTTAAGTGCAGTCTAGCGGTTATTGTTTCTCCTCTAAAATTTATCAAGTCACCGTCCTGATCTACAAGCTTTAATGTGAGAGAATTTATACGTTTCGCGTTCACAGGCAAATAAATGACGTTCTTGGGCACCTCCACTATTTTATAGCCCGGGCCTACACTCAGAGAAAACTCATGGAGCGTATGTACATGATTATTGTTTATAAACGAGCCTGATATAATGTTGCATTCAACTCTTATGGCGTTTAGCTTGATGATATTAACAGGTAAATCGGATGTATGCAATATATTAGGCGGAAGGACTTGTTTGCCGAATCCTAATAATGGAGCGATAGATTTTTCCTTATCAAAATAAATGACTTCCGAAGATTTTACTTCACTTTTCAAAGTATTATTATTTGCTTTGATTGAGATTGTTGTCTTGTTGTTACTCTTATTTGAACTTTGTTGCACATAGTTCGCTATATTATCAATCTCATATGATCCGACTGGTATTTCAATAACTGTCTTCCCCACATGCATCAAGTTGTTTCCCTCATCAATATTGGGAATAGAATTGTATGTTTGGAAATCAATCAGTCCACAGACGTACTCACCCTCCAGTTCTAATGGCGGAAAATACTCGGCAGTGAGCACCGATGAATTACCACTAAGGGAGAGTGTTATCGACATGATGGTTTGGAATAAAATAACCTCATTTTAATATAAAACCTTTATTTATATACATACAATTCTTATTAGAAAGGTTGAATATAAATATATAGAAACTCTAAACACAAGTGTCCACATATAACTGAATCATAACTTTGATGTGTTGTGTAATTGAATGTGGTGTTTTCGCCTAAATATCTCGCAACTTCTTGCGGAGGTTGTAGGTTTCAAAAGCTGTCAAAGTAATCAATGAGGCTTCCTTTCTTCTTGTATGCTACCCAATGTGTTCCAGGTCCTGATGAAACATCTAGATTTATAATTCCACTCTCATTTTTCCACGGTCTCCTCGGTAATTGATCGCGCATAAAGACTCCTCTAAAATGTGGTACATGCTGCTTAATTACGCATCTCGAGCTCATTAAGAGCTCTTTTGGGTAGCGAGCTTATTAGTTTTTTGACTGGGTTTTAAGAAAAAGGCCCAAGCCTTTTCTATAGGGCTTTAGGAACAATCCCTGACCAGGTTTTCCCACCGCTATGGCCACAATAGTTTCGTTATGGCGCTTTGCTTCTGCAAGCTCCTGACGTGCGCTGTTTGCAGCGTTTACCGCCTTAGCTATACCAGCTGCACCTCCTGATAATGCTCCAAGGGCCGAAAGTCCGGCAAATAGTGGGATGAGGAATGGTAGAACACCTCCAGTTTTCGGGATAGGTATCACACGTGGTGTCGTAATCATCTTCTTTTTTACCTTGATGGCATCTCTCGCAGCACTTGTAGCAATTTTTATTGCTTCCAGCAAATCTTTGGGTTTCCTCAGCTTTAGAACTTTCCGCGCATTACGTACAGCGTCACGAAAAGACGGGCGTAACTTCTTCTTCTCTTTAGCGCTGTTTATTTGAAATTTTGCCTTTACCCCCATTCCAAGCTTAAGTTTAGCTTTCATAGCGTTTGTTACCAGCAAAGCGTTGGCACGTTCTCCTAGAGAAGCTTTGGATTTCATGCGCTGCCAAGCTTTTTCTGCTAGTATACGATCGGCAATATGACGATCACTTGTTTCACGGTACTTCGAGTATGCGATATCGTGCTCTTTGCAAGCAGCGCCCAAGGGATTAATACCGGGATCACCTCGGGCTAATCTTTTAGCCAACTTTATTCCTGGACCGCAGTACTGATAGCCCGGTAAATGCAATTCTACCGGTAACTTGTTGATTAGAGAGTTGAATATTCCTTTCCCTCTGATGACCTTTCGCCGACTGAGTTGATTATTAGTATGATCATTCATTTTATGCGTTTGTGACAAGACTAATGGGTACCCAATAAAAGCAGCTGTTTTTATATGAATTTGGTTAGTACTCATCATGAAGTTTATAAAGCAACAAGAATGCTTGCCTGTTAGAAATGTTGAAGCATCAAATACAAGGGCAGAGAGGAAGAAACATGGAGGGCTGTTACCAAACAGCATAAGGGGAATTATTGTTAGTCCATCCAATTGCGGCAAGACAAATGTTATGATGAGTTTACTGGAGCATCCTAATGGACTACGATTTGAAAATATTTACGTTTACTCAAAGGCGTTAAATCAGACAAAGTACGAGTATCTGAGAAAAGGTGTGGGACGTATATCGGGGTTAGGCTATTATACATTTTCCAACAACTGTGACGTCATACTGCCGGAAGAAGCAAAGCGAAACTCTATTTTCATTTTTGATGATGTGGCTGCGATTTTCATCTTTGATGATGTGGCTTGCGAATAATATTAGAGCGTACTTTTGCATGGGTCGACATAATGATGTAGACAGTTTTTACCTCTGTCAGACGTACACACATATTCCAAAGCATCTGCTTCGGGATAATGCAAATTTGTTCATAATATTCAAGCCAGACGACCTGAACCTGAAACATATTTACAACGACCACGTGAATACTGATATTAGATTTGAAAAGTTCCGGAAAGCATGTGCCGAGTGCTGGAAAGACAAGTATGGATTCTTGGTAATTGATAAGGATAGTGCTATGGATAGAGGGCGATACCGGAAAGGCTTTGACGCCTTCATGAGACTATGAAAAAGGAGCAATAATACAGATTACCCTCAATAGTTGTACAGACCTGTACAACTACCAGTACAGCTACCTGTACAGACCTGTACAGCTACCTGTACAACTACCTGTACAGACCTGTACAGCTACCTGTACAGACCTGTACAGCTATCTGTACAGCTACCTGTACAGCTGTCTGTATAGCTACCTGTATGTATGGATGTACAGACCTGCTGTTTATCAGTATAGCTGTGGCTGCCGTCACGACAACAACAACATGGATGAAAAGCTTACGAGGGATATTATAAAGACGAGCGATGCTATACGTAAAAAGTATAAAGCTCTCAAGACTGGTAAAATAGAAACGGAAGCTCAATTGAAGGAAACCTTTAAGCCAATTACCAGCACGCTAAAAGAGCTAATGACATCGGTAAAGCTTGAGTCTAAAGAACAAATTAAGACAGAGACCGAGCAAGAGAAGAGACAAAGCTATGATGATATATACACCCCACCTGCCCGTAAACACTTAAAGTTGGAATCAACTAGCACACCTCTCCACTTTGAAGATTATTCATTGTGTTGCGTAGCGGTATCGATTAAAATCAATAATTGTAAAATCGATACCGCTGGGCGACCAAACCCCCTTAGCCGGCAGTTGAGTGGCCGGAAATACAACACGGGCAGCTACTCCGGTTTCGGCTGACCCGTGTACAAATGTGCAATTCCAGCGGGAGCACCCGCTGAGCCGATGGGTGCGCGTGTGGGCGCAAGGCGGAAAACGCGCACCTAGCGCGTCTGCAAAGAGTTCCGATCGGAAACCTTAAGTTCTCGGCGGCGAAGTCAGAGAGTTGCTAAATGATCATGAAGCGAGGAAGTCCCTCGAACTGTCGCCCGTTTTTCCGCATTTAACAAGATTGTTTAAAGTTTTAAAATAAAGTCGGGATTATCCCGAAAAGTAATATAAAACATAAAAGCGGAGTGTTTAATTTTATATACAAAAAGTTTTGTTATTTATATATTACAAAATTGGCGCAGCCGGTAGGATCAGGGATGCCAGATTTTCACAGCTAGGAAAATCATAAGAGCTTGAAAAGCCTTGATTCTGCGAACTATTGGGTTTCAAGAAGCCCCAACGCTCCAGGGTAACCAACTATAGTTGCCTCTGCTCCAGGCGAGCAAGCAATTACCCAACCTTCAAGGAAGGACAACTTTAGTCGCCGCTGTTCCAGGCGAACAAGCGATCTCCCTACAATTCCCAGTCGTGCATCAAGGCACCAACGAGGGATTGTATTGGTTAAACGATTACCCCAAGAAGGACGTGAATGTCAGGCGAGGACAACATCGCCCACATCCCAGCTGAGGAGGACCGGACATCAATTTAAACAACGAGGGAGCATCCCGGCGCGTCAACAACAGCATCGAAGGAGCAACCCGCCGCCTTAACCTCAACATCGAGGGAGCACCCCGGCGCTTCAGTTTCAACATCGAGGGAGCAACACGCCGCATCGGCTACAGCATCGAGGGAGCAACCAAGCACCTCATCACCCCCTGAAGTAGGAGGCTACCAACCCGGTCTAAGACTTAGAAGCGGAACTGTGATACCCCGGTCCCTACCAGTAAGTCTAGCTTATCATCTTAAGTTTTTGTTAGAAAGAGTGCGAGCGTCAGAAGCTGGATTTTCTAATCGGCATTTTGACTTAATTAAAAAAAATTTGAAGAAGTTAGCGAGCAAAGAGAAGCTCGAATTGTAAAAGCTAAACGAGATTCAGAGGAATTTCGTGAAGAAATTAAAAAAATTAAAGAACGCTCGCAATCTTTCTCCCTGATAGATAAGACTGGTGCAATAGATTTAAGTTTGAAAAGTGAAACTGTCAGTGAACTTGAAGCAGTGATTCACGGCCTGTCCGGGTGGTTAAGTGCTACATTCGCGGAATCTTCATCCGCAGACGAGTCGTTCGGTAGCCCCAAGTTCCCGAAGAGAGTTTCATCTCCACTTGCTTCCGCGAAGTGCCAAAAAGAAAAGTGCTTAAAAATGGCAAATTACTATAAAGTGATTAAGTACACGACGCAGATCGTGCCACTTTTTTCGGGCGAACACAGCCCACAAGTTAGCCTAGAGCTCCAGACCTTTTTAGGGTGTTGCCATCAGGTCGAGAGCTGCCTCACGGAGGAGGAAAAAATCGCCTTTCCTCGAATTCTGCTCACCCGACTAAGGGGAGCAGCCTATCAGCTGTTTATAGCTGCACCTCCGATCAGTTTCCGTGATTTTGAAGATCGCCTAAACAGGGCGTATCTTCCCAGAGAGACATACCAGGAGCTGGTGAACAAATTGATTACCACCAGGCAATATCCCATGGAATCTCTCAATGCCTTCACGGCAAGAATAAAACAGGCCTTAGCTTTGTGTAATGAGGCAGCCGAGCGGAAATACGGCGCGACCGCGGCAACAGCTGTGAGACCACAGCTGGAGGATTTTGCAATAGGCGCCCTCAAGAATGGGATAAGTAACCCCCACCTATGTCAGTACCTTCTTACTTTGACAGAAGGTACTCTAGAGCAAATTACTACGAAAGCTCTAGATATGGAGAGATTGCAACAGAGCTCTCCCAACTTACAAACGCAGATCCCAAATAGGGATTTGAATAGGCAGATTGGAGGGTACTCCAATTTGCCCACAAATTCGTACATTCCGTCACTAAATTCCGGAGCCCCACCTGTACCGGCGCCGCGCAGCACTAACAAAGTCGCTCAGGAGGCAACAAGTTATCCCGACCTCCCTACACGGGAATTCGTCGCGAGAATTACTTGTAGTTTCTGCAAGATAAACGGGCATACTTACGCGGATTGTCTTAAGAGGAAAAATACACCCTCTTGTGAACATTGTCGAACGTATGGGCATGATACTATTTCGTGCCGCCGGAACGACAATAGAAGGCCTACTAACGTTCCCAGAGGCGGGAACAACAGTTCGAAGTACGGCCAAAACGGAAATCGAAATAGACCCCCTAATCGGGGGCCTCCGCGAAATAATAACCAGCCGCGATATTCCGAAACGCGTAGAGCTTACAATGTTAGGCAAAGTTGCGGTTTCTGTACTCGAAAAGGGCACACAACAGACACTTGCGAGTACAAACGCAGGTGGGAATTAGGAAGCCAGGGAAACGAGGCTCAGTCGAGCCCGAAATCCCCGGCTCGACTATAAAAAACGACAAAAATACAGGGTACACTCAGCAGCCCAAGCCAAGTACTCCCGTAGTGGAGCTCCCCCTAGATATCGGGCTAAATAAAAAGACCCCTCTAGTGATGGACACGGGCGCTGAGATAAGCTTGATAAAAAAGCTAGCTTTAAAGTCTCTCGAGGGCACTAACCCCGAGAAGACATATACCCTGCAAACTCCATTTGGCACAGGACATACCTTGGGAAGCTGTAAGGGAAATATTGTTAAGGAACTCCCTGGCAAAAGGGAGACTAAAATTCCCTGCACTTTCCAAGTAATCGACAATAATGCCGATCTGTCCCACGAAGGACTATTGGGAAACGATTTTCTTACAGAATACTGCAATATAGAGGGCCCCGACAGAAAACTTCGATTTCCTCGAACGGAAATCAATTTAGAGGAGTTTTCGTTACCAATTCTATTGGATACGAAAAGTGACTGTCCCCAAAAGGCGACAAAAAACGATATGCAGGCAGAAGAGATGGAATCCGAAGGGGTTAAGCTGTCCACCTGCCTTATTATCGAAACTTCTCCAGAGGTGGAAGTAAGTTGCCAATTGGGAAACAGTAGGGAAAATTTTGCGAAACCACCTTTGATCGGTGAAATCAGGCGGCATGTAGTAGCCCTGAGGGAGCTAATATGCGTACCTGCACGATCACAAGTGTTGGCAAAATTACCTTTACTATTGTCGGAGGAAATGCTATGCCTTTCGCAAGAATTAGGCGACGGCGTTTTCTTAGCCAATAGTATCGTACCCTCTAAGCAAAAAGAAATTCCTGTTGGATTTCTCAACACCAACGATCCCCAGATAGCTCTAAAGGACTTAACTTTGCTGCTAGAACCAGTAAATAATTACAGTCTAGCACCACTAAACCCCACGGAGGGTAATAAAAGGAGTTTGCGTCAGAAGGGTTAATAGAGCCAAGTTCAAGCAAACTTGAGCTAAATACAATTAGTATAAATACAAGCGGCCAAAGAACCCAAGAAAGGCCAAAGAGCCAAAGCAGCCACAGCGCGCGTAAAACCGGGCCCGAGAGCCCAATAAGTACCATTATTAATAATAATGATGACACAAAGACTGCAATAAGCTCCCAAAAATTGAAATCAAACGGTGCAGGCGACCAAACAGCCAATCTAGTTTATGTACGAATCCCACAGGCGGATCGACATACAACTGACCCAGTAAAGGAGCGTGTAGCCAGGTTAGAGCAAGAACTCAACCTGAGCCCTATTTTAAGCACTCAAGAAAGGGAAAAAATTTTGGAATTATGTCATGAATACAACGACATATTCCACCTAAAGGGTGACTATCTAACGCATACGAATGCTATCACCCACCCTATTCCGGTGGTCCAAGATCAAGCACCAATCAACCAGAAAATGTACAGATTACCAGAGACCCAGTGTCACGTAATCAACGAGCAAACAAAAGACATGCTCGACAACGAAATAGTGCAGCTAAGCAAAAGCCCTTGGAATTCGCCACTATTAGTAGTCCCCAAAAAGCCGGGGCCAAACGGCGAAAATAAATGGAGAGTAGTCGTAGATTTTCGTAAGCTAAACGAAAAAACTATAGGCGACGCTTTTCCTCTCCCACGGATCGAGGACATTCTCGACCAATTAGGCCATTCGAGGTATTTCACTACCCTCGACTTGGCCAGTGGGTTTCATCAAGTGCTAGTCGATCGCAAGGATCGTCCAAAGACAGCCTTTAGCACGAGTTACGGGCATTACGAATTTAAACGAATGCCATTTGGGCTCAAAGGAGCCCCCGCTACATTTCAGCGCCTCATGAACTACGTGCTCACAGGCCTACAGGGCCTTGAATGTTTCGTGTATCTGGATGACATCGTAATATACGGAAAAAACTTTGAGGACCATAACTCTAAGCTGCGTAAAGTTTTAATAGGTTGCGAGAAAACAACCTAAAACTGCAACCGGAGAAATTCCAATTTCTCCGGAAAGAGGTAGTATATTTGGGACAAAAATGTTCTAGTAAAGGAGCATTGCCCGATCCAAGCAAAACAGCTTGCGTCCAGAATTTTCCAGTTCCACGACCTGTTAGACAAGTCCAATCATTTCTAGCACTTGCCAATTACTATAGGAAACTTATTCCTGATTTCTCAAAAATAGTAAGACCCATTACAAATTTGCTCCGAAAGGATGTCAAATTTAATTGGACTGATAAATGTCAAGAAGCATTTCTAAATATTAAAAAAGCTTTAATTTCTTCCCCTCTATTTATATACCCTGATTTCAATAAATCTTTTAACTTGACGGCAGACGCAAGTAACGAGGCAATAGGGGCTGTCCTCTCTCAAGGAGAAGTAGGAAAAGATCAGCCCACAGCATATGCCAGTCGTTCCTTAAACAAGGCGGAACGCAACTACTCTACAATAGAGAAAGAGTTGTTGGCCATTGTTTGGGCGACTAGGAATTTCCGATGCTACCTTCAAGGTAGAAAGTTCACGGTCTACACCGACCACAAGCCTCTAAAAGGAGTCTTTAATGTAAAAGACCCTGCATCCCGTTTGGCGAGATTTCACCATAAGCTTTCCGAATTCCATTACACCATCGAATACAAACCCGGAAAGTATAATACAAATGCGGATGCTTTAAGCCGCATTCCACGGGAAAATAGTGAAGATCGAAACAGCCCAACCTTAACGGTGGTGGCCCAAGTACATCGATCTATGAACTCGGTTGCGGAGGATAATAAACCCGCTCCGAGAGTACACGCAGTTACAAGGGCCCAGAAAAGAAAAGCCCAAGAAAAATATAACGAGGTCATTCCAGATGACAAAGAAGCGAAACAGGCGGAAGCACAGCCTGAAGAAATTGCACCCGATCCGGAGGAAAAGCTCTTTAAGCCTATAGAAGTAGCCGTTGACAAACCTCCATCGCCAGATGCGCGAAATACCCCTGAATATATCACGAGCCCCGAAGAAATTAAAATCATTCTACATGATTACCATGACTCTGCATTCGGAGGCCATCAGGGAGTAATTAAGACCTATAAGAGAATTAAGCGAAAATTTCGCTGGTAGCACATGTTGAGAGATATAAAAAATTATATCAAAAAGTGCTCAAAGTGCCAGAGATTAAAATCTTCAGCACAGTATAAAATGCCCATGGTCATTACAGACATAGCCGAGCAACCTTTTGACAAGGCTTACCTCGATATTGTCGGACCACTGGAAAAGTCCACGTCAGGAAATAAATATATCCTAACCTTCCAGGATAACCTGACAAAATTCGTGGACTGGTACGCAATACCCAATGCGGAAGCTATAACAGTAACGCGAATTTTCTTCGACACGATCGTCACGCGTTACCGCATTCCCAAAAGAATAGTTACCGATCAAGGTACCAATTTCTTGAGCGATCTATTCAAGCAGTTATGCAAACTGCTAAGGGTGAAGAAGCTGCAAACGTCAGCATACCACCCCCAGTCTAATGGAGCGCTAGAACGTGCCCATAGACCTCTGATTGAGTACTTGCGAACAGTAGTAGATGAAAATCCCCAAAGTTGGGATCAATATCTGCGCACAGCAGCTTTCGTGTACAATAATATTACACACGAAGGGACGAAGTTAATTCCTATGGACTGCTTGTTCGGGTTTACGCAGACGTCCCATCTAATTTAAAAAGGGAACCCGAACCCGTATATAATCACGAGAGCTATTATCATATGCTCCGGTATAAGCTGCAGAAATCTGACACCATAGCTAGAAGAAATATTTTGGCCAATACGAAAAAATCGAAAGAATATTACGACAAAGACGCTAGACACCTATCTTTCCATGTAGGGGATAATTTCCTCCTTAAAAGCGAAAACAGAAAACATAAACTCGCAGAGATCTGGGTAGGACCTTACCTGGTAATCGCTACCCCGTCATCCGTGAATACCACGATACGCATGGGTAGACATAACAAATTGGTTCACAATAAACCCTACGTAGAGTAGAAAAGGCAGGAAAACTTTTTTATTAACCTTATTTTGGCTGATATTAAGGCTCAAAATCGACATTTTAGGAAATGCACTTGAGACTTTTCTTAGCTGGCCGGACAAATTGTTAGCATTAGGAGTGCGAACATTTGATACCGACGCCTGGGACTTGGCTACACCGGATTACAGAATTTCATTCACGAACCAAATTTGTTTAGGTTGTGAAAATGCTTGCAATAGGGGCAACAAATAAATACAATGTAGTGAGGACTTAGTTTAAATTAAGAAAAAATTGTATAAATCAAGCGCACTAATTGGAATGTTTTGAATTGGGAAAAGTTAGATAAAATAAGCGTATTATTGTAAAAAGCGCATTAATTGGATTATTTTGAATTTGGAAAAATTAAATAAAATAAGCGCACTAATTGGAATAGTTTGAATTAAGAAGAAGAAAAAATTGTACAAAATGGGCGCACTATTAAGAAATGATCCATATGATCGACATAAAAATGCACCAATAGTTTAAGCAAATACTGTTTCTGAAAAAGTTGATTGTAAAGGGGCGGGCGATATACCGATTAATTTGTGGAAAGCCATTCCTCTTCCAAGAATGACTTTCTTTTTTGTGGGGGGAAGGAATGTTGCGTAGCGGTATCGACTAAAATCGATAATGGTAAAATCAATACCGCTGGGCGACCAAACCCTCTTAGCCGGCAGTTGGGTGGCCGGAAATACAACACGGGCAGCTACTCCGGTTTCGGCTGACCCGTGTAAAAATGTGCTATGCCAGCGGGATCACCCGCTGAGTCGATGGGTGCGCGTGTGGGCGCAAGGCGCAAAACGCGCACTCAGCGCGTCTGCAAAAAGTTCCGATCGGAAACCTTAAGTTCTCGGCGGCGAAGTCAGAGAGTTGCTAAAAGATCGTGAAGCGAGGA
Organism: Tolmerus cingulatus; assembly: GCA_959613345.1. Taxonomy (NCBI): domain Eukaryota; kingdom Metazoa; phylum Arthropoda; class Insecta; order Diptera; family Asilidae; genus Tolmerus; species Tolmerus cingulatus. The sequence goes on from OY390712.1 coordinate 5,129,099, forward strand.
AGTCCCTCGAACTGTCGCCCGTTTTTCCGCATTTAACAGGATTGTTTAAAGTTTTAAAATAAAGTCGGGATTATCCCGAAAAGAAATATAACAAATAAAAGCGGAGTGTTTAATTTTACATACAACAAGTTTTTGTTATTTATACATAACAATTGGATGATCTTCAGGATGACGATGATGATGATGATGAGTTTGCTACACCAATACAATCAACAACATTAAAAGAACGTAGTTCAGGTATAGTAGAATCGCCTAGCCAAATACTAAAAAAATATAAGCAGCTGGTTAGTCAGAACAGTACACAAATTGATAAAACCTATGGAGTGTATTACAGCGATGGCTGGAAGATGGGCAATTCATCGCTAAAAGTTGAAGATGAAAATTTTGATATTGGAGGCAGGCCATATAAGATAACCAAAGGTTTATTTGATCTGATTTTTATGAAACATCCTACTGGTTACAATAGAGAAGACTTGTACAATTATCGGTCAATTTTAAACGATACAAGCGCGCACAGACGTGATTTTAATGAAAATAAACAAATAAAAGGAACAAATACCTATAAATATAAAAAAATTATAAAAAAGTTAGTGAACACTCCTACACTGCGTACTGGAACAGGAATCATGAGAATTCCTAAAGAAAACATTGTTTACCTCTATTGGGATGATCCTAATGAACTTGTTGATAGACTTCGTATACTAATAGCATCCCAACAAGCTGGAAATAGTAGTCATAATAATGAAATTATATCAATCATTGAGGAGCTGCGGGAGGCTGAAATAATTGTATAAATATCCATGCATAAAAATTACATCTCATTTTGACAATGAGCGTTGACAAGTTTGGTCGATCAATAAAGAGTACTAAGTTTCAACAGGGCCCTCGCGGCCCTCCTGGTCCTCCAGGTCTTTCAGGAGCAGCTGGGGTTCCTGGACCTAAAGGAACCCCAGGACCGAAAGGAGATGGTTTCAATTTAACTCCTAAAGGCGACTGCGATTTGAAATTCAAACATATTACTCATCTAGGAGAACCGCTAGAAAATACTGATGCTACAACTAAAAACTATATCGATGTAAAAATGTTGTCATATGATGACGAAATACGCAAACATATTAATTTGAGTGTGAAAAACCTTACACTATATATTAATGATGAAATTGCAAAGATTGAAAATTATTTCTTCTCCAACATAGTTAATAAAAACCAAAAGAAAGAAGATGGAGTGTATTCTTAAACCTTCATAAAATTTAATGTTAAAAACAAACTCCTTCACTTGTCTACAGTATGAGTAAGAGACAAGTTGTCGATGAGCTTCACAAACCTGCTCGTCGAAATTTTAAAAGGCGTCGAGTCATTATTAAAGGGCTGGATGATCTATGGCAAGCGGATTTAGTGGAAATGGATACTTATAAGCATGCGAATAAAGGTTACCGCTTCCTACTTACTGTTTTAGATACTTTCTCCAAATATGCATGGGCTGTGCCAATTAAAACAAAAAACGGTACAGAGGTGACTGAAGCCATGCAAACTATATTCCAAGAGGGTCGAAGACCTAAAAACTTACAAACAGACGATGGAAAGGAGTTTTACAACACACACTTTCAACGATTGATGAGTAAGCACAAAATTAATCATTACTCCACCTTTTCTACACTCAAAGCGTCGATAGTGGAACGATTCAACAGAACTTTAAAGAGCATGACGTGGAAGGAGTTTAGCATGAATGGTTCTTACAAATGGCTTGATATGATAAAAATATTGCTATCTCAATATAATATGAAAACACATCAAACAATTAGGATGCGTCCTTGTGATGTAAATGCAAAAAATGAAAAGCATCTTCTCGGTACAGTGTATAATCACATAAAGATTGCTGATTCAACTAAATATAAAGAAGGAGACCATGTCCGTATAAGCACATATAAGCATATATTTGAGAAAGGTTATACACCAAACTGGACATCGGAAATTTTCAAGGTTACAAAAATTCAAGTGACTGATCCTGTAACATATCTGCTAGAGGACTATAACCCTATAAAAGGAGGATTTTACGAAATGGAGTTGCTGAAAGTGAAACATCCCCACCTCTACCTTGTTGAGAAAATTCTAAAGACGAAAGACGATAATATTTACGTGAAATGGTTGGGATTTTCATCAAAGCACAACTCTTGGATAATTGCTAAGGATGTATTATTATAAAAATCCTTGTTTCTGAAAAAGTTTAAATCAGCGTTTTATTTCTCAATCTCCTTATATAAAATTTTGTATTGTACCATATATTGTATCCCGATGGGGTTGGTTTAATATTGTCTCCAGAATTTTACTTGTATTGTAGATTCTCTGTTGAAACCTCATCCTATCGACGGCACATATATGCCAAGTTCCCTCACGGCTGGCTCTGTATGCAAACTCCCGCACATATGCAATGTGCACTTGGGCTATTAGGACAAATCGAACCCTTTTCGGCATTCCTTACAGTTGTTTCTCGTCAACCTTATATAAATTTTCATGAGGTGTTGAATTTCGCGGTTACATCGTTGCACATCATGACAACCGCAGGTCCCTCAGTTGCATCATCATACGCCCATGGACAGTTGGTATAATGTTCACCATATATTGATTTTATTTTACCTATATTCTCATATTGTTTGAGAAATTGATAGCTTGCTTCAATTTGATTCTTATGCTCATGCAGCAATATTTCGGAAAACTCCTCCAGAAATACCGGGATATTCATCTGTTATTTACAATTGAATTTCAATTTTATATTGGCATCAAGTTTATTTGCAATACATACTTACATTTTATTTATCTTTCAATTGTTTGTGGTGTATATCTGAACTATTCTTACTTTCAAATATAGTCTTTGATTTTGCAGCTAGTTTAAGTGAAACAGAATTAAGCTTATACTTCAATTCTTTTACTTTACTTCCCTTATCAGCCTCTTCCTTCAGCAATTTCGTTGTATCTTTAAAACTGCTCATTACAACCCCTTGAAGCAGACTAATTGAAAAATTGGGGAGTCAATCTATTTATAGAATTTGGGGCCAGGGATATTATTGGAAAATATGAAAGATGCTTTTTTTTGGTTTTATTTTTAGTATATTTTATTTTTTTTTTTTAATAATTATAATATTCATTTGGATTGAAGTATGTCAAATTGACATTGAGGTTGTCCTCGTTATTATGCTGAGTAAAGATAAGCTCCGATGTATCACCAAGAGGTTTGAAGTTCATGATGTAAATGTTGTCCAGTTGATTAATTTCCTCCAAAACGCTACCAGGCAAGCTTCCATATCTGGCAGGCAGGAACATTTGCTTATCTTGTAGCTCCACTAGGATTCGCTCTCAGTATTTTGTAGTTATTTTCCTTATTTTATATATTTTATAAGTTGCATTCAGCTCCATGTCGCATACTTTAAAGTATTGTTTAAAGCTATACGAATTGATGATGTCCAGGGCTCCAGAACTACTTTTGCGATCTCCTCGGCACATCGCTGTTATTTATGTTGTTGCTGAGACATTTTTCACTATTTATTTAATTAATATTTTTTAACTGTTCACTTTCAGAGCACACACACGAAACTGAATTATAGTCTGAAATTCGCTCTGTATTTATAGTAATTTTTTCATCTTGCATCTCTGTCCTTTTATTCTCATCATTTCATTCCCTCGGCGATCATTCCGAAAAAAACACTAAATCACGAAGTTCTTCACCTAAACCACATCCCGTACAATTATTGTGATCATGCAAATCAAAGTTAATATAATCAACGTCCTCTTCTTCTGAATTATCCAGTTGATGTTTACAAAAAAATTGAGTGTATTTTATTACAAGATTTTCGGGTAGAAAGTCTTTCAAATCCCACAGAAAACACGTTAATTTGATGCACGCTAGCAAGTCACAGAACGTTTCCAAATTCATAGATTTACACAAATACTTTTCACATAAAATAATCCCACGCTGATATTGCTTTTCTTCGTTTCTGTAATATTCCTCGTCCCAGCAATCATATCCTCTATTTTGGTTTAATATAGCTGAATATTGATAATCCTGAAATTGACGGTTAATCCTTTTAACTTCACTCTCTAAATCGACAGCCTTGGGCATTGACTCTGCTGCATAGCACATCCACATAATTCGCTTTTTAAAAAAGAAGCTTAGCTGAAGACACTAATTCTTCAAGGTCCGAATAAGAACTGATCCAAATCCGTCATAGCATTTAATACATTAATCAATCAATCAATCCCTATCAGCAAATGTTGCAGCATCCCTAAACAAAGAACTCTTTGTTTTGAATAATTCATTCCATTCTAATCTAATGTTAACAAAGCCACCTGCAACCCAAAAATATTGCAATTCAGCGATCGCATCGTCCAAAGCTAGAGACAAGAAACAAACCCAAATGCCTCACACTTTGCTCATTTCTCCTGATTATTTCGCAATATCACAAGACGTATCACGGAGAAGTAAGAGCGGGGGCGGAGGACCGATCTCAGCGAGGTTGGAGAGGGACAAAGATCTCATCGGGAAGGGGGAGGGTAACAGATCTCAGTGGTGGAAGGGGTGGGTAACAGATCTCAGCGGGAGAGAGGGAGGAGTTTATATCTCAGCGGGGGGAGGGGAGGGGTAAAAATGCCGCCCCAAACACAACCCCTACCGCCTGATGCAACACAAAAGAGCTTTAATTGTAAAATCGATACCGCTGGGCAACCAAAACCCCTCAGCCAGCAGTTGAATGGCCGGAAATGCAACACGGGCGGCCGCTGCAGTTTCGGCTGGCCCGTGCAAAAATGTGCAATGCCAGCGGGGTCAACCGCTGAGCCGATAGAATGCGCGTGGCGGAAAACGCGCACTCAGCGCGTCTGCCAAAAAGTTCCGACCGGGAACCTTAAGTTCTCGGCGGCGAAGTAAAAGAGTTGCTAATAGACCATCACTGAGAAAAGATCGCGAAGAGAGGAAGTCCCTCGAACGGTTCGCTAGTCCTTCCGCGCGAAGTAGAGTTGCAAAAGGTCCGTTACAAGAGAAAGACCTCGAGTTGTCGCCCGTCCTCCCGTCTTTTAAAGAAGTTGTGAAAAGCTATTTTAAATAAATTCGGGAGTGCCCCGCAAATAAACCTAAGCGCGGAGTGTTTGTTGTTATAAAAATATATAACAAAATTGGCGCAGCCGGCAGGATTTTCACAGCAACGAAAATCATAAGAGCTTGAAAAGCCTTGATTCTGCGAACAATTGGGTTTGGAGAAGCCCCAACGCTCCAGGGTAACCAACTGTAGTTGCCTCTGCTCCAGGCGAGCAAGCAATTACCCAACCTTCAAGGGAGAACAACTCTAGTCGCCGCTGTTCCAGGCGAACAAGCGATCTCCCTACAATTCCCAATCGTGCATCAAGGCACCAACGAGGGATTAAATTGTTTAAACAATTGCCCCCAGAAGGACGTGAATGTCAGGCGAGGACAACATCGCCCACATCCCAGCTGAGGAGGACCGGACAGCAACTCAAACATCGAGGGAGCATCCGTTCGCTTCAACAACAGCATCGCGGGAGCAACCCGCCGCCTTAGCTTCAACATCGAGGGAGCACCCCAGCGCTTCAGTTTCAACTACGAGGGAGCACCCCAGCGCCTCAGCAGCAACATCGAGGGAGCAACACGCCGCATCGGCTACAGCATCGAGGGAGCAACAAAGCACCTCATCACCCCCTGAAGAAGGAAGCTACCAACCCGGCCTAAGACTTAGAAGCGGAACCGTGATACCCCGTTCCCTACCAGTAAGTCTAGCTTATCATCTTAAGTTTTTGTTAGAAAGAGTGCGAGCGTCAGAAGCCGGATTTTCCAATCGGCATTTTGACTTAATTAATAAGAAATTTGAAGAAGTTAGCGAGCAAAGAGAAGCTCGAATTTCTAAAGCTAAACGAGATTCTGAGGAATTTCGTGAAGAAATTAGAAAATTTAAGGAACGCTCGCAATCTTTCTCCCTAATAGATAAGTCCGGTGCAATAGATTTAAGTTCGAAAAGTGAAAGTGTTAGTGAACTAGAATCTGTGATTCACGGCCTGTCCGGGTGGTTAAGTGCTACATTCGCGGAATCGTCATCCGCAGACGAGTCGTTCGGTAGCCCCAAGTTTCCGCAGAGAGTTTCGTCTCCGCTTGCTTCCGCGGGGTGTAGAAAAGAAAGGTGCTCAAAAATGGCCAACTATGACAAAGTGATTAAGTACACGACGCAGATCGTGCCACTTTTTTCGGGCGAATACGGTCCACAAGTTAGCCAAGAGCTCCAGACCTTTTTAGGGTGTTGCCATCAGGTCGAGAGCTGCCTCACGGAGGAGGAAAAAATCGCCTTTCCTCGAATTCTGCTCACCCGACTAAGGGGAGCAGCCTATCAGCTGTTTATAGCTGCACCTCCGATCAGTTTCCGTGATTTTGAAGATCGCCTAAACAGGGCGTATCTTCCCAGAGAGACATACCAGGAGCTGGTGAACAAATTGATTACCACCAGGCAATATCCCATGGAATCTCTCAATGCCTTCACGGCAAGAATAAAACAGGCCTTAGCTTTGTGTAATGAGGCAGCCGAGCGGAAATACGGCGCGACCGCGGCAACAGCTGTGAGACCACAGCTGGAGGATTTTGCAATAGGCGCCCTCAAGAATGGGATAAGTAACCCCCACCTATGTCAGTACCTTCTTACTTTGACAGAAGGTACTCTAGAGCAAATTACTACGAAAGCTCTAGATATGGAGAGATTGCAACAGAGCTCTCCCAACTTACAAACGCAGATCCCAAATAGGGATTTGAATAGGCAGATTGGAGGGTACTCCAATTTGCCCACAAATTCGTACATTCCGTCACTAAATTCCGGAGCCCCACCTGTTTCTGCGCCGCGGAGCACTAATAGAGTCACTCAGCAGGCAGCCAATTTTCCCGACCCCCCTACACGGGAATTCGTCGCGAGAATTACTTGTAGTTTCTGCAAGATAAACGGGCATACTTACGCGGATTGTCTTAAGAGGAAAAATACACCCTCTTGTGAACATTGCCGAACGTATGGGCATGATACTATTTCTTGTCGCCGGAACGACAATAGAAGGCCTACCAACGTTCCCAGGGGCGGGAACAACAATTCGAAGTACGGCCAAAACGGAAATCGAAATAGACCCCCTAATCGGGGGCCCCCGCGAGATGATAACGCGCCGCGAAATTCCGAAACGCGTACCGCCTACAACGTTAGGCAAAGTTGTGGTTTCTGTGGTCGAAAAGGGCATACAACAAACACTTGCGAGTACAAACGCAGGTGGGAATTAGGAAGCCAGGGAAATGAGGCCCAGTCGAGCCCGAAATCCCCGGCTCGACTATAAAAAGTCACGAAAATACAGGGTACACTCAGCAGCCCAAGCCAAGTACTCCCGTAGTGGAGCTCCCCCTAGATATCGGGCTAAATAAAAAGACCCCTCTAGTGATGGACACGGGCGCTGAGATAAGCTTGATAAAAAAGCTAGCTTTAAAGTCTCTCGAGGGCACTAACCCCGAGAAGACATATACCCTGCAAACTCCATTTGGCACTGGACATACCTTGGGAAGCTGTAAGGGAAATATTGTTAAAGAACTCCCTGGCAAAAGGGAGACTAAAATTCCCTGCACTTTCCAAGTAATCGACAATAATGCCGATCTGTCCCACGAAGGACTATTGGGAAACGATTTTCTTACAGAATACTGCAATATAGAGGGCCCCGACAGTAAACTTCGATTTCCTCGAACGGAAATCAATTTAGAGGAGTTTTCGTTACCAATTCTATTGGATACGAAAAGTGACTGTCCCCAAAAGGCGACAAAAAACGATATGCAGGCAGAAGAGATGGAATCCGAAGGGGTTAAGCTGTCCACCTGCCATATTATCGAAACTTCTCCAGAGGTGGAAGTAAGTTGCCAATTGGGAAACAGTAGGGAAAATTTTGCGAAAACACCTTTGATCGGTGAAATCAGGCGGCATGTAGTAGCCCTGAGGGAGCCAATATGCGTACCTGCACGATCACAAGTGTTGGCAAAATTACCTTTACTATTGCCAGAGGAAATGCTATGCTTTTCGCAAGAATTAGGCGACGGCGTTTTCTTAGCCAATATTATCGTACCCTCTAAGCAAAAGGAAGTTCCTGCTGGATTTCTCAACACCAACGATTCCCAGATAGCCCTAAAAAACCTAACTTTGCTGCTAGAACCAGTAAATAATTACAGTCTAGCACCACTAAACCCCACGGAGGGTAATCAAAAGGAGTTTGCGTCAAAAGGGTTAATAGAGCCAAGTTCAAGCAAACTTGAGCTAAATAAAATTAGTATAAATACAAGCGGCCAAAGAGCCCAAGATAGGCCAAAGAGCCAAAGCAGCCACCGCGCTCGCAAGAAGGGACCAAAGAGCCCAAGTATAATTAAACGCGGTAAAAAAACCGACGGAGAAAGGCCAAAGAGCCAAAGCAGCCACAGCGCGCGTAAAACCGGGCCCGAGAGCCAAATAAGTAACATCATTAATAAAAATGATGACACAAAGACTGCAATAAGCTCCCAAAAGTTAAAATCAAACGATGCAGGCGACCAAACAGCCAATCTAGTTTATGTACGAATCCCACAGGCGGATCGACATACAACTGAACCAGTAAAGGAGCGTGTAGCCAGGTTAGAGCAAGAACTCAACCTGAGCCCTATTTTAAGCAGTCAAGAAAGGGAAAAAATTTTGGAATTATGTCAGGAATACAACGACATATTCCACCTAAAGGGTGACTATCTAACGCATACGAATGCTATCACCCACCCTATTCCGGTGGTGCAAGATCAAGCACCAATTAACCAGAAAATGTATAGATTACCAGAGACCCAGCGTTACGTAATCAACGAGCAAATAAAAGACATGCTCGACAACGAAATAGTGCAGCCAAGCAAAAGCCCTTGGAATTCGCCACTATTAGTAGTCCCCAAAAAGCCGGGGCCAAATGGCGAAAAGAAATGGAGAGTAGTCGTAGATTTTCGTAAGCTAAACGAAAAAACTATAGGCGACGCTTTTCCTCTCCCACGGATCGAGGACATTCTCGACCAATTAGGCCATTCGAGGTATTTCACTACCCTCGACTTGGCCAGTGGGTACCATCAAGTGCTAGTCGATCGCAAGGATCGTCCAAAGACAGCCTTTAGCACGAGTTACGGGCATTACGAATTTAAACGAATGCCATTTGGGCTCAAAGGAGCCCCCGCTACATTTCAGCGCCTCATGAACTACGTGCTCACAGGCCTGCAGGGCCTTGAATGTTTCGTGTATCTGGATGACATCGTAATATACGGAAAAAACTTAGAGGACCATAACTCTAAGCTCCATAAAGTTTTTAATAGGTTGCGAGAAAACAACCTAAAACTGTAACCGGAGAAATGTCAATTTCTCCGGAAAGAGGTAGTATATTTGGGACACAAATGTTCTAGTAAAGGAGCATTGCCCGATCCAAGCAAAACAGCTTGCGTCCAGAATTTTCCAGTTCCACGAACTGTTAGACAAGTTCAATCATTCTTAGGACTTGCCAATTACTATAGGAAATTTATTCCTGATTTTTCAAAAATAGTAAGACCCATTACAAATTTGCTCCGAAAGGATGTCAAATTTAATTGGACTGATAAATGCCAAGAAGCATTTTTAAACATTAAAAAGTCTTTAATTTCTCCCCCTCTATTAATATATCCTAATTTCAATAAATCTTTTAACTTGACGACAGACGCAAGTAACGAGGCAATAGGGGCTGTCCTCTCTCAAGGAGAAGTAGGAAAAGATCAGCCCATAGCATATGCCAGTCGTTCCTTAAACAAGGCGGAACATAACTACTCTACAATAGAGAAAGAGTTGTTGGCCATTGTTTGGGCGACTAGGAATTTCCGATGCTACCTTCAAGGTAGGAAGTTCACGGTCTACACCGACCACAAGCCTCTAAAAGGAGTCTTTAATGTAAAAGACCCTACATCCCGTTTGGCGAGATTTCACCATAAGCTTTCCGAATTCGATTACACCATCGAATACAAACCCGGAAAGTATAATACAAATGCGGATGCTTTAAGCCGCATTCCACGGGAAAATAGTGAAGATCGAAACAGCCCAACCTTAACGGTGGTGGCCCAAGTACATCGATCTATGAACTCGGTTGCGGAGGATAATAAACCCGCTCCGAGAGTACACGCAGTTACAAGGGCCCAGAAAAGAAAAGCCCAAGAAAAATATAACGAGGTCATTCCAGATGACAAAGAAGCGAAACAGGCGGAAGCACAGCCTGAAGAAATTGCACCCGATCCGGAGGAAAAGCTCTTTAAGCCTATAGAAGTAGCCGTTGACAAACCTCCATCGCCAGATGCGCGAAATACCCCTGAATATATCACGAGCCCCGAAGAAATTAAAATCATTCTACATGATTACCATGACTCTGCATTCGGAGGCCATCAGGGAGTAATTAAGACCTATAAGAGAATTAAGCGAAAATTTCGCTGGTAGCACATGTTGAGAGATATAAAAAATTATATCAAAAAGTGCTCAAAGTGCCAGAGATTAAAATCTTCAGCACAGTATAAAATGCCCATGGTCATTACAGACATAGCCGAGCAACCTTTTGACAAGGTTTGCCTCGATATTGTCGGACCACTGGAAAAGTCCACGTCAGAAAATAAATATATCCTAACCTTCCAGGATAACCTGACAAAATTCGTGGACTGGTACGCAATACCCAATGCGGAAGCTATAACAGTAGCGCGAATTTTCTTCGACACGATCGTCACGCGTTACCGCATTCCCAAAAGAATAGTTACCGATCAAGGTACCAATTTCTTGAGCGATCTATTCAAGCAGTTATGCAAACTGCTAAGGGTGAAGAAGCTGCAAACGTCAGCATACCACCCCCAGTCTAATGGAGCGCTAGAACGTGCCCATAGACCTCTGATTGAGTACTTGCGAACAGTAGTAGATGAAAATCCCCAAAGTTGGGATCAATATCTCCGCACAGCAGCTTTCGTGTACAATAATAGTACACACGAAGGGACCAAGTTAACTCCTATGGACTGCTTGTTCGGGTTTACGCAGACGTCCCATCTAATTTAAAAAGGGAACCCGAACCCGTATACAATCACGAGAGCTATTACCATATGCTCCGTTATAAGCTGCAGAAATCTTACGCTATAGCCAGAAAGAATATTTTGGCCAGTAAGAAAAGGTCTAAAGAATATTACGACAAAGACGCTAGACCCCTATCGTTCCATATAGGGGATAAGGTCCTCCTTAAAGGCGAGAACAGAAAACATAAACTCGCAGAGATCTGGGTAGGACCTTACCTGGTAATAGCTACCCCGTCATCCGTGAATACCACGATACGCATGGGTAGACACAACAAATTGGTTCACAATAACCGCCTTAAACCCTACGTAGAGTAGAAAAGGCAGGAAAATTTTTTTTATTAACATTATTGTGACTGATACTAAAGCTAGAAAATCGACATTTTAGGAGATGTGGCTGGCAGTGTGGACGCTCGTCGCCGCAGGAGGCTCGGGGGCAGTTACGGAAAACAGGAGTCCATACCAATTACATCCACTGAGCAACACAGGGATCGTATTTGAGGATATGGGAAGCCTGCTAACGTACCACAGCAAGTGGAGCATTTTTACCGAAATAGACCTGGCGGAATTAGATCAGCAGGTTCACCTGCCGCAAAAGGCAGAACATCTAGTACACCGGTTGTGTGAAATCCAGGGGGCAGCAATGCATTCGTGTAGGGTACACGAAATACATATACACGCAATAATAGAAAATTTAAAAAATAGAATGGCGGCCATAGGGGAAGTGATTCCTAGAGAAAGGGCAGCGCGATCCCTATTCGACGGGGTAGGAAACGCGCTGCACTATCTTTTTGGAACAATGGATAGCTCGGACGATAAAGAAATCTATAGTCGCCTGGAGCAACTAGAAAATGACAAGCAGGCACTGGCGGAATTAGAAAAACGCCAGATAAGCGTTGTCAAAACGACTTTCGAAAAAATTCAAAAGCCCTTTGCCTCCCTTATGGAACGCCAAAAGTCCATAGTAATAAAAATTAATAGCCTAGATAATGTTACCGAGGAAATAGTCCGGAGGCAGGAAAGACAGGAAGTGGTGTTAGGGCTGCTGCATCAGGTGGTGGAAATCGAGTTTAGACAACAAACACTACTCGACATCATAACCGCAAGCAGGAGCGGCCAGATACACCCCCTGTGCGTGTCCCCGGGCGCCCTTCTCGAAATATATCATAAGGCACATGCTAACTGTAAACAGTTAGGGAATTGCCTAGCACTTTTATATCAGGTAGCAAAAGTCCATACACATATAATTAAGGAAAAATTAGTTATAAAAATAGTATTACCAGTTTTCGAGAAAGAAAAAATGAAATTGTACCATATACAAAAGTACCCGATCAGGGGAACAGGGGAACAATCTCTTGTCCCGGACGTGGTTTATACGTACGTCGGGAGTCGCCCAAAGAGCCAAGAGTTCCTGTTACTGTCCTATGAAAATGACAAAGGACTGACGAAAGTTACCCAAGATGCCCACAGAAGCACATATGTACTAGAAATAAAGTCCCCAATAACAGTTGGCTCTCAGAGCCAAAAATGCATTGTGAAATTATTATTCAACCCCCTAGGGGAGAAACCACAATGCAATTTCCGCGTTCAAGTGCCGGCCAGAAATTTCTTCACAAAAATGAAAAATGCCAATACCTGGTTATACTCACTAGTACGACCACAGGTGGCACAACTGAACTGCCCTGAAAAATTAGTCACGTCCTTATTGACGGGACAAGGAATTTTGACCCTCACCGAGCCATGCGACCTCCAACTAGGGGCAAAAGTGCTCCGATACGAGCAGGAGGAAACGAGCCCAATCAAGATTGCACAGCCGCAACAATTCCCAAATCTAAACGAAACTTGGGAAGAAATTGAAGACCTAATGACAATGGCCCCCGGGGGGTTGAGATTGAATCTGACGGGGCCCGGGAATGACCCAGATGAGGAGGTCAACGTCGCAATTAATAAAGGGATATTCTCCCTAGCAGAAATTAAAAACAAAATCGACGAAATAAGGGCACGCCCAAACATGGGAACCCACAAATATCTCACCGTGTATTCCTCATCAGTAACGTCAATACTGATGATAGTAGGGGCGATCATAGCTCTACACATATGGATGCGCCGACGGAAATATTGGCCGCACAGCCGACCGGCGCAAGTGGAAAAAGCGGTAGTCCCAGATGAAGAAATAGCCCTCGAAAAAATTAAACCACTGACACGGGGAAGCAACGAAGGGAAGATATATGCCACGATCCGTAGCAGGGAAAAAGAAAATTCGGTACCAGGAACGACCTCCCGCAGCCAAACGCTGCCACGGGCGAAAACAATACAGCTAGTGTAGGAAATAGAAGACACATAAAAGAAATATAAAAATAATAATAGCAGAAATAACAACAATAGCAATAATAAAAAAAAAATCCAATAATAAGCAAAACGGTGACCACGAAAACAGCCCCTGGGCAACACGGCAGGGATGAAGAATTAAGAATGTAAAAGACTTGAATTGTCTACACAATTTATTTTAAAAACAAAAAATACACTAGACACACATATATTAAGAAGAAAAATTTTTTTTTTAAGGACAAACACAACATTTTTTTTTGCTTTTTTTTCTCTCTTCCTTTTCTTCGCTTCCGCCCCCGCTTCACGGGGAGCACATCCTGCACAGTACACCACAGGCACGACCACGAGCTCGCAATAGTGGAGGCACAGGCACGTACCTATAACCCTTCGGGGGCGAGCGGCAAGAGGGTCAGGCTCGTAAGGGCTGAATAAAATGGGCCCGTCCTGGGCATCCTCGCAGGTCGTAAACTGTCCTCCGTCAAGGGTAACCTCAGGTACGCTTTCTCCAGCAAGGGCCCCGGGGGCTTCCTTCCCGACGGGAACAGCAGTCAAGTCCGCGGCCGGAGAACCTTCGATGAAGGGACGAGCCAATGGGGGGAATGAGGGGGCACACCTCCTCCCAAAAAGGGTAATGTAAGCCCCTGTAAAAGGTGTAGGAAAGGTTAGCTACAGTAAAATAATACAAAAGTTGTACCTACCCGCGCAACGAATTGAGCTCCGCCCGAAAAGCTGAAGTGGCCGGTGCACAACCCCCGCCTCTGCCGGGAAGCGGCAGATGAACGGCCGCTCGGGGTTACGCCAAGGCGTCACCAATAAACGAACCGGGCCACGCCAACCCGGAATGACCCTTTCGATTAAAATTATTTCCGCGAAAAACGGGAACTCAAGTTCCACGTAGCGAGGCCCGAACTCCATCAATTCCATCACGATACTGAGGAGCCAAGATTAGAAAAATCTTAGAGGGCCACCTGTCGCTCGAAACCGAGCGATAAGGGAATGCATCCGACACCTTGCATAAGCTGACCGGACAAATTCCGGACGGCGAAGAAAAAAAAAAGCGCTGACGGTTGAGACCGCCGAATGGGACTTGGCCACAGCGGACGCCGAAAGTACAGGCGGACACCAATTTTGCTTACGATGCAAATATGAGTTGGTGACCAAGATATATTGAATTGGATAAATTACCTTAAGAATATTTTTTTCTTTTTTGAGATATTACAAATGATTTAAGGATTAGGCAAAAAAAAAATCTTTTAAGCGCGCTGATAAAAATGTTATAAATTAAAAAAAAAAACAAAAAAAAACAAAGAAAAAGAGAAGTTAAATAAATGCAATGTAGTACAAATTTAAATAGTTTAAATTAAGAAAAAATTGCATAAATCAAGCGCACCGATTGAAATGTTATGAATTAAATAAAATTTAATAAGCGCACTGATTGAAATGTAAAAAAAAAAAACAAAACAAAAAAATTTTTTTAAGCGCACTGATAAAAATGTTATAAATTAGGAAAAATAAAAGAAAAATTAATTAAAATCAAATAAGCGCACGAATTGGTATAGTACAAAGAGAAGTATATAAGGAAATAATTCATATTATCAAAATAAAATGCACCAATATTATAAGGAAATATTGTGTTCAAAATTTGATTGTAAAAGGACGAGCGACAGACCGATTAATTTGCGGAAAGCCATTCCTCTTCCAAGAATGACTCTCTTTTTTGCGGGGGGAAGGAATGTTGCGTAGCGGTATCGATTAGAATCGATAATTGTAAAATCGATACCGCTGGGCAACCACAACCCCTTAGCCGGCAGTTGAATGGCCGAAAATGCAACACGGGCGGCCGCTCCAGTTGCGGCTGACCCGTGCAAAAATGTGCAATGCCAGCGGGGTCAACCGCTGAGCCGATAGAATGCGCGTGGCGGAAAACGCGCACTCAGCGCGTCTGCCAAAAAGTTCCGACCGGGAACCTTAAGTTCTCGGCGGCGAAGTAAAAGAGTTGCTAATAGACCATCACTGAGAAAAGATCGCGAAGAGAGGAAGTCCCTCGAACGGTTCGCTAGTCCTTCCGCGCGAAGTAGAGTTGCAAAAGGTCCGTTACAAGAGAAAGACCTCGAGTTGTCGCCCGTCCTCCCGCCTTTTAAAGAAGTTGTGAAAAGTTATTTTAAATAAATTCGGGAGTGCCCCACAAATAAACCTAAGCGCGGAGTGTTTGTCATTATTTCACGTATATATATATTATATATATATATACGCATTTTGTTATAAAAATATATAACAGCTTCCAGCTGATCGTCCAAGACCAGAAGAAACTTTCATGACGTCACACACCTCAAAACTGCTCGTCCAAGACCAGAAGAAGTTTTCAAATGCTCCTCCACGTCCAGACCGAGAGCTTTTGATACCGTTTTGTAGTTTTTTGAGCGCCTGTACATTTCTTATTGGAAAAGTGGCCCCGAACCGGCATAGCCTATCTACTCTCCTACTCGTTAGACAATCCGCAGACATATTTTACATTGACGATTTACTAGACATTTACTAGCAAAATTAAACACAGGATTAGAACCACGGACGAGATACCAGTCCACCAAAAGAATTACCGCTACCCTTTCACTCAAAGACGGGAGGTCAATCGGCAAATCCAGAATATGCTGGAGCAAGGTATAATAAAACCCAGCATTTCACCCTGGTCCTCGCCCATTTGGGTGGTGCCGAAAAACCCTGATTCCTCTGGCGAAAGGAAGTGGCGGATAGTTATAGACTACAGGACACTTAACCGAAAAACAATAGACGGCCGTTACCCAATCCCCAACATAAGCGACGTTCTTGACAAACTGGGAAGATGTAACTACTTTTCGACTATTGACTTAACAAGTGGGTTCCACCAAATCGAAATGCATCCCGATGATATCGAAAAAACCGCATTCAATGCCGAAAATGGTCATTTCGAATTCCTTAGAATGCCTTTCGACCTGAAAAACTCTCCGGCAACTTTCCAAAGAGTATTGGACGATGTCCTCAAGGTGCTCCAAAACGAAATCTGCTTGGTCTACATGGATGACATCATCGTTTATTCAACCTCCCTTCAAGAACATATGTAAACCTAAAAAAAGTATTCAATCATCTTCGCGACGCTAATCTCAAAATACAAATAACCAAATCCGAATTTTTAAAAAAGAAACAACCTATTTGGGCCATATTGTTACAACTGACGGTATTAGGCCTAATCCCGAAAAAATAAAATGCGTACAAAATTTTCACCTTCCAAAAACCCCCAGGGAAATTAAGGCATTCTTGGGTCTTTTGGGATACTATCGTAGGTTTATCCCAGACCTCGCAAAGATCACCAAATCTATGACCACTTGCCTGAAGAAGGGTAGAAAAATGAATCTTACCCCAAAATATATTCGGTGCTTCGAAATTTGCAAAGAATTACTAACAAATGAACCCACCCTCCAATACCCCGATTTCACGAGCCCCTTTAACCTCTCTTTCGATGCCAGCGAATTGGCAATTGGCGCCGTTCTGTCCCAAGGCCCTCCCGGTAAAGACAAATCCATAGCCTATGCATCAAGAACTCTGAACGAAACAGAACAAAAGTATAGTACGATAAAGCAGGAACTACTTGCCATAGTATGGGCAACCAAATATTTTCGCCCATACTTATACGGCCAAAAATTCCACTATATATTCACCGACCATAAACCCTTGAACTGGCTCTTTTCTATCAAGTGCAAAACTTAAAAGGTGGAGGATCAAGCTTGGTGAGTTCGACTGCACCATAATCTCTAAAAAGGGATAACAAACTCAAATGCTGACGCATTATCCCGAATAAAAATCAATGAAACAAATACCAACACAACTGATCCCGAAAACCCTGATAGCGAAAACCTCGAAACTATGTCCACCTTAGCAAA
Organism: Tolmerus cingulatus; assembly: GCA_959613345.1. Taxonomy (NCBI): domain Eukaryota; kingdom Metazoa; phylum Arthropoda; class Insecta; order Diptera; family Asilidae; genus Tolmerus; species Tolmerus cingulatus. The sequence goes on from OY390712.1 coordinate 5,146,466, forward strand.
CATCTCGGAGAGCTCCAATGTAAATGAAATTATACTAGATAGCGACAAAGATGAGGAAGATACAGTACACACCAGTGAAGAAAACCCTATATTCGAGGTACCAATTTCCGAAGTATCCATTAACTACTTCAAAAACCAAATCTTTCTAAAAATTGTCTCACTCCCTGCAAAGGCGCCAAAAAATTTACCGGTTGTTCCAAAACAAAACCAAAACAATCATCGAGATATTCCAAAGTAGCTTCGAGAAAGACATTATCAATATTTTCAAAGAATTAACTTTAACCCATAAACAATTTGCAATAAACCTGGATCGAGAGGAATACATTTCCAGACTTTGTAACATTTTGAAAAACACATTCAGAAATCCTGTCTTTAAGTTGGTGCTCTGTGGAAGACCTTTAGAGAATGTAAAAACTACAAATCAACAAGAAAAAATTATTAAATTAGGTCACGAAGGTAGAACTAACCACCGCAGTATACAAGAAACAGAAGCCGAAATAAAACAACGATATTACTGGCCCAGTATGAGAAACGGTATAACTAATTACATCAATAACTGCGATTTATGTTAGAGAATGAAATACGATCGACGCCAGCCGAAGCAAAAATTCACCATTACCCCAACACCCAGCAAACTATTCGAAATTTACACGCAGACACATTTACCATAAAAAAACAAAAATTCCTCTCCATAATCGAGAAATTCTCAAAGTATGGATAAGCCTATACCTTAGACGGTCTAACTGCAATTCATGTGACAAAAGTCTTCGTTAACTTCATGACCCACAACGGTGTGCCTAAACTCTTAGATCTCGAAAACGGGTCCGAGCTGAAAAGCAACATAGTAAAAGATTTTACCTCCCTTCATAATATAAACCTTCACTACACAACCCCACTTAACCCCAACTCTAACAGCACAATTGAAAGATTCCACTCTACAATTATCGAACACTGACGAATATTAAGCGATCAAAGAAAGATTTAAACATCATTGACCAAATTCCCAATGCAATTCTCGGACTCTATCCACTCTGCAACAAAGCAACGACTAATAGATGTAATAAATGGCCATTTAGGTAGCAATAGCCCGCTCAACATAGATACCAATAAGCTCCTATACTCAAACTACATTAATCAGCACGAAAAAAACGCTAGAAATATATAAACAATTACACCAACAAATGCTTGAACAACAAGGAAATATAACGGAAAAAAGAAACAAAGATAAGGAAGAACCAATATCTTTCCAGCCAAATACGCTAGTTTATCGCAAAACAAGAGCCCGAAACAAGACAAGCCCGCGCTTCAAAACACACGTCGTTAATGAGAATAAAAGAATTCATACACTATTTCGACCTTAGACCAATAGAGAATAAGCTAACCACAATTTTTAAACAATTTGAAACCATAAAATCAAACAATATCCAAAAGGAACCCTATTCCTCGGGACTTAAAACAATTAAAAACTCTGTATCATTTCAACTAGAACTTTCAAGAGAAAAGCTTAGTTCCCTCCATTACCCTATTAACCGAAAGAAAAGAGGTATTTTTGGCGGGCTAGGAACAATCTCCAAAAGTAATTTAGATTCTGAAGACGGGAGGAGATTTGATGAAGCCATCAATACATTAAAGTCAAATCAAGATAATAAATATTGCCACGACGTTGAACAGACAGATTTTGCTGACCACTAAAATAATATAGAAATACAATAGTACACTAAAATTAATTAAAGAAAATGAATATCGGTTATCTGCTGAAATCAACGATATCTTAAAAGAAACAAGATCAGACGAGAGCAGCTTCTTCCGTCTGAAAATAGCTCTGGACGAAATTGGCGCCGTGACGAACATTATTCTGCAAGCCTTAAATACATTAGAAAACGCGGTCATATTTGCACGGCTCGGAGACCTGGAATTTATCATCCTGATGATTCTGAAGCACCGCTCTGCTAATGAACTGTTTTTTGGAAGGGATCTCACAAATATTATGAATTACTAGATATCGAAGCCTACTACTCAGACTACAAAATAGTTTTCATCATCCATTTTCCCATAATGTTCCCCGAGACCTACTCCTTTTACCACTTATATCCAATACCAACCAAAGACACAAAAATCATTATGTGCTCTAAACCATTTCTGGCAATGGAAGACAAAAACCACTACTACAATCAAAACGAATGCAAAGATATGCATCCTATTTATTGCTGCGAAGCTTATAAGGTAATGGAGCAACCCAAACAAGAAGACTGTATCCACCAAATGCTCCAACTGAAAGCTAACGGTTCAGCTACATGCAGGGCAGTCCCAATTATTATCAAAACCGAGGTTGTCGAGCAGGTTACAGCCAGCCACTATATTACCATCTTTCCACAAGAAACAAAAATGAAAACTGATTGTACAAAATCAGATTTCACCGCATTGAAGGGAACCCACTTAATAGAACTTCCGACAAACTGTAGCTTTGTACATAAACACCGAATGCTCAACCATTGGACAACCCTTACTGCTACCAGCCAACACCAAAAACTACAACAAAAAATATTGACACCAATCGACATCCCTTTGGACAAAATACCAGACAGATTCGCCTATAATTGGATAACCTTCACCTGTATTGCTATGATAATCATAATAATTGTGTCAAAATGCGCCTTCAAGATCAGGAACTTAATCTCAAAATCAAAACAACAAACCCTCGAACCGATAGAACCAGCCAAGATAGACCAAAAAACATCAACCACGTATTCTTCCACCCAAACGCAGCATCCTTCGCCGGATGACGAGGACGAATAATTGATCCATCCAATGTATGGATCATTCTGAGGGAGGAGTTACATGCATAGCGCATGTGACAACTCAGCATCTACCAGGTAACCCAACTCCCTGCATCAGCCGCCTCTCAGACATACCATATGCATCGGCATGAACTTTCATCATCATGCACTTAATCAAACTTCTAGGAACTCGACATCGGACACCCGCCTGATGACGAATCAGCAGATCTCACACCTCAACTCAGTGCCGAAACTACGAGGGATGCAACAGCCTGGCACCAACCTCGATCTGAACAACTCTCATAATTTGCCAAAGTTGAAATTCAAAAGTGAAAAAAATAAATATAAAAAACATAAATGTTAAAGAATGTATAAAGTTTTTTTTTTTGAAGAAACACCGTACTGCACCTGCAGTACATAATTCGCCATACCCATGAATCGACGTAAATGTCGTACGGTTATGGGCATCGGATAATCTACAATAGCGGAAATTTTCCCAGGGTCTACTTGCATTCCGTTTTCGCTGATGATGAAACCGAGGTATTTGGTCTCCTTCAAACAGAACTTGCTGTTTTCTACGTTAATTGTGAGGCCCGCCCCCCTCAAAGTCTTCGGATAGAATCAGTAGGTCGTCTAGGTATACTAACACATTGTCTCGTAAGTCATATGGGATAGCCTTGTCCATCAACCGACACATTGTCTGTGGAGCGTTGCACAGGCCGAATGGCATCACTGTAAAGTGATAGAGGGGATGACCAGGCACCGTAAAGGCTGTCTTCTCCCTGGAGCTCTTCGCCAGAGGAGTCTGCCAAAAGGCGTCTTTGAGATCGAGACTAGTAATGTACTTTGACGGCGGAAGGCGACTGAGGATGCCGTCAATCTGAGGTAACGGATACGCATCCTTTTTGGTCACTGTGTTCACCTTTCGGGCGTCAAAACATAATCTGACCTTGCGTAGCTTCGTAACTAGCACCACAGGATAGCTCCACGGGCTCTGGCTCTCCTCTATCACTCCTATCGACAACATTCGCCCCAGCTCAGCGTCCATTAATTTTTGTATGGCCGGAGAAACTGGATAGAATCTCTGCTTGATGGGTGAGGCGTCCCCAACATCGATTATATGCTCGAGCAGATGAGTTTTGCCCAAGCCTAGGTTAGTATAAGATGGGAATAATGCATTTGTCTGGTCTAAGCGCCCTTGTAATTCGGGAGTGAGCGTGTGTTCGGCGGTCTTGGCTATCGATATGATTGAGGTCTCAGGCGAGGAGACCTGGCCAAGAATGTCCGGGGCCAAATTGAAAGCTTTCCAGAAATCAATGCCGAGGTATAGTTGTTGGGTGAGATCGGGTACGACGTAAAGCCGCAAAATTTTAGTCAGTCCTCGAAAGTTAACTCCTAGCTCGACATGACCGTGTACCTCTGGTCTGGCCCCGTTGGCTACCTCAATCGCGGATCGGTATTTAACTCACTTTGTCCCTGCTTCTTGCAATAACTTTTCCGAGCCCTTTCCTAATATGCTAATACTAGCCCCGCTATCTAGTAGGCCGGCGATGTCGTGGCCTAATATTTTTACCGTGGCATACGGTCTTACATCTTTAAGGACGGACACGAAGGCAGTGGATAATTTACGCTGATTTTGTAACACGCTCCTCCAGGAGGCTCTTAGACGAATTGTGGACCATCTAGGCTTGGTCCTCTTACGAGCACTTGAAGTAATTTTGAACTGACCTTCCGGATAGTCAACAGCAGAAGCGAAGATTCTTTCCCTAGCAGCTTGATACTCCTTAAGCGTAGGTGGTATGGCTTAATGGGAAAAGGGCTAGGTTTTCGATCAATGTTTGATCATGGTAAAATGGAGATGGGCTGACTAAGAAGTCTCTGTTGACCATGGTTCGAAGACTAGTTTCATACGAAGCTGTTTTTATGAAGGTCTTTTCTGGTATACCAGAAAACTGCGTTGGGGTTGAAGATGACACGAAATTGGAATGTTCGGTGAAGAAACTATGTCTGTGGTCGAGAAGGAACTGCCCCTGTCTTTCCTATCGTAATCGCTGTCGCTCGGTGTTGTCAGGAGCTGGTGGTGTTGCTCCCGACCCAGCGTTGGTTTTTTGTTGCGCAATTTGGGCATCCGGGCTTGACCACTCTCTTTCGGCCACAGCCATAGCATAAGAAACCTGTCGGTTCTATTGAGCAATCTTGATAGTAATGCCCCGGTTGGTTACAATTCCAACATTTTGCGACGGAAGGGGTAAATTTTGCCACAGTGTCGACGGTATCGAACGGTTCTGCAGGTAAGTGTTCGGTCAGGTCGTCACTTGGGTAGGCTTCCTCAACTCGGGCGAAACGATGAGTCGGCGACAGTAGCGCGCTTCTCGTTCTTTGTCGCGTTACTTGTACTTCGGTGACGAGATCTCTGAGCTGAGCAATCGAGTAGACCCGATGAAGGCAAATCTGCTCCTGGATGTAGGGTAGCAGGTTGGCTCTCACCATTTCTATGAACTCTATCACTTGCATAGGAATTGAAAGCCTGTTCCTACGTCCCACCAGGTCCATATAATAGGAGGTGAAGGTTACGCCAATCCTCTGTCGCCTGCTCATCATCTGCCGTTTAATATCTACATCTTGGGAGCGCTCTCTCCAGTCGGCACGCAAAACAGCTTTAAGGTGTTACCATGAAATGTGAAGATTGTCTCTACGAATTGTCCAATACCAATTCGAAACCGTTTCGCTCACTAATAGATGGAAAATATTTATGAGGTGGGCAAAGTCACCTCCCAATGTGCCCCGGGTCATAATCTGCCCCGGGTCATGGTCTCTACCCGGAAAAGCAACTCTTCGACATGAAGACGGAAGTTGTCGCCATTATATTGGATTTTCCAATGGCGGATTGGGCTACTCGACCGTCGACTAGTGGCGAACTGAGACGGGGAGCGATTTCCAGGTATAGGTAGTCTATCTGAAGGCTGGTCGGTGTATAAATTTCGCGGGTTTAACTTAAAGTCCGGCTGCCGAGGCCTGGGTATGTACGGTCTAGGTTCGCCGCTGCGAAATGCTACCGGCGGACGAGAAGCGGGAGTCGGTGGTGATTTCTGCTCGGATCGTTCGCGATATTCGCTTTCTACGTTTGCTATTTCTGCGCGAGCCAAATCTCCCACTCGGCACCGCAAGCTCTGATGAAGGGCTTCTTTCAAACGTGACGTACCGGCCCCTGATTCGTCCGACGCATCCGAAGGTTTCTCTCTCGCCGTTCCGCGTGGAGTATTTTCAGCCCCCGGCCCTAACAACTCATCTTGGGAGTCAACCTCCAGTTTCTTTCCGACTTTATTGGCTTTGACCGTTTCTGGAGTCTCCGGTTGTAACTCCCTCGTGACTCGACACGTTCTGTATTTTTTTGAATCGCACCGAGATCGCTTTCCGCCATGTTGAAACCGAATACTAAATTTTATTTCCGAAAGCAATTTATTAACCCTCTAACTGGCAAAACTGTAAAAATCAAATTTAAACTTCGGGAATTTTTTTCCTTATTAAATATGACATAAGAAACGAGGAAAAAGTATGCTCGAATCAATTATGCGTTTTGTTTCGCCTTCAGGTAAGAACAGGTAAATGTTGCCTCAAGGCATTCTTGCCTGTTTGGAATAATTTTTATTCAAAAGAGAGGGAATAACAAATAACAATTTTAAATTACTTTCTGTGGTGATAATAATAAAAGCAATTTTTGGTGTTTGCGTAGCATAAATGAAGGCTCCATTTTTCACAAATACATTGCGTTTGAGAAGATTTGCAGAATTTGCACTTCTTTTTGCCACCTTCTTTCCCTAATCACACTGGGAAGAAGTCATATATGTCAAACTCAGTTAAAAATGTTTCTTAGGATCTACATACCAGATTAAGAAACGGCTATGATAAAAAAAAATACCCCTGTTGAGAACGCCTTACCAGTTAGAGGGTTAAGCAGAGCCCGGGCTCACCGTGTACGGAACGAAAAGAGAAAAAGGAACTATATAAGTATTATACAACCTTTCCGTAATGGTTCCTGAACCGAAGGTCGTTTGATAACATTTTCGGAAACACGAAAGAAAATCTTGAAGAAGAAAAGAAAAAGTGAATGAAGATACCGTTTTTTCTTTCTTGTCTCTCCGTGCGTTCTCTTCACAATTCGTTACTCTTTACCCTTCCAAACTTCGAAATTTTTACTCACAGGGTTTTTTTCTAACAATCAACTATTCTTAATTATAAGTGCTACAAAAAATTCTTACACAATGACTATAATTGAACTTCAAACCGAGGAAACAGAATTTGTTTCCGCAATGACATTAGAAAATGTTGATGTAAATATTCGCAAACTAATAGATTTAACCCCGCTGCTCTTCTCTCTCTCTCTCTTACAATTATCATGATTGTTGTTCTTTTTCTCCCACAAAAAAAAATGAAAGGAAGAACCAGAAAACAAGGGGAAGGAAGAAAATTTATGAAAATAATATGTTGTGCAATGCTAATGACACTAAACCATCGACGTCATTCACGGACCACTGAGCATTCGCCCCACAAAGGGAAAAGTTGAGGGAAGGAACCTTTCAGGTGTCGCCCGAGTTACATATATTGACCTTCAGTCAAGTAACCCTAGTCCGGCAACGAATCTACCTGACACTTGTAAAATAAAATCAAAGCCAAAGCCTATGGCGTGGTAACGGATATCGCAAAGAATTTTACTAACTTGCAGAAAAGTACTTAAGTTTCCCGGTGAGAACGACGTCCAGGTCCATTCCCACAGAAAAGATGCTTGCCTGGCAAAAACTCCTCTAAGTCACGTTGCATTCCCTAGTTTAGCAGATATTTGGAAATTAAATGAAAGTCAGTCTGTCGAGAGTCTACTTAGCGTACAGTCGAGAGTCTACTTATAAAGTTGTTTTATTAATTGTGTAGTTGGTACGGAATTCAATAAAGTGTTCAATCGAAAGTGCCGTTTTTGTTTGTTTTTGTATCCGGTACCTGGTGTTGTTGTTGCTCATAGATTTCCCATCCTAAATCATCCAAACTCATAAGTGGCGCAGTCGGTAGGATCCTGTTCGATAAAATAGGATCCAGTGATACGAATCGATCAATCGATATTGTACAACAGTTAACGGGAAAGTTGAGCGATATTTCTTGCAAAAGTGTGAAACGCAGTAGCCCAAAGAACAATATAGTAGGATACGAAGAAACGACAGCTAAGCCAAGAAATAATAGAACACCAATATCCTGGACAGGAGAAACAATAGAAATCAAATTCTAGACGGTAATCGAAGAATGGCCCAACAAGACCCAGCCCAACAGCAGCAACCAGAAGGTCAACGGAACATGATGGAACAATGTCTGGCAGTCATAACAGAGGTGCTCAGCCGGCAGACTCAACACCAACCATCGCTAAGAAGTAGAATTGAAAAGGAGCTACGATTCCTACCAGCTTTTGAAGGAAAAGACGGGACTCTACCCTCATTCATTGCATCGGTGGATCGAGCTATGGCGGAATATGGATATCAAGCCCCTCAAGTATACAGCATAGTCTACCACGAAAAAATATTAGGACCAGCGAAGAATTATTTGGATACGGCACCACCAACAACATGGGAGGATTGTAAGCAGAAACTCAAACTTCAATATCGCCCATCGAAAGACCAGGGACTTATTATGAAAGAAATCAGCATGTTAAAAATAAGTACAATATTAGAATTATCTGATAAAATCCGTAATTTCATAAGTGATATTGCCGAATGTGCTATTTTTAGTGAATACCAAAGTGAAATTGTAAATAATTTAAGCAGTGTTCTTGTTTTAAAAATAAAAGAAATTACAGCAGGGGCTCTAGCTTCAGAATTGATCAATAAATTCAGTTTAGAAGAGATAAGGCCAATAATTAATAAATACATAGGACAAGACCAGTACAATTTAAAATTCAGACCTAACCCAGTTCCGAAAGACAGATACCCACCAAGACAGAACAGACAGAATTATAACAGTCGGACCCATAACGGTAACCATCAGTCAGAACAGAACAACAATTTTCAAAATAATTTCAGACAATTCAGAAATAACGTCCAAAATAATCCGGGTCAATCTAGAACTAACAACCCCGCCAATAATTCCAATCAATTTCGACACGGTAATCCCGGACTACATCGCAATAATTTACACAGTAATTCCGGACAGTTTCAACGAAATCCTAATAATACCAATAATAATACCAATAATAGTACCCCGTCCAGAAATCAGTCGCAAAATAATAACCAAACTCAACCTATGGAAGTTGATACATTAGGTACAGTAAACGAAGTGAACACATTAGGAGAGGCAGACTTTTTTATAAATTAGCCTCGGAAACGAAGAAAATCTATGTCAGGCTAACAATAAATAAAATTAAGTTCGTTGCCATGGTAGATACAGGTTCCACAATCAGCCTATTAAATTCAAAACGAGTTCCAGATAATGTATATGAAAAAATGAATGGTAGTAAGATACAAATAATTACTATTGAGGGAGAATCAAAAAGGCCTACAGAATACGTTAAAACGAAATGCCCTGAAGAATTTAGGCAAACTGATAATGCAAAAATGAAATGGGTAAAGATTGAATTAGAGAAACAATATGACTTCTTGATGGGGATGGATTGGGGGGAAAATAATGTCAAAATTATTAATATAGCAGATCAACAAATAATATTAAAAAACGACGTCAAACTACCTTTTCTAAATAGGGCGACTCTAGAAGAAGTGAATGTTTTGGAGACAAGTGAAGTAAGTAATATACAATTAGATCATCTGAATGCGGAAGATAAATCCGGGATAGAAAATTTATTGGGTAAATATAAAAAATTTTTTTATAAAGAAGGGGATAAACTTACTAGCACCACGAGTATAGTCCACGAAATTAAAACCACGACAGATCAGCAGATAAACTCTAAATAATATAGGTATCCGCCCCAACATGAAGCCGAAGTAACAAGACAAATGAAGGAAATGGAGGCTCAGGGAATAATAAGGAAAAGCAAAAGCAAATACAGTTCCCCTATAATAGTAATACCTAAAAAGATAGATAATTCAGGAATTCAAAAGTACCGAATTGTAGTAGACTATAGACGACTGAATCAAGTAACGGTGGATGATAAATATCCATTACCGAACATGGAAAGTATCTTAGACAAGTTGGGAAAAGCTCAATACTTCAGCACTTTAGATCTGGCGAAAGGCTATCATCAGATCTTAGTAGCTGAGAAAGACATTGAGAAAACCGCTTTTGTCACACCGTTAGGGCTATATGAATATGTCAGGATGCCATTCGGGTTAAAGAATGCACCTGCCACATTTCAGCGTTTAATAAACGAAGTACTAAGGGAATACATCAACCGGATCTGTGTTGTCTATTTACATAGATGATATCCTTGTTTTCTCAACAACTCTGGAGGAACATCTTAACTCACTACAAAAAATTTTCTCTAAATTAGCAGAATACAACTTAAAAGTTCAAGCCAATAAGTGTAATTTTATGAGACGAGAAACCGAATTTTTAGGACATGTCTTAACAAGGGAAGGGATAAGACCGAACCCAAATAAAATAGCCGATATTAAAAGAGTTGAATTTCCAAAAACAGAAAAACAGCTAAAAAGTTTTTTGGGGATGACCGGTTTCTATCGCAAATTCATAAAAGACTATGCAAAAGTCGCCTACCCTTTAATTAAATATTTGAAAAAGGATACAAAAATTAATACTAAAGACCCTCAATATATAGAAGCATTTGAAAAATTAAAGTTATTAATAGCGTCACACCCTATTTTAAAGTTTCCAAATTACGATAAACAATTCACAGTCACTACAGATGCAAGTGATCACGCTATTGGAGCCGTTCTTTCTCAAGAAGGCCACCCAGTATGCTATGTGTCGCGAACATTGAATAAACATGAAAAAAATTACAGTACCACAGATAAGGAGTTTTTGGCTATAGTTTACTCGGTAACTTATTTCAGACCTTATTTGTACGGTAGATATTTTAAGATCATCACCGATCATGCACCAATAAAATATTTGAATTCAAAATATAAGGGGAAAGAGTTTTCACCAAGAAACCAGAGGTGGATCTTAAGGTTACAAAAATATAACTTCGATATTGACTATCTCCAGGGGAAGGAAAATAAAGTCGCTGACTTTTTCAGTAGGTTAGAAAACAGCCCTTATATCAACGAATGTAATAGCAGTGAATCCAATATGGACCTGTCGGGAACAATACACTCCGTAGAAGAACAGCTTTTAGACCACATAGGTATAAAAGATGAGATAGTTAATAAATATAGAATTCAAATTATTTTGACCTATAGTCCCACTAAGGAAATGGAAGTAAGTCACAAACGCCGAATTATACAAATTAACCCACAAGATGAAGAAGGAGTAATTGTTAATGTATTGAAACAATATATAAAACCGGGACACATTGGCATCTATGCTGAAGTAAGTGACACAGATTACAATAGAGTACAACAAATTATTATTAGATTATTTTCGAGCGATAAAAGAATCAAGTTTTTCAAAGCAACCAAAAGAGCACAGGAAATTCCGACAGAAGAAGAGTGTCATAAACAAATTTCGTTATATCACACCATAGAATCATTACACAGCGGTACTAATGAAACATATAAAGCATTAAAAGATAAAATCTACTATCCAAAATTACAGGAACAAATTCAACTTATTATAAATAATTGTGAAAAATGCCAGTGTATTAAATATGACCGAAACCCTATAAAGCCTAAACTAAGCGTGACGGAAACCCCAAGTTATAAAAATAACATAGTTCATATTGATATATTTCATTACAGTAAGCAAGCTTTTGTGACAATTATAGATAAGCTTACTAAATTCGCGGTAGCGTACCCTATCACTGACAGAAACTGGATCACTAAAGTTGCCATGCTAGAGAATAATTTAGCAACATTTGGTAAACCTAAAAAGCTTATTATAGATAACGAATTCAAGTCAGAACAGTTAAAGGATTTCCTAAAGGAAAAAGAAATAGAAGTCCATTGGACGAAGCCCAATAATCATACTGGAAACGCTGACATAGAAAGATTACACTCCACTTTAATAGAAAAAATACAAGCAATAGACGACAATATCCCGTTAGAACAGAAAATGTATCGGGCAATAGGAAATTACAATGACCGATATCATTCCACTATTGAACTGACCCCGAGAAAAGCAAACAGTTTACCAGATGTACAAACTTTAGTAGAGAGAATATCCAAGAAAAAAGTAGAGTATATTAATAAGCTTAATAAAAGGAAAGAGAGTTATATTGAAAATAGACGGGAAGGCTATATTAAGAATTATAAGAGAGTACGGCATAAAGACCAACCGTATTTCAGAAAATATCCGCTCAAAAATGTCCATTACTCAAACATTAAAAGACCATATAAATTTACAGGTAATCACCATACTGATCATGATGATAGGCTCAGCACAAGGGCGATTGCAGGCTCATCCAATACTTGAGGAGAAGGGTTATGTAAAAATAAAAATTAAGGACATAGAAATAGCTAACGATACCGATATAATCATACATGTAATCAATCCAATGGAAATGACTAACATTTTAAATCAGTTAGAGCTCAACATTGAACATCTTAAACTTGAAGACCGACTAGCACTCAATGCAGAAATTAAAACTATTAAAGGTAAACTCCGAACGATTCAAAATCCCGCTAGACAAAAAAGAGGTTTATTGAACATAGTAGGCTCTGTACAAAAATGGTTATTTGGAACAATGGACGAGACAGACAGACAGGAAATAACAAAATATTTACAGATTACTGACATCAACAATCATAGAGCGATCATGAAAATGATAGACAAAAAATTTTGGAATCACTTAATTCAACTAATGAAAATGTAATAGAATTAAACTATAAAATCCTATTTCTAGACCAAGAAACTAAACTCAGATATTTCGAAAATAAAGTGAATCAGATTTTAGATAATATTATGGCTACAAAAAATAATATGATCCATCCAAGTATGCTTACACTTGAAGAGTTGGAAATGTACAATGTAGACTTTTATAAATTAAAACCTTTAAAAGCAGGAGCAATGAAATATAATGATGACTTATTAATTTTTGCCATTAAAATTCCAAAAAGTTATTTAATAACCGAATTAAAATTAATTGTACCAATACCAAATTCAGAACATTTAGAAATTAATGAAAGAGACGAATTGATTGTCGAAATGGATAATAAAACATATCAGTACAACGAAGATGCTTTATTAAAAGACCTGAAATTGAGTAAAAATTGTATTACTCAAGGAAATTGTAAACTAATATATAACAACGTGACGAGTTTGGAGGAAATAGATGATGAGACAATTTTGCTGAAAAATATGAATAAAGATAAAATGTGGCATACCTGTGATAAGAGAGCATTTACTTTAACAGGACATTATCTGATAAATTTTAACAATTGTACCATAGGCATTAAAGAAAAGAAATTTTATAATAAAAAAGTAACTTTTGTAGACAAATTTTACTATCCTTCAAACGAGAAGAACAGCATGTTTTCGAAACCTATTAATTTTGACAAAATAATTTTAGACAATGTAAATAATATAAAAGAAATTAAGGAATTAAAATATCATAGGAACGTAATGTATGGAACAAGTCTAAGCATCTTCTCAGTGGTGATCATGAGAATATTGGCAATAGTAATATTCATATTGATAAAAAGAAGGACTACCAAAATTAAAATAATAAATAAAACGAATCCAGAGGCTTCTGACTCAAACAGAAGAGGAGTTACATATATTGACCTTCAGTCAAGTAACCCTAGTCCGGCAACGAATCTACCTGACACTTGTAAAATAAAATCAAAGCCAAAGCCTATGGCGTGGTAACGGATATCGCAAAGAATTTTACTAACTTGCAGAAAAGTACTTAAGTTTCCCGGTGAGAACGACGTCCAGGCCCATTCCCACAGAAAAGATGCTTGCCTGGCAAAAACTCCTCTAAGTCACGTTGCATTCCCTAGTTTAGCAGATATTTGGAAATTAAATGAAAGTCAGTCTGTCGAGAGTCTACTTAGCGTACAGTCGAGAGTCTACTTATAAAGTTGTTTTATTAATTGTGTAGTTGGTACGGAATTCAATAAAGAGTTCAATCGAAAGTGCCGTTTTTGTTTGTTTTTGTATCCGGTACCTGGTGTTGTTGTTGCTCATAGATTTCCCATCCTAAATCATCCAAACTCATAAGTCCCGTGAGGGCTGCGAGGGCGAGGGCGGCACTTGTATCCCTCCGGTCTGGTGGCTAGCTTGGCAAAGCCAACCCCAGCAATTCCGGGAAGGACCACTGCCGTCTCAACCGCACAGCACCCACGGCCTCTGCCGGAGAAATTCCCCCACCACCAGCCAGGGAAGTCCCCAGTAGGGCCTCGAAGCAAAGAAGGGAAGGTAAGCGAGATAAGGGGGAGCCTTACGCTCCAAAGGGAAAGGATAGGATGGCCCCACGTTGGGCGCCATTTTTGTTATGGTGGGGGTGTCTCGGAGGGCCCGGCTATAGCACCTCCGCCCGACGGTATGCGGCTGCGGGAGCTAGTAGGCTAGCGTTGCGGTAGTTTTAGGGGGGGTTTGCCGAAAAAAACCGCTTTCAGCCGTCGGGGCGGCACACCACATAACCTCGAAAAATCCCCCGCGACGGGACCGACAAAAAACGTCACATTAAGGGCGGAAAAGGGTAGTGTTGCGTAGCGGTATCGATTAGAATCGATAATTGTAAAATCGATACCGCTGGGCAACCAAAACCCCTTAGCCGGCAGTTGAATGGCCGGAAATGCAACACGGGCGGCCGCTCCAGTTTCGGCTGGCCCGTGCAAAAATGTGCAATGCCAGCGGGGTCAACCGCTGAGCCGATAGAGTGCGCGTGTGGGCGCAAGGCGGAAAACGCGCACTCAGCGCGTCTGCCAAAAAGTTCCGACCGGGAACCTTAAGTTCTCGGCGGCGAAGTAGAAGAGTTGCTAATAGACCATCACTGAGTAAAGATCGCGAAGAGGGGAAGTCCCTCGAACGGTTCGCTAGTCTTTCCGCGCGAAGTAGAGTTGCAAAAAGTCCGTTACGAGGGAAAGACCTCGAATTGTCGCCCGTCCTCCCGTTTTTTAGACAAGTGTAAAAAGTTATTTAAAATAAAGTCGGGAGTGCCCCGAAGGAAATTTAAGCGCGGAGTGTTTGTCTTTCATTATTTTACGTATATATATATTATATATATATATACGCATTTTGTTGTAAAAATATATAACAAAATTGGCGCAGCCGGTAGGATCAAGGAAGCCAGATTTTCATAGCAACGAAAATCATAAGAGCTTGAAAAGCCTTGATTCTGCGAACAATCGGGTTTCGAGAAGCCCCAACGCTCCAGGGTAACCAACTATAGTTGCCTCTGCTCCAGGCGAGTAAGCAATTACCCAACCTTCAAGGGAGAACAACTCTAGTCGCCGCTGTTCCAGGCGAATAAGCGATCTCCCTACAATTCCCAGTCGTGCATCAAGGCACCAACGAGGGATTAAATTGTTTAAACAACTGACCCCAGAAGAACGTGAATGTCAGGCGAGGACAACATCGCCCACATCCCAGCTGAGGAGGACCGGACAGCAACTCAAACATCGAGGGAGCATCCCTTCGCTTCAACAACAGCATCGAAGGAGCAACCCGCCGCCTTAACCTCAACATCGAGGGAGCACCCCGGCGCTTCAGTTTCAACTACGAGGGAGCACCCCAGCACCTCAGCAGCAACATCGAGGGAGCAACACGCCGCATCGGCTACAGCATCGAGGGAGCAACAAAGCACCTCATCACCCCCTGAAGAAGGAAGCTACCAACCCGGCCTAAGACTTAGAAGCGGAACCGTGATACCCCGTTCCCTACCAGTAAGTCTAGCTTATCATCTTAAGTTTTTGTTAGAAAGAGTGCGAGCGTCAGAAGCCGGATTTTCTAATCGGCATTTTGACTTAATCAATAAGAAATTTGAAGAAGTAAGCGAGCAAAGAGAAGCTCGAATTTCTAAAGCTAAACGAGATTCTGAGGAATTTCGTGAAGAAATTAGGAAATTTAAGGAACGCTCGCAATCTTTCTCCCTAATAGATAAGTCCGGTGCAATAGATTTAAGTTCAAAAAGTGAAAGTGTTAGTGAACTAGAATCTGTGATTCACGGCCTGTCCGGGTGGTTAAGTGCTACATTCGCGGAATCGTCATCCGCAGACGAGTCGTTCGGTAGCCCCAAGTTTCCGCAGAGAGTTTCGTCTCCGCTTGCTTCCGCGGGGTGTAAAAAAGAAAGGTGCTCAAAAATGGCCAACTATGACAAAGTGATTAAGTACACGACGCAGATCGTGCCACTTTTTTCGGGCGAATACGGTCCGCAAGTTAGCCAAGAGCTCCAGACCTTTTTAGGGTGTTGCCATCAGGTCGAGAGCTGCCTCACGGAGGAGGAAAAAATCGCCTTTCCTCGAATTCTGCTCACCCGACTAAGGGGAGCAGCCTATCAGCTGTTTATAGCTGCACCTCCGATCAGTCTCAGTGATTTTGAAGATCGCCTAAACAGGGCGTATCTTCCCAGAGAGACATACCAGGAGCTGGTGAACAAATTGATTACCACCAGGCAATATCCCATGGAATCTCTCAATGCCTTCCCGGCAAGAATAAAACAGGCCTTAGCTTTGTGTAATGAGGCAGCCGAGCGGAAATACGGCGCGACCGCGGCAACAGCTGTGAGATTTTGCAATAGGCGGCCTCAAGAGTGGGATAAGTAACCCCCACTTATGTCAGTACCTTCTTACTTTGACAGAAGGTACTCTAGAGCAAATTACTACGAAAGCTCTAGATATGAAGAGATTGCAATAGAGCTCTCCCTACTTACAAACGCAGATCCCAAATAGGGATTTGAATAGGCAGATTGGAGGGTACTCCAATTTGTCCACAAATTCGTACATTCCGTCACTAAATTCCGGAGCTCCACCTGTACCTGCGGCGGGCAGCACTAATAAAGTCGCTCAGCAGGCAACCAATTATCCCGACCTCCCTACACGGGAATTCGTCGCGAGAATCACTTGTAGTTTCTGCAAGATAAACGGGCATACTTACGCGGATTGTCTTAAGAGGAAAAATACACCCTCTTGTGAACATTGCCGAACGTATGGTCATGATACTATTTCGTGTCGCCGGAACGACAATAGAAGGCCTACCAACGTTCCCAGGGGCGGGAACAACAATTCGAAATACGGCCAAAACGGAAATCGAAATAGAATCGGGAGCCCCCGCGAGATGATAACGCGCCGCGAAATTCCGAAACGCGTACCGCCTACAACGTTAGGCAAAGTTGTGGTTTCTGTGGTCGAAAAGGGCATACAACAAACACTTGCGAGTACAAACGCAGGTGGGAATTAGGAAGCCAGGGAAATGAGGCTCAGTCGAGCCCGAAATCCCCGGCTCGACTATACATAATTACAAAAACACGGGGTACACTCAGCAGCCCAAGCCAAGTACTCCCGTAGTGGAGCTCCCCCTAGATATCGGGCTAAATAAAAAGACCCCTCTAGTGGTGGACACGGGCGCTGAGATAAGCTTGATAAAAAAGCAAGCTTTAAAGTCTCTCGAGGGCATTAACCCCGAGAAGACATATACCCTGCAAACTCCATTTGGCACAGGACATACCTTGGGAACCTGTAAGGGAAATATTGTTAAAGAACTCCCTGGCGAAAGGGAGACTAAAATTCCCTGCACTTTCCAAGTAATCGACAATAATGCCGATCTGTCCCACGAAGGACTACTGGGGAACGATTTTCTTACAGAATACTGCAATATAGAGGGCCCCGACAGAAAACTTCGATTTCCTCGAACGGAAATCAATTTAGAGGAAATTTCGTTACCAATTCTATTGGATACGAAAAGTGACTGTCCCCAAAAGGCGACAAAAAACGATATGCAGGCAGAAGAGATGGAATCCGAAGGGGTTAAGCTGTCCACCTGCCATATTATCGAAACTTCTCCAGAGGTGGAAGTAAGTTGCCAATTGGGAAACAGTAGGGAAAATTTTGGGAAAACACCTTTGATCGGTGAAATCAGGCGGCATGTAGTAGCTCTGAGGGAGCCAATATGCGTACCTGCACGATCACAACTGGTGGCAAAATTACCTTTAATGTTGCCGGAGGAAATGTTATGCCTTTCGCAATAATTAGGCGACGGCGTTTTCTTAGCCAATAGTATCGTACCCTCTAAGCAAAAAGAAGTTCCTGTTGGATTTCTCAACACTAACGATTCCCAGATAGCCCTAAAGTAGATAGGCTATGAGAGTTCGGGGCCACTTTTCCCATAAGAAATGTACATTGCCAAAAAATTCTCACTTTTGCTTCAAAAGCTCTCGGTCTGGACGTGGAGGAGCGTGTAAAAGCTTCTTCTGGTCTTGGACGAGCAGTTTTGAGGTGTGTGACGTCATGAAAGCTTCTTCTGGTCTTCGACGATCAGCTGAAAGCTCTTTTGTGTGTGTTTGGGGTTGCATCAGGCGGTAGGGGTTGTGTTTGGGGTGGCATCAGGCGCTAGGGGTTGTGTTTGGGGTGGCATGTTTACCCCTCCCCCGCTGAGATATATGCCCCTCCCCCAGCTGAGATCTGTTCCCCTCCCCCTCCCCCGCTGAGATCTGTTCCCCTCCCCCACACGTGCTGAGATCTGTTCCGCTCCCCCGCTCTTACTTCGCCGTGATACGTCTTGTGATATTGCGAAATAATCAGGAGAAATGAGCAGAGTGCGAGGCATTTGATTTTGTTTCTTATCTCTAGCTTTGGACGATGCGATCGCTGAATTGCAATATTTTTGAGTTGCGGGTGGCTTTGTTTACATTAGATTAGAATGGATTGAATTATTTTATTAATAATAATATTGCATAATGTAGATCTTGTCTGAGTATATTTAAATCTATGAGGATGCTTGATGCAGATTTTCTCAGGAGGCAATTATCAATCGCACGATCATATTTTCTTAACAAATTGGATTTAATTTTGTCTAATTAAGGATGTTCATAAAACCCTACATACAATTTTCCTTCGATATACTTCACACTTAGCCTTGTGAATGAGACTATACATATGTGGTGAATACACACGGCGAATTTATTGCTCTAGTATTCTGTAGTTCCATTAGTTAAAACGCTGTTAATACGCAATATTTTCGCTCGTTTGACAATTTTTATTTTAGTATTTACTTGTAATGGAATTGTTGTTATTGTATAAGGTCTTATAGAGATTTGGGATGGTTTATACTTTTCCTTCTTACTCTTTAATGGGACTTTATCTCCTATGTGGAATGATATTAGCTTGGCACTTTTGTAAAAGCGTTCTTTAGATTTTTGTTCTTGCTTGTTACGTTATTTATTCATGACAGCTTGCCGTTTACAATTTTTCTTATTAATAGCAAGGTGAGGGAAACATTTTTCACTGGAATTTAGACCTTAATGTTCATTACAGTTCGCTCGATATAGAATTAAGCTTATGGTTGAATCAATTTTAAAAATCTAGATTGAGAAATAAAACGCTGAGTTAAACTTTTTCGCAAAAATTATTTTTATTTTAAATTATAATATTACATCTTTAGCATTTAACCAAGAGCTTTGCTTTGAAGAGAGTCCCAGCCATTTCACGTAAACTTTATCGCCATTCGTTTTTTAGAATTTGTTCAACAAGTTAGAGGTGAGGATGTTTCACTTTCAGCAACTCCATTTCGTAAAATCCTCCTTTTATAGGGTTACCCTCGTAGTGCTCTAGCAGATATGTTACAGGATTAGTCACTTGAAAATTTCCTATGTCCAGTTTGGTGTATAGCCTTTCTCAAATACATGCTTATATTTGCTTATACGGGCATAGTCTCCTTCTTTATATTTAGCTGAATCAGCAATCTTTATGTGATTATACACTGTACCGAGAAGGTGCTTTTCATTGTATGTATTTACATTACAAGGGCGCATCCTAATTGTTTCATGTGTTTTTATGTTTTATTGAGATAGTAATACTTTTAGCAATTCAAACCATTTGTAAGAACCATTCATGTTGAACTCCTTCTACATCATGCTCTTTAAAGCTCTTTTGAATTGTCCCACTGTCGATGCTTTGGGCGTATTAAACGTCAAGTAGTGATTAATTTTGTGCTTTTTCATCAACCTTTTAAAGTGATAAATATTTATGTAATTATTTCAGCCTCCCGTAGCTCCTCAACGATTGATATAATTTCATTAGTATGACTATAATTTCCAGCTTGTTGGGATGCTATTAATATACGAAGTCTATCAACAAGTTCATTAGGATCATCCCAATAGAGGCAATCAATGTTTTTTTTAGGAATTCTCATGACTCCTGTTCCAGTACGCAGTGTAGGAGTGTTCACTAACTTTTTTATAATTTTTTTATATTTATAGGTATTTGTTCCTTTTATTTGTTTATTTTCATTAAAATCACGCCTGTGCGCGCTTGAATCGTTTAAAATTGATCGATAATTGTACAAGTCTTCCCTATTGTAACCGGAAGGATGTTTCATAAAAATCAGATCAAATAAACCTTTGGTTATCTTATATGGCCTGCCTCCAATATCAACATTATCATCTTCAACTTTTAGCGATGAATTGCCAATCCTCCACCCATCGCTGTAGTACACTCCATAGGTTTTATCAATTTTTGTACTGTTCTGACTAACGAGCTGCTTATATTTTTTTAATATTTGGCCTGGTGATTCTAATATCCGTGAACTATGTTCTTTTAATGTTGTTGATTGTATTGGTGTAGCAAACTCATCATCATCATCGTCATCCTGAAGATCATCAACATCGTCACCACTACCACTACCACCTCTTTCATCCAATGAATAATCTTCAAAGTGGAAAGGTGTGCTGGTTGATTCCATCTTTAAGTGTTTACGGGCAGGTGGTGTGTATACATCATCATAGCTTTGACTCTTCTCTTGCTCGGGCTCTGTCTTAATTTGTTCTTTAGGCTCAAGCTTTACCGTTGTCGATAGCTCTTTTAGCGTGCTGGTAATTGGCTTAAAGGTTTCCTCCAATTGAGCTTCTGTGTCCATTTTACCAATCTTGAAAGCTTTGTACTTTTTTCGTATAGCATCGCTCGTCTTTATAATATCCCTCGCGAGCTTTTCATCCATGTTGTTGACGTGATGGCAGTTACAGCTTTACTGATGGACAGCTATACAGACCTGTATAGTTGCCTGTACAGAGCTGCACAGACCTGTATAGACCTGTATAGTTGCCTGTACAGACCTGCACAGCCCTGTATAGACCTGTATAGACCTGCATAGACCTGTATAGACCTGTATAGACCTATACAGACCTATACAGGTCTATACAGGTCTGTACAGGCAACTATACAGGTCTATACAGGTCTATACAGGTCTGTATAGCTGTCCATCAGTATAGCTGTAACTGCCATCACGTCAACAACATGGATGAAAAGCTCACGAGGGATATTATAAAGACGAGCGATGCTATACGAAAAAAGTACAAAGCTTTCAAGATTGGTAAAATGGACACAGAAGCTCAATGGGAGGAAACCTTTAAGCCAATTACCAGCACGCTAAAAGAGCTATCGACAACGGTAAAGCTTGAGCCTAAAGAACAAATTAAGACAGAGCCCGAGCAAGAGAAGAGTCAAAGCTATGATGATGTATACACACCACCTGCCCGTAAACACTTAAAGATGGAATCAACCAGCACACCTTTCCACTTTGAAGATTATTCATTGGATGAAAGAGGTGGTAGTGGTAGTGGTGACGATGTTGATGATCTTCAGGATGACGATGATGATGATGAGTTTGCTACACCAATACAATCAACAACATTAAAAGAACATAGTTCACGGATATTAGAATCACCAGGCCAAATATTAAAAAAATATAAGCAGCTCGTTAGTCAGAACAGTACAAAAATTGATAAAACCTATGGAGTGTACTACAGCGATGGGTGGAGGATTGGCAATTCATCGCTAAAAGTTGAAGATGATGTTAGAGATATCAACAATTATTCTTCAATTGTATTTAATATTGATAATTTTAATTTATGTAGAAAGTCGTATCACAATTTCTGTACTGATTGTACCCTTACTCAACAGTCAATACATTATTGAAGAAACGGTTATGTACCAATTGTTCTAACGATCAGCAAAAATTCACTCACTCGTTGTTACACCATAGAGCAGATCAGTCGGATCTTGCAATAAATCGTTCATAGAAATTTTGTGTCTTTCATTTTTCGCCTCGACCCTTAACTCAAAAACGATTGAGTTAACATTTTGTGGTGACCCCGACGTGATCGCGACAGTGAAATTAATTGAATTGTTGGACATAATCTACTGTGCGATCAGTTGAACATCAAATTGGTTATAAACTCTACGGTACTGTGCTCTGTGTACCGTTCGTTTCTCGTGAACATTTTATACATCTCGAACTCTTTCGTGGACTATCGTATATTTAGTAGTGAAATAAACTAATTAAAAAATCTCTATAAATCGGTTAGACTCATTAATTTGTGATTTGGTGGTTAATTAGTGGGACAGTTCAGCTATTCGGACCGTTACACCAGATCTTCAGGATCATCGAATATTCGGGAAGTACCGCAAGTACCACAATTATTTTCTCCTTAATATTTTCGCTTAAATTATTTATCGATTGCAACCTATAAAAATCTAAAATGAGCCTAGCGGAAGAGCATCAAAAAAGCTTAAATGCCTTAAGAACTAAAAGATCGTCTACAAAGGCAGCAATCACGCGTATAAAAACGTTTATCGATCAAAGGCAGGGAGATTTGCTTCTAGGCGAATTAGAATGCAGGCTTGGCTTACTTGAAGCATATTTCAAGCAATTCCTCGCGATTCAAGATAAAATCGAAAATATAGATCCTGACGAAGCAAACGGTGCCGTAATGTGTGAAATTGAGGACAGTTATTGTTCAATAAAGGCCACTCTTTTAAATCTAATCGGAGAACAGAAAAAACGCGATTCGCTTTCAATAACGGTAGATGAGGCAAATCGAACAATAGTATCTCCATCAATCTCGTCCATCGCGCTCAAATCGAATCTACCAAAATTGCAATTACCTCAATTCTCGGGTCAATATATCGACTACACGAATTTCATAAATACATTCCAGCTGATAGTGGATTCCAATAACAATTTAAATAGCATCGAAAAGCTCGTTCATTTGCGATCTTGTCTGAAGGGTGAAGCTCTTGTTACCATTCAGGCACTAGAAATAAATGCAGAAAATTACATTAAGGCGCTTAAGTTATTAGATAGTAGATACAACAATAAGTATCTAATATTTGAGTCTCATCTCAGTCATTTGTTCAATATTCCTGCAACTACGAAGGCGGCTGCCAGCAGCATTAGGAAGGTTCTTGATCATGTGAACGTTCACTTGAAGGCGATGCAGTCGTTGGGTTCAGATAACGATATTCTGAATGCTGTTATCATTCACGTAGTAAAGGGTAAATTAGATCAACAATCGAGGTCTAAATGGGAAGAGTCGCTCAACGTTGATAAACTACCTACATGGGATAATTTTTCGGAATTTCTTCAAAAGCGCTGCCAAGTAATTGAAGGCAATGAAGTCAGAGAACATTCAAAGTCAAATCCAGTATCGTCAGCTCGCGTCTCGTCGAAAACATCTCTTGCAGTATCTAAACAGTCATGTGCTAAATGCAATCAAAATGATCATACAATTCATAAATGCTCAGCATTTTTGAACTTACCAGTAATGGACCGATTCAAGGAGGCTAAGCAATTAAATTTGTGTATAAATTGCCTAAATAAGGGTCACGCGGTGAAATCTTGCTCATCATCTAAATGTCGTGTCTGCAGTTTACCTCATCACTCGCTGTTGCATCGCTATAATACTGCAGTCAAACCAAGCTCAAGCCCAGCCTCCAATAATAATCAATAAGTAAGTTATAGTGCTAATCAACCCTCTACTGCGTTAAACAAACCGGAAACATCGTCGACACCTACTTCATTACATGCCTCCGTTGCCCAGTCTTATGCAGATCAGGTGATCCTTGCGACTGCTATAGTTAACGTAAGAAACAAACTGGGACAATTCATTCCAGTTCGAGTTTTGCTTGATTCAGCATCACAATTGAATCTCATGACTCAATCGCTAGCGAAAAAATTGCAGCTTTCTTGCAAGGGAATTCAAGGCCATATATCTGGAATTGGCGACACTAATTCTACAGTAGCATATGCTACAAATGCCACTATAATATCGCGCGTCAACGAGTTTCAGGCGCATCTTGAGGTGTGGATTATTCCTACTATTACTAGTGTCCAGCCCGAAGCACGAATCGACATCTGTGATTGGAACATTCCTCGAAACATATCGCTAGCTGATCCTGGGTTCAATATTCCCCACAAGGTTGATATGCTATTAGGTGCAGATGTTTTCTATCAACTATTATCGGTTGGTCACATTCGCTTGGGTAAAAATCTGCCAATGTTACAAAAGACTCTACTTGGATGGATAGTCGCTGGTCGTTTTAAGGCAGAAAATACTTGCCGTCGCATTTGTAACATCGCAGTCGACAATGATGTAGAGCTTGGAGATAACAAGCTGATGGAGCTCGTAGAAAAATTTTGGGAGATAGAACATATTAATGATCAGGTAGTCAATTGGAGCAAAGAACAGCGAGAATGTGAAAAATTCTTTGTCAACACATTTAAGCGTAATGAGTCTGGTCGATTTATAGTTCATTTGCCATTCAAAGGGGATCCAAGCGTGCTTGGAGACTCGTACGCTATTGCATTAAGAAATTTCACTAGATTAGAACGCAGATTAGAGAGGGACCCAGACTTAAAAAATCAGTACATCAAATTTATGAATGAATACGAACAGCTAAATCATATGCAACAATGGCATGGCGATGCCTCAAATATTAAGTATTTCATTCCACATCACTGCGTATTGAAGCCTGATAGCTCGAGTACCAAATTAAGAGTTGTCTTCAATGCGTCCTGCCCCACTACTAGTGGTACGTCATTGAATGATATCTTGATGGTCGGACCAACTCTTCAAGAAGATCTTTTTAATATCGCTATACGATTTCGATGCCGAAAGTTTGCTATTACTGCTGATATCTCAAAAATGTATCGGCAAATTCTTGTAGATACTCAAGATAGACAATTCTTGGGAATTTTATGGAGACCATCACCTACACTTCCCTTGAAAGAATATGTTCTAGCTACTGTCACTTACGGGACATCGTCGGCGCCCTATCTAGCTACTAGATGCCTTGTTGAACTGGCAAATGAATTCGCGGAAACCTTGCCTGCCGGTTCTCATGCAATCAGAAAGGATATGTACGTAGACGATCTACTTTGTGGAGCTGACAGTCTAGAGCAATTGATAGAACTCAAGCATCAGATTGTATCTATCTTGAATTCCGGAGGATTTGCATTGAGAAAATGGTCTTCGAACTGTGCTGCATTTATGGATCTTATTCCGCTAGAAGATCGCGAAACTATAGCTGATTCAAATGCAGTAAAGGCTCTTGGATTGATTTGGAATCCGACGTCTGATGAGTTTCAATTCAAATGGCCTTTCGCTTCGGAATCATCGCGAATAACAAAACGAACAGTTCTCTCGGATTTGTCGAAATTATTTGATCCCCTCGGGTTAATAAACCCAATAATCGTTACTGCAAAAATATTCATGAAGGAACTGTGGCGGCTGAAATTAAATTGGGATGAATCTCTTCCTATAGAGTATCATACTCGTTGGATGAACTACCGATTTCAGCTCAATGATGTTGCAAAAATTCGACTTTCTCGCCCAATATATCCTAACAACTGCAGAACGATTGAGTTGCATGGATTTGCAGATGCGTCCGAAGATGCTTATGGTTGCTGCATCTACATGCGAAGCGTTACAACAGAAGGAGATATAGCTGTTAAATTGGTTACTTCTAAATCACGAGTGTCACCGAACAAGGTCATATCTCTACCTAGATTAGAGTTGTGTGCTGCGCTATTACTCGCTACTCTAGTAGAGCGTTTGAGACGCATTATTGAACCATTCCCGAAAATTACATTGTGGACAGATTCAGAGATTGTGCTGCATTGGATTGCTGGAGAGTCATCTGCTTGGAATACCTTCGTCGCAAATCGTGTATCTAAGATACAAGCTGTTGCAGATATCAATCATTGGAGACATGTAGATTCTAAATCGAATCCTGCGGACATAGTTTCCAGAGGAGCTACAATAGACTATTTAATTGATTCTATATGGTTTTGTGGACCGTTATTTTTATCACAACCTAATCAGAATTGGCCTTGTAATGAAAAATTTCAACCGTATTTGGAAAATTTACCAGAAACCCGATCACAAAGGTCTGTGTTGATCGTGTATCGTGAAAGTCAGTCGTCAGATTTTATATCTGAACAAAAATACATTAACAATGCTTCGAAATGTTGTCGTATCTTTGCCTTTGCACTCCGATTTATTAAGCGACTTGCATTACGATTAAGTTGCAAGGGGCATACGTTAAAAAATCTAACGCTAAATACTTCGACTCCCATAGAAGATGCCCTCTCTTATGCTGACATAGATGAAGCGTTCATGAGAATTATCTATGCCATCCAACGGTCAGCATTCAGCTCAGACATAAAATGCCTCGAGAATGAAGCACCACTTGATTCAAAAAGTTGCATCATTAGCCTGTCACCATTCATAGATAATTCATCGGTACCTCTTCTGAGAGTAGGGGGACGACTGCAAAGGGCAAAAATACCATACGACGCGAAATATCCCATACTGCTTCCACGGAATCATCCCTTCGTAAAGGGATACGTCACAGACTTGCATCGTCAGCACTTTCACGATGGAAGTCAAACCTTATTATCGATAGTTCGCCAGCGCTTCTGGATTCTCGGTGGAAAAGTTCTCTGCACTCAAGTCCTGCGTAAGTGCATACATTGCTTTCGCTATCGTCCAAAAACCTTCAGTCAAATCATGGGAAACCTACCTGCAAATCGTGTAGAAGCATCTCGGCCATTTCTCATTACCGGTGTTGATTTTTGCGGACCAGTTTGGATATCGCTTCAGCTAAGGGGAAAACCGCTAGTAAAATCGTACATAGCAGTCTTTGTGTGCTTCGCAACTAAGGCGGTGCATCTCGAAGCTGTATCAGATTTATCTTCAGATGCATTCATTGCTGCGCTCAAGAGATTTGTCGCCCGTCGTGGAATATGCTCAAAACTAGTATGCGACAACGCAACAAACTTCGTTGGAGCCAAGACAAAACTCAATGAACTCTATCAACTATTCTGCTCTGAACAATCAAAGAGAGACATTAGTGAGGCGTGTATGAGGCAAGGTATCACCTTTGAATTCATCCCACCTAGATCGCCTCATTTCGGTGGGCTGTGGGAGGCCGCCGTAAAATCAGCCAAATACCACTTGCATCGAACTATTCATCAAGCATCGTTGTCCTATGAAGAGCTTTCTACTTTAGTAGCTCAAATAGAAGCCATATTAAATTCTCGGCCCATCACGGCCTTGTCTTCGGATCCTAATGATGAACAAGCTCTGACACCCGCTCACTTTTTAATTGGGCATCCGTTAGTAGCCATTCCAGAGCCAGACGTGACGAATAAGCCTTTATCATCCACCAAACGTTGGGAGCGTTTACGCACCTTGCAGCAGCATTTTTGGCGCCGCTGGTCTCATGAATACGTGCCCTTGTTGCAGCAACGTCACAAATGGTCTACGTCATCACCTGATGTTAGGGAAAATACACTAGTTCTAATCGCTGATGACCAGCAACCCCCTCAAAACTGGCTCCTGGGACGAATTGTGAAGACGTTTGTTGGTTCCGATGGTCACATCCGCGTCGCTGAGGTGAAGACAAAGGGGAAATTCGTTCGTCGCGCCATACATAAATTGGCACCCCTACCACTAGATGATTGAAGGTATACCAGGATACCTTCAAGGCCCCCGGCATGTTAGAGATATCAACAATTATTCTTCAATTGTATTTAATATTGATAATTTTAATTTATGTAGAAAGTCGTATCACAATTTCTGTACTGATTGTACCCTTACTCAACAGTCAATACATTATTGAAGAAACGGTTATGTACCAATTGTTCTAACGATCAGCAAAAATTCACTCACTCGTTGTTACACCATAGAGCAGATCAGTCGGATCTTGCAATAAATCGTTAATAGAAATTTTGTGTCTTTCATTTTTCGCCTCGACCCTTAACTCAAAAACGATTGAGTTAACAGATGATAATGTTGATATTGGAGGCAGGCCATATAAGATAACCAAAGGTTTATTTGATCTGATTTTTATGAAACATCCTACCGGTTACAATAGGGAAGACGTACAATTATCGATCAATTTTAAACGATTCAAGCGCGCACAGGCGTGATTTTAATGAAAATAAACAAATAAAAGGAACAAATACCTATAAATATAAAAAAATTATAAAAAAGTTAGTGAACACTCCTACACTGCGTACTGGAACAGGAGTCATGAGAATTCCTAAAAAAAACATTGATTGCCTCTATTGGGATGATCCTAATGAACTTGTTGATAGACTTCGTATATTAATAGCATCCCAACAAGCTGGAAATTATAGTCATACTAATGAAATTATATCAATCGTTGAGGAGCTACGGGAGGCTGAAATAATTACATAAATATTTATCACTTTAAAAGGTTGATGAAAAAGCACAAAATTAATCACTACTTGACGTTTAATACGCCCAAAGCATCGACAGTGGGACAATTCAAAAGAGCTTTAAAGAGCATGATGTAGAAGGAGTTCAACATGAATGGTTCTTACAAATGGTTTGAATTGCTAAAAGTATTACTATCTCAATAAAACATAAAAACACATGAAACAATTAGGATGCGCCCTTGTAATGTAAATACATACAATGAAAAGCACCTTCTCGGTACAGTGTATAATCACATAAAGATTGCTGATTCAGCTAAATATAAAGAAGGAGACTATGCCCGTATAAGCAAATATAAGCATGTATTTGAGAAAGGCTATACACCAAACTGGACATAGGAAATTTTCAAGTGACTAATCCTGTAACATATCTGCTAGAGCACTACGAGGGTAACCCTATAAAAGGAGGATTTTACGAAATGGAGTTACTGAAAGTGAAACATCCTCACCTCTAACTTGTTGAACAAATTCTAAAAAACGAATGGCGATAAAGTTTACGTGAAATGGCTGGGACTCTCTTCAAAGCAAAGCTCTTGGTTAAATGCTAAAGATGTAATATTATAATTTAAAATAAAAATAATTTTTGCGAAAAAGTTTAACTCAGCGTTTTATTTCTCAATCTAGATTTTTAAAATTGATTCAACCATAAGCTTAATTCTATATCGAGCGAACTGTAATGAACATTAAGGTCTAAATTCCAGTGAAAAATGTTTCCCTCACCTTGCTATTAATAAGAAAAATTGTAAACGGCAAGCTGTCATGAATAAATAACGTAACAAGCAAGAACAAAAATCTAAAGAACGCTTTTACAAAAGTGCCAAGCTAATATCATTCCACATAGGAGATAAAGTCCCATTAAAGAGTAAGAAGGAAAAGTATAAACCATCCCAAATCTCTATAAGACCTTATACAATAACAACAATTCCATTACAAGTAAATACTAAAATAAAAATTGTCAAACGAGCGAAAATATTGCGTATTAACAGCGTTTTAACTAATGGAACTACAGAATACTAGAGCAATAAATTCGCCGTGTGTATTCACCACATATGTATAGTCTCATTCACAAGGCTAAGTGTGAAGTATATCGAAGGAAAATTGTATGTAGGGTTTTATGAACATCCTTAATTAGACAAAATTAAATCCAATTTGTTAAGAAAATATGATCGTGCGATTGATAATTGCCTCCTGAGAAAATCTGCATCAAGCATCCTCATAGATTTAAATATACTCAGACAAGATCTACATTATGCAATATTATTATTAATAAAATAATTCAATCCATTCTAATCTAATGTAAACAAAGCCACCCGCAACTCAAAAATATTGCAATTCAGCGATCGCATCGTCCAAAGCTAGAGATAAGAAACAAAATCAAATGCCTCGCACTCTGCTCATTTCTCCTGATTATTTCGCAATATCACAAGACGTATCACGGCGAAGTAAGAGCGGGGGAGCGGAACAGATCTCAGCACGTGTGGGGGAGGGGAACAGATCTCAGCGGGGGAGGGGGAGGGGAACAGATCTCAGCTGGGGGAGGGGCATATATCTCAGCGGGGGAGGGGTAAACATGCCACCCCAAACACAACCCCTAACGCCTGATGCCACCCCAAACACAACCCCTACCGCCTGATGCAACCCCAAACACACACAAAAGAGCTTTCAGCTGATCGTCGAAGACCAGAAGAAGCTTTCATGACGTCACACACCTCAAAACTGCTCGTCCAAGACCAGAAGAAGCTTTTACACGCTCCTCCACGTCCAGACCGAGAGCTTTTGAAGCAAAAGTGAGAATTTTTTGGCCCTGTACATTTCTTATGGGAAAAGTGGCCCCGAACTCTCATAGCCTATCTACTCCCTAAAAGACCTAACTTTGCTGCTAGAACCAGTAAATAAATACAGTCTAGCACCACTAAACCCCACGGAGGGTAATCAAAAGGAGTTTGCGTCAAAAGGGTTAATAGAGCCAAGTTCAAGCAAACTTGAGTTAAATAAAATTAGTATAAATATAAGCGGCCAAAGAGCCAAAGCAGCCACAGCGCGCGTAAAACCAGGCCCGAGAGCCAAATAAGTACAGTAGTAAGGAACCCACCTCTCATACAAAGTGCAGTAGGCGACGTAGGGACACCATTATAGGTACCCCACCGGGTTGTTTTTGCGGGGTACTTGTTCCCACCGGCCATAAGATTATGTTGAGGTGGGAGCTAGATAGACACGTCCTGGTTGCACTTGTTTGGAGACAAAAAGAAAAAAGCAGGGTTTTGTTGTTGTAGTGGTTGGCTGGAGGGGGAGAGCTAGTAATTTTTCCATGTTTAAAACAGCTTGCGGTCGGGAGTGAAAGAGTTGGGTAGGGTGGGTCGGATACTTTCTGTGGGTGGGAAAAGTGGTAAAGATGTAGGAAGCGCGGGCATCCGATGCAGAATGTGGCAATTGTTGTGGACGCGGTGATCGGGGGAAATGTGGCGACAAAATGAGGTGGGAAAAAAGGGGAAAAAACTGCGATCCGGAGCGGTCAGAAGAGACGAAGCGGGAATCAGGAAAATATAAAGAATCGCTGTACACAGTGACCAAAAGAAGCGATTATGCAAAAAGAGTGATACAAAAATTTGCAGTGCGTGTGTGGATACATGGGCTGCTTTGTTTGGTCAGAAGAGACGAAGCGGGAATCAGGAAAATATAAAGAATCGCTGTACACAGTGACCAAAAGAAGCGATTATGCAAAAAG
Organism: Tolmerus cingulatus; assembly: GCA_959613345.1. Lineage (NCBI taxonomy): Eukaryota > Metazoa > Arthropoda > Insecta > Diptera > Asilidae > Tolmerus > Tolmerus cingulatus. The sequence goes on from OY390712.1 coordinate 5,177,753, forward strand.
AGTGATACAAAAATTTGCAGTGCGTGTGTGGATACGTGGGCTGTTGTTTCGCGCTGTCTGAACACTGTGATCGGAAGAAGCGAAGTTGGGAAGATGGCAAAAGGGAAAAATTTGTCACGCGAGAGACAACGAACTTTAAAACAGGGGTGAGGTGCGATGGGCAGTTGCATAACAACTGATCTTGAAAATGAAGAAAAACGTATCGATCAACTTGAAGGCAAGAGTGAGGAGCGATGGGGAGTTGCATAACAACTGGTCTTGAAGATGAGGAAAGACGTGTCGATGGTCTTGAAGGTTGGGGTGCGGACGGGTGGGTTGGTTATCAAAATAAAAACGAATTCGGTCGAGATGATTTTATTGTTGGTTTCCTACATTGTTTTTTGTTATTTTTTAAGAAAATAGAGTACAGATATCGAAGTTATCTTGGGTTTCGGAACAGCATTTTTATTTTTTTAAAAATTTAAATTTCAGGAAACCTCCTCTCGATTCATCCTGTCCCTCGAAAATGAGCGAATGTTCGCCCTGCTGGTTCAACTCCTCCACATGCCGTTGGGTCTTCATTTTTTCCGTGAATCTGGGCGGTAGAAAGATGAAATTGTTGTCTGTGAAATGGACCGTGAGACGTAGACCGTATTTGGTCTTCACGAGACGGAAATATTTGATGCCGTATTCCTTCCCGATTTCCAATGACGATGTTGCCACTAAATTGTCCTGTGCAGCTTCTGCGACACTTTGTAATAATTCGAACGCGCTCTGTAGGCATAGCAAAAATTATTTACTTTATCATAGGATCTAATTTGATTTAGTGATAAAATATGTGGTGTAGCATCACTTACCATTGTTTTTCAACTTGTCGCAATAATCCGTCTGCAGCTTTCCAAAGACTTCTGAAGTTCCTGAAGGATGGTATGGCCCTTATATACCATGTCTGATCTCTTTATGGGGTACAACACACTTCTAATTGCAACTTTCCGTAGACCATTTGTTTAATATTTATGAATCGTAATCCGTAGAATCATTTTAAATTGCAATTGTTCGCAGAGCGAAGGTCTAAAGTTTATTGCGATGGTGGATTTAAGCGCATAAGGGAGCATTTTAAATTGCATTTTGTAGTACAACAAAGACCTGAAACTGATTGTTTTGATAGTCTTAACCATACGCGGAAGCATTTTAAATTTCAATCTGACATAGATAGGTTTAAGCCTATTAAGACAAGTGATTAGGACCATCGGCGTGTTATTGACAGAGATGAATTTCTGATAAATATCGTTTATTTGGTAGATAGTTGAAACGACATAGCCTCAATGTTTCCTTTTCTTGTTAAAAAATATGTGGAAGAAGATTGTATAAAAGGCTGATGTTAGATTGTGCGCGGACAGACTTCGGCTGATTTTTGAAAGCGGTTAAGTTCGGTGAATAGTCTTTTTTATAACTTCCAAGATTTTGGTGCGGTCAGTGGATATACCAGTTAAGTTCCCGTTAAATTTGGCCGCAAGTGGCGAGCGTAAAAGTTTTGCAACAAAAGAGGGTGAGTACAAAAAATATGTTTACTCTTCCTGATGGTTTTCTTTCTTTTTCGTGCACAATATAAAGTCGGCTATATTGCCTGTTTTTTGTCTAGACAAAACTTAATATCATTTTTATTTTTCTCAAAAGATTCATCGATTATGATACCTAATGAAGAGGGGGACACATCAACTGTTAGAGAAGAAGCAGCAATAGTGGCAGAGGAACCGACCCTACCTACAGGTGCTAAAGGAGAGAGGGATTTCAAACTCGAGGAGGAGGCTGAAACCGTGGATTTTTGGGAGTGGTACGTGAATAAGAGAATAGTTTTATGTAAGTTTAAGAAATAAATGTTAAAAACTAGCTTTAGAAATGGCCTCTTACCAAATTATTAACCATCTAAAGAGCGCGGTAAATTTAAATTCCGACATATTTTTGTCCGCCTTAAATATATGTATAGAGACGGTTAAGAAAAATAATGTGGTATTTTCGGATCGCGAAAAGTTTTTGTTGTTATCATTGATAACAAAACATTCAATTTTACATAATGTGCCCCTAGTCAACAGCGTGCTGAACAGCGCTATTAATTTCCTTAACTCTGAGGAACGGGCCGACACGATTGTTTGTGAAACTGCTGAAAATATTCCTTTACAGGAAAAACGTGATGCAGTTGAAATAATTCAATGTGGTAGTGGTCTAGACAAGGGGTTTAAACTACTTTCAAAGCAGACGTCGTTTTACAGAAGGTTTCATACGAGCGGTGTTACACTTGTTTTTCAGTTACAAGATTTTGGTAACACCGGTCAAAACCCTCTCGAGGCTTTAAAACATGCGTTTGATAATGTACTTAAAGAAGTGCTGTCAAATTCAGTAGAGGGTAGCAAAATTGGCTTTTCAATAGGACTACCTAATTCGCCACACGTAAAACCCATATGGTGTAGCGTTAGACCTATTGCACATTTATCCGGGGAATATATTATTGGATTGATTTCCAATGTGAACCAATCCAACGAAGTTTTTCTTTCTGACGATGTCATGCAGCTAAATGCAGACATAATCAACTTCCCTTTCGCAGGAGGTAAAATAAACCCTAAATGTGTAGCGGAGAGCGTAGCTTTAGCTAAAAAAACGAGTGTGATAGATGTGGGCAGGGAGAATGATATGAAGTGTCTTCCGCGAAGTATATGCTATGCTGTTGAAATGCTCTCGGAAAACTTCAATAGACAAAAAAGTCTTTCTGTTATTCAGGCTTTGGATAGGCTAGCAAACCAGTTATGCAAAAATTCAAAGGTGACGATTAGCGAAAAGGGGTGTCTTTTAATAGACCTCTATAAATTTCAAAACTTTTTAACTAATTATCAAATCATTGTGTTTGACGATATAAAAAACCCAAACTCAATCTTATTCAAGCGGCCAAATGAAAGCGGGTGTGAAAAAAAAATCTTTCTATATTTTTCGCAAGCATTAAAACACTTTTATGTTATTAAATCCTTGACCGGTTTTTTTAACAAGAAATATGCCTGTCCTTTCTGTGATAAATTATCAGACGTGAAATTACACAATTGTAAAGTAAAATGTCCTTACTGTGATGGCTTCCCGCCATGTCAATTTGTTGAAAAGACCCGAGTGTGCGAAAATTGTGATCGCACATTTAGAGGCGAGGTTTGTTTTACCAATCATCTCCAAAATAAGATTAAAAATAAAAGTGTATGTGACAGTTTTAAAATTTGCCGGCGCTGCTCCAAATTTCTGAACCTTACTAAAAGGGAATTAGGCGACCATGTCTGCAATGAGTATTTATGCCAAATTTGCTCTAAAATTGTACCGCCTGAACATCTTTGTTACATTAAGCGCTACATCGGGAGGAAAGATAAGAAATATTTATTAATTTTCTTTGATTGCGAAAGCACTCAAAATACTTTATACGAGAGTAGCGATACTTCTTTCCTGCACATTGTAAATTTAATTGTTGCGCAACAGATCTGCTATAAATGTTATGACCAGTCGGACATAAAAGAAAAATGTAACGTTTGTGGTGACAGACAGCACATTTTTCAATACGACGGTGAAACGAACGTTGTAAAAAAATGTTTGGACTATTGTTTAACACCACGCCCTTCAATAGCCAATGTGTACTGTATAGCACATAATTTGCAAGGGTATGATGGCCATTTTCTAATTTCTGAACTTCTGGCTAGAAATTTAAAAATAGAGCCAATAATGAACGGCATGAAAATAATGAAGTTAACATGCGGAAATTTGGTTTTTATTGATTCGCTTAATTTTTTGGCGCTGCCTCTCTCTAAGTTTCCTGAAGTGTTTGATATTAAGGATCAAGTGAAAGGGTATTATCCTTATTATTTTAACACAACAGAAAATGCTGATTACATCGGTGTCTACCCCCCTCCTGAATTATATGGTTTTACAACCATGAAGATAAAAGAGAGGGCGACGTTTCTAAATTGGTATAACACCGCTTCCAAAGGGGTTTTCAATAACAAAGAAGAAATATTAAAATATTGTATAAATGACGTTAACATTTTGCGTTTGGGATGTACACGCTTTATGCGGGAATTTCTTGACATAACGGAAATAAACCCTTTTGTGGAGTCTCTAACTATAGCGTCAGCCTGTATGTTAGTTTTTCGGAAAAACTATTTAAAAAATAATGTTTTAGGTATAATGCCTAAGAATGGTTATTTAAGGTCCAAAAACCACTCGCTGATTGCGGCCAAATGGCTTGCTTGGGAAAGCACGAAAACGAGTCACCAGATTATCTCTGCAAACAACAAGGGCGAGGTAAAGTTGGAAAGGTGTGGCTTGCAGGTAGATGGTTTCATTTCAGAAACCAATACAGTTTATGAGTTTTTTGGCTGCTTTTATCATGACTGTAACGACTGTTTTAAAGTCCGAGAACTTACAAATAGCCCATATCAAAAGCTAGACACTATCAACCAGAGGTATGAGACCACTCTTAAAAGAATTAAAACAATCAGACATCACGGTTATAATCTGATCTACATTTGGGAATGTGAGTTCAAACAATTTCTAAAAACAAATCCTCTAATAAATGAAAGGTTGAATAATCTTGTCGCAAACATTACTTTACCGCTTAATCCACGTAGTGCTGTTTTTGGAGGTCGTACTGAGGTATTCAAATTATATCACAAAGTGAAAGAAACAGAAATAATTCGTTATTTGGACTTTACTAGTTTGTACCCGTATATTAACAAATATTCACCCTATCCTATTGGACACCCACAAATATTTCGAAATGATCATATGCCTTTATTATCGGAAATTTTGTTAATGCACGGTTTCATTATGTGTTCTGTTGTAGCTCCATCTAATTTGTTTTTACCCGTGTTACCTTTTAAAACCAACTTAAAATTGTATTTCGCACTTTGTAAAAAATGTGCAGATGAAAATAGAATTTCACTCTGCCAACATAATGAAGAAGAAAGACAAATTACAGGTACTTGGATTATTCCCGAAGTGGCTTTAGCCGTTAAAAAGGGGTATAAGATAACAAAAGTCTTTGAAGTTTGGAAGTATGATTATACTGTGTATGATCCGGCTGAAAAAAATGGCGGTTTATTTACAGAGTATGTTAATACTTTTTTAAAAATCAAGCAAGAGGCTAGCGGATGGGGTAGTAAATGTATTACTGAGGAGGAGAGAGCTAACTTCATAAAGGCCTATGAGATAAAAGAAAGTATTGTTTTAGATAAAACCCAAATTCATAAAAACATTGGTAAGCGTAACACGGCAAAAATTTGCTTAAATTCCTTATGGGGTAAATTCGCCCAAAGGGAAGACAGAACCTACACTAAGGTTTTGAATGATTTCAAAGAATTTTGCGAATTTATAAAATCTCCAGGAATCGAAATCTGTTCTTTACACCCGATTAATGAAAACACCATGTGGGTAACGTGGAAATATACCCAAGAAAATCTAAATATTGTGCCACACGTAAATATACCTATCGCGGCCTACACAACTGCATATGCAAGACTTAAGTTATATGAAGTTTTAGAAAAAGTGGGAGAGAATATTTTATATTGTGACACCGACAGTTTAATATTTGTGGACAATAAAGAGAACCCTTTATCATTCACAATTTCCGACTTTTTGGGGGATTTAACAGACGAAATTGAATGCTTCGGCACTAGCGCTTTTATTTCAGAATTTGTAAGCACCGGACCTAAAACTTATAGTCTTAAAGTCGAGACAGAGAGTGGTCCTGAGTACATTATTAAATGCAAAGGCATTACAATTAATTTTGAAAACTCTAAAATTATTAATTTTGAGTGTTTGAAATCAATGGTTACCGAAGAAAGTTTTCAAGATAGTGTATGTGTAACAAATGAGAAAAAGATTAAGCGGAAACACCCGGGAGTTATTATATCCGCTTTGGAAAATAAACATTTATCATTCACTTTTGACAAAAGAGCTGTTGCAGATGATTATTTTTCTTATCCATTTGGTTTCAAAAAGAAACGAAATTAACTGATATCGATGTACTAGCTGTAAGATTTTTTGAAATTTGTTGTTGTAGTTAGGCAGATAAAAATGTATTAAGTACTAGAAAATAATAACGCGATATAAGAACCACTGTGTGTTAGGTATAAGTACAGGTAAAGATCAACTGTGGAGTGGCCAAATGGACAGCAGGCAATAGCAGCAACCAGGGCTCTATTTTTGAAAGAGCTATCCTCCTCCAAGATTTCACATTTGACACTTATCAAATGCATTTATGCAACAATGCCGAACATTTTATAAATACCAAAACACATAGCTATATTAATTGTACCGTTTACAACTGTTGCGAAGAAATCCACAACTTATTGCGATAAAAACATATATAAATATACGCACGCAATATTAGTTTACTCAGTATTTTTGCACCAACCGACAATATGGATAAATTTATTCTGGACATCCAGTTTGTCTGCGGGAACAATGGACAATATTTTATTAAAGAGCTGGCAGTTCTTACTATGGGAACGATCTTCCCCAAGATCTACCATTTTATGCCGCCTTACCCATACCAGGAGTTGTCATCAAGGGCAAAGAGGCAGAACAAGTATGACGTGAAAAATATAAACGGTCTACATTGGAGCGGTGGGACTATTAGCTATAACAATTTGGCTGAAGTGTTTTCAAAATTTGAAAATGCGACAATATACGTGAAAGGCGAATTAAAGGCCTCGTTCATTAGAAAATACTCGCCGACTTCTGAAATAATAGAGCTTGTACAGATACCTAGATTAAGTGAACTTGTAAATTTTCAATCTTATTGTGAAATCCACAACAATGTGTCTTTTGTACGTTGTGCACTGCAAAATTGTATAAATATATACTTGTATATGTTAATTAATAAAATTGCCGCATGAAGACAAACAACTGTGTTTTTATATTTAAAAAACTTTTTATTATATGGTGATTACATCAAAAAGAATATTGGTGCTACAGTATAAAGGTATTTCAAAGAAAAGTCTAGAATAATTTAAATGGACATAAGAAGTTCTAGACGGAATAAAAAAGTCTTCGTCTGACAACAAAATTACATTTTTGTTTTTAGACTTCTCACAATATTGCTTATAGTACTCCTTCACACTTTCGGCGGCATTGTTATTGTGGAACATAACAACCTTGAAGAAATCCTGCATATCAATCAGTTTATAGAGCTCATCAAGAGTCAGCTGAATATTTCCTGCACCAACGGGGATTGTATATTTCGTCTGAAGCACTTCTTGGTTTGGCGGGAACATTTCTGGAATAACCTCGTCTTTTAGTTTGGTTAGATGTTTGTAAACTTCCAGCCATCCAGGGTAAAATGTTGACACAGGTGCGAGGCCGTGGCGGTGGAAGAGTATCTTTGCCTCAAACGAGGTCGTATCAAATCCGAGGACAACCTTTTGATTATGGTGATGGTCCAGATGATACGTGTAATTTAGCAAAAGATTTTCGCCCGGAACTTCTGATCTTTTATTAACTTTTTTCTGTGCCGATCTAAATTTTTGCTTTTTGGACTTTGTGTCCATCACCTTAACCTTTTCTGCACACACTCTTTTTGCACTCAACTGTTTAGACTTTTTAGCTTTAGGTGCTGGTTCCATCTTAAAACGACAGCTTATACTTTAACATTAAGTGTACATCGCCATCGCCTCGTATTTATACCTTTATTTTGTGGTGTACATAGCTGGTTATATTTACCCCCACCCGATTTTAAATATTCTCTCAAGTATAATTTGCGATATAAATTCACAACTTTATTATCATTTAAGCTAAAATTATTGAAGGAAAATTGTTTTAGAAAATGTTTTAAACTTTTTCCCCTACACCGAAAATACAGATACACACAGCAATAATGTCCGCAGGTAGATGAAAGGGCGCCTTGTAATCTTTTTTTATTGTTTACAAACACATCTGAATTAGTGTGTAAAAAGTTGCGAAAAAACCTGTTACTGGGGGGTTTACCATACGAGTCAAAGTATTCTGCAGGGCCTTTTTTCGGAATGTAAAATGCAACCCAGTGGGTGCCACTTTTTCGCGCAGGATCCGTATTGGCTATGATGCATGCGGGCTTTTTTATTTCTTTTGGTAGACGGTCACAAGCAAATACTCCTCTAAAAAACTTTTTCGTAGTAGGGTTATTTGCTAGTGACTTTGTAAGACCGATCGTGTTCATTCTTGTTCAAAAGCCGGGGTTGCTGTCCCTATGTCAATAACCTTGGTATAGGTTGTAACATAGTTATTTATAAATTCTTTGGTTGACGCATCACAAACAAGTATTGTGGTAAATTTTGCTAATGTTTTTATTAGCTCTTCGTCTAAACGTCTAAGTTCAATGTTTCCCAATTTATTTGATTGTTCGACACATCCTGGAGCTGACGTAGGATATTTGAAGACAATCTCCTTTGTAAATAATTTACTTTGTGCAGTGAATCCCGCAAAAGAAACCTTTTTCAAGAAGGTCAAGCAACCTCCAGAAAAGTATTCGACATTTATCAAGCAACTCATGATACTAGTTGGTTTCACCACCTATGCACTGTGATTAATTCTATATTGCATCACCTTATATATAGTTTTTTAGAAGCTGGTGTATACGTTCCTATCCTTGTCGATTTCCACACTTCCGTCATATTCAGCATACACGATGCAGGTTACTGTTGTCTTTAAAGCCTCCTTAAATCTTCCTTCAATTCTAACCGTGCCTTGGTTTAATAGATTACCGCAAGTAGAATTATATGAACGGTCAGAAGTTAAATCAAAAGCAAGAAGAAAACAACCGTTGTCAAAGAATTTCTTTGAAATTTGATGGCCTTTATCGAAATAATGTATTCCAGTTCCTTTGAACAAGGAGATGTACCCTCTTGTACTAATAGGATTCTCCTTTGAATAATCAAATTCTTTAGGCTGATTCGGTATTTGGACGCCATTTACTGATAAATTAAATCTTGTGATGTTATTATGTTTAAAATTATAGGCATTTTTTGTTTGGTTTCCTGTATACGCATCGTTATCAACCATACCAAACACTAGCAGATTTGGTAATTGGCCTATGACAACATTGTCTAAGGATAATGTGTATGTGTTTGCAGGTATAGTATATGTTTTAACTTCGACTCGTTTGTATGGGTATACAGCATTTGATCGTTGTAAAACAGTTTCATGAGCCAGCATGATGCTGGGGTTAATAGATGCGTGATTCATATACATAGTGGCCTCTACAATCTTAATTCGTGGAGAGTTACCATCATCTTTTGACAAAAGGTAAAATTCGGGTTTTTCAAGTGATAACACAACGCGCAGATCTACACCATTCATTAATAGTTTGTCTTGGTTAAACATATCAGCATGTATTTTTCCCATTAACTCGACAACGTTACTCTTATTGAAAAGTCTTCTTCTTGCCGAGTAACCTGTATTTTGGCCACCATCTTGAGGAATCTCCATATCACCTTCATCGATATACCAACCAACAGATTCTAAATGTGTTGAAGCCGCATCTTTCCCATAATTTAACAAGTTTTCGATATATGCCCTATAATTGTAATTATTGTCAGTTTGGACAACTGGTTTCCCATTCAGGTAAATAGTGCATTGACGAAAGAGCGAGTGAAGTACGTTATTGACAACTCCAGGACCTTCATCAGTCACAGTCTTTACGGTGCCGTCTGAACTAGTTACGAGAACATTATTTCCGGTATAAAGTTCTTCTTTTCCATCCTTAATTTTAATTAACTGCACTTTTAAACGTAGGTATATACTTGATAAGTCACGATATGTGTCTCCATGCCCCAGCGAGACAAATTCCAAAACTGATGAGTTATCTAATGAGGCTATAGGCTTGTATGCTACTTCCTCGGTTTTTAAAATATTACTTTGAATAACCGGTGTAGAGAAAAGATCCAGCTCAGATTTCATACACTCGCTATACGTGGACATTTTGTTTATTTATCAAAAATATCCAATACTCGTTTACGGAAGTTGGGTTTGCCTTTTATAGATTTTTTCTTCCTACTTACTGTTTTTTTCGTAGACCGTTTTATTTGCTTTGAAGGTCTTTTCCGTTTAGGAGCCTTGGTTAAGCGTAACGTCGTAAATGGATTAGCTCTTTTAATAAGCGTGCGATTATTTATACCTGCACCACCCATAGTATCGAAGAGTTTATTTATACCTTTTTGCGCTAGGTCTTGTACAGCAGCTTTGCCCTGGTCTTTTAAAATGTCCTTAACCGGCTTGCTGCCAATTTCTTGCAGTATTGTCTTTCCAGTTTTTAGTGCTTGCTGTTTTATAACTTTGGCTCCTGAAGCAACTAATGGCTGTAAATAACGAAATAGTCCGCTGAAGAAACTCCCAATACCTCTTCCCTGCTGGTAAGTAAGCGGCGCACAGTGGGCCAAAACGACTTGGCAGCTATCAAAAATCTGTAACTTTTGTTGTGTTAAAGATATCGTAATGAAACTTTGGGAAATATATCTTGACATTATGACCCTCTATGTGATAAAAAAAAAATTCAATTGGTTTACAGGGTGCCTCAAAATAAAGCAACAAAATTTGAATTTGTCAATAAATGAACTATTTATGTTTTTTTAAAAGTTTTAACAACATGTTTAACTTAGTCTTTAATTATTTCATTATCTTCATAACAATATTTAATAAAAAAAAAATTAATTTTACAAATATATTAAAAAACGAAATTTAAAAAAAAATTTATTTCACTATATATTTATATTATTATATTTATATTACTACAATATATTTATATTACAATACTTTATATGCTTTCAAACATATCATCTATATCTTCATCCATATCTAGTAAATAAGCCATTTCCTCTGGATATTCCCTGTCGATTAAACGTTTGTCCCGTACTCTCCGAAATGATTAGATGTATGGATCTGATGATATAAGCAGCATATTCATGAGATCAATGTTCTGCTCTTTCCTTGAAATTTTTCTGGTGTTGTGGTATCTGTAGTGCTTGTAGTCTTTATTTTTGGCTTCCTGGGCTTCTTCAGACAATTCGCCAATTGGTAAAAGACAGTGGAGTATTATGTTTTTCCCATGTCTTAAAACTTTGTGGACTGTTGCTGTTAATTTCCTCCATGGATATTTATAATTTAATAAAGTTTCTGTTTGTGCTGCATATGTTCCGAATTTTTGAGCATTTATAGGAAGACCACAAGAAAGAACATTTAATATGGTCTTAAATCTCCTTATAATTTCCACGTCCACTTTGGTAATATCTGCTGTTATGTCCGGGTATTCAAAAAACCTCCTCGCTGTGTTGCCGTCATTTGTACTTCCAAATCCTTGCTTAGGTGTATCAATAATTAAACCAAGTTGTCGCCTGAACTCTTGTTGTATCCTGTGTTTCTCCTCCAGTCTCTTTTGCTTATTCTCAGGCTTATTTCGTACACCCTCATCAGTGAAGCTCAAGTCGTAACTCATGTGCAATATAAATTCCATAAATCGAATCCTTGCATGAAGAGGTGAAAGTCCGTATTGGTAGTTTTCTTCAACATCGCATTCTTCTTCCGTATTTCGAAAATCTTTTGGATTTTTTTGGCAAATATTACAAGTTGCCGATGATGTGGTGTCCGTCACAAATTGAATTACTCTGCCATCACACATTGTTAAGTAAAGCCTATGAATTACTTCTATTTCTTTGCCGTTAACTAAGCATTTCGTTGGTAGTAATGCATTTATTTCCTGATTCACGAGGTCAACTTCACTTTGAACCAACTCTTTTGTTTCCTTTAAATATTTAAATTTAATAGGTCTGCAGAAATGTGCAGATGATGGACGAGGATTTTTCCACACTAAGTTTTCGGTAGTGCTGCATTTTAAACGAAGAGGAACCAATGACATTACGAATAAATTGGCGTCTGTTATATGTTCGTCACTATTTCCAGGAATTCGTTGTTTGTATTCGCTTTGCCCCGAAGATCCATCACATCCCCATTTACTCATTAACACTAAAGTGGTGTCATCTAAGGCCTCGATTTCATCCTGAGGTTTTATCTTTAAAATTCTGTTCGCGGTTGAATCAAGTAAATTTTGAAGAGGCACCGAAGCGGAAGTGTCGGTAGTCTGCAGCATTTCAGGCAAACATTCTTTCTTTGCAACGACAATTTTGTTATAGCTTGGCAAAGCATCGTGGTTCCTCTTTTTCAATTCATGTATAAGAAAATTGTACTTGTCTTTAGAAAGTCCCAAGTCTAAAAACAAGGACAAAGCTTCCTCTGGTGTAAATTTCTGCGGCTGGTCTTCTGGGGTGGGGATACTCTTCTTAATTCTCTTCACACGGGTTGGGCTAGCTTCATCAACAGCTTTTACAATCGAGGCTTTTTGAACTAATTTTTCGGACGTATATCGTTGGCGAAGTGATTGGCTTATTAATTCCGTTGATAAATTCTCATTATGGTCTTTAAGTTTTCGCTTTTTGGTGATGTCTGAGCACTGATCCAGGGATTTAGTTGGTCTCCCCCTGCCGGATGATGTAGAAGGTTCCAATGTTAATGCAGAAGGTTCCAATGTGGATGAATAAAATTCCGATGTTGATGTAGAAGGTAAAGATGAACGCGTCGCAGATGTTGAAGTTGATGGTTGAGAAGATTGCATTTCCGCAGCACTGATTTCCATTGTTTTATTTAACCACGATTCATTCTGTTTTTCAAATGTTTGTGCGTTTCTAGCACTGAGTTGCCACCTTTTCCTGAAATTGCGAAAGAATCGTCGAACTATTTCTGCACCAAAAATTTTATCATTATACGTATTTGAAAGTACACGCACAAAGTCTTCATATTCTATAATATTATTATCACGGATTATTTTATACAGTTCACAATACGAAATCTCCATATTTTTTTGGAGCACTTTTTTGTAAAACAAGCACAAATCAAAGCACAAATCACTATATATTTGTAAAACAAGCACAAATCAAAGCACAAATCACTATATATTTGTAAAACAAGCACAAATCAAAACACAGTGTATAATCAGTGTATAACACTAAATTTCTCCTAGCTCAAAATACTCTTATTTTATTAGTAATTTTTAATTTGCAAATTATTCAAAGTCGTGTGTTTCCTCTTTTCAATTAAGATAGAGAATGGTCAATACGCAAAATATCTTTCCTTTAAATACCTACGATTTCTGTTACTTTCACCTACCTTCAAATCATGCCTTAAACACACAAACAAATAAAATGTACAACTGTCCCTTATTTCAGGTAATTATAACAATAAATATTAATTAGGTGTCATAAAAAACAAAGTCAATAATCACCATATGTACATATTTACCTGGAAGTCATAAACACATATTGAATAGGGCGCATATACAGAGGAAGCCAAAGTCAGTTAAAAATGTCATAAAACGTACTAATATAACTTCTTTAAATATTAATGATGTCATTAATCCTAAAGGTTTAATAGGAAAACTGTAATTAATTTCCAAAACAAGCATTATGCAGCCTTAAAATTCAGAAAATTCCTGCACAAATGGGAATTTTGTGTGAAAATACGCAGAAGACAACAAGGTAGACTTTACTTCAAATGCACTTTTCTCCGAAGACCGCAGGTCGCCGCAGCCAATTTTTGTTTTAAACGATGCAGGAGGATCTCTACTTTAATTTGATACCAGTGAGAGCATGGCCATTTGCGGCCATTTTTTTAAAAGTTAAAAAGAAATTCAAATTGTAGCGAAAAATTCCCCTTTTTAATTAAAATGCTATTATTAAAAAACTATTTCACTTTTATCATAAGTTATTGGCCTAATAATAGCTTCTCCTATTTAGTAAGTGATTTCATTAATAACAATTCAACCTCTCCATACAAATATTTTTACAAAAGAACTTTGAAATCATAAAAAACTTGAACATTTTTTTAAAAAATTAGCTGTTCAAATTTTTCTCTAACTTTATCTATTCCAAACACAAAGAGGGGGGGTAAATATTGGAAAAAAAATTTTGCCACAAGATAGTACATTCTGTTTACTATCGAATGGCATTACAATTTTTAAAATCGGTGACATGACCAAAATCGATTTTTGGTCACCTAAAAATCATTCTGGCCCACTGTGCGGCGCCCGGTACAATTCCCCTATATCCGACAAGTTACCGCCACTTTGTAGTAAGTAGTATCGTGTATAATATGAATTCATTTTTATTAAGGGCTAAAGTCAAGCAAAGTGCTATCAAATTGGAAACTAGCTGGGAAGTGCACATATATTTATAGTTTATTTTGTTTTAAAATGAAGCATCACATAAGTCGGGGTATAACTTGGTTTAAAATTAATCAATTCACCCTGGCTATCAGTTATTTTTATGGAAATTCCTTCTATAAATGTTTTCTCGATAGGACAATATTCTACATGTTCAAATCTTAATACACCCTCGCAGGATTGTGTCGGTATCACTCGTAAGTATCGAGCTAATTTATTACCAATAATTCTCGGTTTAATAATATCGGTGTAAATGAAGATCAAGTTGTTATCATAACATTTGTTTGACATTTCCACAGATTCTCGGGGGAATCTTTGTATTAATTCGTTGACTGTACTTTCCAGACCTTTTATTTTGTCAATGATTGTCATATGCTCTTGACGTAGTCCAGCAGTGTTGAATGATTCTTTTATTTCCGAAAGTATTGCATCAGGTTTCCGCTTTTCTTCAGGCGTTTGAAGAAATATATCCGTAAAAAAGTCCGACAAATTGACTATATTTGTATCAATAGGTACCGGTGTTGTCAAGTATTCTCCTGAACTCTGCTTTTCGTATGGCACATCCAAAACATCACTATCTTTAGTAATTTTTCGCTGATTAGGGGCTTTTGCATTTACTGAATCTTTTTTTAACCTGTTTAGAACACCGAAGATTGTATCTTTAATCTGAATAATCTTTTTCTGCTTTTCTTGCTCGCTAATTGTCTGGTCGTCAAAATGCACATTTGATATTAAAAGCGTGACAAGATCTTTGATATTAAGGTGTGATGGTAATGGCTTCTTTATCTTTATTGTTACTTCCAAGTCTTCTAACCGTAGTTCAAACATATCATGCACCTTTTTGGCCGTACCTGTTAATGCTTTATCTCGGGCTCTTTTAATGCTTAGGGCAGGATGTGTGTAATTATCAATTGAATTTTGTATGACAATATGCTTTCCTTTTCTTCTGGGTATTTGCCCAATAATGTCATCAACAAATGCTTCAACTGACTCATGGTTCTTATACTTTAAAACAACATTTTCTGAAGTTTTCCTCCCCTGATAGATGTGTAGCATAAACTCGTCCGGTTCCTGTGTGTAGCTTATCTCAGGTATCACATTATCCAAAAAGTCGGCCTCTAGCCGATCCCACATTGCCTTTTTAACGTCGTCTAAAAACATAGTATACCAAGAAGGACTGACTGCATTGTAAAATGTTAGCAGAAATGCAGAAAAATTTACTTGTTCTGCTCTATAGCTTGCTTGTTCAAGACTTTCTTTTGTCCATTCAAGTTTAACATTGTCATTTATTTTTACTGTCAATGATTTCAATTCTGCCTTTTGTTGCTCTCTTATTTCTTTTAACTGGTTATCAGGTGTTTCCCGCTTCGATCTTTTAAAGCCACTATCATTTATTATGTCGGCTACATCGCGCTTTACACTTTGCCTTTCATTTATGTCATAGTTTGGTAATGAAATCTCAGTCACTCCAACGCACCAGGTATTAGAAAATTTACATGAGCTAGCAAGCGCATTTGTAAAAGCTGACAGAGTGTTTTCAGGATAAAATTGCAAAGAATTGTTGCTTAAAAGACATACGTAAAAGTCGTTATTTATTATATCTACAGGCATTTTTTATATTTTAAAGCCTAACCCAAGCAACGTCTGGTACACTCGAACTCCGCTCTTTTTTACTTTTTAAACGTTCACTTTGCCGCAGTCCTTTTTTCGCAGGAAATGCAAGCTCGTATTGACCAGGATCAAGTAGCGATGGCCTTAATATAGGTTGTTTAGTCGAGGCCTTATCTTTGGGAGTGTCTTGTTCTAATTCCTCTATAAAGCTAGCAACTTCGTCAGCACTCATATCCGTAGGGACAGTGTACTGAGTTATACCGTCAGTACCAGTTATTACTTTATAGTCTTTATCGTGAACTTTTGGTATTTTTGCAGGGGGTTTGAGACTTTTTGCAATCCCACTAGCTGATAAACGTCGTTTAGCAGCTGGAGATAAAGACCTTTTTGGCGGTGTTTTTTCACGCGGCTCCTCAAAAATAAATTCTTCGATCTCAAAAGGAGTCTTTTCAAATATATTCTCTTTTATCGGTGAAGTTTGCGTTGATTCACCCTTTTTAAAAATAATTTTTGTTTGAGTAGAACTATCTCTCAAACCCTTATGCCTAACTGGCAAATGCTCTTGAACGGGGATTTTATTTTGTCTTTTTTCGAAAACTTGCGCCTTTTTACGTTTTACATTTAGAAATTTTACTAATTCATTCCTATAATTATACCATTTTTCTTTGTCAGACAGATTTTTACTTTTTAATATCTTATCCATGGATTTATCAAATAAGGACAAATTTGTAGATTGTTCTATTTCACCCTTTAAATTATTATACACTTCCGGTGAAAGAAGCAGCATTTTGTTAAGGCTATTAGCTTTATGCATATTTTTCAATTAGCGAACCTATTACACCCGATAGTACACTTCCTAATAAAACTGGTAAAAAACCTCCTCGTTGTATTAGTAATTTACGTTGCCTTGCCACAGATCTTTTTGCGTCAACTAATTTTCGCATATCCTTTTTATACTTGCACAGCGAATTATATATCTTGCCATGGGGCATATGATTCCCTTTTAGTGTGTTAAGTGTGATTTCACAAAGTGTTTTTATAACTTCGGGATCTGCGTTTTTAATAATAGCATTTCTCAAGTTCGTTTTAGATTTTTGAAGTACATAAAGCATATGCTTGTTGTCCTTTGACCGTTTCACTCTTGACACCATTTTTACTATTCAAGGAACTTTGCGGACAAAAACAGGTCGCGAAATCTTTATTAAATATATCCGTTCGGAATCTTAACGTGTCGTTAATCTCCTGAGTAAGATCTATCAGTAAGCACCCGTAAGGCTCCTGAGTGGTCTCTTTATATATTTTTAGAAGCTCTAAACTATCTTCCGGATAAATTTGTCTCGCTAAATGAACAAATTGACTTTTATCTCGAGGATTTTTAAAAACGACAAGGTACTTACAGTTTAGCGATATATCTCTACAGAACTTTCCCTGATGAAAGACGTTCTGCGTTACAAGAATCACTGAAAAATTACGATGATGTGATCCTTTAGTAAAAAGTTCGCAGATTTGTTTACTGAAAGCATTTAACATCATATCATCTATAACGATTAGTGTGGGCTCATTTGCGTAATTTATAAACTCATCAGGTACACTCTCTATGTATTCTATATTTGTGGCTACAATATCTTGCGGTAGCGCTTGCCGTTCAGCATTACACCATATAATCCTAGTAATTTCCGGTTGTATTAGCGAAGCATCATTCAAAAGACTTTTAATAAACGCAGTTTTTCCGCATCCAGAAGGTCCTGCCACGATCATTGTAAATGGGTGTTTGAACGTGATCATTTTTACCGCAAAAACAAAAAATTCTTGACAACAACTTTTTTGTATATAAACCCCACATCTTGCAAAAAGTACTTATATACTCTTTCAAGAATGAGCAGAAGACAAATTATTAACGAGCTACATAGACCCGCCCGCAAAAACTTTAAGCGTCGTCGTGTAACGATTAAAGGTAAAGATGACCTGTGGCAGGCAGACTTAGTTGATATGAGTTCATATGCGAAAGAAAATCAAAACTTTCGTTTTTTGCTAGCTGTCATTGATACATTTTCTAAATATGCATGGGCTTTACCAATTAAAGACAAAGGTGGGATAGAAGTCACTAAGGCAATGCAACTAATTTTTAATCAGGGCCGTATCCCAAGAAACTTGCAAACAGATGATGGGAAAGAGTTCTACAACAAGTCGTTTAAGCGCCTGATGGAAAAATATGATGTTAATCACTACTCAACTTTTAGTTCTTTAAAGGCGTCAATTGTGGAAAGATTTAATAGAACGTTAAAAAATATTATGTGGAAGGAATTTAGTATGAATGGTAATTATCATTGGCTGAGTATGTTGGACAAGTTAACAGGTAGATATAATAGAACAAAACATCGAACTATTAAGATGAGGCCCATAGACGTAGGTCCTGCTGATGAGGTTCGCTTATTGCTAACGGTGTATAAAAAGCCAAAATCAAAGTCGAGCCCGAAGTACAAAGTAGGAGACTTTGTGCGTATAAGTAGATATAAACATGTTTTTGAAAAAGGGTACACCCCGAACTGGTCTACTGAAATTTTTAAGATAAAAGAGGTAAAAAAGACTTATCCAGTAACTTACATTCTTGAAGACTATCAAGGAAATATAATACAGGGTGCTTTCTACCAGCTTGAACTAACCCCCGTCAGATATCCCGACCTTTACCTTGTGGAAAAAGTTTTAAAACGACGAGGGGATAAAGTTTTTGTTAAATGGCTTGGGTTCCCACAACAGCACAACACATGGATTAATATAAAAGACGTTTTATAAGTGGATTTTATTGCAGTCATAATGTTGGCCTTAAAGCGTGAATCTGACCGACTAAAAACATTTAAGAATTTATCTTTGGATGACAGGAAATCATACAAGTTAGCAAGAAGTGGGTTCTTTTACACCAACGTGAGAGATATAGTAAAATGTTACTTTTGCTGTATGGAAATGACCGCCTTAAACTCACCTGACGATATTGAGGCAGAACATCTTCTACGTTCACCTAACTGCATCTATGCAAACGGTGAGGATGTGTGTGGACCGTACAAAAATCGAAAGACACCATCAAAATTCGCACGCAGGGCCCTAAACACTTTTAAAGTTCTAGGAGGATCGTTCATTTTGTTCGGTCTAGGTTGCGAGATGTATTATTTTTACGAACACTTTACACGAAAATGAAAAAAAAGTGAGTTTCCAAAAACTGCCGGAAATTAAATATCTATATGTCTGGAGTTATGCCTACCGAAGTGCCCGGAAAGGGCCATGGGAAATTGATGCGCTGGCCCGATACAGATTTAAGATGCGTATTTCTCAATGTAGTGTAGTTTTGGTCCCCATTCTACAATCGTCGCACAGACATACTATCTCTGCTAAACGATTTTACCTGCAATAAAATTATTTTAACTCAGCTGAATTTGTTTGTTATTCATGCAACCCGTTTCTATTCCCTCACCTTCACCCATATTTCGTGTCATCCACAGCGGTCATTGACTACAGGGAAAACTAAAACAAAATCTCTCGCGTGGCAAATTTTTCCTTTTTGACATCTTCCCAACTTCGCTTCTTCCGATCACAGTGTTCAGACAGCGCGAAACAAAGCAGCCCACGTATCCACACATGCACTGCAAATTTTTGTATCACTCTTTTTGCATAATCGCTTCTTTTGGTCACTGTGTACAGCGATTCTTTATATTTTCCTGATTCCCGCTTCGTCTCTTCTGACCAAACAAAGCAGCCCACGTATCCACACACGCACTGCAAATTTTTGTATCACTCTTTTTGCATAATCGCTTCTTTTGGTCACTGTGTACAGCGATTCTTTATATATTCCTGATTCCCGCTTCGTCTCTTCTGACCGCTCCGGATCGCAGTTTTTTCCCCTTTTTTCCCACCTCATTTTGTCGCCACATTTCCCCCGATCACCGCGTCCACAACAATTGCCACATTCTGCATCGGATGCCCGCGCTTCCTACATCTTTACCACTTTTCCCACCCACAGAAAGTATCCGACCCACCCTACCCAACTCTTTCACTCCCGACCGCAAGCTGTTTTAAACATGGAAAAATTACTAGCTCTCCCCCTCCAGCCAACCACTACAACAACAAAACCCTGCTTTTTTCTTTTTGTCTCCAAACAAGTGCGACCAGGACGTGTCTATCTAGCTCCCACCTCAACATAATCTTATGGCCGGTGGGAACAAGTACCCCGCAAAAACAACCCGGTGGGGTACCTATAATGGTGTCCCTACGTCGCCTACTGCACTTTGTATGAGAGGTGGGTTCCTTACTACTAAGTACCATTATTAATAAAAATGATGACACAAAGACTGCAATAAGCTCCCAAAAGTTAAAATCAAACGGTGCAGGCGACCAAACAGCCAATCTAGTTTATGTACGAATCCCACAGGCGGATCGACATACAACTGAACCAGTAAAGGAGCGTGTAGCCAGGTTAGAACAAGAACTCAACCTGAGCCCTATTTTAAGCAGTCAAGAAAGGGAAAAAATTTTGGAATTATGTCAGGAATACAACGACATATTCCACCTAAAAGGTGACTATCTAACGCATACGAATGCTATCACCCACCCTATTCCGGTGGTGCAAGATCAAGCACCAATTAACCAGAAAATGTATAGATTACCAGAGACCCAGCGTCACGTAATCAACGAGCAAATAAAAGACATGCTCGACAACGAAATAGTGCAGCCAAGCAAAAGCCCTTGGAATTCGCCACTATTAGTAGTCCCCAAAAAGCCGGGGCCAAATGGCGAAAAGAAATGGAGAGTAGTCGTAGATTTTCGTAAGCTAAACGAAAAAACTATAGGCGACGCTTTTCCTCTCCCACGGATCGAGGACATTCTCGACCAATTAGGCCATTCGAGGTATTTCACTACCCTCGACTTGGCCAGTGGGTACCATCAAGTGCTCGTCGATCGCAAGGATCGTCCAAAGACAGCCTTTAGCACGAGTTACGGGCATTATGAATTTAAACGAATGCCATTTGGGCTCAAAGGAGCCCCCTCTACATTTCAGCGCCTCATGAACTACGTGCTCACAGGCCTGCAGGGCCTTGAATGTTTCGTGTATCTGGATGACATCGTAATATACGGAAAAAACTTAGAGGACCATAACGCTAAGCTGCGTAAAGTTTTTAATAGGTTGCGAGAAAACAACCTAAAACTGCAACCGGAGAAATGCCAATTTCTCCGGAAAGAGGTAGTATATTTGGGACACAAATGTTCTAGTAAAGGAGCATTGCCCAATCCAAACAAAACAGCTTGCGTCCAAAATTTTCCAGTTCCACGAACTGTTAGACAAGTTCAATCATTCCTAGGACTTGCCAATTACTATAGGAAATTTATTCCTGATTTTTCAAAAATAGTAAGACCCATTACAAATTTGCTCCGAAAGGATGTCAAATTTAATTGGACTGATAAATGTCAAGAAGCATTTCTAAATATTAAAAAAGCTTTAATTTCTTCCCCTCTATTTATATACCCTGATTTCAATAAATCTTTTAACTTGACGGCAGACGCAAGTAACGAGGCAATAGGGGCTGTCCTCTCTCAAGGAGAAGTAGGAAAAGATCAGCCCACAGCATATGCCAGTCGTTCCTTAAACAAGGCGGAACGCAACTACTCTACAATAGAGAAGGAGTTGCTGGCCATTGTTTGGGCGACTAGGAATTTCCGATGCTACCTTCAAGGTAGAAAGTTCACGGTCTACACCTACCACAAGCCTCCAAACGGAGTCTTTAATGTAAAAGACCCTACATCCCGTTTGGCGAGATTTCACCATAAGCTTTCCGAATTCCATTACACCATCGAATACAAACCCGGAAAGTATAATACAAATGCGGATGCTTTAAGCCGCATTCCACGGGAAAATAGTGAAGATCGAAACAGCCCAACCTTAACGGTGGTGGCCCAAGTACATCGATCTATGAACTCGGTTACGGAGGATAATAAACCCGCTCCGAGAGTACACGCAGTTACAAGGGCCCAGAAAAGAAAAGCCCAAGAAAAATATAACGAGGTCATTCCAGATGACAAAGAAGCGAAACAGGCGGAAGCACAGCCTGAAGAAATTGCACCCGATCCGGAGGAAAAGCTCTCTAAGCCTATAGAAGTAGCCGTTGACAAACCTCCATCGCCAGATGCGCGAAATACCCCTGAATATATCACGAGCCCCGAAGAAATTAAAATCATTCTACATGATTACCATGACTCTGCATTCGGAGGCCATCAGGGAGTAATTAAGACCTATAAGAGAATTAAGCGAAAATTTCGCTGGAAGCACATGTTGAGAGATATAAAAAATTATATCAAAAAGTGCTCAAAGTGCCAGAGATTAAAATCTTCAGCACAGTATAAAATGCCCATGGTCATTACAGACATAGCCGAGCAACCTTTTGACAAGGTTTACCTCGATATTGTCGGACCACTGGAAGAGTCCACGTCAGGAAATAAATATATCCTAACCTTCCAGGATAACCTGACAAAATTCGTGGACTGGTACGCAATACCCAATGCGGAAGCTATAACAGTAACGCGAATTTTCTTCGACACGATCGTCACGCGTTACCGCATTCCCAAAAGAATAGTTACCGATCAAGGTACCAATTTCTTGAGCGATCTATTCAAGCAGTTATGCAAACTGCTAAGGGTGAAGAAGCTGCAAACGTCAGCATACCACCCCCAGTCTAATGGAGCGCTAGAACGTGCCCATAGACCTCTGATTGAGTACTTGCGAACAGTAGTAGATGAAAATCCCCAAAGTTGGGATCAATATCTGCGCACAGCAGCTTTCGTGTACAATAGTACACACGAAGGGAACAAGTTAACTCCAATGGACTGCTTGTTCGGGTTTACGCAGACGTTCCATCTAATTTAAAAAGGGAACCCGAACCCGTATACAATCACGAGAGCTATTACCATATGCTCCGTTATAAGCTGCAGAAATCTTACGCTATAGCCAGAAAGAATATTTTGGCCAGTAAGAAAAGGTCTAAAGAATATTACGACAAAGACGCTAGACCCCTATCGTTCCATGTAGGGGATAAGGTCCTCCTTAAAGGCGAGAACAGAAAACATAAACTCGCAGAGATCTGGGTAGGACCTTACCTGGTAATCGCTACCCCGTCATCCGTGAATACCACGATACGCATGGGTAGACACAACAAATTGGTTCACAATAACCGCCTTAAACCCTACGTAGAGTAGAAAAGGCAGGAAAATTTTTTTTTATTATCCTAATTTTGGCTGATATTAAGGCTCAAAATCGACATTTTAGGAAATGCCCTTGAGACTTC
Source organism: Tolmerus cingulatus (assembly GCA_959613345.1). Classification (NCBI taxonomy): domain Eukaryota; kingdom Metazoa; phylum Arthropoda; class Insecta; order Diptera; family Asilidae; genus Tolmerus; species Tolmerus cingulatus. Next base: position 5,200,934 of record OY390712.1, read on the forward strand.
CAAACTAACCGGACAAGTTGTTAGCGGTAGGAATGCGAATGTTGATACCGGCTCCAGGAACTTGGCCACAACGGATTACAGAATTTCATTCATTAACCAAATTTGTTAGGTTGTGAAAATACTTGCAATAGATGCGCAGAATTTTTGAGTAAATAAATGCAATGTAGTAAGGACTTAAATAGTTTAAATTAAGAAAAAATTGCATAAATCAAGCGCACCGATTGAAATGTTATGAATTAAATAAAATTTAATAAGCGCACTGATTGGAATGTAAAAAAAAAAACATTTTTAAGCGCACTGATAAAAATGTTATAAATTAGGAAAAATAAAAAAAAAATTAATTAAAATTAAATAAGCGCACGAATTGGTATAGTACAAAGAGAAGTATATAAGGAAATAATTCATATTATCAAAATAAAATGCACCAATATTATAAGGAAATATTGTGTTCAAAATTTGATTGTAAAAGGACGAGCGACAGACCGATTAATTTGCGGAAAGCCATTCCTCTTCCAAGAATGACTTTCTTTTTTGCGGGGAGAAGGAATGTTGCGTAGCGGTATCGATTAGAATCGATAATTGTAAAATCGATACCGCTGGGCAACCAAAACCCCTTAGCCGGCAGTTGAATGGCCGGAAATGCAACACGGGCGGGCGGCCGCTCGAGTTTCGGCTGGCCCGTGCAAAAATGTGCAATGCCAGCGGGGTCAACCGCTGAGCCGATAGAGTGCGCGTGTGGGCGCAAGGCGGAAAACGCGCACTCAGCGCGTCTGCCAAAAAGTTCCGACCGGGAACCTTAAGTCCCCGGCGGCGAAGTCAGAGTTGCTAATAGACCATCACTGAGTAAAGATCGCGAAGAGAGGAAGTCCCTCGAACGGTTCGCTAGTCCTTCCGCGCGAAGTAGAGTTGCAAAAAGTCCGTTACGAGGGAAAGACCTCGAGTTGTCGCCCGTCCTCCCGTTTTTTAGACAAGTGTAAAAAGTTATTTAAAATAAAGTCGGGAGTGCCCCGAAGGAAATTTAAGCGCGGAGTGTGTTTGTCTTTCATTATTTTACGTATATATTTATTATATATATATATACGCATTTTGTTGTAAAAATATATAACAGTAGTGTGGGCGGACCCCAGAACTTGCCCGGGAATGACCTGGAAGGGGAAGGGTGGAATAAACCCCCGGGCTTATTCCCCAACCACCCATTGACACCTTCTTGGCCTAATAAAAAATTAGAGAGGTCCGTTTTTGGTTTCCTCCCTTACCCCATCTTAAGGATAGTGTCTAAGAAGCTCAAACACAATACATTCCGACAGAGAGAGCGAGAGCGTGGGCAGAACGAGGTAAACGAAATGATCTATTTGGACATACCTTATATTCTTTTATCAAAATTTAAGTTTTTACAGATATTTCAAAGGGGGGGTCCCGCGCAGCAATGAGGAGGTGAGAGCGCAGCTGCTGAGGGACGAGGGCACTCTGCCTCTTCTTGTCTGGCCCCGACGTGGTGACACCTCGTCACTGATCCAACGAGACAGGTCCGTTTTTTTTTTCTGTTTTTTTTTTGTTTTAGTGTTCGTTAATCAATTTCAACTTCGCTCTATTATAAAATTTATTTTGCAGCTTTTATTTCATTCATTATTTCCAAAGTTGTTTGTATTATAATTTGAACTTCAATTTATCATCCCTACATTTACTTTATGATTTTACAGTCGTGGTACTAGCTTTAATTTTATTTTATGATTTCTAACTTCCTTTTATTATGTCCAAATTGTTTTTATAACATTACGGTCGCTTGTCAACTCTAAAGTTCATCACTTCTGAATTTATTTGGTTATCTTTTTTTTGTGTTATTATTACGAAAGTCCATCGGTTTTAAAAGTTATTTTGTAATTGTTCTTAACTTTGTTTCACTATAGCTAAAGTTCGTAATTCTTACATTCATTCTACACTTTAATTTCGCTTTACTATTTCTAGAGTTTATTTGCTTTAAATCTATTTTAATAATTTTTACTTCCTCTTATTAATTCTAGAGTTTTTTTTCACTAAATCTTATTTTAATTTAATCTTCCCTTTCTCGAACTTAATTTATCATTCCAACTTTATTTTGAAACGTTTAAGGCCGAACCATTACTTCTAATCTTATTTTACGCTAAACTTTTCGAAATTAATTTAGCGTCACTAATGTAGTACTTCTAATCTAAATTCTAGCGGGGTATCAGCTGTCCACCACACTATTCCCACCAGTGACGGCTCGTCAGAGGAGGCAGGGGAGGAAGTGCCTCCTCCAGGGGCGGTTGTACCTTAGGGGATAGTGGGGCTTAGCCCCACCATAAATTTCTTAAACAAAATTGCATTAAAAATTTCAGTCTAAAGAAAACGTCTGAAATGAAAACGAAATGAAATTGCATTTTTCTTTTCAAACGCACTATGAGTCACGTTTGTATCTCCAACTGTAATTAACATATTTTGCAAGTTACTGCATATAAGGTTAAAATACATATATCTCCTCTCCGCTAAAAGAGCTAAGCAACTCTTCATTATAAACCAATTTTCCTATCCTATAACGAGAACACCGCAAATTCCATGCAACTCCAACAAGAAAGGGCTAAGCAAATCCAGCCCCTAGCCCACAAATTGTGAGGACTTGCTAAGAGACTTATCAATAACCAACACAAAGCTCTTAAGTTTTATTCTTCCGATACCTTTAGTTTTATTTCTCTTCCTTTGCTTTACTCTTCTTTGCGCTTAGGGCTCAAGCAAATTAGCCCTGCTGAGGAAGATACCAATTGTGTCCTAGGTCCAATTCTCTTTTATAATTTTAAGTTTTGTTTCTCTTCTGCCTCATGTGTTTCAAAGTGCATTGGGCTAAAATGATTTAGCCCCGCGGATGACAGAAATCTTATATATGTGTGTAGGTATCCTCTAACACTTTGAACCGATTTGGCGTGCATAGATAGTTGTGAAAAAGGTCGTTTGGGGCTGACGAGAGAGTAGCCCCTAAAGCCTAATGAGTCGATATATTGAAATGTTTCCTCATACAGTCGAAGTCGTATTGAGATGAATATTTATAGGAGTTAGCACAAATTCATAACAGTTTGAGGGAAAAAATTCGCCCGTCTATGTAGCATTTATGAAATTTAAAAAGGAATTTGGCATTTGTACAGATAAATTAATTTAACGATTAAGATTTCTTTTCATAATAAAAAGAATTCGGTTGGCAATTTAATTTTCAAACCATTTGTTTCGCGTTCACTCGAGGAAAAATTGGAAATTAAACGTTTAGGACCATATCAGCCCTCCACCTTTGCTATAAAGACATGTGCTAAAAAACAAACCCGTAATTTTTCTGCTGATTGATTCAATAATAAACCATAGTTAATAGGTAATGACGCGAGAAATTCTCGTTTTTATTTTTATTGCCTATTATTGCGAGGTGATGCAGCATGGACAAATACCGGCTTTGGTAGCATATACCTATCGATGTAGTTTTGGATGATTAATTAAAGAGCAATAGTATCGCTCAAAATACTTCAAAAACGAACTTTTGGATTACATTTTCAAAATTGATGTGAGTTAAGAACAGAAATCGATATAGCAAATTTTATTTCGTTTCAAGCAGACGAAACAACAGATATTTCCTGCACTTCTCATTTGGTGATAATTTTGCGATTTGTGAAAAATCAATTGCCGTTAGAACGATTTTTTTCATTTGTCGATCTGCCCGATTGTTCTGAACAAGGGATGGTTGATGTGGGTACCAAATTAATCTTCCAAATGTATCATGGAGCTGCTCTGATGAGCGGCGCAAATGCGGAATAGACCTAAAAAGAGCCTTACAAGTAATATTTATTAATTATTATACTATTATATTTATTACATAATATATATTTTCTACTTGTAACACTTCCTCGTTGGGAAAACCGAACAGTTTAATTCGATTAACGCCTTGAATATGGTACCTCTTGTGTAGAACGGAAACCTGCATGCGTTCATTGAGTTACTTTTGTTTTGCTTTAGTAGTTAGCCCCACCAACGATAATTTCCACGAGCCGCCACTGGTAATAGGTGAACTCTTGTTGCGTAGTGTTTCTCGGCACTTGTAACTGCTGCCGTCCTTCTTGCTTATTAGGCAATTTAAAGGAAAATTTGAAACTGCAACCAGGTTTCATTTTAATTAATGGGTAAATTTTTGTTTTATTTTGCTGAAAAGGCCATAGAGGGGATAAAATGCGTCGCAAAATTAGAGCGAACATTCTTTGTAATTATGTTTCATATTTTTTGATGTAAAAACCCTGTACATGAGCGTTGTAAAATTGCGGGTGTTCGTAGTAAGAGAGACACTCATTGAATAAACGAGACGGAAGAAGCACCGGACACCTCTCAGCGAACTGATTATGAAATGTCACAATGGTCGGGGTGTCTTTTTTAATATATTGATTTATAATGAAAATACACCGTATTATTAAATTTCAATTGCACTTATATTATTCATATACCCTCATTACAGAATGTGTTTTTTCTCGCCTGCACTTCTGGATTAACTCAAAAATGTCTTTACTAACACTAATCGGATTTTACTACGCTCCGAGCATGATATCGCGTTTCCTTAGGCTTTATCTTCATAGGTCATCATTCCTTGTTGACATTCAACATCCCTATTTTTTGTTTCACTCATGTGCAGGGATTTTGTAGGATGCTGCTGCTCCACATTCATTAGTTGCTGCGAGCATCATACTTTGTGCTCTGTTAGGAATGAACAATGTGGATTGGCAAATCCGTATAAAATCCCTGTACGTGAGTGACGCCCTTTGAAGATAAAGTCTAAGGACAGTTTTATTATTTGTTATTGAGTTATGCTTAATCACAATTGTGCGGGATTTTTAAGCGTTTTAATTGTCATAATTTACCAAAAGGATTTGGGCGCAAGTTAAAACTCATCCCGTTTTTCAGACGTGTGTTTGTACTCCAGTATATATAATTCAGTGGGCAGCTCCAAGAGATTAATTTCAATTCGCCTTTACGCCCCTCCGCAGGACCAGGGCCAGCATTCTGATCGCGGGTGAGTGGTGAGTGCGAGTCACCATGCTGCCTGTCAAAGCTACTCACCATCTCACTTTCAAGCGATTGCGATAAGCATGGTGAGTTCGAGCTTTCGAAAAGGTTGCAATAACAGAAGCACGGCAATACTAAACGTCAAAAACGATAAATGTCTATTAAATTTTGTGAATTGTGTTGGGTTAGTTATTTTTCTGAAGCAATTTTGAGTAAGTAGAATTAATAATAATATAATTGTATGAGGGGATGTTAAAGAGAAGATGTACATATACACATATATGTTAACTTATACCCATTTTGGTGATCAAATTTGTATACCCGGACTTAACACTCAATAGATCCAAGACTTGCATATTTGAGAATATCATTAACTTGAAACTGTGATTTAATTTATATAAGTGTTTTATCCTAAATCCCTGACTTGATATAAAATTGTGACGAACTTATAAGTTGGAGATCAAATTCGCATACTCGGGCTTAACACTCAATAGATCCAAGACTTGCATATTTGAAAATATCATTAACTTGAAACTATGATTTAATTTTGATAAGTGCTTTATCCTAAATTCCTGACTTGATATAAAATTGTGACTATATTTTTAAAGATCTGTAAATGCTTTATGAACCCTGGACCTGTCATCTTTCCGAATTAGCCGATGTGAACTTTTGTGAACTTTGATTGAGTATATTCTGGCACGGGTGGTCATCTATGAGTTTGTGTACATTTTTAGGCTCCTCAAGTTTGTGAGCCCAGTTTTTTGTCACTTGATTGGATTTATTAGTGGGGAGAGATTCATCATTGTTGTCGCCAAGTCCTTAGTCCGCAGACGGTGTGCTGGACTGTTTTGCCGCCAGCTCAGGTTTATATCATCGTGAACATAGGCCTTTTAGGCCTTTAACAATCTACCTATACAGAGTACCCCTGGCCTAGGGCCTGAAAAGTGGTGGTTAATACAACCTGAAGGCTAGGACCATAAAGTCACCTTTTGGGTGCACTGATTCTTAGAATCAGTAACTCAAACAACAACAACAGAATTAATAATAATTCATATGTGGCATAAATTATACCACGATTGAAAATTTAGAAATGTTTAAATAAACTGAAATAAAATGTTTCCTTATTACTTTATAATAGCAATTTTTACAACAAAATGGATTTGGTGCCTGCTGCTATTGAGGAAAACAAGAGGATTAGGCTCAAGAGAAGGGAATTAAGGGATAACCAGAATCCTTTCGATATCTCGGATGTGCGGTTAGTAATTTTATTTTGAAATGCAACGTAGTGCAAACTTTAATGTGGCAATTTAGTTTTATAGAATTGTACCGATTCCCCAAAGGCCTCTGCATGGAGTTAATAGAGGAAATTACTTCACATCTTCCAAGGGCTATTGGGAGAGATGCCATTCCTCCACATATTTTGGTTCGTAATGTAAAATTTTAAATTTTCAGATTTTGGCAGCGCTAAATTTTTATGCGAGCGGTTCGTACCAACGAAGAGTTGGCCAAGATTTTTTAAGCTGCATGTCCCAAACGAAGGTATTAGTTCCGATAAAAACAGTATCGACTGTCATTTCGCAAAAACTGATGCCTATATACGTAAAGTTCCCGCAAACAGCCGAAGAAATGTACATGTCCAAGGCGAAGTAATTTGTATATACATTGAAATGGATAACTTTAATTAATTTATAAAACTTTTAGATTTCTTGAGAAAACAGGAGTTCCGGGATTAATTGGGCTAATTGATTGCACGCATGTGGCGATTACAGGACTTCCGAAGGAAATTGAAGCGGCCCATGTCAATAGGAAAGGCATTCATTTCAAAAATGTCCAAATTGTAAGGCATTCATTTAAAAATAATCGTATTAAATATTTCATAGCTTTTACTTTAGATATGCTCATCTGACATGGAAATAATAAACGTGTTAGTCAGGTACCCCGGATCGTGTCATGACGCTTTTATTTGGCAAAATAGTCAAGCCTTTTGCTTTTTAGAAAGTAACTTCGACAGAGGAGATCGATCGACTTGGTTATTTGGTAAAATAGCATAAGTTTGTTATATTAATAAAATACTTAATTTCTTTGTAATTCAAGGTGATTCTGGCTACCCTCTTCAGCCTTGGCTCATGACACCCATAGGAAATCCTCAAACCGATGCAGAAGTCCATTTTAATAGCGTGCATACTAAAGTACGATCTTTAGTTGAACGCACGATAGGGATATTAAAAGTCAGATTTCGGTAATTCTTAATTTATACTTTTAAACAGATTTTAATAACAAAAATTATTATAGATGCTTATTAGGTGAGAGACAACTGCGCTATAATCCTGTGATTGTGGGGTCTATAATCAATTCGTGCGTAGTGCTCCACAACAAGCTAATAAGGAATATTCCACTGACACCACAGGAAGAAGATGGAGTAGCTGCTGTGGATGTGGAGCATTTGGTGGATATTCACGATATAGAGTCAGCAGATATCGTGGAAAACCGCCAATATTTTTCAATTGGGTCAAGAATAAGGGAAACCTTAATGAGCAATTTAGTCCCAAATGTGTAATTTAGGATGTGTGGTAAATGGGGTGGTGAGAGGGAGGGGTTTTAGTCGGTAGTCCACCCAGGGTGGGAGTCCGACACTTTGTCCGTAAATGGATTTCCCCTCCCTGCAAAAAAAAAAAAAAATTCAATTTATCTTTTTATTTTTTTTAACGATAACATAAATTATTTCATAAAAGATTCAAAAAATTAGGTAAATAATAAAAAATTAAGTGCCAAAATGTTTGTTCAATTTCCACAGCTCAGCGAGGCAGTCTTTGAGCAAAGACTTAATATCATTTAAGTCCTCTCGAACGAGGACTTGATTTTCGATTGCCACCTGTATCGGCGTGCGAGCCAGCGAAGCTGCTCTCCTTGGTGTCTCAGCAGCAGTAGTTGGAGCGCCAGCGGAAGTACTGGACGGGCCAGCGGCAGTAGTAGGAGCTCCCGCAAACTCCTGCAATTCGGGCAATGGTGTCGTCTGTTTTAAAAGAAGGTAAATAAAAAAATATTATTATACCGGCTTTTATGGGAGAATCATAGTTGCAAAATTTGGACGTAAGAAAACGAAAACAAAGCAGATGTATTAAAACTTACTGGATTTAGGCCACCTTCATCGGTTGCACCATCTCCGTCGAAATATTGAATTCCACTCGCCGCTATTATTTTTTTCTCGTCGTCTGTTAGGACGACTTCGCAAGGAGGCCCACCACCTGTCTTATTGTGATGTTGGCGAATCCTTGCTACTTTTTTTTTGTGGCGCTTCTCATATCGCGCCAGCACTATTAATTTAAAATAAAATCGTATATTGTATACAAAACAAAAACAGAAAATATATGTATGTATATTACATAGATATATAGCTTACCTTTGACCACTGCGAAGCAGTTTTCGCCGGTCCGCACTTATTCAATGCACTGCATAGAAGTGCCCACTTGTCGCGCTTTTTGGAAAGGCCTGCCGTGCCCGAAAACCTTCCCTCCAGAATAGCCCCATCCTCCATCATATTTTGAATCAGAATATCCTTCTGATGTCGGGACATTTTGCTCTAAAAGTAATCACTTGTAAATATTGTGTTTCATGCTTGGGATATTTATATAATACATACCATTTTTAACAAATTATTTATTGTTGTTCTTGTTGTTGTTGATGGGTTTTTTTCCCGACGGGCGTCCAGACAGATGAATATATGCTACAATATTCATTAACTCGTGGCCGTGCCCGACAGTAGATTGCCGGTACCGTCCGAGTGCTACCCCATTTATGCTTTTTCTTTGACGACACACGCATACTCACTTTTTTCGGGAACAAAGTATCATAAACTTTCTCCAAACAACCCTTCGCAGGATCGCTCAAAAGACAAAGAGTAATTAGGGAATCTCCGTGCATTGCAGATGCAGGGATCTTGAGACAAAGGATCATAAAGATATCGCACCTATCCTATTTGCGCATCCTAGCGCAAAATAGCCAGATGTGCTGTTCGGCACAAAGGATGACCATTTGGCCGAGGATCTGTTAAAAGAGGACTCGGGGATACACTCATGCATTCCATTAATATAATATTTACTTGCCGGCTAGAAATCTTTCCCTAGTCCATTAGCACCTCCACCCATTCGTCTTTCATGGTACGCACTTTTCAGGCCGGTAAATGTAAAAAATCAAAATTATGAAACCAAATTATATTCAAATATGTATTAACAAATCTTAATGATTAAAATGTATAAATACATAATGTGTAACTTAAGTGAGTAAATAAATTTTAAATTAAGTTAATTATAAATGTATTTTTGAAACGTAGTATATTTTAGATAAACAAAAAGGAATTGTTATAAATTAGTAATTAATTTGTTTAACAAAAAATAAAAATTATATACGTTCATATAACACTTATTTATTATTAATAAATTAAGTTAACATGTCTTTATTCGATTAAAATCAATCGCGTATTCAAAACTAAGTATTAAAACGATATTGTCATAAATTCAATAAAAACCGAAATAATGTCAAAGTTTTAACGGCCATATCTCAGTAAATTTTCATAAATGTAAAGTAAAATTTCAAAAATGTATTACCCGTCAATTTGTAGGAAATTTTATATACATACTTGTTTTTCTATGAAGCAATGCCTAACCTATTTCTGCTCAGAAAAGAGTTATTTGCATAAAAGAAAAAATAAATTTAATTTTTCCAATATATTTTGAACTAAAAAATTTTTTTAAAATTTTTTAAATAAGTTATTTCGATATAAAATCTTATTCTCTACAAAATTTGCCAAATAAAAAAATCCCAAATTTTGCTTCGTTTTCGAGATATACTCAAAAACCCGTAAGGTTTGCATTTCCACCCCTATTTCTAATTTGCTCCCTCTAATTTAATAGCACTCTGCGGCTTTTTCATCCTTAATAACCAATTGCATGATTCGTGCAAAAAAACCCCTTGAACGTCTTAGTTCCTTTTGATAAAACATAATCAATAGCCTATTGTCGCACATCAAAGCGGCAGGGAGTAAATTTGACAGTCAAAAGTGAGTCCCACTCACTAGTCACCATTGATCGGAATCGCTTTTCTGGTGAGAAAATTTTTCGAAGTCACCATTCACTAGTCACCATTGATCGGAATCGCTTTGGCAGTTTGAAGGGTGAGTGTGACTCGCACTCACCACTCACCCGAGATCAGAATCCCGGCCCAGCAAACATTTTACGATGTCAATTTTGTAGTGTTTTTACTCACACATCTTTGAATAAACTCCATTTTTTCAGCTCATTTCCACTCCATATTCATTTATTCCTCCGAGTTCTATACCGTGTTATTCAATAAAATGGAGTAATTATTGATTTTGCGCCAGACATAACCTCGTTTGAATCTGTAAAACTGCTTAGAAATTAAACATTTTAAAATATCAAACTGTAAAAAAAGTATGGCTAGAAAAAAAACTGATATTAGGGAAGTCTTTGAAGCGGGTAAACGCATTCGAGGTTATATTAACATTAGTGCACCAATGGTGCGATATAGTAAGTAAGTTTTGTTAAAAAATAACATTTATAATTCGATTAAAGCAATTTCTTAAAATATGCTTAGGTTAGAATTCAGGTGCCTCTTAAGAAAATATAACGTCGATCTCTGCTACACACCAATGATAATTGCAGACTCTTTCTGCCGAAGCGAAGAAGCTCGTCAAAATGAGTTTACAACAAATTTGGGTAATAAAGTATTTTATAGATTTTTTCAATCAATAATGGGAAATTTATTTTACAGAGGACAGTCCGATAATAGCGCAGTTTGCCGCAAGAACCTCAAAGGATCTTCTTATGGCCGGAGAACTGGTTGAGCCCTTTGTCGACGGAATCGACGTGAATTGTGGGTGTCCTCAAAAGTGGGCCATTTCTGCTGGATACGGGTGTGCGCTCCTGAAGCAACCCGAAATCGTAAGGGATATGATTCAAACGATTAAAAGGAACCTTCCGCAGAAGTTCAGCTGTTCACTTAAATTGCGAATTTTGGAGACGGACATACGAACAACGGTGGAACTTTTTCGGCAGCTGGAGCAGTGCGGGGCGACTTTCCTTTCCTGTCACGGCCGTCGTCCCTGGCAAAAAACCTCTGAGCCTGTCGATCTTGCGGCGATGGCCGAAATTAAGAAATCCCTCCGAATTCCGTTTGTGGTAAACGGCGATGTTCGCAGCGTCGAGGATGCCGAAAGGGTTCACATGTCGACCTCGTGCGATGGGGTGATGGTCGCCCGGGGTCTCCTAACGAACCCCAGCATGTTCACAGGTACGCCCGCCACTCCCCTGGAGTGCGTCCAGAAGTGGGTTAACATCGCGACAGGCGAGGGCTCAAAAATTACGTTTCAATGCTTTCACCACCATCTATCTTTCATGATGGAAAAAATCATGAAAAAGCACCAAAGGATTGAATTTAACAATTTCACTCAAAAAAGCCAGGTGTTGGGGTTTCTTGAGGAAAATTTTGGGATGATCGTCACCGGTTTGAAAAATAAAAATTTAGTTTGTACTTATAACGAAGATCTAGTCAAATTAAGTCGACTGTCTTTAAAACCCAGTCCTATAAGCCCTTACTCATCTAATAAGCGGTGTGGAAAATTTTTTGATGAATTTAAAAACGAGGCTTACAACAAAACAATTTCAGCCACCGAGGACGAAGAAGATTTCAATTTTATGGGTGGCACTATTTTTGATCCTGTGTAAGTTGAATAAATGTTAGTTGATTGATTGATGGAAGAAAAATGAAAGAAATAAAATCAAATAGCTGATAAAAATATATTTTCATAAATAAAGAATACATTCCAGAACATAAGTACAATGAAATGGTGTTTTTTAATCATTTTTTCCCGTGACACTTAGAAAAATGTATTGCTTAAAATGTGACAAATCTAAAAAATTCGATTAAGTGCGCTCGGTATTATATTGGTAATTATTTATTTTAAATTGTTTTTGTAGATATTTTTTTTCTTTTAAATTCAATTCGTTCTAAGCTGATAATCGCCGTTCTGTGTGATATATCTTACCCAGGGCAGGGCTTGATATCCGCTCTTTTCAATAATTTTTAAGTATCGCACCTGAATACCGGACGTTGTAAAGTAGGGAATTTCAAATTTAACCTGAATCGGAGGCTTCCCTTCGCTATCTTCGCACTCAACACTTGGTAAACCGAAGTGGGCACGCATAAGATATTCTTTGCCGCCCTGAAATTTTTATTTTTTCGTTATAAAAAATTCAAAGTATCTTTTTTAAATTATTTAAAAAAACCCACTGGGAATGATTTAATAGTCCATGTGATAGCGCTCTGTTCGGGGGCGTATTTTACACTGCCAATGGTAGTTTTAAATTTTGGCGAATCAGCGTCGCTTGGCACTGGAATAACAATTTCCACGTTGTTCGCTGTTGAACGCCTCTTGAACTGGGATTTCGCTTTAATCATGTACTCGACACGACTGTGGGCATGTCGCTCTATGACAGACTCAATCCAGATTAAAGGTTTTACCTGAAATTTTTAAATCAAATTTGTTTTGTTTCATTAAATTAAAGCACCTACGTGTGTATTCAGCCGATAGGACATGAGCTCAAATTCTCCATCTGGTGGAATAAAAGAAATTGTTCTATCGTTTTCAAATCGAGAAAGACGAACGCACTGGTGAAATTTGACGTCCTCCAGTTCAACTGATTTCGATTTGCCACGTCCGGTGCTTTCAAAAAGTACTTTGTCATTGAGACCCAGTCTTAGTTCGGGCATGCCGGAGAGATAAACCCTCATTTTAATAGCGCCAACAATTTCGCTGCGAAGGACATTCCCATTTGCGTTTGCGAGCAAATTAACCGATTCAATAACGTCGAGAAACACCTCGTTTTTGCGATACTTTATACCTTCACTACGCCAGGAAACGGCATTTGTCACCGCCATTGGGATCCGGGGCTGAATTTCAAGCTTGTGACCCTCTTGGGTGATGTACTCTTGCAGAATTTTGCTATCTGTTGTCTGGGGATACCCGAAATCGATTAACTCATCGAGGAGTTCATAGATGACAACGAAATTGTCTCGAATGCTCTCCTCCTCTAGTTCCTTGAAATATTCAACAAACACCTGAACGATTTTATGTAGGAAAACAAAAACAAGAGCGATATTTGCATTCTTTCGTGTTGTCGAAACAATATACAAATTGTTCGTTTTTATATACGAAAATGTGCACTCTGTTGTTTGGATGATTGGCGTAATGAGGCCCTCCTCCTCCTTTTCCATAAGCAAAGGCATGAATTTATCAATGACCGACATGTCAATGTCACCCCGGTAATTTCGTGATATCAAAACCTGCAGGAAATGAGCAAGTTTTCTTTATTTTCCACATTATAAATTTATAAATTACTTTCCCACCTTTCCCTTCACGTCGAGAATGTAAATCGCGGATGACGACATGTTTTATTATTGTTATTTATTTTGTTAAGTGATCCGATCTAACATGTAGCAATATTTCAACTGTTATCGCGAAAATTTTCGGACAAAGAAAATGTATTTTTCTATTCTTTTGAGGCCATTAAACGTCACATAAATTCGTCTACCCTTTGAAATTCTTACTTATAAATTCAACATAGAAATATACTATATATATATATATAATTTTTCTCAAAAAACCATCCCCACCACACCCTCTAGTAAATTTGTGAACAAAAAGTTTAGCCCAACGCCTAACGTGTATCACGTCGAGTACACTGACATTTTGTATTATGAACACAGGATGACCCAAAAATCTTATAACTATTATAACTCGAAATTTTTTAATTGCTATCAGAGAGAAGTTAAGTTATTTAACTTCTCTCTGTTGCTATATTCTGAGACTTATTCTTTATTCGGAAGGGATTGTAATAAAAGGTGATTAGTGAGTGCGAGTCGAAATGGCAAATACTAAATACTATTAAAATATTTAAACAATTTAATACAATATTTGCAAGTAATTACTGTAAGCTGGAAATTTAGGCGGAAAACACAGAAATTTCCTGTGGCCGTTGAACAAAGCAAATCTGCTGCCATCTATTGAGATGATTTTGAGAGCAGCCCGCCATCGTGACTGGGAGCAATCAGAGGCGCTGCAATCACACGGAAAGTATAATGTCGCGGGAGTCGTCAGAAAGAAGAAGAAGAAGCGTGGAGGAGAGTCTTGTTTTAACGGTTGTAAGGAGGGTGTAGTTCAGCGGATGCTTCTGGCTGGATCCCAGGAAAGGGGCGCAATGGCGAGTTCGCCTACTGTGAGTGAGCAGCGGGTTACATTACATTCAGATCAAATTAACTCGCCATTAAGATTTGCTAATTTAAAACATGCTGCAAGCCAGGGAAGAGATATTCCGTGGTTAAAAAACGAAACATACCTAATCTCCATAGGAAGCCAAAAAACCATTTGCTAACAAATCAAGTCTGTACACATAATAGAAATGTAGTTGTGAAATGTCAGCCTGTACCAAAGTATGGAACCTACGTTACAAAGGCGGTTCACTTCTGCAATTTAGCTTTTCATTTTTCTTGACCTTGGTACCGTTATTTCTCTTAAGCCCACGATTTTGCTAGAAGTCGATAGCATGCTTAAGCATTGTGGTGGAAGCGAGAGAAACAATGCTGAGGCGGGGCTTGGAATTTTAGAGGAATTAATACAGAGCTACAGGGTCCCCAAAAAATACAAACGCACAAATTTTTTTTTGCCAAAATTAATTATTAATTCACTATATATTTCAGCGCATTTTTTTAGATACTCGCAAGGCAATTAAAGAATAATTGGTTTAATATGCAACCTTTTAGCACATATTAAGTAAAAACTCAATCGGAATGAAGCACCCTGTCCTTTAAAGCTATCTTATCGCCCCGCGCACCGGCACACAACCGCATTTGACTTAGCATTCGCCTTCAGATCACATGACCAAGGAGCTGTGCTTCGGTAGGAGATTCAAGATCCTCATTCCTAAACGCACCGACTGGATTTGCGAGGGTCCCAATCTAGACCGCAAAAGGATTATTTGGTACACTGATTGCTAGAAATCGGAGCATGGCACTGGAGCAGGTGTCTATAGACCCAATACAAAGGGCTCGATCGCAATGGGCAAGTGGCCCAGCGTTTTCCAGCCTGAAGTCCATGCCATCAAAACCTGCGCCCAGCTGAGCCTTAACAAAGGACAAAAAGGTACAACAATCAACATACTCTCTGGTAACCAAGTGGCAATCAGGGCGCTCTCTTCGTGGAATTTTCGTTCAAGGCTCTTCAAAGAGTGCTTTGACTGTCTCCTAAGCCTGGCTGCCTGTAACATTCATACTCGTTTGGGTACCGGGGCATTCTGACCTTGAGGGTAACGAAGTCGCTCACGAACTGGCCAGAGAGATATCAACCAAAGATTATCTATTTCTATAAGATGTGACACTCTCTATACAATCGCAAAGCTCTAACCCATATGCAATTCTGAAAACGGGATCGAGAAAAAGTTCGCCTTAGTTAAGGCAGTAAAGCACTACTGCCTACAATTCCTTATCTAAATTATAATAAGAGCGAACGAGACAAAGATAGGCGAGCTCAAATGCTCACCGACAGCGCTTACACTGTAAGCAATAAATTGAGCTTTTTTTTCACACGCGTTTTTAAATGGCGCGATGAAACTCAAGTAAGTGTTCGTGAAAGCACGCGGGCTGGTATTAGTGCCACCGCTTGCAATGTTCCCGGTATAGGAAAAGTCAGAATTGGAGAAGGGAGAAGAGGCAGGTAGCACAAACCGGGGTGAGTTTGTTTACAATTTTTTCATGCTGCACTTTTAAACGGCGCGGTGAAGTTGACACTTCTCGCGTTATCAGAGAGTACAGGGTGAGCTTGATTTTCTTCAAGAAGTTTTACAACGTGAGAAATTTATTTGAAAAGTTTTGCGATTTGAGATATTTTGTCTTAAATCAAAACGTGAATTTTGTGCAATTTAGTTTGTTTTAACTAAAATGGGTAGACATCACATAGTGTGTTTGGTGTGCGGATGTGACAAAGACAAGTATCCGGAATTAAGGTTTTTTGGCTTTCCGAAAGACAAAGAAAGGTTGGTAAAATATTTTAAATATCTAGTACAGTAGGAATTCGATTATTTATGCCCTCGATTATTTTTATAATATATTCTATAATTTAAACAGAAAATAAAATATGTTCTGAAATCAGGGATCATAACGAAAACAGTGTTTATTTAAAAGTCGTTATTTATTTAACTTATAGTGATTTCAATTGCTTCTAAATTTTCATTAAAGGTATTTGTCGTTTACAATCATCCATATGAAATGATTTATATGATTATGATTATTATTTGTGATCAGGACAAATAAAACTTATTTGATAATTTGCATAAATGACTGAGAAAATATAAGTCGTTTCATATGGATGATTGTAAAATTTATAAAAAATGTTTTTGTTCAGAGAAACTTCAATTGATACTTAGTCCGTATTGCGCGCAAATTGAAAATTGTTATCAGCCAGTATGCTGCATAAATTATCAAGTAGTGACAATTTAGAAGTAACTTAAATCACTACAAGTTAAATGTAATCGTTTAATTTGGATTTTTTATGTAATTATCAAATATAAATACTCTAATATCAATTTTTATTTAACAATTACGAAATTTGCGATACAACTAGTCATAACCAAAATCATTCATAAGCTGCACAAAGCATCAATTGATCCTTTAATGCGACGTGCAATTATATTGATTTTTTAAACGAAAATGTGAAGCATAATTAGAATCCTATGTTTAAATATATTACAGGAGGAAGATTTGGTTAGCGAATATTAACAAAACTGGCCTGATTAATGCAAAAATTTCAAAGGATGTCTGCATATGTGACAAACATTTCCCTCATAGCATGATTGGGAAGTCAGGAAAACGGCTGCTGTCCTATGCGGAACCATATAAAGTCAGCGAAATTCCTTCTACGGAACAGATTAGTATTTCAGAAAATATTCTGTTAGTTCCTCCAAGAAGTGCTGAAGGTACGTGAAAAAATAAATCATATTAAGGGAAATTGATAATTAATAATATAATTGCATAGGTACGGAAATTGGTCTAATTAGCAATGAGGGCTTAATTGACCAAATACCTGGAACTTCAACTGAAGGGTTAACGGCAGAACCACGTGGAACTTCAGCTGAAGGGTTTATGGACCAAATACCTGGAACTTCAGCTGAAGGGTTTATGGCCGAACTACCTGGCACTTCTACTGACGGCAATAAATCATTGACATTTTCAACAACTCATAAATCTACCCAAACGACGACTATCAACATTAATGAGATGGAAATTGAAGAATTAAGAGAAGAATGCCAAAAATTAAGGAAAGACAATACGGAATTGAGGAAACAGCAGGACAGCAATAAGCTTTACATGGAAAGAACGAGACGCCTTTTGCCAGAAGAATTAGCACGTATAGTGGAGAGCCACATTAGCAACCTACATCATAGCCCTCAAGGACGCAGGTACTCTATAGAATTTAAGAAATTTTGTCTAAGCATATATTTCGTCGCACCATCAGCGTATTCATTTTTGTCCAAAAATATGAACTTACCTTCGAAACGAACTTTGTTGAGGTTCGTGAAAAATTGGCCCTTTGGCCCCGGGCTGCATGAATCCCTTTTCAATGCACTAAAGTTGAAATTAGAACCTTTGCCAGACTTTGCTAAAAATTGCGTGATATGCTTAGATGAAATATCTCTAAAAACCAATTTATTTTTCAGCAAGGGACAAAATAAGATAATAGGTTTAGAGGACTATGGCGATCGCAGAACAAGGCTACCTGCAAAATATGCAATAGCTGTGTTGGTCAGAGGCATTACACACCGGTATCATCATTTAGTAGGTTATTATTTTGTCAATAGTCCTTGTAGTGCCAAAATTTTAAAAAATTTAATATTTGAATGTTTACAGAAACTAGAAAAAATTAATATGAAACCCCGAGTCGTGATTTCAGATCAAGGAGCAAATTTTATAGCGGTTACTAAGCTGTTAGGGATTTCTGTAGATAAGCCTTATTTTTCATTTAGTTCATCCAAAGTTTATTATTTATTTGATACGCCGCATTTGTTAAAATCGTTTAGAAATAATTTTATGAAATATAATATCATTTACGAAAACGGGAAAACGGCAAAATGGGCAGACATAGTTCACTTATATACTGTAGATAAAAAAAATAATATTAAAGCGGCTCCGAAATTAAGTAACGAACACATTTACCCAAATTCTTTTCAAAAAATGCGCGTAAAGTTAGCTGCACAAATCTTAAGTGCTACTGTGGCAAGTGCTTTATACACACTTGCCAGTGGAAATGCCGCTTCTTCCACAGCAATTAATACCGCCGAAGTAGTAGAACGTATAGATAAGTTATTTGACATTTTTAATTCTAACAAATTTAATGAACCCAAAGTATTTCGACGGCCGTTTTTTGGGACAGAAGACCAGTTAAATTTTTTAAATGAAAGTAAGATATTTATAAATAGTATGTCGTTTTTTGACGGTTCAAAAAATGTTACCACCAAACTTCGGTTTTTAAAAGGTTGGTTGCAAAACATAAATGTGTTACTTCAGTTACATTCCGAATTAAAGCGCGAAAATATTTCGTTTCTTTTAACGCGTAATTTAAATCAAGACATACTAGAAAATACATTTGGTATTTTACGGAAACGAGGAGGAAATACCAGATCATTAACTCCTTTCCAATTTTCGTGCGCGTTCAAAAAATCATTTAGCGTAAGATACATGGAAAATATAACAACATCTGGTAATTGCGAGCCAACTGGCCATATAGAACTACCAAATGTTGTTATAAATCCACTTTACGATATTCCAACTCCGCAGATTCAACTAGCTAGCGATAAAATAATTTTAGACTCAGATTATAAAACACTCGATTTTATAGGGCAAAATGCTTTCTATTACTTCGGCGGTTGGTTATTAAAAAAACATAGAGAAAATCATAATTGTTCCGCGGAAATAGTCACTGAGGAAACTTCATCTTCAGTGTTTTTAGGTTTCAAAGAGTATGAGAATGCTCATTTAGTTAGGCCTTCAGCAGAGTTTATGAGTACTTTGGATAAATTGGAAACTAAATTTTGTCATAATTTTAACAATATTTGTATAGAGAGTAACATAGAGCAGAAATTTTACGACATTTTAAAAGAAGATTTTAATTACTTTTGTTGCGAGGACCAAGATAAAATATATTTAATTCGATTATATATTAGAGTAAGAATTTATAGTATAATAAAAAATTTTAACAGAAATGTAAAGCAATTTGATAATAGAAATAAGATGTTAAGTGTAATGCACTTATAAATTGTAATAATTTTGTACGATACTATTTATTTGATTTATTAAACGAGGAGGTTTTTTATGCCTAACAGCTTTTTCCTCCTAACAAAAACTTATGTATTTTTATTTAAACTACCCACAATCATAGGTACCAACATCGGAGCAAGCGCGGACTACCATGAGATTTAAACAATATCTCTATTTTTCCCACAATCAGATCTGTAACAGATTTATCATGAAATTGTACATTAAATTGAAATTTATGAGCAGTAACTAGTATCAAACACTTCTTATTTCCTTAAAATAAAATTTAATTACTTTCATTTATATCCATTTTGCATCAACAAATTAATTCCCAACATTGTTCGATTCCATTTTTGAAGTTTGCATATTTAAAAATCAAAGCAATTTAATATGCTTTTTAATTTAATGAACAACTTACAAACTAACCTGATCGAAATTTGATTTTAAAAAAACTCAGATAATATGAAAGTAATATTTTATTTTACAATAATATGAGAGTAAGAATTTTTCTAACAATTTAGATAATTTAAGAATAAACACGAATTCTTAATGAGAAATGCAATGAATTTCATGAAAAATTGTAAAATATAAAGAGGCACCCTGTAGAAGTGTTTCAATTCCTGTTCCATTTCCACTCAAATTTTTATCCCTTTCTTGCGCATGCCTTCCTTATTACTATCTACTTCTTGCAAAATTCTCAAGTTCGTTTGGATAACTGTACCAAGGTCGAATTTTGATAAGGAAAAACGTCACGAGTGTCACATCTTGTTATAGATAATCTTTGATATCAACAAATAGGTACCAAGGCCCGAAACCCTTCTGTAGCATTGGCTGGTCTCCAGCTAAAGCTCTAGTAGCCGAAGGGGGAAAAAACTATGGAATTTATTTATTGGAACAATTCTCTGGGGTTACGAGAAACTAAGGAGCTCATTAAACCCTATGCCAATACCACCGTCTTGAGCAAAGCGAATCTCAGGCTGCTGGTGAGTTACTTATCTGGTCAACATGGAATCAGATTTCATAAATTGAGTCTGTCAGTTGAGACAGAATGTCGACTATGGCTTGAGGACGAGGACACTACAGTTCACATTTTGTGTGATTGTCCGGCTCTTGCGCGGACCTTCGGCAAGAGGTTGTTAAGCTCAGTCGAGATCCGTAATTCTTCCGTGGGTGACCTTTTGGCTTTCCTTAGGATAGCGGATCGTCTACTCCACTAATGGGGCTCTGCTACAAAAGACCGTCTGGTCGTAATGCCCACCATTTGGGTAGCCCCTAAGAAAGAACTAAACAAAAGTATATAAGAAAATTACACTTAGTGAATTCATTTGATAAAAATTGTGAAAAAGAATTTTATCTAAAAATTCATTATCTGAAGTGATTTTCGCTCCAGAAGAACTGTCAGATTTATGGACGACAAAAGCGTCACCATAAAACTTTTGTTTGGGGGCATAAAGCATAAATTAATATATTAACCTTCTAACTAGTAAGGCTGCCTGGAGGCAGATTTTGCTTAAATCACGTTTACTCAACAGGGGAATTTTTGTTTTATCATAGCCGTTTCTTAATCTGGTATTTAGATCCTAAGAAACATTTTTAAATGAGTTTGACAAATATGACCACTTCCCAGTGTGGTTAGGGAAAGAAGGTGGCAAAGAAAGTGCAAATTATGCAAATCTTCCTAAACGCAATGTATTTGTGAAAAATGGAGCCTTCATTTATGCTACTCAAACACCAAAAATTGCTTTTATTATTATCACCATAAAAAATAATTTAAAATTGTTCTTTGTTATTCCCTCTCTTTTGAATACAAATTATTCTAAACAGGCAAGAGTGCCTTAAGGCAGCTTTTAGCTGTTCTTACCTGCAGGCGAAACAAAACGCATAATTGATTAGAACATACTTTTTCCTCTTTTCTTATGCCATAATTAATTAAGAAACAAATTCCCGAAGTTTTACTTTGATTTTTACAGTTTTGCCTGCTAAAGGGTTAAATTTGGATTAATTATTCAATTTGAAATCACCTTTACGCCCCTCCGAAGTATCTGCACAAATTTTACGCCTAAACTGACTGATGTCTATGGGTTAGTAGTTTTACTCACACTTCTTTGAAATGGTTTCACTTTTTTCGGCTTATTCCCAGCAAACATGGCGAAACGAAGACAATTCGCTTTCTTGTCACCTGGAAGATAAAATTTTTCGCGGATAATATCGCCTGCGTATCGCATCCCTAACTTCCGCGGGGAGAAACTGTTACCTCGAAGGCAATATTTCTTGACGAAACGAATGCGCGTCTTCCTGGCGATATGAAAGCGTTTCTTCCTGGCGAATCTTTGTCTTATCGAATTGAAGAAAAGGAAGCGTTTCATCAAAGCGTTTTGTTTTCTTATCCCCCGAAATCGTCTAAATGAAATAATGGCAATAAAGGCAAGAAGACGGAATTTCTTGAAGAGTGTCTAACGGGGAGCTGCTTAAAGGAATGTGCTATTATTTTTTAAGGCATGCAGGTAAATGTGACATTGTTTTTAATGAAAAAGGTCTCGCACTTACTAGCTTTATAAATCATGGACACCTAATCAGATTTTTCTATAGATATTTTTAAACAGAACGAAATAAAAAAGTTAAACATCCAATTTTACTCCACTAAACTACGCTATTTTTCCATTATAGTCTCATTCGCGTAGCTATAATATAAAAATTAAAATCCGATTTTCGTCAACGATTAATAAAGACTTCTTTAATAATTAATTAATTAAAAACAATATCACATTTTCCTGCATGCATTAAAAAATAATATAACATTTCTTTCAGCAACTCCCTGTAGGACACCCTTCAGGAAATACCTTTTACATATTCATGTCAATGAATTAATTATTAATATTTTCACATAATATATATTTAATTTTTTTTTTTTTTGGAAATGCGACATTAATAATTACGAAAAATTAATGTTTAATATAAAATAATAAATAACATCTTTTACTTTCTAAAACAAATGTAAATACTTAAATTACGGCTCCTGTTGTGTTGTTTCCCGCTTCTTAATGAGATCACTAGCATGGAGCAAATATTTTTGTGTGATGAAATTGATGGTGGCATCGATCGCATTTGTAAAGTTTTGGTGGCATACATCTGTTTCCAAAGAGAAACTTTATTAAATATTAATTTAAAATAAGGAAAACAATGAATACTGTCCATCTATTATTCAATTCTTTCCGATTAGGGTTTATAACGCTAAATTCGCCTATGCAAATAATTATTGTTATTATTAGTTTCAACGATTATTACGCAAACATACATGGAAAAAACTTACCTCGTAGAATCGAAATAAATAACAAATTTTGTGCAGGTGGTTTCGTTGCGGTTCTTCTCAAGGTATATTTTGTAGCCAAGCTATCTGCTATGATTTTTCTAAGTGCCGATCGTACAAATACAGCTAAATCATCTTTCTGCAAAATAACATAAATTTGAGTATTCACTGTTAATAGCACCATTTAATTCTTACCAATTGTTTAACAGACCTTTCATTATCCTCTAACACGCTTTCAAAACAGTTCAGTTCATCCATCGTAGCCAACGGGAACTGGGGCAGCAAATTTATTTCTTTAGGTCCAACACCATGTATTTGTTTGTATTCTCAGAACTCATTCTGCAGCGTTATCACTTCTGTGGTAAGTTTTGTGAAAGCCCCTTTCACTGACTCCTACAGAACCTTAAGTTCCTTTAGAATGTTTTTTAAATCACACTCTAAATTCGGCCACGAAGACTAAGTTCACTAAGCATATAACATATAGAGGACAGTGTGAACAAAAATTTGCTAGGGAAATTTGTATTCCTCCTTGCCCTTATCGTGGATCCCACAAAGGTTCATTCTCTCAAAAGAGTGCAGAATGAACGATGAAAGTTTAATGTCAAAATGGAAAGACTACTTGCCAAAAATGAACGAACGGGAAATTTAGATTTGTAAAGTGCAGTGACTAAACGAGCAAAGAGATAATTTTGTGTTTCTTTTATGTTTAATTAAGCACCAAAACTTTCAAGTGATCCTTTGAAATTAATTACATCTTCGTAAATTAATAATAATTAAGGGAAACTGCATGTTTATATGGATAAGTCATACATTTTGGGCATTCTTGGCAAATTGGTTATTGGTCACGCAATTTTCTTCCTCCAATAGAAAATCTTACTGCCGTTGACCTTTAAAAGTACAGAATAGTTTGTTCAGCCGACTAGATACGGATTTAGCATTCAAAACTAAAGGGTTTTCCAATAGGGACTTGACAACTTTGAATTCAATTTGTGAACGCACCCTTTCACTAATCATCGAACTGTCACTGTCAATTTATTCAGTAAACTTAACATTTTCATCATGGTAAAGTACACGAGCGAACAACGTCTGCAAATTATAAAAATTTACTACAGAAATTCGGAGTCGGTGACCGCTACTTTAAGAGCGTTAACTCCGATTATCGGTCGTAATTCTCGCCCTAGTAGACAGGTAGTAACAAGTTTAGTGCAAAAATTTGAGTCTACAAATTCGTTGTGTGATGTTGCCGTGCCAGTGAGACAACGGGTTGGTCGAAGTGTCGAAAATATCGCTGCCGTTGAAACGTCCGTAGCAAATGATCCAAAGCAGTCAATTCCACGGCGTTCTCAAGAGTTGGGCATCGCCCAGACCACTTTATGGCGAATTTTGCGTAAGGATCTTGGTTTACACCCATACAAGATCAAGCTGACTCAAGAATTGAAACCGATGGATGATTTGAAGCGACGTACGTTCTCCGATTGGGCTCTGGAAAAGATGTGTCAAGATGATCAATTTCATCGCAAAATCATCAACCATATAATCTCACAGCCCGGTTGGTGATGGAAGAAGCTCGTTTATTCTCACGCAGTCAGGACAGTGGCAGTAGTCAAACCAGTGGGAGTAATGGTCTTGTTGCGAAAGGAAAAGTTCAAAAATCTCTTAAGCCCAGGCAAACCAATAAGCCAGGAAAGTATTTTCATTGTCATAAGCGTGGACACTGGAAACGAGATTGCCCGTTACGATCCAAACAGTTCCAAGCGCGGGCTGCAGTTACAACAGCCAAAAGCGAGATGCCTTAGTATCTCAGTTATTTTGGGTGAATAATTTGGCAAAGGCTGACGAGTGGTATTTGGATTCCGTTGCCAGCGACCATACGACTTTCCGACGTGAGCTTTTGATAAATTTCAAAGATTTTGCTGACCCAATGACTGTGCGACTAGGTAATGGCGATAATATTGTTGCACTGAGAAAGGGAGATGTGAATATTCTTGCCTTTGATGAAAATAGGTGGCGTGAAAAATACTTGAAGGATGTTCTTTTTGTGCTCAAAATTCGGTTAAATTTGTTCTCCTCTAATCGTGCGCTAGATAGAGGCCTGAAAATGGAATCGAACAATAAAACGTGCAGGTTTGTTAAAAAGGTAGATAACTCTATTGTTGCAGTGGGAGTACGAGAGCAGCAGTTGTTCAAAATGTTGTTTAGGTTGAACACTTCAGGGACTGTAAATGTAGCGAAGCAAGAAAAACTTTCGCTGCTAGAGTGGCATGAACGTTTTGGCCACCAGAATATTGCTCATGTTAAAAATGTTCTAAAATCTAAAGAAATTGAATTTTTTGATAGTGATAAATTGTTTTGTGATGCTTGTGTTCTAGGTAAACAACACCGCCTCTCATTTGACATTTTCGAAAGCAGAGCTACGCGATTAGGTGAATTAGTGCATTCGGACGTTTGTAGACCTATGCAAGAGACATCGCTAGCCGGTTCAAGGTATTTCGTGTTATTCAAAGATGACTATTCGAATTTTAGATGTATTTATTTCATTAAAAATAAAACAGAAGTTCAAGATGTTATCGAAAAATTTCTGAGTCGCGTGAAATCTGACACAGGACTTGACGTAAAAGTGCTTCGTACAGACAATGGTCTGGAATATGTCAATAAAGGTGTTGAATCCCTGCTACAAAAATTCTGCGTGCGCCATGAAACAACCGTGCCCTATACTCCAGAGCAAAATGGTCGTGTGGAGAGGGAAATGCGTACAATAGTTGAAGTAGCGCGCACAATGATATATACTTGCGTGATTTGGGCTTAAAATTGTGGGCAGTGGCAGTGAATACCGCCGTGTATTTGTTGAACATATCAGGTACCAGCAACGTTACAGGGGAAAGTTCGCATGAACTCTGGTATGGAAAAGCGCCAAATTTAGCAAATTTAAAAATGTTCGGCTCTGAGGTATACGTTCACATACCGGACTAAAAACGCCGTAAATGGGATGCCAAAGCTCAGTGTTGTGTACTGGAGATTACTCTCCAGCGTGTTGTAACAATAAATTTGTACGCAACACCCGAGTGGCTAACAACTTGGTTGCTAATGCTAGGAATGGAGTACTTATCCTTTTTTCTTTCACGGTCACTGCCGAAGGGGCTCTTCCCGTCGTGACAGGGAGGTGCGATAGAATCGGGAACCGATGGGACTGCGTGGGCGGAAATCAAACTCCTTGATTCCGTGTATTATGTTCATTGTCCAATTCCACTACACTAACACACACAATGCGGGAATTGCTACTCAATTATAAGCTACACTTAACTTCTAGTAGTGTAAAGTCTTTTCACCGTAACGGACTCGAAACTCCAGACTTTTTGCGATTTCCTTCCGATTACCGTTTTTAAAGATCGCGGATCGTACTATCCGACCGTTTTTGATTGATGACTACTTCAAACTGCCCCTGGCTCGAATTTTCCGATCGCAGGAACTCTCAGTTTCCGGCGTCGGTGACCGATCGAAGAAAACCCGATCAAGCACTTTTTGCGCTGCGACAATGATTTTATTGTCGCGCGTGTGCTATGATCGCACTTTCCTCGATTATCGAGCGCTTTCTTTAATGAGGTCGTCGCCCACGCGCTGAGTGTTGTTTTACAGCGGGGCGATGCCCTTAAAAAATATGCGGAAGGGCACATTTTGACCGCGCTTAAAAATGCACAAAGGGTACATTTCCTTGGGATGAGATCTTAAATGGAATCTCTCCCCTTTTATATTTGAGTACTTTGTTTTTAGTCTGGAATGTGAAGCACCCCAGACTAATTTAATGTCTCTAAGTATTTATCTTTAATTCCGATATCGGCTAATTATGCCGATATTCATTACATAACATTAGAAAGGAATATTCGTTGGCTACGGAGAGACTACGAAGGGATACCGGATTTGGCTACATGGTACTAAAAGGGTTGAAACTTTTAGAGATGTTGTCCTCAAGCAGGGTTCTCAAACTTTCACCTGCTTCCCTGATGCTATTGATGACGACGAAACTTGTTGTGCTGAAAATGGAGGTCTAATACAACACTCAGAGAATACCGGAAATGCTTTGAAAACTCCAACAAGGAACAGTTATAAAAAAATAATACCTATTTATTTACAGAAAAGGAAGTATCTTCAGATGAGGAGTTTCGATCGCCGAAGAAGAGTCCTGCCTGTAAATCTGATCAGAAAAAGCACGAAAATGAACTCGTTTACGTAGTGCAAAATCAAGAACTGAAGCAGCATCAAATATCGCAGTTCTATCTGAAGGACACGCTTTTGTAACGCAGGTTGAACCTACATGTTTCGAAGAAGCTATAAATTGCTTAGAATCAGAAAAATGGAAACGTGCCATGGATGAGAAGATCGAATCGCTTCAAAAGAATAAGACTTGGGATTTTGTAAGTTTACGTGAAAAAAGAAAATTAATCGACAACAAGTGGGTATACAAAGTTAAGGCAATCAACGGAAATCAGGATCAACGCTTTAAGGCAAGATTAGTAATACGAGGATTTACACAGGAGTATGAAGTAGACTACAAGGAAACCTTTAGTTTAGTGGCAAAATTTACATCAATCAGGACCATTTTGGCAATTTCAGCAGGACGTCTAAAACTTAAGCAATTCGATGTTAAAACGGCCTTCTTAAGTGGGGAATTAGAAGAAGAAATTTACATGTTGCAGTCGAAGGGGTATGAAGATGGAAGTAATAAAGTTTGTCGTCTGTGAAAAAGCATACATGGCTTAAAACAAGCGTCCCGTTGCTGGAATCAGCGTTTCACAAGCTTACTTTCCGATTTCGAATTTAACATCGAATCATTTTTTTTGGTTTGAAAATACGCCAGTTATCCAGTGGATCTGTTCATGTCAGTCAGAGTGCATATGCTGAAAAAGTATTATAACGTTTTAACATGGCAGTGGCAGCTCCAGCAGATAGCAGTTGTGTGTCCACAGAGAATGATGGCTCAGAGGAATCACGTTTTCCGTATCGGGAAGTAGTAGGCAGCCTTATGTTTTTAGCTATAGTATCTCGACCAGACATAGCCTTCGCCTTAAGTTTTGCTGTCGTCATCTTCAAAATCCTTCTCCTACGGATGTTAAGGCCGTCAAAAGAATCTTGAGATACATAAATGGAACCTGGAAGTTTGGTATTTTGTTTGGGCGTAACGTTAACTATAATTTAAATATTTTCAATGATGCGGATTATGCTCGCGACGTTGATTCCAGGCGATCAACTAGTGGTTTTGCTTGTCTTATGGGGTTCGCTCCTATTTCATGGTCCTCTCAAAGGCAAAAGTGTGTTACCTTATCCACAGCCGAGGCTGAATACGTGGCGGCTTCCTCAGCAGCTTAGGAAATTGTCTGGATCAAGCAACTCGTATCAGAGCTTTTGCCAGGTGTTCCAGTCCGTACTACTCTACACATCGACAATCAAAGTGCCATAGAGATGATCAAGAACCCAGAATACCACAACAGAACAAAACACATCGATATTAGGGTGCATTTCATTAGGGAAAAACTGTTAATGACAAACTGTTTGAATTATTACATGTACCAACTGCAGAACAAAATGCAGATATTTTCACTAAACCTTTGACAAAGCAAAAATTTCAGAATTTTAGAAACCAAATGAATATTGTAATCTTTAAAGGTTGAATTGTATAAAATTGATTCATTTAATTAAGATTAAGTGGGAGTGTGAAACAGTAATCTGAATTAAATACATACACATGTGACCTGAACTAAATAAATCAGTCTCGAACTGCACTCCGAATCAACCAGACGTGTTGCTTTTATTTTAGTCTGAAATAACCCTGTTCTGCACACTTTGCACAGTAATGGACGAGACTTGAGATTCTGGTGTAGAAGGTAAATAAACGCAAAATAACTAATTACATTTGATAAATTGCTTAATCTTTATTTTAGCTTTTAAATGGACAAGGAATTTGGTCATTCTTTTAATCGACCAAATCAAAGAAAATTATGAGTGCCTTCAAAGCGGAGTTAAGAAAACCGCATATCAGAAAATTGCAAAAGTTCTCAATAATAAATTTAAAGTTAATATCTCATATGAGCAGGTAGCCTCAAAATGGAAGGAATTAAAAAGAACGTGCAAAGAAATTAAGGAGGACAACAATACCACCGGACAGTCCACAAAAACTTAGGAATACTACGATGTCATCGATAGTATTCTTTTTAGAGCCCAGGAGGTGAATCTTCCGGCAGTCCTTTCAACTGAAGACACGGAAGTGGTTTGTGCGCCAAATAGCAGTGATACAAGTGTTACTGCTCCAAGTTCGTCATATCGAACAAATGTGAGCAGAAAACAGCAAATTGGACGATCAAGAAGGAGTTGAACGGCGTCACAAAGAGTGGATGGAAGCAACCAACAAATTTTTAAAGATATTCCAGGAGATGGTAGACAAGATGTGAATTTTTTTTAACACATCTGACATAATTTGTGTTTGTTTTTATGTTTTTTTTTAATGAAATTGTTTTGTTTAATGAAATAAATATTTATTTTCTTAAAATAATGCGTTTAACAACCTTTCTCTTTTGGATTGGGCGGATTGCATTTCAGTGGAATCTGCATCGCTGTCGTCATCACGCTCACTCTCCAAAACTATAGGTTGTTCGTCCATCAGATCATCGTTTTGCAAGCATATATTGTGCAAAACGCACGAAGCAATCATATACTGCACGATAGAAGTAGGTTTCAGGGAATCGATATAAAATAATCGTCGAAATCTACATTTGAACAAACCGAAAGCACGCTCGATCGTCACTCTACATTTGGAGTGAATTCTCCTAAAAACTTTTTTCTCTTCTGTTAGCTGGCCATTATCCTTGTACGGAGGTATTAGCCACTGTTTAAATGGATATCCGGAATCCCCCAATAAATGTTGTTCATCATTTATTCTGAATTCACCTAAAATAAATGTTGGGACCTCATATTCAATGTGGTTTTGTTTATATTATAGACTAGGTGGGTTACACGGTTTCACCCGGTGCACAAATATTTTGGCCATGCGCCATATTAGGTCCGTCATCTTGATTCTCAAATTTTGAATATAGATTCGCAATGAGGACGTCTAAAAACCTCCAAAATATCAATTTTCCTGCCAATCCCTTGATATTTTCAATTTTAGGGCGCCATCTTGGATTTGCCATTTTAAAATTCGCAAAAACAAGTAACCTATATGTTCGGTAATGAAGGTAGAGAAAGGCTGCCCACAAGGAGGAGTACTCTCACCGTTACTGTGGTGCTTCTTAGTAGACTCACTTTTAGACGAACTACAAAGTCCAAATATACACATACAGGCATACGCTGACGATGTGTGTGCACTTGTTTGTGGTGACTCGCTTAGTGTTTTCTGCAGTAAGATGCAGAAAACCCTAGACAAGATCCAGAACTGGTGCGAGAGACAAGGCTTATCAGTGAATCCTTTGAAAACAACACTTGTGTTGTTTACTAGGAAAAGGAAACTCGTTAACCTTAAGCTCCCAATTTTGAAAGGTGTAACCATTCAACTCTCCAAAGAAGTGAAATATCTAGGGGTAACTTTGGATAGTAAACTGACTTGGAAGGCTCATGTCGAACACAAAGCATCTCGAGCATTGAACGCCTTCTGGCAATGCAGAAGAGCTTTTGGGAAGACGTGGGGTCTAAAACCCGCTATTGTGCACTGGATGTACATAGCTATAATTAGACCCATCATTACATATGCGTCAGTGGTCTGGTGGAGCAGAATGGAGCTAAAAACTACCTGTTCTATTCTCAACAGAGTACAGAGGGAGGTCTGCGTAGGGATAACGGGTGCACTTAGCTCGACCCCTAGTGCGGCCCTCAACGCAATGCTTAATTTGCCGCCCCTGGACCTTGCAATCCAGGAAGAGGCAATGAAAGCTACATGTCGACTAAGAAAGTGTGGACTATGGCATGATGAACATGCTATCGGACATGGCGTCTTATCCCGAAGGCTAGAAGAGCATGGCGCTCCTCCTAACATGCCGACGGACGATATGACACATATCACCATGTTCGGAAGAAGATTTCAGATAAATCTTCCGGCAAAGGAAAAATAGGATGATCCCAACACTTTGCTGAATGGATTAACTGACGTTTTCTATACAGACGGATCGAAAACCTTAACAGGTACGGGCGCTGGATGGTATTTGAATGAAACAGTCAAATACAGTATATCACTCGGTACAACCGCAACGGTTTTTCAAGCCGAAGTGTTTGCCATTCTCGAAGTGGCTAACTGGATAATTGCCCATAGGTGGAGGAGTAAAAGGATTGGCATCTGCAGCGAAAGTAAGGCGGCTCTTGTCACTCTACTTAACCCTACCACCAGGTCAAGGATTGTCCACGAATGTAAGAAAAGACTTAACTCTGCTGCCAAGCACAACTAGGTCCATCTTATATGGGTCCCCGGTCATCAGGGAACCGATCGTAATGTGGCCTCTGACGCTTTAGCGAAGGAGGGCGCGAACTGTCCCCCTATGGGACCGGAGCCCATCATTGGTGTTAGCCCCACAGTGTTGAAAAACTGGATAACTAGATCCATGGATTCAATACATGGTCAAAGATGGCCCAGTATATCAACCTGTAAATTCACCAAATGGTTCATTAGCCGGCCGGACAGCAACACTGCTAAGCTCCTACTTAACTTAGGTAAGGTAGATTGCAGAACGCTGGTAGGGACGGTTACGGGACATAACACATGCGGTAAGCATATGAATACCCTAGGGATCATTAGCGACCCAACGTGTCCTTCGTGTGGGGAGGACGAGGACAGCACGGAGCACTTCCTCTGTAACTGTCCGGCTTTCTCCCGAGCGCGCATGACGGCGTTCGGCGCTGATGTAATGAGAATGGAGGACTTCAATTCTCAATCCCTATCTGATGTTCTTAGTTTCGTCAAGAGGACTAAAAAGTTCGGATAGGGCTGGGGATGAGTGCAATGAACCGTGGTCTGAGCGCTTGAGGCAGTCGCCTCCCCCTTACGTAAGAAAAAAAAAACCTATATGTTGGGCCGGAATATCTAGTACCTTAACTAAAAAAATGAATATGATCGGATCCAGCGTTTAGGCGTGATAGGTTACCGGTTTCACCTGTAGTACAAAATTTTTGATCGCAGTATTGAATCCGACATTTTGATTTCCAAATTTGGAACACGGATTCGCAATAAGGACAGCTAACAACTCCCAAAATACCTATTTTCATGCCAATCCCTTGGTATTTTCAATTTTTGGCCGCAATCATGGGAACGCCATTTTAAAATTCGCGAAAAAGTGTTCTATATATTGGGCCGAAATATGCAGTAACTTCACCCAAAAAACAAATGTAATCGAATCCAGCGTCTAAAAGTGATGTGTTGCACGTTTTTACCCGGTGTACACAAATTGTAGGCGCCATATTGGATCCGATATCTCGAATTTCCAAGTTTCGAACATATATTCACAATAAAGATACATATATAAAAACCCCTAAGTACCAATTTTCACGCCAATCCGTTGATATTTTCAAATTTTTGCGGCCATCTTGGGTCCGCCATTTTAAAATTCGCGTACAAAAAGTAGCATATATTTTGGACCGGGTTATGTAGTATCTTCACCCAAAAAATGAAACTAATCGGTTACAGCGTTTAGGCGTGATTGAGCAACAAACAAACTTTCGATTTGATATATATACATGATGAGTGAATGCTCTGTTGAGTTTTCAAGACCTGTGACTCTATCAAAATATAATATTCAGGAAACAGAACATTTAATATAAGCAATACTGAAACTATATCAATGTTGAAGCAAATCCACAGAAATTGACAAATTTTCAATGATCAAAAAAATAAATAAACAAACGAACAAATAAACAAACGATGAAGCAAACAAACAAACAATCAGATAATCATTCAAAATAGGCATAAGGATTCGAAACTTTTATAGCAGATTCGAAATTAATGGCCTCAAAATATCCATAGTACTAATTTTCACTTAAAATTTTTGAAGTTCCAAAAATTCAAACTTCGAACGTAGATTCACAATAAGAAGATTCAAGGCCCCCCAAATACCAACTTTCATGGCAATCCCTTGATATTTGCCATTTTCGGGCGCGTTCTTGAGTCCGCCATTTTGAATTTCCAAAATTCTATAGTAAGTTCGAAATGCCCTTAAAATATCAATAGCAGATACTAATTTTCACTTCAATTCGTTGAAGTTCGAAAATTAACATCACCCATATTGATTTCGTCATCTTGAATTTCCAAAAATCGAACATAGATTCCCAATAGCGACATCCAACAACCTCTAAATACCAAATTTAATGGAAATTGCTTGATATTTTCATGTTTTGACCGCCACTTAGGTGCGCCATTTTTAAAATCATGAACAAAACGTAGCCGGTAGATTGGACCGGAACATGTACTACCTTTATCCAAAAAATGAAAATGATTGGATCCGCCATCTTGAATTTCCAAATGTCGAACGTAGATTCGCATTAAGGACTTCCAAAAGCACCCAAATACCAAGTTTAATGGAAATCGCTTGATATTTTTAATTTCTGGCCGCCATCTTGGGTCCGCCATTTTGAAACTCGCGAATAAAAAATAGCATATATGTTTGGCCGGAATATGTAGTACCTTCACCTAAAAAATGAAAATGATCGGATTAGGTGTTTAGGCGAGATTGAGCAACAAACAAACCAACTTTCGATTTTATATATAAATATATGGTATATGGCCAGGGGCGCCTCCACCTTAGGGGCTAGTGGGGTTTAGCCCCACCACAAATTTCTTAACCAAAATTGTATTAAAAATTCCAGTCTAAAGAAAACGTCTGAAATGAAAACGAAATGCAATTGCAATTTTCTTTTCAAACGCACTATGAGCCACGTTTGTATCTCCAACTGTAATTAACACATTTTGCAAGTTACTGCATATAAGGTTAAAATACATATATCTCCTCTCCGCTAAAAGAGCTAAGCAACTCTTCATTATAAACCAATTTTCCTATCCTATAACGAGAACACCGCAAATTCCATGCAACTCCAACAAGAAAGGGCTAAGCAAATCCAGCCCCTAGCCCACAAATTGTGAGGACTTGCTAAGAGACTTATCAATAACCAACACAAAGCTCTTAAGTTTTATTCTTCCGATACCTTTAGTTTTATTTCTCTTCCTTTGCTTTACTCTTCTTTGCGCTTAGGGCTCAAGCAAATTAGCCCTGCTGAGGAAGATACCAATTGTCCTAGGTCCAATTCTCTTTTATAATTTTAAGTTTTGTTTCTCTTCTGCCTCATGTGTTTCAAAGTGCATTGGGCTAAAATGATTTAGACTCGCGGATGACAGAAATCATGTATGTATATAAAATCGAAATTTGGTTTGTTTGTTTATTTGTTTGTATGTTTGTTTGTTTGTTTGTTTGTTTGTTTGTTCGTTGCTCAATCACGCCTAAACGCCGAGTCCGATCATTTTCATTTTTCGGGTAAAGGTACTACATATTCCGGCCTAACATATAGGCTATTTTTTATTCGCGATTTTCAAAATGGCGGACCCAAGATGGCGGCCAGAAATTGAAAATATCAAGCGATTTGCATGAAACTTGGTATTTGGGTGCTTTTGGATGTCCTTATCGCGAATCTACGTTTGAAATTTGGAAATTCAAAATGGCGAAATCAATATGGCGACTAAAATGTTTGAACACTATGTAGTCCATCACGCCTAAACGGTCGATCCAATCATTTTAATTTTTTGGGTAAAGGTACTACATGTTCCGGCCCAACATAACGGCTTATTTTTATTCATGATTTTTAAAATGGCCGTCCAAAATTGAAAATATCAACAGATTGGCATGAAAATTGGTATTTGGGGGTTTTTAGTTGTCCTTATTGCGAATCTATTTTCTAAATTTGGAAATTCAAGATGGCGGCCAAAATTTTGGTACATCGGGTGAAACTGGGTAGCCCATCACGCCTACACGCTGAGTCCGAGCTTATTCATTTTTTGGGTGAATTTCAAAATGGTGGTCCTAAGATGATGGCAAAAATTTGAAAATGTGAAGGGATTGCCATAAAATTGGTGTTTGGGGGATTTTGGATACCCTTGTTTCGAATCTATGTTCGAAATTTGCACTGAGAGGTGGCGGATTCAATATGGGGTAGACTAATTTTCGAACTTCAGATATATTGATTTAATTTCGAATTTACTGTCAAAATTTGGAAATTCAAAATGGCGGACCCTACACGATAACGCAAATTTGTGAACATTGGGTGAAACCGGGTGACCTATAACGCCTGAATATTGGATCGGACTATATTTATTTTTGGGGTGAACTTATTTCATACTGCGGCGTAGCACATGTATAGGCTGCCTTTTATTCGCTAATTTCAAAATGACGGAACCAAGACGGTGGCCAAAAATGTTAAATAGTAAGGGATTGACGTGAAAATTGATATTTGGGGGTTTTAGATTTTCTTATTGCGAATATATATTCGAAACTTGCAAATTCAAGATGGCGGATCCAATATGGCGCCCAAAATTTTTGTGCACGGGGTTAAACCGAGCAACCCATTACGCCTAAACGCTGGATCCGATCATATTCATTTTTTAAGTTAGGTCCTACATATTCCGGTCCAACATATAGGTTACTATGTTTGCGAGTTTGAAAATTGACAGATCCAAGATGGCGCCCTAAAATTGAAAATATCAAGGGATTGGCAGGAAAATTGGTATTTTGGGGGTTTTTAGTTGTCCTTATTGCGGATCTATGTTCAAAATTTGAGAATAAAGATGATGGACCCAATACGGTGCGCGGCCAAAATATTCGTACACCGGGTGAGGGTAGTGGAAACAAAGTTAACGAGGTTACTAGTAGTTGATCTACCTTTGAGGAAGCCATGTTGGGATGTGGAGAGTAAGGATTTACAATGAAAGAACATACAATCGTAAATGATGCTTTCAAAGAGTTTGGGTATGCAGGAGAGTTCGGCAATAGGACGGTAGTTGGAAATGTCGCTTTTACATCCTTTCTTATGGATGGGGATGATAAAAGAGTCCCTCCACCTGGCAGGGAAAATACCTTGGGTAATAGAAAGCTGAAAAATGAAGGTGAGGGGACCGAGCAAGTGCTGGGCACACTCCTTTAGTACAATGGCAGGGATACCATCGGGGCCAGGATTGTGATCGTCCACAAGGGGATTGATAGAGGTTGCCACCATTACGGGGTCAATAATGATGGAAGCCAGCGTGGTCTGAGGACTTGAGATCAAGAAATGGAAATAGCTGGCGTCAGACTCCGAAGAGTGGTCACTGAAGGATTGACTAAAGTGAAGTGCAAAGAGATTGGCAATAACGTAACGGGTAAGAGGAAGAAGAGTCATTCAGCTTGAGAGTTGAAGGGTAGCCGCTGGATTTTCTTTTAGTGTTGATAAATTGGAAGAAGCGTTTAGGGTCGGTGATAAGCGTAGATTGCATACGACTTAGGTACTTTTGATAAGAGGAGTCGCTGCGAGTGGAGAAGGTGGAAGCCACCGAGAGGTAATCGGAGAGGTCGCAGTCGGAGCGAGAGATTAGGTAAGCCTGCCACAGCTTGTTTCTCCTATTCCGTAGGGAACGAAGTTCCTTGTTGTACCAGGGGGGAGAGGAGGCATGGCACTTCCGGGGTTGATAGGGAAAAGATTGGGCCATTCAATCCGAAAGTACGGTGTAGAAGAGTTCGAGAGCATCAGTAACAGAGAGCTGTGATTCAGCTAAGAGCGAGGGAAGGGGTGATTGGCCGAGTAAGTGATTAAGCTTACCGAAGTCGCCTGCGCGGAAGTTGAAGTGGTAAGACATCTCGGAAGTGAAGTGGAGAAGGGGAGGTGCGAGAGAAAGGGCAAGAAGAGAGGTGGGTGATACGGGTCCAGGGTAGATGAGGACTGCGGGTGACGACCGAGTTAACGGGGTCAGACGAAAAAAACAGGTCGAGCTGCCTGCCAAGATTATTGGCTATACCACTGATTTGGCAGAGATCTGAGTCAGAGAGACTGTCGGAAAAGAGAATCTCTTTGTCAGAGAGGGCGTTAGAGGGGATAAAATGGAGTTCATCATCAGACCGAAGCCACTGAAGGCGAGGGAGGTTAAAATCGCCAAGGACAATGGCTTCATCGTTAGGCCCTAGGATATTAAAAAGGGAATCAATCGCGTCGGTGGCAACTTTGTACGCTTCAAGCGGTTGCGGAGGACGGATGTAGACACAGAGGATATACAGGAGTTTGCGGGCTAGTGAAATTTTGATATCTAAAAAATTACAGTCAGGGGAGTTAGAGGAAGTAAAGAGACTGGCATGGAAACGATTGCGAGCCGCAAGGTGGACGCCGCGATTAAGAGGGGTTGAGTCATCGTCGCAGGCGTCGGCACGGAAGACAGAAAAATCTGTGGAAAAAAGTTCATTACTGAAGATGCCGGGTGTTAAATTAGTTTCAGTGAGGGCAATGATGTCGAAGGGAAAAATAAGGGAGTTCTGGAAAACAGCAGAAGTCTTGGTGCGCAGACCACGTACATTTTGATAGTAAAGCGATAAGAGGTCACAGGAGGTGAGGGTATGGACATTGGGGCAGAAGAGAGGGGAGAAGGGTTGGGTTTAGGAATTAAAATAAAATTTGTGGTCATTACGGGCTTTTTAAAGGTAGGAGACTCTGCGAGAACTGACGTAGGAAGCAAAAGTAGCAAGATCTGTAGACACCTTATCGGGAGTAATGCCTAATTCGATATGAAATTTGAAGAAAAGCTCGCGCAAGGTAGCAAGGTCAGTATGGAGGCCTTCTTGGTGAATTGAAACCAGCACGTTAGTTTTGGTTTTGCCGCCAATGCATACGGAGTCGGGCTTGTCGTGGAGGTAGGCGAGAAGCAGACGAACGTTATTGTAGATCCTGTGCTCACGAAAACGGGACAAAAGATAACGTCCTTCAGTGGACCCAGCGGATCGCATGGTGAGCTTAACGATCGGAGGGAGAAGAGGGTCGATAAAAGAAGGTTTGGCGAGAGTCTGAGCGGGTGGGGTTAGACAAGAAGGGGGAGGGACCGAAGTAGAAGATGAAGGTGGACGGGAGGGGGAGGAAGAGTTAGAATTAGTAGAAGGATACAGGATGTGAGACTTAAAATTTGGGGTATTTGGGTGGGGTAGAAAAATTACAATTTGGGAAAAGGCCAGTTTTGAGCTGCCAATTGGCATTTGAGACCGAAATTAGAGCAGTGATGGAGTTGGGACGATTGGGGATACGTTTAACCGAGGAAGAAGACTTAGGTTTAGCAAGAGAATTCGAATTAGCCTTAATAATAATAAATAATAATAGTTAGGTAAGGGGGGAGGCGACTGCCTCAAGCGCTCAGACCACGGTCCATTGCACTCGTCCCCACCCTATCCGAACTTTTTAGTTGTCTTGGCGAAACTAAGACCATCAGATAGGGATTGAGAATTGATGTCTTCCATTCTCATTACATCAGCGCCAAACGCCGTCATGCGCGCACGAGAGAAGGCCGGACAGTTACAGAGGAAGTGCTCCGTGCTGTCCTCGTCCTCCTCACACGAAGGACACGTTGGGTCGCTAATGATTCCTAGGGTATTCATATGCTTACCGCATGTGTTATGTCCCGTAACCGTCCCTACCAGCGTTCTGCAATCCATCTTAAGTAGGAGTTTTGCAGTGTTACTGTCCGGCCGGCTAATGAACCATTTGGTGAATTTACAGGTTGATATACTGGACCATCTTTGACCATGTATTAAATCCATGGATCTAGTTATCCAGTTTTCCAACACTGTGGGGCTAACACCAATGATGGGCTCCGGTCCCATAGGGGGACAGTTTGCGCCCTCCTTCGCTAAAGCGTCAAAGGCCACATTACCATCGATTCCCTGGTGACCGGGGACCCATATAAGATGGAGCTGGTTGTGCGTGGCAGCAGAGTTAAGTCTTTTCTTACATTCTTGGACAATTCTTGACCTGGTGGTAGGGTTAAGTAGAGTGACAAGAGCCGCCTTACTGTCGCTACAGATGCCAATCCATTTAATCTTCCACCTATGGGCAATTATCCAGTTAGCCACTTCGAGAATGGCAAACACTTCGGCTTGAAAAACCGTTGCGGTTGTACCGAGTGACATACTGTATTTGACTGTTTCATTCAAATACCATCCAGCGCCCGTACCTGTTAAGGTTGTCGATCCGTCTGTATAGAAAACGTCAGTTAATCCATTCAGCAAAGTGTTGGGATCATCCTATTTTTCCTTTGCCGGAAGATTTATCTGAAATCTTCTTCCGAACATGGTGATATGTGTCATATCGTCCGTCGGCATGTTAGGAGGAGCGCCATGCTCTTCTAGCCTTCGGGATAAGACGCCATGTCCGATAGCATGTTCATCATGTCCACACTTGCACTCTGCATTGCCAGAAGGCATTCAATGCTCGAGATGCTTTGTGTTCGACATGAGCCTTCCAAGTCAGTATACTATCCAAAGTTACCCCTAAATATTTCACTTCTTTCGAGAGTTGAATGGTTACACCTTTCAAAGTTGGGAGCTTAAGGTTAACGAGTTTCCTTTTCCTAGTAAACAACACAAGTGTTGTTTTCAAAGGATTCACTGATAAGTCTCTCGCACCAGTTCTGGATCTTGTCTAGGGTTTTCTGCATCTTACTGCAGACAACCCTAAGCGAGTCACCACAAACAAGTGCACACACTTCGTCAGCGTATGCCTGTATGTGTATATTTGGACTTTGTAGTTCGTCTAAAAGTGAGTCTACTAAGAAGCACCACAGTAACGGTGAGAGTACTCCTCCTTGTGGGCAGCCTTTCTCTACTTTCATTACCGTATCGGTGCCGCATTCCGCGAAAAGTAGCCTCTGTGATAGCATAGAGTAGATATGTACATCTAATAAGCACGTTATCTACCCCATACTCGATGGCAGCGTTACACATCGATGGGAACGTAGCATTATCGAAGGCCCCCTCAATGTCAACAAAAACCCCAAGAGCGTAGAGCCCCTCATCCGAAGCCCTTTCTGTCTTTGTGACTAGATCGTGCAATGCGGACTCGCAGGATCTACCACTCCTATAGGCATGCTGGTGTTCATTAAGGGGACGCCCTCTCAATTTAATTTAATTTATTTATTCGCTTAATACAAGCTACCACTTAATAATTAATAAAATTACTTAAATTAAATTTACTTAAAATTAGCAATGTAGGGGTGCGTTGGGGGAGTTGAGAGCGTGTTTAAGGGTGATTTTGGGAGGGTTATCTTAATATTTAACTTTGCATTTGCGAGAACTCCTACGTTTCGCTTTTTTCTTTAGTAACGCAGCATGGTTTTATTAATTTTTTAGTTGAGAAAAAATGGAGGAAGGGAAGGAACAAGGCAGATTAGGGAAGACTAAATTAGGTGGTGCCTGAGAGAGTTTTTGCTCAGGTTAAAGTCAAAGGAAGGGTAGGAGTTGGCCCTTCTAAGCATTCTTGTAAGGGGCTCAGAAAGACCGTAGTTGGTTCGATGGTAAGGAGGGCGAAAGAGAGGGGCCGAGCGGAGGTTACGGGGGTTGGTGTAGATAGGGATCCGCTCGAGTAGAGAAGGATAGTCAATCTCGCCGATGAGTAGTTGGTGAATGAAAGTGATATCGGCAAGGTCCCGCCGCTTCCATAGAGGCAACAAGTTAATGAGCCGAAGGCGGTTTTCGTAGGGCGGAAGGTTTTGAGGGTCAGACCAGGGGAGCTCGCGTAAAGCAAAACGGAGGAACCTACGCTGCACAGCCTCAATCCTGTTGATACTAGAAGATTGGTAAGGCGACCAAACTTGGCTAGCGTATTCCAGGAGAGGCCTAACAAAGGTGACAAAGAGGGATTTGGCAACGTATGGGTTAAGGAACTCCTTGGACCATCGCTTAACGAAGCCTAGCGCGGAGTTGGCTCTGGCAATCAAACTGTCAATGTGCTCGCGAAAGTTAAGTTCACTATCACAGGAGATGCCTAGATCGCGAAGAGAGGAAACGGAGGGGATAGGTTCGCCAGACAAGTAATAGACCCTAATTGGGGAAGAGGGGCGTCTGCGGGAATAGGTGATGGATTGGCATTTGGAGATATTGAGCTCAAGGGAGTTTTTAGTGCACCAAATGCCAAAGTTGTTGAGATCTTGTTGAAGCAGACGGGGGTCAGAGTTGGAGGATATCCGTTTAGAGATTTTCATATCGTCGGCGTAAATGGACAGGTCGGAGTGCTTGATAACACACTCGACGTCATTTATGGCCAGTATGAAAAGCAACGGACCTAAGTGGCTACCCTGAGGGACCCCCGAGTTGGCCACGAATGAGTTGGAGAAGGACGAGCAGAAAAGGACCCTGTACTGGCGGAGATTAAGATAGGACTTCAACCAGGAAGAAAAGAGCTGGTTGAAGCCAAGGGAGTGAATTTTGAAGAGAATTAATTTGTGTGAGATTTTGTCAAATGCCTTACTGAAGTCAGTAGCGATGACATCAACCTCATCACCTTTTTCAAGGGCACACAGGGTTTTGGAGACGAAGTCAGTGAGGTTAGTAATAGTGGATCTGCCTTTAAGGAAACCATGTTGGGATTGAGAAAAGATGGGTTTGCAGTGAAAGAACAAGCAATCGTAAACGATGCTTTCGAAGAGTTTAGGAATGGTGGAGAGTTTAGCAATGGGGCGGTAATTGGATATCTCACTCTTACAGCCCTTTTTATGGATGGGGATGATATAACAATCCTTCCATCTGGCAGGGAAAACACCCTGGGAGATGGAGAGATTAAAAATAGAGGAAAGGGGACCGACCAAGTGTTGGGCACACTCTTTAAGGAT